>JAIFKI010000015.1:18191922-18824983 GCA_025389145.1 Misgurnus mizolepis
TCAAGATTTTAAGGATGTTTTAGGGCGGTATATACAGTGTAGGGGTGTAGGACTCCCACACCTAGGCCCAATAAATAAGCTTTACCATAGAGGTTCCTAACATGCCTTGAGGCATGGCCCACCTCCTTTTTTAGGGTCCAGGCTTATTGAACAGTTTTCCTATACCAAACCCCACATTCCTTCATGACAGTTCTCATCCAAAAAGTGCATATCTTGTTTCCACCAATCAAGCAAAATAGTGTTGGTTTTTCATAGGGAGTTCTTTACTTTCCATTTTCTTTGGAAAAATTGGGGGAACAGTCAGGGGATTGTGAAAATCCAGAGCCGGGAGTGAGGGGCTTCCCATCTTTGCCCAAGTATCCGCTAATATCCTGTCGTGAAAATACATTACTGGCACAGAAAATGAGACCAAAAACAGATGAGGTCCAAATACTTAAAGCTGAAATCCATGTGCGTATCCACAAATTCAAATAAACAGTAATTCTGAGAAATGGCAGTGGACCACCACATAGATTCCTCTTTTTGGGTAAAGACATTCAGAGGAATTAATGTAGCTAACCAGACATAGTTCATGCTGGATGAAAACCAATTAGAAAATAAAAATAACTAAATGTGGTCATTAATTTTCCCCATTATGGTCTCCATCAGTTAACAAAATCACCACAGGCACTTCAGATTCCCTGCAGAATTGACAGCGTGGCTAATGTTAAACCATGACAGAAGTTTACAAACGTTTCTACGATCTCCCACAGTCTCATTTAAATAAAGACAAACAGTTCCAGACTCACTTGTCTTAAACAAGTCATTTCCATGCTTTTGTTTTCTTTCCAATTTTGAGACAAATGAGATCCATGTGCTGTAAGATCATAGCTCTTGTAAGTGGATTTACGGCAGACGATACAGTGAAATGAGAGCACAACAGAGAGAATTGATATTCATGGCTGGGGATAAAATAAAAGACAAAGGAGGAACAGTAAAAATAAAATGAAGTCAGGTGAACTTAAAAAACAAACATCTAATTATGGTACACTGTCAGATAAAATTGTCAAAAGTGCTCCCAAGTGTCATTGGGACAGTGCCCTTTAAAGGAGCGGTGAATCAAATACTCAATTTTAACTTGATACTTTGTTATATAAGAGGTCATCATAGTTAAATGAACTTCCTGCAAGTTTCAGGACTTAAAACGTCCGTGCTACTGAAATATAACAGTTTTTGGCACCAAGCCAGTTTTACAACCAAGTGTGGAATTCTGAGAAATATGACGTCAAAGTAGAATTGAAGCACCTCCCCATAACCAAATACAACGACCACTTTTGTAGCCCCGCCCACAGCTTCGCGTGACACACATGTGTCTCAACAATCAATAAACATGTCTTTAAAGATTGCCAAATGTAACCAAAATGACTTTTAAATACATTTTTTCTGATAGACTTTTATTTTGACGCGGTGATCTGTTATGATAGAGTAACCATGGTAACGAAGTCTTGGGTTGTGGAAGAACTGCGTGGGAACAACACAAAGGCTGAATACTTTAATTCGGAGGCTCGGAAAATAACATTAGGAATGTGTGGATAAAGGTTGTTTTTGAAGAGTTCCAGCTCGCGTGGGGAGTGTTTGATTACTTTGTGTACTGTGCGGATTCACTTGTAAAGAAGCAAGTCGATGCTGGATTTGCAGAGAGACTGTGATTAAAAGCACCACTAATATTGGATCTGACGAAAATGACACAGCAAGTAAGACATTTAACTTTATTAAAGTTACTGCGTTTCACTATAATTGCTTTTTTAGAAGAGATCGCTTGATATGTCCTGTTGTAACATCCGTGTCTAAACATGTATGTTTGACTGTTTTAATTTACTAAAAACATTAAACGATTAATAAAGGTGCAACACTTAACAATACGATTGTAATTTAACGGTAGAAAAATGCAAAGTTAGTGATAAGGAAGGACTTACTGCCCGCTTACTGTGTTGTATACGGTAATTTAGGCAAGTTGCGTTTGAACGGTCAAACACTCAACAAAGCTTTTTTATCATATAACTGTGGTATGTAACGTTACGTGTATCTAAGAGCAACCTCACAAGCACAATATAAATATACAAAGTTATTGATAAGGATTTATCAGCCGCAGTTTATAATCTGATGCGTGCTTACTGAGTTGTATACGATACCTTAGTCACGTCGAGTTTAAAGTTTTGTTTCTACTTTACTATACGGATTGTCATTTATGTGTATCATCTTTAGCACCCAGAATCTTTTTTGTGGCTCAAACATGTATGTGTTCGGCTGCTATTTTTACACATAAATGTTTTTATAACATTTCCCCACATGTAATGTCGGGGAATGAAGCCATCCAATCATAGCAGTGGGTGTTTACGTCCAGGTCTTCAATGCGACCCGCCCCTTCAAACGAAGCTTTTCTCCAGAGAAGCCCCTTTAAAGAGGTCTTAATATGAACCATTTAGGTACAGATATATTTAGTCAATATGTACCTTTGAGTTACTAATATTTATTTTCATAGTTTTCTGCAACATGATCTCACAGAAAGTCATGTTATAGTCACAAAAAATTTGTTTTACTTATATGTGTCTATGGCAGGAAATTCACCTTTTTGTGCCTTGAGCACAAATGTTTTTTTTCGTGTCACCTGCACAAATTTCTATAAATAGTTTTTCGTGTTAGTGACATTTTGTGTATTGTTTTCTATTTTTTTCTCCTAATTTTAAATCATTGTCGTTTGGGGTTAGATTTGGGGTTTGGGACAATGGTAAGAAAATAGGAAAAAACTATAAGAAAACAATACATAAAATGAAACAAAAATTTTATTTTTGCTCAAGGCATGAATAAAAGCCGAATTTCATGCCATGGACACAAATAAAAAAATAAAATTTTGTGTAACTATAAAACGACTTTCTGTGAGATCAGTCTGGTTTTCTGACAGTTCCCAAACCTTTCATTTTGCGATCCATATTGGGCATAATGGACACACCGGGCATAATCTAAGATCTACCAACATATTTTTAAATGTAAATATAAGGAAAATGGTGTCTATAATTAGTTTCATTGTCATTTTATAAATAAAATGTAAGTTTAATTGCAGTATCAAAATAACTTCTGGTATATCATATCAAAATCATTGTAGCCTAGCGTCTTCCCGCAACCCCACCATGTGACTCACAAGTGTGTCCCAACCCAAAGTTTGAAAACCCTTGGAGTACTGTATATTCTCAAGTTATTAGAGGTGAAAGAGTTTACATATTTAAGATGGACTGGTGAGTCATTAGGTAATTCAGAGAGATTCACTCAGTGGAGCAAAACAACAACATGAGTGCTCATGATTATGTGATACACACAAAGTATGTATACAATTGTGTTTATTGTTTTTCTCTGGAATTTGTGTATGGTTATAAGTCCAAAGATTAATTTATTTTTTTTATGCAAAATGCAGCTTAACAAATGCATATTGGTCTATATAAACCGAAAAAAACAAAAAGGACTCTTATTTTGACATTCTGCCCGGGAGTCGCGTATGGACTGATGAACTGCGCATGCTTCCTCATACAAGCAGAGGAGCTGTGAACGAGCAGACGTGACTCTCCCGGTCTTTTCATTTTATCCTGTTTTTACAGTAATCTGTCTGACGGGTCTCCGGAGGCGGGGCCTGCAACAGATTCTTGGGGGCTCGTCCGGGATCCTCTCCATGTGACACTAGGAGGCGGATCCAAAGATTCCAGAACCATAGGGACCAGGCGGCGTTGGGGCTAGAGGCCGGCGGCTGCTACGTCCACGGAGCAACGAGACAAGAGGTCTGTGTTAGGCAATCTGCAAGCGCTGCCTTCATCTTGAGGTCGAGGTTACCACAAAAGGGACAACAGAGGGTGACAAAATGGCAGATCGTGTAAGGAAACAGCTGGTGTGGGACATCAAAAGAGAGTTAATTTCATTACCTGCTGACGAACTGTTCCGCATCGCTAAGGTACTTGAATCAACACCTAAATATGACGCCAGTGAACTGGATTTGGGGGACAGTGGGGTTTGCTTTGACCATATTAACGCTTTTATGTCAAGTGAACTTTTGCTAGAGACTGAGGACCAAGGTATGAGTGAACTGTTGTCATTACAAGAGATGGTAAAATCTGCAAAACAGATTTGCACACTTACATCTGAGATTGATACAAACACTCACCCTACACATGTGTTACATCCACCTACCACTCATGACACATTTCAGAAACCACCACATGTTACACCTGACTCAGGGGATGTTAAGGGGGCTGTATCTGAAACAAACACAGAAATACACAAAATGCTAGCAGAGTATGAAGCAATTGGCAGAAAAATTCACCAGTACATGACACCAACCCAGAACGCTAGTTTGCCTCACACTTTAGCACAGGGGGGCGCCAGTAACACACACATGAGCCAGAATGAGCAACCCAAACGTGTTCCTGACTATGCATTCCCTATGGGGGGCTTTCAGTATATCCAGTCCCGTGAGTTTAAAATACATGGAGGCCAGATTGGAGATCACTCATCAGACATCACGTTTAATAATGTGTGCAGACAAATAGACAGCGGCCTAAAAGAGAACTTCAGCAATGCAGATGTGGTCCGAGGTGTACTGCGAATTATCAAGCCAGGCATTTTTAAAGATATGCTGATGAATAAAGATGACATGACCGTAGCTGAGCTAAAAGGGTTCTTACAATCACACTTGGGGGACCGAAATAGTACAGAGCTGTTCCAAGAACTAATGTGCACCAAGCAGAGTGAACACGAGACCCCTCAGCAATTCCTATACCGAGTCATGGGGTTAAAACAAAAAATACTCTTTGCTGCAAAACAAGCCGACTCAGACAGGAAGTATAGTGCCGCTACTGTACAGGATGTGTTTTTACACACCGTCTACCAGGGACTAAGCCACCGGTGTAAAGACATACGTAGTGAGCTGAGACCCTTGTTAGCCGATAGTGATGTGACTGACGATGCTATACTCAGGCACGTTATGAAGATCACAAGTGATGAGAATGAAAGGCTGCGGCGACTGGGCCCACCGTCCAAAGTCAAACAATCCATGGCTAGTAGTGCTCAAGTAAACGGTGAAACAGACAGAGGTGTGAAAAGTCCAAAAGCTACACAAAAAGGCCAGGATGATCCAATTAAACACCTTACTGCCAGGATTGATGCTCTAACTAGCATGGTAGACGCCATACAACATTCTATGCCAACACGAAATGATGGGGGCTGCCAATGCTCTACCAGCCAACCATCCTTTCGCCGGGTGGCCCGTTTGCGATGTTGCCCACGATGTGCAGACGAAGGGCGACAGGATTGTACACACTGCTTCATCTGTGGAGACGATGGACACCGGGCAGTGGGGTGCCTACGACGACCTCAGCGGCAGGGAAACGGGAACCGGCCACTGTAAAGGGGCGACCAGTGACCGCACAGCAAATGCCCCAGCCAGACCTTACTTCCTTGAAGCCGACCAGGTCCAGCGGTGAGGTGTTAAGACAAGAATGCCTACATCAGAGACAATCAAACAAATCAATGAATGAGATGAAATCCCAAAGTCAGGGAGAAAGCATTCTGAGTTCCTTTAAGACCAAAAATGACAACATAATCAAACTGATTGGAAGCAAGGCGCTGACCCAGTGCAACTTAAATGGCTTGACAGTAAAGGCATTACTTGACACCGGCGCCCAAGTCAGCATGGTGGACCGGTTGTGGAGAGAGAAATATCTGCCAAGTGTTGAGGTGAGGCCGCTTCGGGAGTTGCTCGGATGTCAAGATGATCTGAAAGTCTATGCTGTAAATGGAGATGTTATCCCATTCGACGGTTGGGTAGTCATCACAGTCAACCTGCTAGGAAATGAGGACCCAAGTTTATCTATCAATGTCCCATTCCTGGTGAGTAGAATGCCAATTGAGAGACCACTGCTGGGTTTCAACTTAATTGAAGAATTAATTCAAGGGCAGCCTGATCAACTTATGCCAACCCTTACCTCACTACTGGCTGGAGCCATTGACATCCCTTGTGAAAAGGCACAAACTTTAGTCAAGGCGATCCAAGCTGCTGAAGAAGATGATGGAGACGGGCACTTGAAGGTTGGTCCAAGAGCTGTAGCTATCCGGGCAGGACAGGTGGCTTGGGTGAAGTGCAAAATCCCTTTAAAGATGGCACAGTCTAAATCGCTGGTCTTGTTTGAGCCTCATGAAAATAGTGATCATTTAAGACTGTTGGATATTGGAGAGGGACTCTTAGAAATACAACCCCAAAGTGACCCTTATGTTTCCATACCCATTGGAAATAACACCGTGGGAGATGTGACCCTGCCCCGTGGCACAGTGATTGGAACTTTACAAAGGATTGAGAAGATATTAGCGGAGTCTGGAAAACCAAGTGAGCCGAGGCAGACAACAACGATCCAAACTGCAACCACTCGAGAAGATGAGGTAAAATCATTGTGGCACCCACCTGTCAACCTGGACCACCTGGAAGAAGGTCAACGAGAGGTAGTTCAACGAATGTTGTATGAGGAGTCTGGTGCTTTTAGCAGAGATGACAACGACATTGGATGCATACCCAGCTTACAGATGTCAATCACACTCAAGGATGACATCCCAGTTCAAAGGGCATATTCCTCAGTACCAAAACCTTTGTTTAGTGAGGTGAAGAGCTACATACAAGATCTTTTAGCAAAAGGATGGATCGTTAAATCAAAGTCTCCATACGCCGCTCCAGTAGTCTGTGTCCGCAAGAAAGATGGCAAGCTGAGGCTTTGCGTAGATTACCGTCTTCTAAACAAGAAAACCATCCCTGACCGCCATCCATTGCCTAGGATTCAGGATCTGATAGACACCCTTGGGGGCTATTCGTGGTTCAGCATTCTAGACCAAGGCAAAGCATACCACCAGGGGTACATTGCAGAAGGATCCAGACACATGACAGCATTCATAACACCCTGGGGGCTACATGAGTGGGTCCGGATCCCCTTTGGATTGTCCAATGCACCTGCTGCCTTCCAACGCAGTATGGAGGAAATGCTCGATTCACTCAGGGATGAGTGCTGTATCCCATACTTAGATGACGTCTTATGCTATGCAAGGTCCTTTGAAGAACATGTTGAGAGTATCCGTAGAGTGTTGAGGGCCCTCCAACATCATGGTGTAAAACTGAAACCAGAAAAGTGTGAACTGTTCCGGAGTGAAGTCCGGTATGTTGGACGGCTGGTGTCAGCCGAAGGGGTACGGATAGATCCTAAGGACCTGGAGGCCGTCAGATCCTTAACGACCAGAACTCCTCAGACAGTGGGTGATGTAAGGAGACTGCTCGGGTTCCTCAGCTACTACCGTGCCTTCATTCAAGACTTCTCCCGTGTAGCAAAACCCTTGTACGAGCTGTTGCAGGCCAAGCCTGGAAAAACACAAGACCCTCACACCAAGAAGAGAGTTAAAGGTCCACAAATTCCCTCCAGATCTCCAGTAGAATGGACCAGGGACCACCAACAAATCCTGGAAGAACTAATTGGAATGCTAGCAAGCCCACCTATACTGGCATATCCAGACTTCAACTTACCCTTCACGCTCCACACTGACGCATCTGAAAGGGGCCTAGGGGCCATCCTCTATCAGCGACAAGACGGGAAGTTGAGAGTAATAGGATATGGGTCCAGAACATTGACAACGACAGAGAGAAATTACCGATTACACAGTGGTAAACTTGAATTTCTTGCATTGAAGTGGGCAGTGTGTGAGAAGTTTCGGGACTACCTGTTCTACGCCCCACACTTCACAGTATACACTGACAACAACCCCCTGACATACGTGATGAGTACAGCAAAACTCAATGCAGTAGGCCATCGGTGGGTCGGGGAGCTATCTGACTTCCGCTTCGATGTGAAATACCGGCCAGGGAAAGTCAACATTGATGCAGATACCTTGTCTCGTCTTCCTCTGGACATCGAAGTATATGCATCAAAGTGCACGGAGGAGCTACCAGCGAGGGCAATACAAGCAGCATGGGAGGGCAGTAATGTGTCAAAGATGAAGGACGTGGCCTGGGTTGCTGCCCTGTATATGTCTACTGCAGAGGATGAACCACATCAACCTACCACCTGGTTGCAGACCATAGGAGTGGATGAACTAATACAAGCCCAAAAAGAAGATTCTGTAATCTTTCAAGTGAGGCAATGGAAGGAGGATGGTGTCACTCCCACAGATGAAGCGAGGGGAGGTTTGATAGGAACCAGCAGAAAGCTGATGTATGAGTGGAACAAGCTACATCTTGAGGGAGGACTCCTATATCGAAAAACAAGGGAGAGAAAACAGCTTGTCTTACCGACTAAGTACAAAAAGTTGGCACTTGAGCACCTCCATGACAAAATGGGACATGTGGGTACAGAGCGAGTGCTGAGCCTTGCAAGAGAACGGTTCTACTGGCCATACATGAAAGTTGAAGTGGAGGAATATGTAACCAGAAAGTGCCCGTGTATCAAACAAAAAAAACCAACTGTACATGTTCGAGCACCCATGGGTAGCATCACAACACACTCACCAATGGAGATGGTCTGCATTGACTACCTGCACCTTGAGCCGAGCCGTGGAGGGGATGAATATATCCTGGTTGTCATGGACCATTTCACAAGGTTCGCCCAAGCGTACCCAACCAAGAACAAGTCAGGGCGGACTGCAGCTGAACGCTTGTTCCAAGATTACATCCCACGGTTCGGATATCCGGCCAAGTTACATCACGACCAGGGCCGTGAGTTTGAGAACGAACTGTTTCGCACCCTCCAACAGTTTGCAGGGATCAGCCACTCTCGAACGTCACCATACCACCCCCAAGGAAACCCAGTGGAGAGGTTAAATCGAACTCTACTGCAGATGTTGAGGACACTGGCAGAAAAAGAAAAAGAAAGGTGGAAAGAGCATTTACCTCAAATTGTGCATGCCTACAACTGCACGCGGCACGAGTCTACTGGGTACTCTCCCTTTTACCTGTTGTATGGGCGGCATCCTCACCTTCCAGTTGACCTGATCTTTGGCTTGGTGGAGCCAGCAGATGGAGTGACACCAAAGGGGTATGCAAATCAGTGGGCAGCACGAATGGCAGAGGCATACAAGATTGCTGAAGGAAACAGTCGTCAATCAAGTGCGAGAGGGAAAGCTCAATACGACCGTAAAGCCAGAGGAGTGGTACTGAAAGCAGGAGACAGAGTGCTTGTTCGAAACCTTGGAGAACGAGGGGGGCCAGGGAAGTTACGGTCCTACTGGGAGAAAGTGGTCTACGTGGTGAAGAGTCAAGTCTCTGAAAACCCAGTCTATGTAGTTTATCCTGAGAATGGAGACAGTAGTAAAACCAGGACATTGCACCGTAACCTACTACTGCTGGTCAATGACTTACCTGTGGAAGCTCCTACAATGACAACCCAATCGCAGAAACCTGGAAAACAGAAAAAGACAAGTCAGACAATTAACAAAGAAAGCATCAGAGACAGTGACATGACAGACTCAGATGAAGAAAGCAGCGGCGGAGGATACTGGTTGAGAACCCCAGTTAGCTGGACGGAACCAGGGACTAGCCGCCTACCTGAGCGAGTACCTGTAGAGGAAGAATACAATCAAATACTCAGAAGGGAGGAATCAAGAGTACAGGAAGATCTGTCAGAAAAAGAACCAAATACTTACCTGGTACCACCTGTGGAAGATGATGTGAATGAGGAGAGGGAAGTAGCTGCTTTTGTCGAGCCAGAGAGAGTAGCAAGTCCAAGTGAAGGGAGTGAAGCTGGAGTAAGGAGGTCTATGAGGGAGAAAAGGCCAAGACAGATTTACACTTATGATACCTTTGGTCAGCCTGTGCTACAGCCATACCCAACACTTAATGCAGTGACAACTTACCCTATCACACACATACCTGTTTGGGGTTTGAATAGTTGCGTACCACAAATTGGTTATACCAATTCATACACTCCTCACACATACTTGCCATACAATTTCACTTTACCTGTGTGTTGATTGTACATATAGGAGGAAAGAGGTTGATCACTGGAGCCTTTCTTATTTTGTCAGGGAGAGTGTGATACACACAAAGTATGTATACAATTGTGTTTATTGTTTTTCTCTGGAATTTGTGTATGGTTATAAGTCCAAAGATTAATTTATTTTTTTTATGCAAAATGCAGCTTAACAAATGCATATTGGTCTATATAAACCGAAAAAAACAAAAAGGACTCTTATTTTGACATTCTGCCCGGGAGTCGCGTATGGACTGATGAACTGCGCATGCTTCCTCATACAAGCAGAGGAGCTGTGAACGAGCAGACGTGACTCTCCCGGTCTTTTCATTTTATCCTGTTTTTACAGTAATCTGTCTGACGGGTCTCCGGAGGCGGGGCCTGCAACAATTACAAATCTGACCTGCTTTGAATAAATAGGACAACCATTATTCGAAACATCAAATACATGTGTACTCTTTCTCTCACGAACACACGCATAGCCAAATGTAATCATGGCTTACTATTTATCTTACATGAACAACCTAAACCAATTAAATGTGACAAGGTCATTGGGTCTCATTCACTAAGCATGCGTACGCACAAAATTGTTCATAAAATATGCGTACAGACGTTTAAACTAACACACCATGGTTCCATAATTAAATGTATGCAAAAACATTAGAACAACTTAGACCACATGTTTGCAATAATCAACAAGGAAAAAATATATAACACAGATATATATTATAGGGTTCTTTTTCCTTGTTCAGGATTATTGCGTATGTGTGGTCTTGTTGTTAGTACGTTATTGCAAACATTTAGAAGAAATTATTGTATTAACGTTTTTGTTGATTCATGATTTGTTAGTTAAAACGTCCGAACGCATCAAATTTCACAAACAAATATGTGCGTACGCATGCTTAGTAAATTAGAGCAAGTGTTATTTCTTGATTTCCCACACCAACTGTGAAGAATTACCTACTGTATATGAACTGTATATGTGTTTCGGTTGGTTGCAATTCGCCATCTCACAGCTAGATGCCGCTTAAAACCATACTGTCCCTAAGGTACAGTACAGTACCTTTGAAGATGGCATTTTTCTACATGTGTGCGTGTGTGATGTATATCTTCATATATGTTAAACATACCATTTATACATTTAATGTAACATTTCTAATTCCTATATTTTGCAATATTTACATACATATCTATTTACATTACATCAGCTGTTATGTTTACAAAAACAATTGAGCTTATGAATTATGCTTATTACATAGTTTCGATATTTTTTCGATTAAAAACTTGACTCTTCTGTAGTTATATCGTGTACTAAGACTAATTGTACTGTACTAATTAAAAGTTGCAATGATATTACTCAGCAGCCGAAAATAGTCACCTTAGGCCCTGTCCCAAATGGCACACTCCGGACTTGTGGTCCTCCTCAGAGTCCACACTTTGATGACATCACGTAGTCCAGACTTTAGGGACCCTTGATGCGAGTCCACGTGGGTGCACCGGAGTCGTATTTTGGGACAGACTCGAGCATCACACCGGAAAATAGGTAGAGAAGTTGCCCGTCAGTGTGAACTCCTCCCTTCCGTCGTCTGATTGGTTCGATTGCCCTTTCGCAAGGACTTCTGGGTTGGCAAAGTGCGCGAAGCCTGCTGCAGTGCGGGCTTCGCTGAAGACCGCATCAAGGGGGCAAAGGAGGCGCTGATGAGCACACTTCAAAGCGTAAAAATGACAGATGGGACACCCTACGGACTCGTAGACTAAGCGAGAACGCGCAATTTTAGGCCACGAGACCGAAAGTCCACATGAAGTGCGCCATTTGGGACAGGGCCTTAGTAACTTTCAAGGGGAGGGGACAATTTTCGGGCAGTGCATAATATCATTGCGCCTCCTGCAGCCATGAAACGGCAGCAAAGTACTTGATTATTACGCCAGAATGAGAGAATAGTTCCTAGACATATCTGCCTAAATTTTTTTTAAATTTTCCGTCGGTCTTAGTAGACGATGTAACTACAGAAGAGTCAAGTTTTAAAAATTTGCGCAATGCTAATGGTCTAATCAGATTCAATGAATTATGCTAAGCTATGCTAAAAGTGGTACTGCCAGACCCGGAGATCATCTGAATGGTAAAAACGGTAAAAAAAACAAATGTTTAACTCCAGGGGAGCTGGAAAATGACCATATATTTTTTTTTTAAAGTTGAGTGTCCCTTTAAAGTACTTTAAACTAAAAATGACAACATGCTTTTAAAAGATCATCTATTTTTGCAGTCACAATTCTATGGTACAATTTGCTGGAAGTGTTTTTGTTGTTGTTGTGTGTGTGTGTGACTTTTAAATAGGACATTATCGTTCATTTCAGAATTAAATAAGTTGAGCAAAACAAATATTTTATTTTTTATTTATTTTATATACCTAATATACATACTTGAATGAAATACACTACATTGTACAGTACAAGTATTTTGAGTGTCCCTTATTTTCATTTAAAGAACCAAGATCGTAACTTATTTTCCTTTGCTAAAGTTTGCAGCCCTACGGTAGGTGTGGGTGACTGATCATATGCAGTAGCTGTTTTTCGACTCTAGAGGGCAGTGAGAAAACACAACATGAATTTTCTATGCATTGAAGTTTTGTAAGTGATGGTAAAACAAGAACAGGGTCTGTCCAAATACCCACACTTGCGTCTTTGCACTTGACCACTTATACTTACATGACGTATTTCCTGTATTTGGTGTACAAGTCGGCGTGAAGACATTGCGTTTGTGTAAAACCTTTGATTACACAATACAAATATTGCAAAATTTTTATTTTGCAATAAAAGCTTTATTTAAAAAAAAATCAGTAGTTTGCATGACAAAAAAGTGTCTGTTCAGTAGTCACGTAACACAGTTTAATACAGATATTCATCTTTGCAACACTATTGGGTGGTTTGCCGGACAGGGATTAGCTTAAACCAGGACTAGGTCTTTGTTTAATAAGGAAATATAACTAGTTTAACAAACATGCCTTACTAAAAACATTACCTGTGTGCATTTTGAGGCAAAACAAAGATATGTCAGTGCAAGTTGTTTTCAGTTTGGACAGCTCTTATTTTAGTCTAGGACTAGTCTAATCCCTGTCCAGAAAACAGCCCCACTGTTTTACAATCAAACTTTATATAATATCTACAGTAGTTCATCTAACCCACACCGAAATGTTTTCCATTCCATCTTACAACTTTAGGGCATGTAACCAATTGCATGATGGGATACATTTAGCCTTGAGCACTCCTCAAAGAGGTATTAAAGGTTAAGTGTGTGGATTTACTGTAGTGTGCATTACTACAGTACAAGCACTGAACTTCAGCTCAGTCTTGAGTCTTGCATACTAACTTCCTCCTGCGTTCACATGCTTTTAAGTGTGGGTATTTGGACAGGCCTGGTGATTACTGTTTCTGTTGCCCATATTTAGAAGCATACAGTACAGAAGAAGAAGTATTCAAGAAGCATATGAAGAAGTATTAAACCTTGCCACATACTGTACATCATCTGATCACCATTTTGGTATAAATGCTTCCTCAAATCATGTGGAAACATGTTCTGTTATTTTTCTACGAGACTTACAGTTTTCGCATTGTACTGTAACTGATAGAAAAGGCAAACGTATTCTGCAGACTCACAAGTGAAACTTTCATTTGGGATGTGCTCTTTAGAGTTAGCAACTATTTACTGCCCTATAGCAACCATAAACATGCTTTCAATTCCTCAACCAATGCCGGCAAACATCCACAACACCATTCATGGTGCATGATGATTTTGAGCTGGCATGCACCACTTTATAAAATGTGGCTATGGAATTAAATAACGGGTTATTTTTGAACCTTGGGTCAACTACTAAATACTAACTTTCCTGGTAAAGATGATTTGTTGTGGTATTGGTTTGACAGCCGCAATGCATAAGGTTGCAAGCTAACGGGCAGAGGCTGAAAAGAGTAAATAGTAGACTGCTGGTTTTGGGTCATTGCAGTAATTAAACTGTATATAGCACATCATAAGCTTTCTCTTTCTGCCCGTCTTCAGACTAGCTAAACTTAACAGACTAGCATGAACCTCAGCTGAAGCACTACAAACATGATAAAGGTTTGTTAAGGAAAAACGAGCTGAACTTTATTGATAACAATCATGTGACTAACTGTGTGTGTAATTGTGTGTGTGTGAGAGAGATGGAAACTTGACACACCGTAGAAAAGGAAGTTAGCAGTTGACCACAGACCAAAAAAAACAACAACGTAGACCTTAGATCTTTAAATAGCTATAATGTGACAAATATAAATCAGTGAGGGTCATGTATGTACATGAAATGCCTGCTGAAAGTTTCTAAAAAAAATACAATTAACAGTTATTACCACCAACAACAACTAACTATTAATGACGTTCGTTGTTTTTAACATGCATCACGAGGGGAATCCTCAACTAACCCTAAAAACATTTACTGTATTAAGTAAGCATACATCGGTGGACTTTAAATGGGTTTGTGATGTTTTAAACTTGCAACATAGAGTAGTATTTGGGTCCATTTATGATCTTGGGTAATAATTGCGGTTTTAGGCACATTGCATTAACACACATTCACACACGATGCCTCTTGCAGAGTTCTGCAACAGAAGTGTAAACTTTAGGGCTATACAGGAAGTAGATACAGCGGAACTTGAAGAGTTTTTGTTTTCGTCACAAGCACATTCAGCAGAAGTATGATACACTAGATGTAACGGTCTCTTGGGAGTCGATTCGGTGAAATACAGTAAAATGGAAGGAGACATCAGAAAGCGAGGTATCCTGTACTTACAGCAACAGAGGTTTGGAAAGGTAGGGCATGTTAAGTATGCAAGAGATGATGTTAATCTTCATGTGGTGTTCATACTTGTGTTACTGAGGCAATGTTTGCGGGTCTAGTGGACCCACAGCATTATTTGTATTTTTTTGAAATCAATGCAACTTAACAAATTTGTTTGGTTGTAACCTTGTTACAAAACCAGTAGACAGAATTTACGGTTAATATTTGTAATTTACCTCTGTTAGATCATAATTATAAATTAAAGTGCTACTTTTTTTTGTTATAAAAGGAGAAAAATCTATTCTGATTCAGATATAAGAGGAAAACATGTTTATCTTAAAGAACCAGCTATGTTTATTGTTTAAGAATGGGTTATCGTAACATATAATAGAAGCATCCCATCATTCAATAGCCTTTTTTTCATCATCTAGGTACAGCTATGTGATGAAATAGCTATACAGCAAAATAGTCCAGCTATGAGTGACCCACTTCTAGCCAAAATAAAATAAAATAAAATAAAATGTTGTTTTGTCAAAATCATTTGTAAGATGTAAGATATTCCATTATGTAAGCAAAGTCAGCGGGGATTACGTGATTCATTTCATTCAATTTTCATTGACAGTCCAAATTCTTTCTTAGTTGAGACGTCTGTGTTTTGGACAGCTATTAGACATCTTTTAAACAAAAAATTGCTTGCTGGGTATGGCAGTGCTATAAGCAGAGGGTTTAAATCAATTGGCCTCACTATAGGACGTTGACACTCAATTACATGACTATGAAATCATTCATCAAATCCATAAATACTTTTAAAAACTTTCTGTTTTTGGTACATTGCTCCTATGGTGTCACAATGTGGTGCTATATTTAGCAAAATTGCAGTGCAAATGTGTTGTACATTTAAATAGACGCTGAAGCGTATAATGTAGACATATTTGCTACAGTTAATCGTAGCATTATTACGTTTTTAAAGCTACAAAAAGTAAAATATTTTCAAATCTTTCATAACATAAATATTCCTGTATCATTTCCCTTTAACCATTTTAATAATGTATAACACCTAAACCCTTTTTATACAAAAAAAGTAAAAATATAATGTATTGTTTTTATATTATGCAAAAGAGGTGTAGGTAACAATAAAGCATTTAAAAAATATTTGAAGCTGCTCATACAGTACTACAGTATATAAAAATCATGTGTTGTTAGAAATAAAAAGATAACAGATAGACAAGTGTAATAATATTTTTATGGCACATTTTCAAAAGCAGTACCAAAAGTAGTTAAAATGACGATGTACTGCAACCCCAGTCCTCTCTGTAGTATATGAAGTACAGACAAGTATTAAAGTTATTAATCCACGATAACATTAATCTGGCGTCTCTCTGTAAAAAGGCACACATTTCAAATTTTAAACGTACATCGACTGAAAGACGTCAAAGTCGCAAATCTGTGACGTAGCATGCAAGAGCCAATGAGCGTTTGACATCACTGCCGTAAAGCAATGTCTCGAAAAGCTTCTTGAGGAGCAATATTTGAATTCATAATGAACGTGTTTGACGTTTATGGATGCTGATGAGAACAGGAATCAAACATGCTGGATGAAGGGCTGAATTTGGATCTGTTCCTCACAATCGTATAGATTTTTAAGATAGCGAATGAATAAAATTAACAGTGGTGGCCGGGTGACTTCTTTTTCGAGGGTGCACGATGCGAAGCTCGTCACAACATGTATATAGCCCGTCATGTGTGTGGCTCGTCATTCCAAAATATGTGTTCGGCACGTCATGTAAACTTATGTGCATCATGTGTCTTGTCGAAATAAGTGCCTGCTGCAGACGCATCTAAAGGGTTTATGATAAAAGAAACATTTGCGCTTGCCAGATGCTCACTTAATGTAATCAGAGTGTACTGTTAGTGTTAAGGGAGTGTCTTGCGAGTATTTTGTGAACATGGGCGTCTCTTTTATTATAAACCCTTTTATCGCGTGTGCAGCAGGCTCGTATTTTGTCAAGAGGCATGATGCACATGGTTCAAACACATATTTTGACATGATGAGCAACACACATGACACTCTGAACACATATTTTGAATTTGCGTCCTTCGGAAGAGAAGTCACTGGCCGCCACTGAAAATTAACATCTTCTGAAAATGTATTGTGTTTTGGTGTAATTATGGTGTAAACGCCTTTTGTGTGTCATGGAAAAGGAAGTAAATGTTGCAAAATGGTTAAATGATTACAGAAATGTTTGTAACATCTTTGTTCTAGTTTTGTTTAATATTATGTAATTCTCTGAAAGTCATAAACATTTCATTAAGTAAATGAGTAATCTCAAATAAATGATTCAGAAAATATGACTGAAAACACGTAATTAATATGATTAAGAAAAGCCAATGGCAGCTATTTTAATAATTATGAATAGAAAAACATACAAATCTGTAGGTATGTAAACCTATTAAAATGTAATTAATTAACATATTAGTCCTGCCAACACGTCAATATTATACGTTTCAGTGTGTATGAAAACGTAAATAAATGTATGTGTGGTACAACCACACTTTACGCAAAACATAAAAACACCAAAAACAACAATAATGTACTTTTGATGTTGACCACTGTAAGGCAGGTGCATTGGGAAAAATATTGGATTGTTATTGGCTCTATTTGCAATTGCAAAATAAATGACTGATATGGATTGTGAAATGAGCCATACCAGTGTCCTTGTCTGTGTAGGAGTGTAAAATTGTGTGTTTGTGTGCTTTGTTTTATTGCAGTTCACTCGTGAATAATATTAAGAAAATAAATATGTCATCGAGAGATGACTTCTGCATTATAAACTGGTATGGAGCTTGTTAAGCCTGGCCTATAAATTTCAATTAGCAGCTTTCACTTTGCTTAATTTGAGCCACATGCTATTTGGCCAATACTGTATTCCTATAGCAATTACAAGATGAGAGATTTATGCATCATTTAAAGTTTGCTGGCAGTGTCAGGAAAAACTTTCTAAACTACGAACGCGATCCGGTTATGTTCATATTCTCATCTAAAACCATTTTGGCTTCATTTTGATTAATGCCACTGATAATATTGTTGGTTCCGCCATATGGGATTGGAGTAGAAAATTGGCCCATTGGCATAATTTAGAGGACTTATGCACTACTGGAGTCCATTAAAATGAGCGAATGTTAGCAATAGGATCAAGACTGTCTCTTTACAAACCACAAAATGTGTGCTTTATCTGTAACACAGTAGATCATGTAGTGTTTAAAGGCATGAATTTGACTTTAAATTTATTTTATTTTGAATTATACCTAATGCTCGTACCACAGAAGCACTAAAGTGTAAACAAAACACTTCTTATTGTGCTATTTAACGTCTGACAAATACTCACACCTTAAATACCACATCAATTGATGCTATTTTAATCCAACCATAGGTAGTTTATTTGTGCACAAGACATTTTAACAAATGTTAAGGTCTAATTATTATAATAAATAATATATATGGTTTGTATTGATCAGGCACACGTTTGGACAACGAATATCAGAAATCCAAATCCTACTTTTTCAAAATCTTTATTGGTGTGTATAAGTATATTTATGTGTATAGACCCCTTAAAAGGTTCGTAAACGTTGCAACGCCTCCGGGTGGGCGGAGCCTAGCTGGAGGCAAAAAGAGCCGAGGACGCAATGTTGACTACCACGCTTTGCACGTTTTGGGAGGGATTTATTAAGCATGGATGCAGAAGAAGGTTCGGATTTTTTTTTTGGCAGAGTAGGTAAAGTTTAAATCTTCCTTTCAAATATGCGCTTCTCACTCCTTTTCAGTAGGTGGCGGGAATGCACCTTTTAAGTTGGTTTGTCAACCGCCATTAAACCCTAGAAGAAGAAGAAGAAGGTTCGGAACTGTCCGAATATGTACAGTCACCAATTCAGCGGGACCGTGACAGCTATTTTTGTAAATTAACTCTCGCTATTTTAACCAAGTTTTGGATATTACTTTCGGGTGGTTTGGGGAATTTTGTCAAGGCTTATCTAATGTAACCTATCGCTGAGCTAACTATGATTAGCAATTGATCTATCGCTGTATGTTTGTTTAACATTTAAGCTAAAACAATAGCGATGAAGGTACATGCATAGATTATTTTACCTGATATGAAGTGTGTACTCCAACCACAAGCCTTAGTTAGTTATGATCGTCTCCAATCTCCATCCAGTCTGTACGCCGTATGTATTGCATTAAACCACAATTGTCTTTACCGGGATCCGGTAAAAGTTTAGTTTTGAACAAAAAGTGCTGTTCCGTCTATTCTGGCAATCAAAAACAAAACAAGATGACATTTTAAAGTCAAAACCTTAAACTTTTAGCGCGCCTGCTATTTATTCCTACTTAAACTTTGCCTCAAGCTAGAGCGGTGACGTCACAGTGACGTAGGCGATTAAGGGGTCTATATATGTATACCTATGTAAAAATGACACCCAGAGTATTTTTGCAACTGGCCACTTCCTACTTAAAGGTTAAAAACAACCTAACCATTTGACCAACAACACTGACATTATAAAACTATACTCCGCTGTGTCACTATAAAGAAGTTAAAACACGTTGGTCAATTCAACTTACTATTTTAAGTCGTGATAATTTAACAAATTAAGTTAACAAATCAAAAAAAGTTTTTTATATATGTTGACTTGATATAATTTTTACAGTGCAGTGCACTACACTACAGCATTAACAATATTGTTGGAATTTACTAAATAGTTTTCCTCTCTTCCTTTCTAACACTCGATCAAACCTTTTCCATTCATTTATGTTTTTTTCTCTCTCTCTGTTTCAGAAATGGCGAAAGGTCTGGTCCGTGTTGTACAGAGAAAGCTCCTGCTCCATCTCTCGTCTCGAGTTTTTTGAGGTTAAAGATGGAAGTGGGAACACGCTGGAAAAAGCCAACCGCAAACAAGAAAACAAAAAGGTGCTAGCGTAAGAAATAACATCTAGCATGATGAAATCTTTTGATCTGTCACTGAAATCCAACTCAACGGGGGGTCGAACGCAAATGAAAGGCTTATGTGTGGGCACACGGGCACAGACAATTCACATGAAGTGTTATCTAATTTCTTCCCATTACAGCTAGTATGGATAAGACATCCAAAAAGAAATATACAAAAGGCCACCTTCAGAAATTAATGCATGCGTATCAGCTAAAAAAAACATGTTTAAATGTCAGCTCACACACCCACCCACCCAAATTACAAATCTGGATCAGCTCAAAGAATGTTTTAAAAGAACACTATGGTTGATGTTTATAAAACCAGTTTACATCATTAAAATGTTGGAGTGTTTTTTATGTAGAAAAAAGTTTGGAGGGTGTTCAAGAGGTTTAAATGAAAGCATCTGATGACCACTTCTTGACAAATGATCAAAACAAAACATTAGTAAGACAAATTCTTCGGTTTATTCTTTTTGCAGGTAATAAAGTTGAGCGACTGCATTCGAGTATCAGAATCTGATGTTGAAGGATGTCCACGGGACTGTGGATCGTTTTTGGTGGAGACTACAGAAAAGACGTTTGTTTTTGCCGTCGAGTCCACTGAACTGGATGATTGGATGCAGAAACTATGTGAAATCGCTTTTCCGGTAATTGATACCTTAAGCTGAGTGACTGTCAAATATCTATTTCTGCTTTTAGTCTTACTACACAGATCACCAGGCACTGATGTTCCTGTTAAAAATAGTGCATGTCTGTTGAGCTCGTTCTCACAGATGATGTATTTTTGGCACCACTTGCATAGTTAGGCAAACATAAACAATCTTAAAGATATTTTATATGAAATGTTTTTTGCAATACGTTTAAGGTACTTTAGTCTGTAAAATAAATAATGACAGTATATCCCCGGCTTCACAAACAAGGCTTAAGGTTGATCCTAGACTAAAACACAAGACAAACGGGGGCGGTTTCCCAGACAGGGCCTAAGCTTTACTTAAATGTTAGTGTTGTCTTGACCGAAAACAACTTGCTCTGTCATATCTTAAAATATATCAGTGCGAGTGTTGTGTCTCAAGATGCACACCAGTAATGTTTATTTATAAATGATGCTTTTAAAGATTACTTAAATATCCTAATTTAACTAAGTACTAGTCCTGGCTTAAGCTAATCCCTGTCCGGGAAACTGCCCCAAGGTGTCTTAACTGAAAATAACTTGCACAGACAGATCCTAAAGGTCATGCTCTCTGAAGCTTTGATTGTGTTAACAATGCGCAATATAACATGTTCAAAAATGCAGTGTTTTTAACACAATTTACTTATCTCTATAGCGATGTTTAGGGATGCACCGATACCGATACTGGCATCGGGTATCGGCCTCGATACCACATTTTCTAAAGTACTCGTTAAAAGTCCCCCGATACCTGGAATCGATATCACGGTCTGAGAAATGTCTATGTTTGAGTGGCGTGTAAGGGGTTAATGCCTCTTGTGTTGTCCAAAGAGGCAGAGTTTACAACAAACTGGAAAACTAGTCCTTTGTTTTTTTGTTAAATTATATGACTAAAGCTGTTACCTGTAAATTTAAATCATGTTTTTTTATTAAGTACTCCGTATCGGTATCGGCAAGTACTGAAATGCAAGTACTCGTACTCGTATTCCAAAAATCGGTGTCGTGGTATCGGTGCATCCCTAGCGCTGTTTTCACTGTCCTAAAAACGGGCTGATGTCTTCCTAGTTCTATGAAGTCCCTTCTTCAGAAATACGTATCGAGTTCTGATTGTGTAGTTTGTTTAATGTGTTGGGATTCGATAGCAGCTTAGCTTAGCAGAGCCGTTTAAGACAAAGCTGGCGACTGACGTATTCCTGTGCGTTCGCTGTAGACTTTGAAAGGGGACTGTTAAAGAAAATATATATTGCCTGACAGTGAACTTTGAGCTTTATCATTTTGCAGGTATTATTTATGCTCTAACAGCTAACTAAAGTTTGAAAAAATGAGATCAGTCAGAACGTGACCTTTAAAATATGCCAATGCCATTGATTTGAAGATACACACCAGTAACGTCTTTTCTAAAAAGACATTTTAATTTGGCTTGTGTGTGAAACCAGCCCTATTTTTGTTTGTCATTGTTCTGCTTAATAATAATGTGGAAAAAAGGTGTTAAAATGACCTTGCACCTTGTAAGCTAAGTCTATGAGCTCATTTTTGTGGTTATTGAAACATTTGAATATCCTGTTAAAACATTTTTACTTAGCTCCTGCAAACTTTTTGTTTTGGCTGCTCCAACCTTCATCTCATGATTTGCACCCTAAATTTTACTATAATTATAAAACCAAAAATATTTCCTTTTCTTTATTATGATGGCCTAACAGCTCACCAGACACTTCATTCCAACAGTCTAAAGTTTCGAAAGTGTCAAAGTTTCACGCAGTCATGGCACCATTGGGTTGGCAGTCTTGTTGCATGGCAGTGTGATGATGAGTATGATGTTATTTTACTTCTGCCCTTTGCTAGAACTGTAAAGACAGCCTGTCAGCCGCATACAATTTTTTGTAAAGTAAGCGATTCAAATTCCTGTGACTTTCCAGGGTTTCTTGTCACATCAGCAGCTGTAAATGCCCTTGGAGGCTGATCAGAGACCTGCACGTATTTGTACTTTGATGCTCTGACTGTGGGGCTTTTTTAGCTGATGTGAACACAGAGTAAAACTTGTTTTTAGAGCCCAGTCTCATCAATTTGCATATAATAATAACATGACTCAAAGTTGTGCAATGTGTACACCAAAGTCCAATTTTGCGTGCATATGATACGCTAGTCCTTCTTCTTCACTTTGGTGGAGAGCAGGTTCGTACAAATAGCATGTATTTTTTCATGACATTTTATGTATTGGTTTCTATTTTTTACGATTGTAGCATGGGGTTGGGGTTTCATGTGTATCGTATGCTCACAAAGTTGGGGGCATGCACGGCACGATTTTGAAAAGTTGTGTTAAAAATCGATGAGACTGGGTAGCTATATACAATAAATTTTGTCAAAAAATATTACTTATATACATAGAGAATCATGTGGGGATGTTTAAATCTGATGAATCTAACGTCATTTTGCAATGTGGATAATAAAGTAAGAATTTAAAGGAAAACACCACAGTTTTTCAGTATTTTACTATGTTCTTACCTCAACTTAGATGAATTAATACATACCTATCTTTTTTCAGTGTATGCACTTAATCTTTGTACAGCGCCTCGTGAATGTGTTAGCATTTAGCCTAGCCCCATTGATTCCTTAGGATCCAAACAGGGATGAATTTTGAAGCCACCAAACACTTCCATGTTTTCACTATTTAAAGACTGTTACATGAGTAAGTATGGTGGCACAAAATATAACGTTTGTTTGGAGCCATAGGAATGAATGGGGCTAGGCTAAATGCTAACACATTCACGAAACGCTGTACAAAGATTAAAAGTGCAAGCACTGAAAAAAGATATTAATTTATTTAAGTTGAGGTAAGAACATAGTAAAATATTGAAAAACTGTGGTGTTTTCCTTTAAATAAAGAAAGTAAAGAATTAACACAACATAAATGGATGCTAGTGATGGAATTAAAATATAATCATACAGTCCTTGGTCCTTCTCAACTCTTGCCCATGAGTTAAAGTAAATGCATTGTGACATTGCATGAGATAGAAGTATGTTATGCTAGTGACTAGATTGTTTTTGTATGGTAGGGGGTGATCTGCAGTGCTGATTTACCCCTGCGGGCAAAGGAAAATGAACATGAAAATTACATTTATGTGACAAGAGAACATTCATGTGTAAGAAATACAGACTACTGTGGACTTTTTTAACCTGCAGCTGAACATGTGTTTTCATTCGGTTGTGCACTGAGAAGATGACAGCGAGTGGCAACCAGCGGGTGAAGTTGGCCAGGTGCATTTCCAGATACAGAATTTTTTTCTCTGCATTTTCACCATGATGAAATAAACATTGAAGATATTTCAGTTTAATTCTAGGAGATAAAACCTGGACATGTTGACATTTTACACTGTGTGAAACTGAGAATTTCCTAGATAAATCGTGAAATATGGTTACTTTTAGTTAAAGGACTTGCACCCAAATTTCCTGTTATGGCTTACATTAGTCCTACCCAATGCTATAAACTCACTTTAATTTTATTGTTTTATATATCAAGCAATCTTGCAAAACAACATGAACCAAATTTGTATATTTTCTAGAAAACAGGCCCATGTCTGTTTTAGTATTGCAAGGTGATTCCTTGCAAAATTTCAACTCTTAAAGGAAAACACCACAGTTTTTCAATATTTTATTCATTCCTATGGCTCCAAACAAAAGTTTTATTTTGTGCAACCATACTTACTCTTGTAACTACTCATGTAACAGTCTTTAAATAGGGAAAACATGGAAGTGTTTGGTGTCTTCTAAATTCATGTTTGGAGCCATTGGAATGAATGGGGCTAGGCTAAATGCTAACACATTCACAAGGTGCTGTACAAAGATTAAAAGTGCATGCATTGAAAAAAGATAGCTATTTATTATTTTGTCTAAGTTGAGGTAAGAACATAGTAAAAAAAAAAAGAAAAACGGTGGTGTTTGACTTTATAGTTTTTATGATGTTGTACTCGCATGGTGTGAGTTTTAAGTTATTTTAATGTCAGTCAATAAAATGTTTATCACCCGTTTTTCATCTGCCTTGTGAAATTATGCATCTGTAATAGCACATATTTATGGTCCATTTTTTCATAGTGACTTACAGTGTATTCAAAGCTTAACATGTTATTTCACCAGTAGATTAATTGTATTCCCTGGAAATCAAACCCGCAACCTTTGCATTACTGATGCAATGTTTAACACCACATCTTCTCCCATCTCCTTAAAGCAACACTATGTAGTTTTTTTTACCTTTAAATAATGTCTCTAAAATTATTTCAGTGCAAGAACAACTTTTAACTGGACAAATTGTACTGTTGCTGCAACCTGAGCAGCCTCCTAGCTGCTACCAGCACACTCTAAAAGTGGCGGTGGAGGGTAGGAAACACAGCCCTGCCCCTCCCCCTGCCTGCAGAAGAGTGTCTGATACCAGGCACTGTTGCGCTTTTCAACCACATGGGGGAGCTATAAGTCATTTTTACATGGGAACTACATAGTGTTGCTTTAACAATCCGATTTGACGTAACCTTAATGTTAAATCAGGCAGAGCTCTTGCATGTTTTGCGGCATTTTAATGTTTGTTAAATCTTATTTACAGGTTTTTACAGTAGGTTCATATGAAGATAACCCAAATGTGAGCGTGTTTCAGGTAATTTGTGTGTATAATATCTGCATTGTGTTTATATGTTACAGAGTAGCTGGACTGAAAGAGGAGCGGCGAGAGGAAACAGTATACACGGTGAATCCGATGAAGTCACGATGTCCGACAACACCCTTTACTGCAGCAGAGAAACCTGTAAGATTGTTTGTGTGTGTATATGTACAAAAACAACGAGACAACACATAGTTTATAAATTAAACGTGCAGAATTTGAATTAGTTTGTATGTATGAATGATCGGGTTAAGTGAAGCGGTCACAAAGACCTCTCAATGTGCCAGTTTCTGTAGGAACACATATATACAGAAAGTAAAGACTATAGTTGCTTGACACCTAATACCACATAGTGCTTTTAATGCTTATCAGTGTTGTTAACATAGACTAAAACTTCTTCATTTTGCTACTACGTAGTGGAAACTTGTGGCCCGTTCTTGTGGTGGAAAAAATATCACACGAGTGTCCGCCTTGTGAGAAAATTGACCACCTATCTACATAATGCGTAATATCCTGTTGTTCTTAAGGATAGTTCAGCAACCACTTTGACCTCCTTTACATCCATCTCGTCCTTTAAGATAACATTTCAGAAAACATGCTTGTCAATACCTGTGAGAATTCTTCTTTTCTCATTCATTGCGGAATGAATCAGCTCAATGCTTTAAACAGTTACAGTACGTCACCTCATTGCACAATGTTTCAGTCCAAAAACCTGCATGTGAGTCACCAACCTCTTAATGCAGTTTTAAAGGCACTATCTGCACTGCTATAGACAGTTTTATCGGACACACCCGCGTTGTCATGGTTACACACCTGCTCTGAAGTTAACTTCCGGTCTGTGTTTGTTTATTGGTCTGAATAGTGGCCAAACTGACCTTACCCAAACTATTCTTGTTTTTTATTGTGCTCCGTTTGTGCTGGTTTGTGCCGTAAAAATTTTACTTTGTGCTGCTTCGGTTTTATATCATATTTGACATTGAATTAAGGGGATGACGTCACTCAGCCCTCCCACATGCTTTTAGTTCCCCCAAACTATTCTTGTTTGATTGTGCTCCGTTTGTGCAATAAAACATTTAGTTTGTACTGCTTTTTTTTTTTTTTGATCAGCTCAGCTTCGCTTAATCTGGACTTATTTGACCTTTTACATGAAAGCGTGTTTATGCAGCTTATTTTATTAGTAATGCACACTGAGTGTCATGTTGACTGTAGAATTAATGTCATGTGATTTACTTGTCAAACTTGACAAATAATTGTTTAATAAACAATTGATTTGTTTATCATTGATCATTGATGGTTCCATATGAAATAAATTCACTTTACATTGAGTAAATACAACTTTCTTTAGTTAAATAATATTCACACAATTTTTAGATACATCTAAGTAACATTTTTGTACATATTGTGTAACATATTTACTACATTTTTTTAGTTGACTTCACTTAGGATTTCTATTGAATTGCTTTAAGATCGTTGATGATATCTACAAAAAAATTTTAGTGGACTTGACTAAAAATGACTCTTGCTTTTCTTTTTTGATTACCTCAAATTTTTATTTGTGATAGGAAGTACATTTAATTATTGAAATATTCTAGAATTCCAGCTTGGAATTGGTAAAAATGTTTAACCAAAAAAATTAAAGTTGATCATGGTAAAAGTTTTTACAGTGTAGATACGTCATTAAATAAGAGACATTTTCTCACATAATATTTTATAATATAATTCTTACAAAGAAAACATTTACAAGTTAAAGAAAACATTTAATTGGAAAAAAGACAATTTAATTCATAAAAACCTGATTCACTTTCACAAAAACAGATCGGAGAAATAACTCAGATATTCTTTTTTTTCTTTCTTTTTGGCTTAATAATGTTTACAAAAGTATAAAGATGTAAAGAGTAAGACTTTAACCGTTTCTGAAGACTTAAAATACTATACATTTGATTTCTGAATCTTGTAAAAATTTTCTTATAAGAAAGCTGTAAAAACTATAGAGGTGGAGGCGCGATCATGACGAAGAGTGAGCATGCATAAGCAGAATTTTTAATCGCAGAAACCTGCACGAATGACAGCGCCTATTTAGGGCGAATTTGGAGCATATGGAGCCTAGTGACGTTATCGCCTATAATTCAATTCAAGAGCAGCACAAACAAAAACTTAACAGGCACAAACGAAGCACAGACATGCAAGACTATTTTGGGTGAATTTGGAGCATGTGGGGGGCAACGGGACCTCAGTAGGACCTATAAATTTTTATATCTAAAAAAAAAAAAGCAGCACAAATGGATTTTTTTGCGGCACAAACGGAGCACAAACGACTGACCATATTTTGCCGAAGTTTTGCGTTGGGTCGGGGGCCAACTTCACACAACACCGGAATATGTACAGTCAAAGTGTAGTCCTCATTGACAGCAGACACGTCTAACACTGTAGCATACATAAAAACAAAGAAAACTACATACTTTACAGGAATTACATATATATCAATATTACATGATATTTCTGAGTTGGTCTATAGGGCATTTGAATACAACCCTATGATTATGTTACTATATATACACACATTCAGAAATAGCATTTAAAGGGATCTCATTACACTAATTAACTCATTTCTATCTGCAAAATGATTAAACCATATGTCTGTGTCAGCTCTAGAATTCTGTTTTTTCTCTTTCCTCTATGGAGCGTGTCAAGATTAGGAGATTTCACATTTAGACAGTTTATCAAGCCATCTGTTTTAATTTGAATATCAGAAGGCATTGTACTTTCAAGCAAAAGCAGATGTAACGGTGCACAATAAACAAGACGTTCAGAGGGAGAATATAAATCTAGATCTTTATTTATATGTAAACATTTCTAAATGTTAATGGTTGACTTCAAGCTTCTATAGTTTCACAACAACAATTAAAGACATTTTAAATCACCGAAACAAACTTGATTAAAAAGTATCTGAAACCTCATACCATATAGCATCTGCAGTATATAAACCAGGCTCTAATTATAGTAAACTACCATAGAGAGAATGTAGTCCACAGTTTCACTATGCTAATTTATTGCTTATCCCTTCAGTGTAGTAAAATATATATAGTGCATTATAGTTATTATAAAGAACTCAAACTGATTTTAGCCACTTAATCTGTGTATGAGCAGCTATCTGACAAAAAATGTAGTGGTTACTCATAGCCGGACCATATCGGGTTTACAGTTAGACCTAGACGGTGAAATAACGGCTCAATTGCTTGCTGGGTGACTTCCTGCTAGCAAATCTGAGAGACTGCTATCTCATCTCATTTGATACAGTAAGTGTACCAGTGGCGGCCAATGACTTCTTTTTCGAGGGTGCACAATGCAAAGCTTGTCACAACATGCATTTAGCCCATCATGTGTGTGGTTCGTCATCATAAAATGTGTGTTCGGCGGGTCATGTAAACCAAGTGCATCATGCGTCTTGTCAAAATAAGTGCCTGCTGCAGAAGCGTCTAAATGGTTTATGATAAAAGTAACGCTTGCGTTTGCCAGATACTCGCTTAATCTTATGTGTATTTAGTTTTTACTGATAAGTGAGTGACTTGCGAGTATTTTGCAAACGTCTATTTTATCATAAACTGTTTTGCATATTTTTTAATGACGACGAGCAACAAACATGACACTCCGAACACACATTTTGAATCCCTGCCCCTAGGAAGAGAAGTCACTGGTGGCCACTGAACTGAACATATCTCAAAGGCTACAGTTGTTTCTAAAGGTGAGAATCATGACAACTTTTACGCAAAACCGAAAAACGTATTCTTCTTTCCTTCGCTTAAAGAGATCAATATGTTCATATTAACAGCTTTGACTCAGAAAGAACAAACATTACGCATGGAGTGCCGCAGGGCTCTATACTGGGGCCAAAGCTGTTCATAATGTACATAAATGATATTCCGAAGGTATTAACAAAGTTAAATTGTATCTTGTTCGCCGATGATACTAGTCTCTATTGCTCTGGACAAAATTTAGATTTTCTTTTGAAGATTGTGGAAAAAGAGCTCTCCAAATTAAAATCTTGGTTTGATCATAATAAATTATCAATGAATTTGAATAAAACCAAATATATTATTTTTGGAAATAGAAAAATTGAGGAACCAATTAAAATTAAAATTAATGATATAGAAATTGAGAGAGTCTGTAATACAAAATTTTTGGGTATTTATGTTGATGATAAACTAAATTGGAAGTTACACATAAATTATTTAAGAACAAAAATATCTAAAATTATTGGTATAATGTGTAAAATTAAATCATTGATAAATCAAAATTCATTATATTTATTATACAATTCGCTCATTCTTCCGTACTTAAACTATTGTGTGGAAATATGGGGGAATAATTATAAAACTAGTATTAAACCTATCTTTATGTTGCAGAAGAAGGCTATTAGAGTTGTTAACAGAGTTGATTATCATGCCCCAACTAACCCATTGTTTATTAAAATAAATGCACTGAAATTACAGGATTTGGTTGATCTAAGCACAGCTGTAATGATGTATAAGGTCCATAATTTTAAGCTTCCAGTTTGTATTCAGGAGAGGTTTAAGCCAAGAGAGACTCAATATAATTTGAGAGGAATCTGGGTTTATCAAAAAAATAAAGTTAGGACCAATACTAAAGCAAGGTGTTTCTCAGTTAGAGGGGTCAATCTATGGAATAGTCTGGATGACAAAATAAAACAATCTATATCAATAAAGGTGTTTAAAAAGAAATTTAAATTAAAAGTGATTGATAGTTATATCGCATTACAATGATTTTCACTAATATCCTTTTATATCGCATTACAATGATTTTTACTAATATCTTTTCTGTATGAGCTGGTAATATTCTTATTTCTATGTTTACTTTGCTGTTTTCTGTTTGTTGCCACATGTTGGGTATTTAAAAGTGGTTGTAAATAGGGTTAGGCATCAATAAGTGTTTCACTTCAGCCTAAACCCCTTCAGTCATTGTTGTACTGTAGGATTCCGTTTGTGTTTGTTATTGTGTTTGAATGACTGGAGAAAAAAAAAAATAAAATAAAAAATAAACTACTAAAGACGACTAAGTTGTTTAAATTATCCCCATTTACAAGGATGCATGAACACAACTAACATTGCTGCATTGTGCATGCCAGGCCAGTAGTTGGCAATGTCACATGATGTCTGAATACTTAACACGCATGCATCTGACTTCACTGTTTTCACAATTTTGTGTTTTTGTAGTATTATTTTGAAAAAAACTTGCACTTTGAAATCCATTTTCAGAGTTTAACTCGTAAATAAACAGCCAAAACGAATAAAAGGTGCTCTGTCTGCAATTAAAATGGTACTATGTAAACAGCCCCTCAGTCAACATGTCTCTGAATCTGATAAAAGGACCACATCGTAAACATGCAGGGCCTTCAGGCTTTCGTGTCCTGGAAACGACCCCGCATTGTCCAGATGATGATATACAGGTCAAACAAATGACACTACACATCATCATAATACCACACACCAGTGGGCATCTATTGACTGTGTACATCTTAATCTAGTGAGGCAATTGCTTTACAGAGTTTGCTCATCTGACTCATTCTCTAATAGAGAACAACATCCAGCAGATGTTTTCAAAATGTATGATTTAGATTGAAGATGTTTGTGCACAGTAATGCACAGTGTTTTCTTTAACAGATATCTCTGGTGCCCAGTAAGCATCATACATGGTACATGTGAGGTGCTACTGTTAGTTCACTTAAAGAGATAATTCAGCAGAACATGAAAATTACCAGGCGAGATACATATATCTATCATTTTATAGTTATTTTAGCAAATGTCCTGGCTATTCTAAAGCTTTAACGGTAGAAAACGCGAGCCCACGAGTTTCAAGCTTTGATTGTGTTTACAGTGTGCAATATAACATGTTCATGTTTCACGTGTAGAAAAAAAACTCTGTATTTTTGACACAATTGACTTATCTGTACACCGCTGTTTTCACTGTCCTCAAATTAGGCTGATGTCTTCCTTGTCCTATGAAGTCCCTCCTTCAGAAATACGTATCGAGTTCTGATTGTGTTGCTTGTTTAGTGTGTTGTGATTCGACAGCAGCTTAGCTTAGCAGAGCCGTTTGAGCTAGCGAATGGCGTATTCCTGTGGGCGGAGTTTAGTCAAAAACTCTTACTTTGATGTCATTCAACCAGGAAGTAGAGGGCTGTAGTCCAAACCGTTCGTTCACTGTAGGCTTTGAAAGGAAAGAAAATAAAGAAAATATATCGCCTGGTAGTGAACTTTATAATTTTGCAGTTATTATTTATGCTCTAACAGCAACATTACACACTAACTAATGTTTGAAAAATGGGATCAGAAAGAACATGCTCTTTAATAAGGGTAATTGATAAAAACTATCCATATCTAAAAACTAGTTTCTGTTGGAGGCCAATGTGCATTCACCAGAGAGTTTCGGTGTAGATGTAGCGTATGATGTGTAGTGACGTAGTGGCATAGTGATGTAGTGACGAACGCAGAGACACAGAGGACAGCCCATTACAACGCCAGTCACAAATAAATCTGAACCATATAAGACAAGAGGATATTGAGTTATCCCTGTCTGTAGCTAAAACAACTCACAACGCACAGTTCTCGTGAGAGTCTCGCGCATCGTATGCTACGCATAATGCACATGGGCCGCTACCGGAGGCTATTATAGGTTTTAAGTTTTAAATATGGATATTTTTCTCTCAAAATCATATCGATTACCCTCAGAAGGCCTTTATTTACACGCTGTGTGGATTATTTCTGTAAAGGATGGATGCACTTTTTGTAGGCTTGAAAGTCATGGACCCTGTTTTCTATAGGTTATAATGCTTAGAAAAGACAGGGTGTTTTCTTAAAGAACTGTAAATGTGTTCGTCTAAAAGATGATTGACATATATATCTCAGATGGCTTGAGGGTGAGTAAATCGTGGGGCACTTTTCATTTTTTACTGAACTATCACTTTAAGAGATGCTTGCTGTGTAAAAAGCATTATCATGGCCGGACATTATTATTATTATTATTATAATTATTATACATTTTCACCGGTGGTATCTGACCTTTGGGTTGTACAGTATATATTTAAACAAACTATTTAGTTCAAATGCACCCTTATGATCTGAAAGAGAGAAGACTTCTTTACAACTTCAACACAGTGCACACCTGTATGGGAGAACGAGAGGAAGAGAATGAGAGATTGTTATGCAAATGAGGTCATGTGGAAAATAATGTGGTGTAAAAAAAGGGGGGGGGCAAATAAAAACCACAAAACAGTTGCTGTGAATTTGGGGCACTGACAATGCGATCCGAATCAAGACTCAAAACGCATCCAATTCTTGTTAGATTGTACTGTAGATGCAGAATTGCATGGTGACTCTTGTTACATTTAACATTTCACACTAGTCTATCTATATTGTGGCTTTTGCGTTGTGTTGCAGGAAGGAACTGTGTCATTCTTTCATTCGTGGAGTGTTTGCTTCTGTTTTAACAGCTGCAAACAGAAGCAAGCATTATCTTTGCGAAGGCACACTTCCTCTTAGAGAAGTTTGAATGCGGCTGGAGTAGCCACTTGTTTTAAACGGAAAAGATACCTTCAAACCACTTCGTCCTTTATTTATTTGTCTGTCTCGTTTTTTTCTTTGTAGTATATTAATGGACTTTAACAGATTTGTGGTACTGTATATGGTGGCATAAAGTTGTATGTGTGCTTTAAACGCAGAACAGACTTGCACTTAATCAAATAGTGATGACCGTCCTGGGACGCTGGCACAAATAAGTGAAGAAATTAGTGGCCCTTAAAATGCACATATATTGTTTTGTTTCTATATTCATACAGTTAAAGGTGCAGTGTGTAATTTTTTAAAGGATCTCTTGACAGAAATGCAAAATAATCTACAAAACTGTATTATCAGGGGTGTATAAAGACAATTTCACAATGAACCTTGATGTTTTTATTACCTTAGAATGAGACGTTTTATCTACATACACAGAGGGTCCCCTTACATGGAAGTCGCCATGTTTCTAACAAAACGCCCTTAACGGACAAACTTTTTTTTACTAAGTTGTCTCCGTCTGTGTCATTTTTTTGGTTGATGGCTACCGTAGCTTCTCTATGCGTTTCAAAAGTGAGGGAAGAACAGTGAACTGAGCCATTGGTTGCAATTCACAACCTCACCACTAGATGCTGCTAAAATTTACACACTGCACCTTTAAAGGGTATTTTAGTTACACCTATCAAATGTTATATTCAATTCAAATTTATTTATATAGCACTTTTCACAATTGTTCACTGTTTAAGCAGCTTTGCATGAATCAGAAACAAATAAAGTACAAAAATCAAGACATAACAAAAGCATGTCTATTTTAGAATATAGATTAGAATGGAGTACATGCGGTAAAAAAAACCATTTGTTGGCTTAACCTAATAAGGTAAGCCACCTCTTAGCCCCAAAACCCAGAGTCAATAAGATCCAAAACACAAGCAAGCACAAGGAGACACACTTGACACACTTGTATCAAACCAACAATCTATTTTCTAAAAGAATAATGTAACAAGTAATAGTTATGTGAAGTAGTGAAATCTTTAAGAATGTAATTGGACCATAAGGAAAGCAGTATTAGCTTAATGTGCAAATAAAGGCATTAAGTTAAGCTAATGTCAGCAGTCTCATAGTAAGAAAGCCTACAGTGCAATAGTGGCCAATTTGTTGCAAAAAAAACCTTGTGAGAAAACCAAACTTAGCTGGAAGGACCGGTTTCCATATGACATGTTACAGCTCCAATCCATATAGCTTTTGTGGATAAAATTATGCTTAAGAATGTGATTATATAAAAGTTGCAAAAAAAGGGTGCTTATTTTAAATAAACATTGATATTATAGAAGTTTTTATTAAGTTTTGTGTATGACTTAATAAGCCTAAGATTTTTTATTTTGTTAAATCTTTTTTTGTATCAAACATCCACAATTGCAATACATTTGGGCAAAGCTTAATTTGGGCAAAGCAATCTTCCGCAGTGTTACAGTCTTATGAGGTTATTGGAGTGCAGTGAATCTTTTTGTCATCCAAGGAAATGAATTGAATATGATCAGCACTGTAAACCCGAACAGTACAATGTACTCATTTAAAATGAGTGAACTGAACTCAAAACTGTGAAAAAGTTTATTGAACTTAAAATTTGTATGTGTTTTCAGCAAGTTCGCCATTTTAAGTTCCACAAACTCAAATAAAATGAGTCAAAGAACTCAAAAAATGTATTTATTACTTCCAAACAGAGTCATTTCAATACCACAGCCTCATTGTAACAAACATTGCAAATAATTACAAACTTTTGGTGGTTGTGATGAGTGCAATTTGCCAGGTAAGCTAAGAAAGAGTCTGGTACTGCAAATTTACTTCAGTTTAAAGTTAAATCAACACGATTGGTTGAGGAGGTTCCAGTTCCCAGCATGCATTGCATGAGCCTTGAAATTAAGTGCTATTTTACTGTATGTGTTTTTAAGTAAAGAGAAAGACTCAATAGTGTTAAACATTTATTTATGTTGGAGATTTAGAAGAGTTTGCTATTTTTTTAGTTTTGTGGTTACCATTTTTCAGCAGTGTAGTGCCTGTGCTTAGGCTGTAGGTCAGATATATGTTGCTTTATCATATAAACTATAACTGTGTGAAAGTCTGCACTGAGTTCAGTCTCAACACACTTTCACTGGTCTTAAATTTTCATGAGTCACATGATCTGTTTCTGTGACTTGTGAACAAAATTTAATGGAAAAAAGGTTTTAAGTACGGTATACAAAATATATATATGGTAAACAGTCCTTATAATAAACAGTAGTTCTATGTATATTGTACTTAAAGATTTAATAAAATGAAGCGTAAACTTTTTTTAAATGGGTTAACTAAAATTTTTTAAGTTATCTTTACTTACAATTTTTGATGTTGGTTTACTTAAAAAAAAATGTAAGTAATCAGTTTCAACAAAATTTTTGAGTACTCTGAACTTCTTGGGTTTTACAGTGTGTATGAAAATGCAACACCATTTCATGGCAATTCGTATGTATTTTAAAAGATGAAAATATTTCTTATTCGTACGACCACAATCGTAAATTTTTTATGATCTGCCTTGACCCCTGTGACGTTGGGGTTTGGGTTTCGTTATTGTTCTTTTTTAATATATATAATCTTAAGTTTTTGCACGATTAACTTCGTACACTTTCATACACTGTAAAAAATCTTCGCTGCCTCAAATTTTTTGTTGCATCAACTCAGATTTACAAGTCATGTCAACTTACTATTATTTATCTTGACAAGTGATGAGTTGCTACAACTTATAAAGTTTTTAAAGACTTTTTTTCTCATTTATAGTTATAACAACTAATCTCTAGTCAAGATAAACAATAGTAAGTTATTCTCATGAGATCAGGCCGTAAATGTGCATGACAAACCCTTCAACTTAAACCCACTGAAAAACCAGCCGAGCCACAGAGTTCAATCTGTAGTTTAGCAGTTATGAATGGGGTGGTGACCTTTCCACACGGAGAACAACTAATGATGTGCTTTTTTGCTCAGAAGTGCTTGTGCAAATGTGTACACTTTAGGGAAGTACCAGTGTGCACAACTTAATTAAAAATAAAATCTGATGCGATTTCATTGTACATATGTGAGAATGTAACCTCTGATACAATCCATCTGCCTTCTTGAAAAAGCTGGTTAAAAACAATATGCTTATTCTTAAATTTTTTTTTCAATTTATTATTGCTAGCAAATTACTGTTTTAACCACTGATATGCTTCATAATACAATTTTTAAAATAACATCTACACCACATGAGGACCCATGAGCTCACAGGTGTGCAGTACACTGTTCTTTTATCATTTGTGAACATTTTGTACCAATTGTTAAGCTGAGCAATGTAGTCGTCTGTTTGTTTATTTAAAACAGATTGTTAATGTAAAGCTTCTGCTCTGTGTTGCCTTCAGCTACAGGTATGATAGACTTCAAGGTGTCAGTGAGGCGCACAGAGGCTTCTGAGAGATGTAGCCTGAAAGGATCGCTGTTGTTACGGACTGATTTTGATAGTCTCCTTCTGAAAGACCCTAAAACTGGAGAGGTTTTGTATTCTTGGCCTTACAGATTCCTCCGCAGGTTCGGACGAGACAAGGTATGGCTTGTGATCTCTAGCCAATTATTTTATTCCTCTAATATACAGTATATCGCTGATAGCAAATAAAAAAATTGTGATGTTTTGTGACCTCTAGCAGAGAAGATGATATATAATGCCTTTAAATATACACAGCAAAATCCCCTGTGTTAAAATTAACACTGCTATGTGTCTGTATGGGTTCACTCTACAGAGTGTTAAAAGTAACACTGTAACTTTCTCCTTTCTATCACCATCTCTAAACTCGTCATCCATGTTAAGAAAATAACCAGCAAGTTCACATTGAATCAATATCACATTTGCATCCTTAATTAATGTTGGAAAAGATGGAAGTTTCAACAAACCGCCATTATGGTGATCCGTGTTTGCTTTAGTTGGGCCCATGACTTTTGTCTTTTAATGTTATGTTTTCTTTGGCTGTTGAAACTATGTTTTAAAATGGATCTGTTGTTCCAAATAGAACTAAGATCTAATGGGATCAGATAAATTAATAATTGTGAGTTTATGTAAATAAGAGTGTGTTGTGCTAATGATGTGTAAATATACAGTGGTAGATGCAGTATTGTTATGGCTTTTATATACTTATTTAATTTTTATAATTTATTCCACTCAAACCATTTCTGACATCATGTACCAGTGTATGGAACTGAACAATTGTGCCAATCAACAGAAGTAAGCTTCATGTTGCAATGGATGCTGGGTATCAACATAGTACTAAACTTATTTAACTAAACTGCATTGCAGTTGAACGGTTAATCTGAATTAGTTTGATGATTGTCACAATTGCTGAGGTTTGTGGGATGAGTGATCAAGTCTAAGTTTATCACACTGCATTTGTAAAACAGAACATTTATAGCAGTCACAAAAAGACCAACAACTTCATATAGAACAAATGTTATTTCAGCTTGACACCTATCATCTTTCTTTATTAGTGCACACGTGTTCTTTTGGAAACACATAGAAGTAGTGATCAAGAATTCAAATTCAAGAGTCAATTGCCCAACTAAAGCAAACATTGATCACCATAATTGTGGTTTGTTGAAATTTAAATATTTTAGTGTTGTTGATTCAATGCATTTAACATTGACAAATCAAATGTTTTTATTTAACACACTTTTGTCATTTATCACCAACAAACAGGCAACATTCTCTTTTGAGGCTGGCCGAAGATGCGACTCTGGGGAGGGCAACTTTGAGTTCGACACAAAGCAGGGAAACGTTATCTTCCAGTCCGTCGAGGCTGCCATCAATGTACACAGATCCAGTTTACCTCAAAAGCAGGTATCGCTTGGGGAGCGAGAGCCTGCGCATGGGGTTCAAAGCTCGAAAGCTCCAATGGACAACTCTAGCGTCTACAGCATGGTATCTGAACATCCAATCAGGGACGGGCCCAAACAACAACCGAACCCCCAGCCCTCCAGACTCGAGGCCCCGACTGAGAAGCTTCTGACTGGGGTTAAGAGTCTGAACCTGGACGCCAGACCTCCACCACGTAAAAGCCAGGTCAAGAACTTCAGAAGTTGTCCGTTGGCCAACACCGAAGATGCAACCTACTCCCGTGCTATGGCACCAGCTCCAGAACGAGGGGGAAGTCCGGGGGAGAAGAGAGAACTGAAGGACAGACGTTCCACCTGCTCCAACCCTGAGGAATCCGACTACTCTTTGCCCTTTGACACAATTGCTAAGAATGTCATGGTAGACATTTTGGCCACATCTAACCCACCGCCCACTTTAGTAGAGCCCAATTGTGAAAATAATAATAAAAGTGCTGTAGAAAGCCCGGAACCTCTGTATGACAGTATAGATGAGAGTGCCATTAGAAATCGTTTCCCAAATAGAGGAAAATCCCAAACCACCCCTTACAAAAGAGTGGAGCACATCTACGATGAACCCGAGGGATGTGCCGTGCCCCCAGCCGTTCCTCCATCACTCTATGATGAACCAGAGGAGGTCAAAGGTCATGCCTGGAAGATGCTAGGTACTGTAATGGATCCAAGTGGTCATGAGTACCCCTACAATGCTTCTGCGGATGATTACGCCGTTCCTAAGCCTCCCAGGAGAGCTTTACCGCCAGAGCAGAAGGACAATCAAGAAGAGGACAACTCACCATATGACAATATCATGGTAAAAAATAATTAAGGACTGTTTCTGTACATGAGAGGATATATATATGAGGGTGTGAGTGAATGCATGAAATATTTAATAGTTTATTAGTAGAATGGACAATACTCCTTCACTGCTCTCCAACATCTGTGACCTAAAACTGGATTGAAAATCATATAAGAACATGAAGAATTCACTAAACAGTTGTGTCGACTCATTTCCACATGCATTATTCCAGTCCAAAAAAACTTTTTCTTATTCTCCAAACATTTGCGAATGGTATTTAAATGAAATTTAATTAAAGTAAAAAATCATTTTTGAACTCTGTTTATGTAGAATATATTTCATTATCATGATTTTATGGCTAATTATACAGTACATTATGTCTTCAGCACTGTTTGCCTTTAAAGGTACCTCGACTATGAAGCCTTGTATGCTTGAATGATGTGTATATCTAGTACTAAAATCTATTGAAACACATTAAATATTTTCATTACTTAAAAAAATTAAGCTGTCAAGGCCGCCATTATGTTTCACACGTAAAGCATTCTGGGTTCGTGAACTATTACTACAGTTTACTATAGTAAATACTATGGTATCTTCTGCAGTTTTTCATGCGGTAATGTTGTACTCCCCACCGCCACCTACTTACCTCGCCTTTTATTTTGATCATCTTTCATTTGTATTGTTCATCATTTATGTTCTAAACAGAACCCTGATAAAAAAACAATAGAAACCATCACAGAAATTGTATTGGATGTAATGGTTCTAATGGGAATTTTATTGGTTGTAATGGAAACATGGTCTCTGTGGGTCTCTACTGGTATGTGTTGGATTGTGTTGGTGGGACCATTAAATCCTACTGGAATATGTCCCAAATTCATTTTGTAGTGGTTTAAATGGTAAAAGCTAATGGTTCCTAGTTGTATTTTTAATGGCATGTATATGTCAAGACCACATATCGCCACCTATTGGCTGTGTGCATTCATAACTCATCTTCTTTTCAACATCATTTTACACTCTCCTGATTAAATACTTGTTTACCATGTTTACCTCACTTTAGCGTTAATAGAAAGGGTTTTAATTGCAACCTTTTGACATCACGCTTTTTGATGTGGGCAAAATGATAGAAAATATTTTTTTTCAAAGTATATTAAAACTATGACATTTGTATTGTTTGTGTAATTTTACATATCATAAACCCCATACATGTGTTTATAGTCGGGGCACCTTGTGAACAGTTAACAGTCGACTATTACAGGCTGCTGAAAAAATGCAGTGTGCATTTTCTATTGCTCATGGCAGCAGTTATATCAAATAATGAATGTGAATCAATGATAGTGAAGTGCATTAAAACCAGAAAAATATTCAGACGCACACAATTTGTATGTTATCTTTACTGAATAGGTCACTAAGTGTGGGCACGCTTCATTCTTAGTGAATTCCCCAACATGTGTCCAAATGGCAACCGAGTGTATCTACTATGACCTTTACTCTCTAAAAAGTCAAAATTGATTTTATCAGGTTGTAAACTGAATGGTAATTTGTATTCAGTTGAAAACAGCCCTTACTTTCCATTCTTGTATTTTTGTTCTCATTTTAAGGGAGATCACACAGGTAATTAAAGTCCTTCAGATCTCTCGCACAATGGATGATGGCCGTCACTTAATCCTCTGCTTGCTAATTGTGGAAAATGGAGATCCGCACAGTGCCGTGGTCTTATCCAGGGCAAACTCTGACTTTTCCCTTACAGGCTTCCTATTTTGAGGAACACATGAATAATAATAACTTGACTTGCAGAGTTAAACTGGGGCACTGTTAGGATGCTGCCGGGCTTCCTGCCTGCCACGGTTCATGAATCCCACACAGTCTTAAGTCTGAAAAAACTCTACAGTTCTCAACCGTTCAGCTTCTGTTTCTATTTTTTTTTATTTGTGAACATGTCTGTCAAATCCAGACTCATAATTCTTTTCTGTAAATCATAAAAAATACTTTAGCTGGGTTTTCACAGGCAGGGTCACGTGTAATTTAACATCACATTAATAATTTTTTCCTTTACTGTATATTACCTAATCATTTCATGATGTTATTTATAGTAGAATCAAATGGTGACCAATGCAATAAAGGAAGTTTATTAAGAAATGATTATATGTGAATAAGGAGTCTTTACCTGCCATATGTCTTCAGATGATTTGGAGTATAAAGTATGAGCTTTGTGTTTCTTTCCATTGTGCTTTTTAGAGCATTATAGCCTCTGGTCCCCATCCACTTTCAGCATATTGAATAAAAAAAATCTCTATGATTAATGAAAGAAATGAGTCACACTGGTTTGAAGCGACACAAGGATAATGATTCAGAATTGTACGTTTTGGATAAACTGTTTGTGGGCCCATTGAATGCACACACTATTGCTAAATTTGCAATTACTGTTATCCAAAGATTCACAGTTCATTCAATCTTTACAGCACATGTTTTACCAATATGTGTGTTCTGGGGCTCAAACCCATGACCTTTGAATTTCTAACGCAGTTCTCCACCAACTGAGCTACTGTGCAGAATTAGACCACAGATCAAAACACACATTAAGGCAATTTTAAGTTATTTCCCAACGTCAGACTGCAAAGGGAAGTGGAGTGCATACAGTACAGAGAGTCAGTCCTCTCCTGGAGCAGTTTCTCACACAGTTATGCAACTCATCAACTTTGAGTAAACTGGTGCAGACTTCAGACGTCACACAGTGCACGCTGATGCACTTATTCCAGCTTTGGGAGTCTGGTGTGAGATGAGCTCTTTGCTAAAATGCTGAAAAGATGAAAGCTCTGCTGAGTACAGACTCTATGGCCTAGTTCCTGATTGTGTCAAATAAGTTGTTAAACACCAGGGGGCACTGTTTCTCCTCAACAGGAACCCTGTGTGATACTGCAGGGTTGGATTGATGGCATGCATAGTTGTGAGTGAGAGTGAAAAGCATCAGGGGTGTTGATTTTTTTGTAAAATAAAATCATATTTTCACTCTTATTGTTGCACAGAAATGGAGTTGAAGTATTCAATGATATGTTTCAAATTATTAATGGAAAAAAACCCTGAAATGTGCCCGCTGTGCTTTGCTGAATAAATATGAGCGCTGCAAGCTTATTTTAGGTGGAAATCATGAACCTTATGCCATGTTATGTTTCATGCCCACAATCCCTCCGAAGCAAACTTGACAGTAAGTCAGCGTGAACCTAATCTGTGCTTTCTGATAGCCGCCTTACTGATACATAGCCTCTTCCTGCTATTACGGTCTATATTTGCTGTTTGTCTTTGACAAGTTTAGTTTTTTTCAGATGTGATGCGATGCCTCAGGTACAACACCCTTAAAGGGTTCACGCAAAATGACTACTCACCTCATGTTGTTCTGTAAGTAAATGCTGACACCAAAAAAAAGGACTGTCCCTGGAAAACGGGGACGTCTGGTCACCTTAATGTAGAGCCACCTGCTTGGCCCAACGATGGAATCCAAATGGAGTGGTGAAGGGATCTCGTGTTCTCACTTTTTTATTTAACAAAATTACAAAATAATTGTATTTGAATCTGACTCTAATTTATACAGTAGTGATGTACATTCAGTAAATAATTTCAATTATCTGTTGATTACAATCTAGATCTTTGATTATTTATAAATTTTCATAATCTTAGTTATTTGTTCATTAGGGAACCGATGTTGCACAGAGGCTCATGTTGACAAATATACCTGAATCTCATAAACACAAAATTGTCAGTGTGCTCTTAGTCAGAGATTGCAGGGTAAACTAATATCATTAAGTCTGGCTGCCTCATGCTTGCTCAAAACATAATTATAGTTACTTTAGTCATGTTCAAAAAACTTGCTAAGCCAGGTGATATAAAGAATGTGCCATTCAACATCAAAACCTTATCTTTTCCTGACATGCTTATTTTGTGTAACACCAGACTCCTTCTAATCTACTGGAAATAACAATTTCTGAATAATTTTAAATGAATTAAAAATAACAATGCCAGGCAGGTTCCAGCTTTAAACATCAATTAAATAATACAAAACAGAATATGATTCAATTCCAATTATTTGACATAATAAACACTTGCAAAAGTTACAAGTTCATACAAGCAATAGGCACTCTGGCTACAGAGGACTTCCATAATGGATATAATACACACAGCTGTGTGGGAAGATTCTGGTTAACGAATGTTTCCCTGAGTCTTTTGTCCACCCACCTTATATACACAGATGAGCCAAAGAATCCTAAAAGTCCCAGATCAGGATTTGGTTGGTCAGGTTCTCATGACCTGAAGGGGCACCAAATGGGATTGTTAACCAACTGTAACCTAGATCTCCTCAGGAGGACACACCTCTAGCATTAGTGCAGATTTTGCCTTAGTTTTAAAACTTTCTCTTAAAAGGAAAACACCACCATTTCCCAATATTTTACTATGTTCTTACCTCAACTTAGATGAATTAATACATCTCTATCTTTTTCAATGCGTGCACTTAATCTTTGTACAGCGCGTCGTGAATGTGTTAGCATTTAGCCTAGCTCCATTCATTCATTAGGATCCAAACAGGGTTACAATGAGTAGGATCCAAACTTGTACATGTAGGGTTGCCAACTGTCCAGTATAAGCCGAGACGTCCCGTCCCATTTTGAGCCTAATTTATTTGTCCCGTACAGGACGTCTCGCAAGAGCGATTTCAGAAGCCAAACAATGCAAACTGCTATCGAAATGCACTCGCTGTACTTTGATGTCATCCACCTGTCAGTTGTTGCGGCGCCACAAGCAGCAACAGCAGCAGTGCTGATCACAACACTTGATAATGATCTCTGACACCTTTCATCCAATCACAATCAGTATATGTTCAAGAGGGTCAAATAATACAATTTCATGTTTTCTTATTATATAGTGCGTTATTTAGCTGTTCATTTAGCTGTTTAGCTATCTGCTTAGTTACAAAGTTCATTCTCCGTTGATCCAGACCTGTCTAAAATGCCTCAATCTGAAATGCCCCAAAGCAATTTCAAATTCCAACTTTGCTAGGAAAGTCTCGCACTTGTGATTTACAGAATTTAAGTGTGGTTTAATTAAAGTATGTACTGTTGACTCTTAAAAAAGATACAGCTCACAGAATCTATGTTAGTTTTATTTTGTCACACGTAAGATATCAGGGGTATAATAAGTGTTTTGTCCTAGACAGATAGTAAAGGTAATGGTTCAATTAAAGGACTGTGTTAAAAGTACCTGCTGTAAATTAATAAACTATTAATAAACCTGTTGCCAAGGGATAAGAATTTTAAATTAATATTTAATTAGGAGATAAGCTATCATTTTGACAAATGGCTTAAATACACTGTTTACAAAAAACCATATCCACACTGCTGCGGCAGACCATCTTTTGTCCTGTATTTCAGAGTGAGAAAGTCGGCAACCCAAGTTACATGAGTAGTTACACAATAATAATACAATACACACTTCAACTTCAGAGCGCAGTAACATAATCACTCCTGACTCTCCCCCTCTCGCTTAAACTTCTGTCAATAATACTGCGCCGAGGTCAAAGTGCTGCTCTTCCACCATACAATACTTCTCAGTTTATATCCGCTTAAAAATCGGCACGTTTTATTTTGTGCCACCATACTTACTCGTGTAACTACTCATGTAACAGTCTTTAAATAGAGAAAACATGGAAGTGTTTGGTGGCTTCTAAATTAATCCTTGTTTGGATCCTAAGGAATGAATGGGGCTAGGCTAAATGCTAACACATTCACGGCACGCTGTACAAAGATTAAGTGCACGCATTGAATAAAGATATGTATGTATTGATTCGTCTAAATTGAGGTGAGAACACAGTAAAATATTGTTTTCCTTATTTAAACTTATAGAAATTAGACATTTTTACTCACCACACCATGACCTTTAAAATGACCCCAAACATGAAGATAAAACCTAAGTAGCATCACAACATACAATGTACACAGATTCAATAGACATTCAGTGATCTGGAATTTGGGAGAGGAAGATAGAAAGGTTAAATTCTGGTTATCAGCAACACCTGGAGATTTTATTGCTTTATGGGCATTTCCACAAGCAAACCCAATTCTGATCACTTGAACAGCTGTCTTACATGTAAAAATATAACCTTGATATCTTTAAAGGGGCAGTTGTAGCCTAGCGGTTAAAGAGTCGGGCTTGTAACCCGAGAGTTGCCGGTGAGAGTCTCACGGACAGCGGGTTGGGACTGTGGTGCCCTTGAGCAAGGCACCTCAACCCCAATTGCTCCCAGGGTACTGGGATAGCTGCCCACTGCTCCGGGTGTCTGTTCATGACTGCCGTGCATGTGTTCACTACTCACTGGGATGGGTAAAATGCAGAGGTCACATTTTGAGTAAACATTGCATGCTTGTCACTTTCGTCATGTGAACCATGTGCATCATGCGTCATTTCAAAATACGTGCCTGCTGAACACGCATCGAAAAAGATTATGATAAAAGAGACGCTCATGTTCACAAAATATTTGCAAGATACTGACTTAAAGGAATAGTCTTCTCATTTTTAATATTAAACTATGTTATTACCTTAACTAAGAAGAGTTGATACATCCCTCTGTCATCTGTGTGCGTGCACGTAAGCGCTGGAGCGCGCTGCGACACCTCAATAGCATTAAGCTTAGCCCCATTCATTCAATGGTATCAAACAGAGATAAAGTTAGAAGTGACCAAACACATCAACGTTTTTCCTATTTAAGACGAGTAGTTATACGAGCAAGTTTGGTGGTACAAAATAAAACGTAGCGCTTTTCTAAGCGGATTTAAAAGTGGAACTATATTGTATGGTGTAATAGCACTTTTGGGAGTACTTCAACTCGCCTGAAAAATCCGCTCCCCTTCTCACTCTCATAATGGGAGAGGGAGAGTGTTATTGCGTCGAGTCAAAGTACTCCCATTAGTGCTATTACGCCATATAATATAGTTCCTTTTGTACCATGAAACTTGCTCGTATAACTACTCGTTTTAAATAGGAAAAACGTTGATGTGTTTGGTCACTTCTAACTTTATCTCTGAGTGGTACCATTGAATGAATGGGGCTAAGCTAAATGCTATCGAAGTGTCGCAGCGCGCCCCAGCGCTTACGTGCACGCACTAAGATGATAGAGGGATGTATCAACTCTTCTTAGTTAAGATAATAACATAGTTTAATATTGAAAATGAGTAGACTATTCCTTTAACATTAAACTTTCAATACACATAAGATTGGAGTATCTGGCAAACATGAGCATTTATTTTATTATAAACCCCTTCAAAGCGTCTGCAGCAGTCATGTATTTTGACATGACGCATGATGCAAGTTTACATGACGCGGCAAACACATATTTTGAAATGACGAGCCACACACATGACGGGTTACATCACATTGTGTGCCCTTGAAAAAAAGAGTCACCGGCCACCACTGTAGCTGAGGAAGGTCATTTGATATCAAACTAAATTTCGAGAGTTTAGCCTGGATTTCACAGACAGGGTCACATTTTTAGAAAAAAAGTAACTTAGACAATGTGCTACATATCTCACAGAATGGTATACTAGTGGCATACTGTGCTGTTCAGGCATAAGTAGCAATACAAAATCATCCAGGTACCTATAAAATCAAAGATGTTTCTTTCTCTTTAGGATCCCCCCAGAGCCATATGGAAAATCAAACAGAATTATCCAATAAAAATGTGTGGTTGTGCTCAGATATGAATAACATACAGTAGTTGTTTTCCAGGTAGTGAATCTAGCCTGAGGATTTGAACTGCCAACATAAAGGTTGCATGTTCAACCCCAGATTTCAGTGATGCAGCAGGGACTATTTACAGTCCTGTTTAATCATTATTGTGCCCTTCAGCAAAACCCATCACCTCGGGTTATCCCACGGGCACTGTTCTCACAATTAGTGCACTGTAAGCTTCCCTGGAGGAAAAGTATCTACTAAAATAATAATAGTAAACAAGTTGCTACAATTCGCCAAAATAACACACTTAGCACACGCGTTGTTGAAGTGGATTTTCGAGCCTTACAACACTGATGACTCCACTTTACAGCAATTGCGTCTGATCAATAAATACATGAGATTGTGCACCATTCAATGTCTTGGAGTGGTTAATTGGCTCCAGTGGATCCAATTTACCACTGGCACTTTCTAATGATAAGCAAGTCATAACAGAATAGACCCAACTTAACAGGCGCTTCTTATCCAGGAGCCATGGCTATTAAATTTCAATTCATCAACACTGATTACACTAATGGCAGTATCTAAAGATTTTTATGCACATGGTTTGGTTGTCATGAACCTGATATTGGGTTCGACTTTACGGACTGCACGTTCGTATCAACACCTCCAAAACAAAGCAAAGCACAGCACTGATATTTCAATCTGACTCCCGCAATGGATTCCGATTGGTGCACAAACATCAGAAAATTTCTTTCCCAGCACCTTGCCACAGAGCTATGCTGTTCTGACAGCTTAATGTATGGCATTCAAAGCCATTTCTACAAAGGCACTTCTACCCCCTGTGCGGCTGTGCGTCAGACAGGGTGACAGGGAAGCAGGGGTCGCCGCCACTTTAAAGCTGTATCAGGACTCATTTACATAATTGTAAAAATAATAATACAAATCCACATGTTCTCATGTGATTCTGGTATTTAGTAAGGGAGATTGGAATTAGATGACTTACTGGGAGGTTGTCACCATCCGTATATAATATTACACAAATGTTTGTTTTCACTAGCAGTGGTTTTGAATGTTTGTTCTATTTCATCCCTACTGACCGCCAGAGGCGGTGCTTAAGCACTGAATGATCCATCTCGCGCATGCGCAGGTCGAGTGTTTATACCAACAAAGTCACCCGTGACCCCTGATGCCTACGGAGAGTCTATAACTTCCGGTGACATCAGAGGATCTGTTCCTTTTCATCTTCTCGCTTCGCAGGTTGTTTTTTCCGCGCTAGCAAAAGACTAGGATATTGTGTTTCATTCGTTGCTGGTGGCCTTGTGGCATTGTATTGTCGGAGCAGCGAGTTGCTCGCCCTCCAAAGGCCGCAACGGAATCCACCGACAGGTGAGTTACAAATTTTTTACATAACTGCTCGTTTGGTGCATTTGTTGGTGACGGCTGTGTTTTCGCTCCCTCTCCCGACATTTGTAATCTAACGTTAACAGTTACCTTTATATTATTGATTCATCTGCGATTTATTGTTGTAACACGGACGCGTTTTTGGTTGATTGTTCAGCTGCGCTCGTGTAGTTACTTCGTGCCAACTCGGTTGTGCCGGTTTATTTTGTTAAACGTCTTTTTGCGCTTTAACTGCGCTTTGTGTATTTAGTACCAACTCGGTTGTGTCGGTTTTTCGTTTAAACGTTCGGCGCTTAACTGCGCTTGTTTATTCGTGCCAACTCGGTTGTGCCAGTTTTTTGTTAATCGTTCGGCGCTTAACTGCGCTTTGTGTATTTTGCAACAACTCGGTTGTGCCAGTTTTTTGTTAATCGTTTCGGCGCTTAACTGCGCTTTGTGTATTCGTGCCAACTCGGTTGTGCCGGTTTTTGTTAATAGCGCTTACCCTTAACTGGCTTCACAACGTTTGCGGTGACGGTTGTGCTTTCGCTCCCGGCACCGGTACTGCGTTTAGTGTCTTATTTTTTCGTTGCCCTAAGCTGGTGGAGGCAGTGCTTTCGCTCCCGTTCCCAGCATATTTGTGCCTCAGGGACTAGATTGGTGGCAGTGTTCCCGCTGAAGCTAATCTTTTTTCTTTTTTGCTACATTTGTTGGTGAAGGTTGTGCTTTCGCTCCCTCTCCCGGCATCTGTACTGCATTCTGTGTCTATTTTTTCGTTGGGATAGTTTACCCTTAGCTGGTGAAGGCAGTGTTTTCGCTCCCGCTCCCAGCATAGGTGTGCCCCTGTGACTAATTGGTGGCAGCGTTTCCGCCGAGGCTACCTTTTTTTCTCAGTTGCCAGCATGGTTGGCAACCACTCCTGCTCGGCCTGTATGGCTCCTCTGCAGCTTGAGGATGGCCATGATTTATGTCCCTCATGTCTTGGCTTTGAACATTTAAAGGAGGGTCTTTCTGACGACCCCTGCATGAACTGTGGTATCATGCCTCGGGCAGTGAGGGCAGCTAGACTGGCTGAGGTGGAGCAACTGTCGGGCTCTACTTCGTCGATTGGACATTTGACCCCAGCCCAGCGACTGGTTCCAGATCAGACTGGGCAGTCTAAACGTCAGGCTGCTGAGGCCGCAGGCCCCACTCCTGCAAAAAAGGCCAAGGGACCCCGGCTTGCCTCTAAAGTGGACCAACTAACAGCGGAGCTCAATACTATGAAGTCCCTCTTCCTGGCTTTCCAGTCCGGGACTGGAGCAGAGCCGCCAGATGATTTTGTCCCTTCGGCAGCCTCCTTGGAGTCGGAGGACGATGTGCTTTCCATGGCAGCTTCAGCTGGCCAGTTTAATGAATATGAGCCAGAGGTACTTCCACAGATGGGAGCCTCCCAACCTTCTGCGGCCGGCTCCCGGTCTTCAACCCATAGCTCTACTGGTGGTGTTGAGGACTGCTCTATGGGAGCCATCATTCGTATGGCTCTTGCTCGTCTCCAGTTGGACGTCCCGCAAACTCAGCCGGCTCCGGCCAGTGCTTTTTTCAGGCGTGTCCCAGCCTCCGTCAGCTTTACTGCGCCCCATCGGAGGAGTATTTGAGGGAGTTGCAGGCATGTTGGAGGGATTCTAAGGCCCTCTCTCATGCAACGTCCGATGGCCGGACCCTGGCAGCCATGCAGGACGCACAGAAGTTCGGATTGGACCGCATGCCAGCAGTTGAGCCGACAATAGCGGCTCTTATCATCTCACCTGATGAGGCTTTGAGGCCGGATGCTAGGTGCCCTCGTCCCCAGTGCCGGGTTACAGATGACCTGCTCTGTAAGGCCTATGATGCAGCGGCTCGCATGGGACGCATCGGTAACTCCATGTCCCACCTGATGCTCGCTTTGTCAACTTCCCTGCAGGAGACTGAGTTGGATGCCTCTGTCCACAGCTTTAGCGATGCTTCACTACAAGCATTCGCATTGATGTCTAGGGAATTGGGGCGGTTGATGTCTACTCTTGTGCAGGCTCGCCGCCAGGTATGGTTGGCACAATCTCCTCTCACTGAGGCCTGTAGGAGAACCCTCCGCAGTGTTCCGGTGGAACCAGGGGAGCTGTTTGGTTCCGCAGCTCTGGAAGCGCTTGAGCGCACGGTCCAAGCCGGACGGACTCGACAGCAGCTGTCCGGGCTTCAGAGAAGCGTTCCGCCTCCTAGCAGGCCTAGAGGTCCTCCAGCTGTCCCACAGCGCAGCTCTCGTCCACAGGCTCACCCCAGGGGCTACCTAAGGTCTCTGCGCCCACGTCCACAGCCTGCTCAGCAGCAGGCACCGACCTTTCGGGTGCCTGACCGGCTGCCCTCAGGACAACCTCAGTCCTTTCCGACCCGTCGTGCCTCTGGAACCTTTAGAGGCCGGGGACCCCGGCGCTGAAGCCCGGGGGTCGGCCGTCGGCTGTTTTTCCCAGCAGCAGCTCAGCTATTGGGCTGCCTCCACCAGGGACCCATGGGTGCTCTCAACCTTAACCCACGGGTACAAACTTCAGTTCCGACGCCGGCCCCCAGCCCATGGCCGGGTCAAGATGACCATCATAAACGACCCGGCAAAAGCCCAAGCCCTCACCCAGGAGTTGTCCGCCCTCCTGGACAAGGGTGCCATCGAGCCAGTAGATCCCCTATTGCACCCCGGGGGGTTCTACTCAACTTACTTTCTGGTAGCAAAGAAAGATGGCGGACTCCGTCCTATCCTCGACCTGAGGGGTCTCAACAGGTTCCTGAAGGTTCTGAGGTTCCACATGCTGACCACTGCAGAGGTTCTACGTACAATTGCCAAAGGAGAGTGGTTTACGTCAGTAGACCTGAAGGATGCCTACTTCCACATCCCTATAGCTCCACACCATCGGCAGTTTCTGCGGTTTGCCTTTCAAGGGCGCCATTTCCAGTTCCGAGTGCTCCCATTCGGTCTCTCCCTCTCCCCTCGGGTGTTCACCAGGTGTGTGACCGCAGCCCTTTCGCACTTGCAGTCGCGGGGCATGAAGATTCTCCCATATCTGGACGACTGGCTCATCTGTGCGCCATCCCAGTCTCAAGTGGCACTGGACACGTCGTGTCTTCTCTCCCATGTGGCCCGCCTGGGCCTCCGGGTGAATTTTACAAAGAGTTGCCTGGTTCCATCGCAGGGCACGCTTTTTCTCGGTATGACTCTAGATGCAATCACCATGAAGGCTCGCCCATCACCACAGCGGGTGGACGACATCCTCCACCTCCTCCTCCTGTTTCGGGAGGGCAGGCAGTTACGCTATGTGGAGTTTTTGCGCCTCCTAGGGAAGCTGACGGCTGCCGCTACCGTGATTCCTCTAGGACTGCTGTCGCTGCGTCCCCTCCAGAGGTGGTTGCACGGCTTTCATCTAGATGTCCAGTGGCACCGACACAGGAAACTCAAGGTGTCACGTCGTTGCCTTCTTGCTCTGGCCCCATGGAGAGTAAGGTCATTTCTCCTGCAGGGCATGCCCTTGGGTTCCATTGCATCTCGTCGGGAAATCCTCACAACAGATGCTTCTCTCTCGGGGTGGGGTGCTGTGTGGCAGAATCGAACAACTCAGGGGCTGTGGTCTGTCCGGGAGCGCTCACAGCACATCAATGTTCTGGAACTGCGGGCTGTGCACAGGGCATTGCAAGCCTTTCTTCCCTTCCTGGGAGGCCGGCATGTGCTTGTGCGATCAGACAATGTCTCAACTGTGTCTCACATAAACCACCAAGGAGGCACCAGGTCTGCACCGCTGCAGCAGGCGTCCCAGGACCTCCTGCTGTGGGCAGGGCCACACCTGGCCAGCCTGAGGGCGATGTATTTGCCTGGGGAGCAGAATCAGGCGGCAGACTTACTCTCCCGTTGCAAGCCTCCGCCGGGAGAGTGGCGGCTTCATCCGGATGTGGTCCTCAGCATCTGGGACATCTTCGGCAGGGCAGGGGTGGATCTCTTTGCCTCAGAGGAATCGACCCATTGCCCCCTCTGGTTCTCCTGGACGGAGAAGAGCAGCCCTCTGGGCCAGGATGCTCTCGCACACGATTGGCCAGAGGGTCTCCTCTATGCTTTTCCACCAATCCCTCTGATTCTTCCAACACTGCAGAGAGTCCTCCAGCAGGGTCACAGGCTACTGTTGGTAGCCCCCTTCTGGCCGGGAAGAACATGGTTTCCACTGTTGTACAGTCTCTGCAACGGTTCACCGTGGCGCCTCCCAGACAGGAGGGATCTCCTGTCTCAGTTACAGGGCCGAATCTGGCATTCCGATCCTCATCGCCTGCAGCTGTGGGTCTGGTCACTGCAGGGCCCGACCCGCTGCTGACTGAGTGTTCAGATGGCGTCTGCAATACCATATTGAATGCAAGGGCGCCTTCTACCCGGGCGCAGTATGAGAACAGGTGGCAGCTGTTTACTACATGGTGCTCAGACAGGGATGTGGACCCTGTGCACTGTTCAGTTCCAAAGATTCTAGAGTTCCTCCAGTCACTCTTGGATGGCGGCCGGTCCCCGGCTACCTTGAGGGTATATGTGGCAGCTATTTCCTCTCGACATGCTCGGGTGGACAACGACACTGTGGGGTGTCACAGATTGGTGTCTCTTTTTCTGAAGGGTGCATGGCGGTTACGCCCCCCACGAGCACAGCGCGCCCCAGCCTGGGATCTGCACCTGGTGCTCGATTCTCTATGCTCACCTCCCTTTGAACCCCTGGCTCAGGCAGAGCTGAAGTGGGTCTCTATTAAGACTGCCTTTCTCCTTGCTATCACGTCAGCGAAGCGTGTTGGGGAACTTCATGCGCTCTCTGTGAGTAACTCATGTTTGCGGTGGAACTCCGATGGCTCAGGGGTTACCCTGTGGCCGAATACAGCTTTTCTTCCGAAGGTTTTGTCTTCATCCAACCTTAACCAACCTATCCACCTGGCGCAATTTACTCCCCCAGAAGGGGAGGATAGATTACAGCGGCTGTGTCCCGTACGGGCTCTCAAAACCTACGTGGTCGCGACTGCGAGTATAAGGCAGTCAGACCAGCTCTTCCTCTGCTATGGTGGTCCTAGAAGGGGCTGTGCTCTCTCCAAACAGCGGTTGTCTCATTGGGTGGTGGATGTAATCACCCAGGCATATAAACGAGGTGGTCACCCCCTGCCATCCGGGGTGAGGTGCCACTCTACCAGGGCGGTCTCAACTTCATGGGCGGCCCTGCGCGGCGTGCCCCTGGAGCGCATCTGTGAGGCGGCATCATGGGCATCCCCAAGTACCTTCTCCAGGTTCTACCGGGTGAATGCCGCCACCCCCCATCCACTGGAGGTGGTCCTGTTGCCGGACTCTGTGCTCTCCTCTCAATAAGGTATGTGCTAAATTCCTCGTGACTTTTTTGGTATATGTCATCCAGTGCTTAAGCACCGCCTCTGGCGGTCAGTAGGGATGAAATAGAACGAGAGTTACGTATGTAACTACGGTTCTATGAATCCCGGATGACCGCCAGAGCGTTCTGTCACTCAGAATCACTGTGTACTCGCGAGAAGATTCTGTAGGAACAGATCCTCTGATGTCACCGGAAGTTATAGACTCTCCGTAGGCATCAGGGGTCACGGGTGACTTTGTTGGTATAAACACTCGACCTGCGCATGCGCGAGATGGATCATTCAGTGCTTAAGCACCGCCTCTGGCGGTCATCCGGGATTCATAGAACCGTAGTTACATACGTAACTCTCGTTTTAAACTGCTTTAGAAAAATATTTGTGAATTCTGCTCATACTCTACTGGATGAAAAAATCAATAGGCTTCTTGTGGTTAAGACTATAAATGTATGTACCAAAGCTGAAACAATCCTATTGACTGAAGTACAGTAATACTTAAAGGCTACAGTAAAAACTACAGTAAAACCTGTGACAAAATTGTATTCAACTAACACAATCTAGTTGCTCTTCTACAGCAGCTTTGCATTTCTTGACTCACACTGAGCATCATAAAGAGATCTGAGTGCACAACAGATAGAAACTGGGCAACAGCCAACAAAAGAGAGCAACCTTGCTTTGTGCAGTCTTTGAAGTTATAGTGATTAATGTTATAGCTACATGGCTAGATCCCATAAGAAATAAATATCACAGATGAGATCTCTTTAAAGGGACATTCCATTTTTTTGAAAATATACTCATTTTCCAGCAGTTAAACATTTGATTCTTACCGTTTTGGAAAACATTCTGCTGATCTCCGCTAGCACTTTTAGCATAGCTTAGCATAATCCATTGAATCTGATAAGACCATTAGCATAGCGCTACTCTTCTGTAGTTACATCGCATACTAACACCGACGGAAAATTAAGAGCTTTGATTTTCTAGGCAGATATGGCTAGGAACTATACTCTCAAATTGAAAGTAACTAATGAAAGTAACCAAGGGGACTATTTTCGGGCAGTGTGTAATATCACTATGCCTGCTGGAGCCATGTTACACCAGCAAAGTCACTGATTATTACGTCAGTTTGAGAGTATAGTTCCTAGCCAATCGGCCTAAAAAAAAAAATCGCAACTTTAAATTTTCTGTCGGTCTTAGTAAACAATGCAACTAATAAACTTTGGTTATTTTTAGCGCGATGCTTATGGTCTAATAGATTCAATGGATTGTGGTAAGCTATGCTAAAATTGGTACCGCCAGACCCGGAGATCAGCTGAATGGATTACAAAACAGTAAGAATCAAATGTTTAACTCTAGACAAGCTGGTAAATTAGTATATTTTCAAAAAAGTGGAATGTCCCTTTAATATCTAAATTTTTATACTACACAATTAGATTGAATGAAACAAATGAAAACTTTGGAAGCCTTTTGCATCTCAGTTATTTATTTTATGAAATAGACCCGGAAATCTCACAAATGTCTCAGAAGAGATCTCAATATTAAAGAAATCACAATCTGTTAATATTAACAAAAAATTTTAAGATTTTTTGACTGAACTAATATTTAAGTTGATTTTTAAGTAAAGGCAAATAGGTAACTTATTTTTTTTAAGTTGAACCAACATTTTTTTTTAACTATAAAGATAAAAAAGATCACAAGTTGAGTCAATTCAACTTAAAAAAAATTAGTTCACAAGTTCAAATATTGAATAGGAGAAAACGCTTCCCTGCCAATGACGAGTATTTCCGGCTTTCCGGAATACCGCTATTTTCACCAGGTGGTGCTCTTCCGCAACTTTAAAAACCCGGAAGTATCGGCCAAGGGTAAACAGCTGTATGTCCATGTAAATTTTGAGGATCGCTCTGCATCTGATCTCTATCAAAAGTTCTTCACAAAGATGGAATTATCTCAGCTCTTTGCTCAAAATTGTGTGTTTTTGAAGAAATCTACTCATATTTGAGAAGTGATAAAAATAGAAGTAATGAAAATAAGATTAAACTTTTTTTGTTTAAAAGCAGAGGGTCTGTTCTTTCATTTAATATATTGTATGTTTATATATTTAAAGAAGAACATGTTCTGGGAGGCATTATCATGAAAAATGGTGGTGCTGGCTGGCAACTTTAAAAAAAAACTTTAAAAAAAACATAGAACCAAATAGTGCTATGTAGAACCATATGTGGTGCTATAGTGGTGCTATATGGCCCCTATATGGTTCTACACAGGTGCTACACAGGTGCTTCACTGGTGCTATATGGCACTAAAAATGGTTCTTCTATGGTTACGATCCAAAGCAACAGTTTTGGTGCTATATAGCACCATTTGTTTTTTTAGAGTGATAGATTTACCAAGTCTGCAATAAAAAGTCAATATTATTGAAGATTTCAATATGATTTCAAACATTTCTCATCAATTTTCCCTATATCCTGATTATTTTAATTGTACAGTTTACATTTATTTTACAGCTCAAATCTCTTAATACATTTTAACAATAAGTCTTAATTGTTTCTATTTTTATTTTCCCCCAAGCAAATGTAGGAGAAACATCTGAGATGTTGAGAAACACACACCATCATAACTTCCAAGCTTTAGAAAGAGCAACACCTGAATAATAACATTTTCCTCTGGGATGTATGTTACATTTCAAAGCTGGGTTAACAAAGTTGGAATGGTGTTAGTGCTTTAAAAAATATTGTGCCTTCGCATACGGCACAGAGCGTTTATAGTCTAATGGTGAGATCACACATTAAAGTTAGAAAGGGAACATGATGTTCTTGGGGAATTGAAGATCTCAACCCAATTAATGAAACTTTTTTAAACTACACATTATTTAAAGTTCAAATAAACGATGTACTGACCAAATGACACATAAAGGTTGTGATAAAAAAAAACTTGACAGAAGAAGGGAAGACAAAGAGAATTGACACAGATAGTGAGGTGGTGAACTGAAGTCAGATGAAGAAAGTAAATGTAAGAAGAACGATTATAAGTATTGATGCCACACACACATTTAATTTCACACGGTAGATCCACGTTATCATAAAGATTCAATTTAGCAGTGTAATTTGCGTTTGAACCGAGTTATAATTATTTCATATACTACATCTTCCAATCTAAAATCAAAATTCATTTTAAATATTAAATCAGCCTTTTACACTAAAATAAATATTTAATCACACATGTGCAAGTGATTAATAAATAAAATAAGGATATCGCTAAACTAATGTAAAGGCAATGACAATTTATGTATTTAAATAAAAATCATACATTTTATATGACTTGTTAGGAGAATGCTTGTGTTGCATATATATGCATAAATATATCAGACACGTGCACTAAAGGAGCAGAAAATATACATTTTATTTTAGTTATACCACTAAATGATTACACTGCTGGAGCTGGAGGATTATGCCAATGGCTTGCGATCTAAGCTTTTCTCAACTTTGTCGCGCAGCTGGACACGTCCATCTGGTCGGCAACGGTCACTCGTGTCGCCGGAAGTCGCCAAGCTTCAATTGAAATGAATGAGATTGCATCGCTCTGCTACTGCTAGTCTGAATGCAGTCGGGTGCGGCTTATGAACGAACAATTGGTTTCATCATGGGCGTCGGAAGCAAATGAAAAGTGGGTGGGTCCCAGGCAATCTGTGATTTATAAAGGGAACATTGCTTACAGGTTTGTATACACACAGTTTTTTTTTAAACTAAAATTATGCAAAGTTATGCATGGGTGATGATATTTTTATTCTGAAAATGACAATCGTTTTGCTTGATAAGACCCTTATGCCTCATTTGGGATCGTTAAGAGCCCTTTGAAGCTGTGTTGAAACTGCAATTTTAAACTGCATTGAAACTTTAAACTGTTGGGGTAAAAAAGCTATTATCTATCAATAAAATCTATTAATTGAGAAAAATACTGAAATGTTTTCATCAAAAAACGAATTTCGGTAACACTTTAATTTACGGTGTCTTTGTTACACATGTTACATGTAATTATTATAGTAATAACAGTTAATTATGCATAGTTACATGCAACTAAACCTAAACAAACCCTAATTCTAACCCCAACCCTATAGTAAGTACATGTTGTAAATGATTATTACTTAGTACTTAAATATATAATTAGTCTGTAACAGTGATGCCGTAAAATAAAGTGTGACCCGAATTTCTTCTTGACTGAACAAAGAAAGACATAAACAACTTGGATGACATGAGGGTGAGTAAATTACAAGTTTTTTTTTTTTATAAAAGTGGAATATTCCTTTAAGTATAATGTATTGTTATAATGTAATTAAATGTAAAGCTGATGTTGCTTTAGGAAAGCTCTTTCAGTAATCTGCTGATAACAGTAGCTTTTCATTATATTCCTTTTTTCCCTACAGTCCGCATCATCTCCCATAATTGCATTTCTAGTACCGGAAATATGCAGTATTAAATACATAAGCTGCCACATTTATGTGCACACATGCTTTTAGGAGGAAATTATGTAAAGTTTTATGCATGACTCCCCAGGCTTTTAGGAAAGGGCCAAAGGACCAAAGTGCACCGGGGGCTTCTCATTAAGAGTCTGTGTGAATGTTGACTGTATGAGGGCCACGCCATCACAACTCCCCCATTCCTAGACCTTACACAACACGGCAGCACGACTCAGCGCACATTACCGCTCCCTTATATGTATGAGCACAGAGGCTGACGCACGCACACCCGCATGCACCGGCATTACCTCTGTGGCCGAAGGCATTGTGAGACTTCTGCAGACTGACAGGTCAACGTTGAGAGCCACCGGCTGTGTCAGGAAAAAGAAAGCAAAAAAAGGCATTGTGCATACAGCAATGGCCGCAATTCAGAACCCACGCAGCATGAGGACAATTATCCCCATTTTTCAGGCCATCCTCCCTTTCTCCCCCTCTGCTAAGTCTCTGGCAGCTAGAGCAAGCACAGGAGGAAAGCGCTAGAATGGTCCGCGTGACACCTGCATCTATTACCTCGGTCACACAAGCATTACCGCGCTCACAACATCACAACTGCATACTTGCAGTCATGCTGTTTGCATAAAGCCCTTTTTGTGATACTTTCAAGCTGTTTTACCCAACTGCTTAGCTAGAAATGAGAAAGATAAAGAGAAAAGTGATTATATTAACTATACTGATGCATGCGATTGGACAGATTAAGATAACACTCTCATCCGATGCCTTCTGTGAAATGATGAAAAAAGCGAAGGAGTATTTTGAAGGAATAATTAAGGAAAAACATGTATTCCAAAGTGGGCTCCCTCTGAGGCTTGTCCTCATAAACACAGCACAGGTGTCAGTTTACACCTGTTACCTGTGTGCAGTCTGCTCCCATAACCAAACCCACCAGCACTGAAATGACAAATTGATTAAGATTTCACGCTCCGTGACCGAACGGATGACGTTTGGCATTCTGCACACTAGCTTAGGGATGCACCTGCAATCACACAGTATGTGACCAGTGTCACTTTAACCCAGAGACATGACTGTATGTGAGTGACTACTGTATATGTGATGAAATATGTATGATTATAGGTTATTTAAAAATGTATGCTCTTGTTTAGAGTTTATATTTTTTACTTGGAAAAGCATTTAACGATTTACAAAGTTTCTTGCTTAATATTGTAGGCCTATATAATTGTAAAAAGCAAATTGCTATTTCCAACTCGAAAAGTTCCAATTTGTCACATTTATTATTGAAGAGCTAAATTTAACTAGTACACTTTTATTAAATTACATGAAAATTACATTAACATTAAACGTGCAGTCTATTATTCCTATGCTATTATCAAAACCAATATGAAAGAAAACATCTTTAATGTCTCTGCAAGTATTTTAACATTGAAAAACATCTTTAACTTGAAGAAAAATACGTTCCCTTATGTGTCGCTAAGGACTTCATTTGGACAACTTTGAAGTCAATTTTCTTTTGCACCCTCAGATTCCAGACTTTCAAACTTTTTTAACTCTGCCAAAAATTACGCATTCAATTTACTATATACGCATAGACACATACCCCACGCAATAGCCCGATGGACACCTTTCCCAAAATAACAACACGTCAATTCTCGGCTGGTCTGCTAGAAGCCCTTCACTCAGTTAAAATGCATTCTGCATATTTACCTCCATCATTGCATATGCTTTTCCAACATGTACACAACAAGCTGCTTCTACTTAGGATTTTGCCTTGATACCGCAACATGCCCATGGACATTGCCTACTAGCGATTTGCATGTGTAATTGCACGTCGACGTGAACAATGATATGCAAGTATAAATGAAAACTGATGGTGTAGCCTATGGTGAAGAGGCAACTGCGTACTTCCGACGCAGAACTATAAATCACCCTTTATGTTAACAAATTCAACCTTATTATAAACTGTTACCAAGAAAATATTAGCTCATGCTAAACAAAAAGACAGATAAACTAATATTTACATCTCCATCTAAAGTCCAGACAACACATCACATGCTGCCTTTCTGTTTTCTCTTCCATCTCGGCTCTTTATTTGCCCAGGGCTCTTCATATGCAGCCAGACCTTACCTTGCCCAAAGTGAAACCCAAGCCTGAAGTTTGCTAGCCAGAGACATATCCACCACGACAGCTAACTGATAACTTTGGTCCGTTTCACATATGGCCTTTGGCGAAGCTCTTAAGCACAGAGCCCGGTCCCAGCCTTATTTGTTGGAGTGGGCCAGATCTTAATCATTGACTTGTTATCCCTCTCCTACAAATGACAGAGGGAAAGAGGCCCAAGACTCCTCATCCCCGTTTCCTGAGAATAATTGAGCCTCGGTTCTTTCCTGGTCGTTTCCAACTGATTCTCCTCGAGCTGCCCCTGAGGGAAAGCAGGCAGGAAATGAAATGATAACATCCATCCTTACCTGAGGAAGAGAGATGCTGAGAGGAGGAAAACAGTGGAGGAAAATAAAGGGAGAGGAGGAAGTGGAAAAATACGAGAAAGACGGAGGATTTTAGAGAGTGTCTCATTTGGAAAGAAAAGCACAAATTAGATCTTTTTTAAAATCTTCATTGTTTCCTCTATGAAACAATAGAATGCAATGGACAATTAAAACCAGAAATATTTCACTTAAGCTTCCAGCTTTATCCTTTTGAAATCTCATGTATATATCATTGTTTTAGATTAGCAAGCATACCAAAGTCTACAATAAAATGTTAGTAAAAGTTTTTTTGAACACAAAATAATTTATTAGGGTTTTAAACAATGCAAAATACAGTATGAAGACCAACAAATCCTATTAATAATCTGAATCTGCAAAGTGTGCTTATTTCTTACAAAATATGTTTTAAAACTTTGAATTATCTACAGTTATAACTCGATGGTTCTGAGTCATTCTCTTGTCTGAATGTGAATGGTTGTGAAACGGCATTGGATTTTTCTTAGGTTTTGACCTTTGTGAACTACAGTAGCCTACTAAAATTGATCTGTAAGCTGTGTCTTATCTATTGCCATCGGATGACTGTTACACAAAAACAAGAAATATGTTTTTGTTATGAGTTTCCATTTGGTTTCATCCTCGTTGTGGGGATACTGGGTATGTGTAGAAAGTCATAGCAAATTAAAACTTTAATAATATAAACATTAGTTTAATAATAAAGCACAATAATACATGCATTACAGTCTTCATTTTGTTTATGTTCACTTCCTCCTTGCAGTGATTTGACATGATTTTCAAATGCTGTAGTGTGAGCATTTTTGAGATTTGATCTGTTAAGAAAATCTTTATTTCATATTTGCGTATGATTAAAAAATCTTCCATAGTCTGAGCCCTTTGTTAAAGAGCACCTATTGTCCGATTCACATTTTAAAATGTCCTTTGGTATGTAAGTGTGTATTAGTACATGTTAACGATATGCAAAAGCTACAAAACCCCAAAGTAAACCCCAAACCGAAGCGACAATTGTTTAAAAATAGGAAAAACAGTTGAGTAACCAATACGTGAAACTGTCACAGAAAAAAAAGTCATGGTAGGGGCATGGAAAATGGTGGAAATACGTGACAATGTCACGCAAAACTGAGCAAAATATTGCGTGAGAAATTTGTAAGATCATGTTGCAGATATCACACCGTGTAGATTATTTCCTGGCTGAGTTACGTACTGTTAAAATGATAAACAAGTTAAATATTTTTTATTTAAAAAAAGTATACAATAAAATACAAAATATAAAATAAAATACACATTTTTTATTTCAGAATATTAAAACAGACACTCAGACACTCCTACTAAGAAACAGTTACCTAAGTGTATGTGGACACATTGTGGTTGTCAAACATTAGTCTGTAGTTAATATGATGAACTAAACCTGTGTTCTCTCTACTAAGACACCTGTGTGAACTTGAGAGGAACTGACATCATACATCCACTAAAACTGACCTTGAGACCAGATGGTTGCAACTCATTACAACAATGACTCTAAGAAAACAGCTCCCGCACACTGTGTGTTGTTTGCAGAAATGTCCTGCTTTGCCAATGTATTTTCAAAGGCACTTAAATTCATATATTTTAAAGTGCATTATCTCCTTAACACATTTTAGAGAAATATTGAACACAAAAGTTGATAACTACTTAAAATATTTAAGAAAATGGGAAAAAGTCTTAAAAGAAAAACGAAAAAATTGTAGAAAAAGGGAGTAAGACTGTCTTTGTAGAAATAGCTTTAAGAAAAAAACGACAGTACCAAATGTAGATGCTGTCAAAAATGGTTAGACTTCATATAAAAGAGAATTATTTAAATGTGTAGAAGATGTAAGCAAATCCGATAAAGATGATTTACATTCCTAATCCACTTTTACATACATCTCCGCATTAATAATACATACAAATCCTTATTCCTTCCCTACATCAAAAAAGCCCACCCCCCTTTTCCGGCAACATCACCCACTTCTCATGGAGCCCCGGCCAGTGTGAGAAAGTGTGTGCGTGCGTTTCGGGTAGGTGGCTTCACCATCAACACATCCTCTCGGTTTGGCAGGGCTCCTGCATTGCTCCTTGTTCATGGCTATTTAAAATTTCAGAAGCCTGTCGCTTTGAGTAACACAGAGCCATGCTGTAATGAGGACATGAGGGAGGTTATATTGATTTACTCTCATGCCTATTGTCAATCATTGACTCTGGTATATGTGCGTGCAGCATATAGGGACCTCAGACCTGTAGTTTATGCTAAATGCCTTTGTCTATAGATGTTTGCCAATTATGCAATTTGTGATATGTGGCTAATGTTGTTGATGCTGAGTTTTAGCCACTTCAGTGGTTGCATCACTGAAGTGCTTTTTAATATTTGCATGATCCTGCATGCACACTTATGCAATCTATAATGCACACTGTATAAATGCCATAAGTGCTGCAAGAGCAAAAGAATGTAGGGATGATTGATATTTAAAAATATTAAATAAATTATAAATTAATTTAGTCAACATTCTCTGCCTACGATGTTGAAGAATATTCAAATGTTGTGCATATATTACAGTGTTGAATATATTATGCACGCATGCATTTGTTAGCGTGCAGTTTGAATATGAACTCACGAAGGTAGCCGTGGGAATACAACTGGGTTTATTTGTACCCTTGCATCCGTGATTTTGAACCGGCAGCATCTGGAAAGGAACTGAGCTGGCACACAATCTTTTTAAAGAGATTCTTCCAGTGCATAAAATTCATGAAGAATTCATGCAGAAAGATAAAATGCAAAAATAGCCATAATGAAGTTGTGACCAGGGCAAGTGAGTATCTAAGGGTGTAGGAGTCAGTAGATGTATTAAATATAATGAGTGTATTTACCCTCTACCATGCGGAGACCAATGAAATAATGAAATATGAAGACTAAAGATCACGTGTGTTCAGCAGATGAGACCCCTCACACGTATAATATATCTGCTATAAGATATTAGAGTATGCACAGCTAGGTTATATATATGCTAATCATGTAAATTTGTCAGAGGGGCAGATACATAAGAGAGAAACATGAATTATGAATATGCAGTTAACATAAAACATGTCTAAATAAGACCAAAGATAAATGAAGGCTTTAGAAAATCTTCATGTTCACCATTCTCAACAAGTGCTGATTCACTAAAAAAATTATGCAAATCATGTAACAATGAGAATTGGGCTGTGAAAACATGCAGCAGAATAGCGAATCTGATATATTTCATGCTGGGACTGTACTGGATCGCTCCACCACTGCTCTCCATGCATTAAAGACCCACTGAAGTGGGATATGAGTGGCTCATCCTATTTTTAAAATAGCCAGTGTTTAGTTTACCTCACAGCCTGTAATCCGATGAGAAACAGAAGGGCAAAATGATGTCATAGAAATCATTGATCTGTTTTGATGAAGAGAAAGTATGTTTTGAATGCTTTATTCTTAATTATAATATTTTTTTCAATGTTTGTTGAACATTAAGTTATAGATAGTCTTAAGACTAACATATGCGTACTAAAAGCCAAAAAAGACTATTTTGATTTTATGGGGACTTTAAAATGCCAAAAATGTGGATGACTACATAAATAGTTAAATATGCACGACTGCATAAAAATAAAGCGTGTTTTAGCTGATCAGAGAGACTACTAAATGTAAGCCTATGAAAAGCCTATGCTTAATCTTGAATGCAGGTTTGTAAATATTGCATGATACAGATTTTGCACGAAATAAGAAGTGTTTAATGATTTGACTTGAGTTTGTTTAGAATTAATAGTTAAAAAACAAAAATATGCATTTGAATTCCTATTAAGTAAACAATAATGACAAGAACACAGATGATTTCTAAGGTTTTACGATATCTTCCGGTTTCAAAATGATCTAAAACAAGGTCAATATCATAAAGTTTTAAGATTTCCACATAAGCCAAAGATAGACTGTGTTTGGAGAAACAGTGAAGACTGTAGTGCTGACTTTTAATAATCTCCTTTAAGGGTGACCCTGAGTTTAAAATTTTATAGACGAGCTATAAAAACTAATAAATAGGATCGAATGATTAATAGGCGCAGTAATGTTTTGTGTTGGACAGTTAAAGCCAGGACAGCACTAGAGATATTTGTGTAAGTCTACTGGCATAACAGAAGTTGTTGTTTTTTAAGATGTTTGTATTTCAGCTATAGAATGACTTACCAGCATCCCACAGGATGGCTGGCAGATGCTTTTTAAATGGAGAGGATTATTTAAATATATTGCGGAAAGGGTAACCTGGAGTTAAGTACCTTACTCCTTGAGATAACCATGATAAAGCACAACTACACTACACACTCAGTGAGTCTAAAGGACTACATTATTCACAAGCTTAGAAGCCACATTCATAGATTTTTTTGATCTGGCAAGATCTAATCTGATTGGCTGATCTTTGTAAATTCCCAGATTAAAGTGGTCATATGTTGCGATTTTATGTTTTCATTTGTCTTTGGAGTGTTGGAAGCTGTTCGTGAAGTTTGCAAGTCTCAAACCTAAAGAGATATTCTTTTTTAAGTAAAGGCTCATCCGCACCTTCCTAAAAGAGACCGCTCTTTTCTACCACTATACTAATTTACCTTGGAGTTACGCACCGGGCATACAATTTAGACATTAGGCGCAAAATAAAAATAAAATAAAAATAATGTGTTTTTTTACCTTAAACTGCGTAAACATATTGCATTAGACCAAATACATAAAATAATGTTGTTTTTAGCAACGTCATATGACTGCTTTAAAATGACACAATTTGAATCCATCCAAAAACAAAGTAGCATCTACAAAGTACCAAAGTTTGACATAAATGTTTTTGATAGGCCATCAATAAAATAATCAGATGAATTTATCACTTTTGGACAGACAGAAACTCTGATCACACTCTGAAAAATGCTGGGTTATTTTCAACCCAGCATGGGATCAAAAATGGAAAAAACTCAGCCATTGGGTTAATTTAACACAAAATATTTTTATATTTGACCCAACATTGTGTTAAAACAACCAAACATTTTAAATTGAAACAACCCAGGCTGAGCCGTTCCTTCCTGTACGCAGGCTACGCGAGCTGCGTAGGACCCGCACCACTTGGTTGCCCCCTTTACCACCTGCAGCTCTGGTGAGACCAGCTGGCGAGTGACATCATTGTGCCGCGAGAGCCATTCGAAATTATAAAAAGCAGTCTGATCTCACGATAATTTAATTCCAGTTGTTAGTCCATCTATGCATCTCCGCATGTGCCTATCGACATGCGTCTTCATTTGGATATGGTTTAAAAATATCCATTCAGAGCAGGAAAGACAAACCGAGACAAAATGAAGGTGAAGTAAAAAGATTAAGAACACATTAATGTTTAAAATTTCTATTTAGTCTTGACTAACCATGCAATGGATTTATAACAAACACTGCAGTCAAAATAATTTCAGTTTTAGTCCAGTGTGTTTTGTTAGAAATGCTTGTACACATTAATAATCAAAATCTTTCATACGTGTAAAAAAAATAAACACATTTATTTATGCAAGATGTACTGTGTTTTGGTATGTTTATCTGTGGAGTCTGATCATGCCTTAGTTTTTAAACAAATTAGAAAATCTGTTGAGTTGTTTGTTATCGTTTATCTGACAGCTATTTTAATTTGATTTTATTCATAATTTTAATTTGTTTCCCTGATGTTCTACATCTCAATATATTTGGCAGTAAACCTTGTTTTCTAAGTACTAATGTAACAGATTAAAGGCTTTTCAGAAAACATGTGTCATATTATAATAAGGAAGTATTTTGATGAGTGTCACAGTAATGTACATGGGGCAAAAATGTACAGCTATAAGATAATACGTCAGTACGTTACGCTAGTCAACATTTTGTTTATAGCTATTTAAGCAGAGACAGTGATTTTTTTTATGAACGCGATGACAGGGACCCCTCACAAAGTTGCTTAGGGCCCCCAGAAGGCCAGGATCGGCTCTGAATCCAGGAATGGTTACATTACAACTTAGTAGGTTGGGTCCGTCCCATTTATAAGGGCACAATGTTTTCTGGGCTATTATTTAATTTTATATTTTCCATCTTAGTAAATAATTGTTTTGGATAGAAAAATCATAAAATGGAGCATGATTGGTTCTTTAACCTGTCAGTATTATGGGCCGTTCACATTATAACGATAACTACACAAATATAGTTTTATATTAAAGAGAATAGCGGAGTTCATACCACAACTATAACGACTAACGATATCGTTTGGGATCACTTGCTGCAAATGATGAACGATAAACCAGTGAAATATGCAAATTTAGTTATTGCTATTAAAGGTAAATGATTTGCATGAGTCTTGCGCAAAGCGAGCGAATTAGCATAACGTTATTGTCCAGTGGTATCTTTATAATGTGAACGACCCTTTGGTGAGTAAAAATGGCTGCATAGTGGTCCAGAACTTATTGCGGTCTGGCTATGCAAAACCAGGACTCGGTTTTCTTTTAATAAGCAACGCATTGAGTGGAACATCTCTGCTCCTTTTTTTCTCCTCTTTCCTCCCACCCACCTCCTCCCCCCACCCATTTCTTTTCCCTCAGATTTTGCCGCTGTCCAGATAATAAACAGCTATCGGTGTTTGAATCATCTGCTGCAAAATTGGCTTTCATAGAGAGCCAAGCCTGGTGGCACTGCTGAAAAATCCTCAGAGCCTTGCAGCCAGATTTCATTCTCTCTCTCTCGCTTTGATAATACTGATTAAACACATCCACTCAGACACAAACAAGTAAATAATTACTTAGCTATCCAGATATGCATATGCATGTACGTGCATACATAATATACTACTTGTTTATCCAACAACATAAAGTATGTTGAATACAAAACATGCACTTTATACTTTCAGAAATGAGTGCACAGTCATAAAACATAAACAATGTTTGCATGGCTATAGATTATGCTGTTGCACACACACACTCACACAGAGAAAAATACACTTTATATTCATTCTTACATTGTTTAGGGAAACATTAGAGATGTCACTCACTGAGGAGCATAAGCTGTGAGACAAACAGTACAGGTAGGGCCCAAGCAGTCCCATTTATACCAGTTACGTCTCCAAGACTTGGGGCTCTCCAGCTGTTTCACCATTGGTAAAAAATCCTCAGCTTACCTCGCAGGCATCTTGGATGTTCATCATAATCGCTTTTGTAATCAGATCAGATTTTCTAGATCCAGGGTAAACGTTTGTAGCCAAAATAGCCAGAGCCATTGTGGTTGGCTCACACTGTATACCCTGAATGTCCATCTACTTTTAAAAGTCTCGGGCTCCATGCTCTCCATTCCCTGGTAATAGGTTGAGTTTCAGCTTGTTAAGAAACTGCCTGATTTTGCTGCTTGCCTTAAAGGCAAAGCGAATAAAAATAGTTTCTAGGCTTTTATGATCAATCATTAAAGCAGTGAACCAGGAAATTATTCACCAAAAGTAACAAGACATCTAATATTTGAAAGTTTGGTGAGATTTGTTGTACATAAGTTAGCTCTTCTTTCTCTCTGCCCAAAGCACCACAGGAGGATTGTGGTTTTGTTGATGGACTGTAATGCCACACATCTCAGTAAAATTCAACGGTAGATGTGCTGGCATTAATGCGTCTCAGGTTCGGGTGAGGTGTCGACTGCATGCTGCAGGCTAATAAAAAAGTTTGAAATTGTTATAAAGTTCAGTTGTGTAGATGCTGTTACGAGAATGTCAGTGCTTTTTTTACAGTAAGAAGCTTTACACAGTGTTCTGTATCAGACAATTTTTTTTATTTTGCAGATTGAAAACCAGTTAATCCAAAAAATGTCAACACAATGCTTTACCAAATGAACTACATGTACAGGAATTGAGATATTTTGAATTTATGAATAATAGGTCCTAAGTCCCTTTAGGGAAGTTGTGCCTCTAGGCGATCATGTTCCCAAAACCTCCAAGCAGCAAAGTCCTATCTACCTGAATGGGGAAGTCACATATGCTCTAAAATCACATTCCTAAATCACATTAAAGGGACAGTAAGTAGGATTTACCCCATCTAGTGGTGAAATTATATTTTGCATTCAAACGAATAGTGCTCTCTAGCGCCTCGCTTTTCAAAATGCGTGTTGCAACTACAGTAGCCATTATGTACTCAATGATCTCCTTGTCTGTTTCAGCTGGTTCACATGTTTGAATGAAAACGCGTTGTAGAAACGCGTTGGTAAGCTAGTGCTTTTTGTCCCTCTCTGCTATTATAGTTTATCAATATGGCGGAATGGCATGGAAACCTCCTTGGATTTACCCGTTCAATGTAAGTAAAGAGAAGAAATATAAGCTTACAAAGAAAAGTCAGATCATTGGCAGAGGTCATTTGACACCAATGAGGACATATTTATGAATAAAGAAAATGATTTTGATTAATAAAACACTTAAAATTCTACTTACAGTCCCCTTAAACAGCATGTTTTGATTGATGATTGTTTTTTATCTGGAAGGCGGGACTTGCGTTGTCAGAGCGGCCACATTGTGCGCTGCATTTTACCCCCTGACTCATAAGGCAATGATTTCGGAGGCAGCGTTTGTGCTCCGGGAAACAATACCGACAGCCTTCATAGGTAACGTAATGAAATTCTGTTTAAAATTAGGGATGGGACTAGGGCTGTAACGATTAATAGCGCAAATGGGCATTTTCTCAATGAATGAATTTTAACTATATTACGGTGAAATCTCGGCACATCCAAAAGCCAGGGGGCGCTTTCGTGCAGAAACTCTCTTTGTGCCACAGAAGAAGTAGCATTACAAACGCTATTCCAGGATGTCTATAAGGATATTTATATTTCTGTTCTTCAAATTGTTTCAGGTATATTCATAAAAAAATAATAAAAATAATATTTCGAATGTTTTTGTTTAACGAGTGTTGCTTTTTTAAATGCACGTTATAAACGACTCAGACTCATAATGATTTTAGATTGATAAGGACTTCGTACTGACCAAAACACCGTAGTACATGCACAAGCATGTGCATGAAACACAGAATCGATTTAAAGTCGATTTCAGACAGGCATTTTTAATGGGACATGCGATTAATCGTTACAGGCCTAGATGGGATGATAAATGCAGATATACACTAATGATACCTGGATAACAATTCGACATCACATAGCCGATATTATGCACAGCTTTTTCATGTACTATGGCTTTTGAAGTCCTTATCAATCTGAAATCACTGTTAGTTTAAGTCGTTTATAACATGCATTTAAAAAAGCAACACTCGTCAAACACAATTATTACACATATTTATCATGAAAAAGATGTGAAGAACAACAATATAAACATATGCTTAAGCCATTTCATGCAGATGCATGTGTAAATGGTTCTTCTTCTGCGGCCCATATTGAGTTTCTGCACGAGAGCGCCCTCTGGCTTTTCGATGTAGCCGCATTTCACCGTAATTCATTGAGAAGCATAGCAAGCATAATCAGCTGATTTATCGGTCCATAGCTATTTAAAATAGGCAACATTTTAAAGACAGAGAGCATCTTTGTGATAACTGTTTGTATATTTGAAAACTACAATACAAATGTCTTGCAAGAAATGCAATCAAAGGTGTCAAAAGTAAAAATATAACTTTATTTACACTGATTTGTGCTCCAGCCGTTTTCTTTGTCGCCATTTAATTTTTCTGAACTCAAAACAGGCTCTAACCCTAACCCATCACATTCCCCGCAAATGCACACGTATAGAATTGTTGGACAAGATGATTAAGGCATTTCAGGAGACAGGAAGTAAACCAAATATTGGATTCGGCCGTGCCATGATGCCTTCATCCCTTGGAATTCTGCATCTGAAGGCAGCATTTTACAGCTTTCGTACGCAGCCATAGTAATACAATAGCTGTGCCCAATGTAGTTATATTCAATATCTTAGACAAATCTCCATATTTTTGTTATGTGCAAATTTTGCTAAACATATCCAGATGTCACAGTAGGAAAAGACCTTGTGCAAAATAAGAAAACTTATAATTCTCATAAAGTTTTCTCAGAAATTTACATTTAGATTTCATTTGGCAGACACTTTTATCCAAAGCAATTTGCAATGAAAGGTAGAGAAAATGTTTTTCATCTCGTAGTGTGGTCATATGGACAAAGCCAACTGTTGGGTTATAAATAAAATAACCCTAAAACAATCCAGCATTTGTGTTGATGCATCCCAGCATTTGAGATGAAAGTCACCCAGCTGGTGGGTTTGTCCATATTTGACCCAATTACCAATTAAAACAACCCCGCATTTTTTGTGCATTTTTGTGTTTTTATCAGTATGTGTGCTTCCTAGGGTCAAACCCGTGACCTTTTGCACTGCTAACGCAATGCTTTATCAGTGAGCTATACAGTAGCAGAAATATTGCTTGAAAAGTTACACATTTTAATCTAGAGATGCTAACCACTGATTTATTTGCAGGACACTTACAGTAAGATACAGTATAGGATCGCAAGTGATGCAGGCCTTCATTTTGACTTTCTGTTAAGCATAAACAGTCCTTACCTTCTGGTGCTCTTTCATCTCTTTCGTTGCCATTTGTACTTTATACATTCCTTACAAGAAATGTGTGCTCACGTCCTCGTTGTCATGGACACACGCACTCTCCTTTATGTTTTTGAAAGATGTCTTTAAAAGTGTATTTGTAAGGGGTACAGCCACCCACAGAACAGCAAAACAATTCAACTCTAAACAAAGATGAGCGCATACAGGGGTATGCATGATGGTTGTCCTTTGAGAGCTGGAAGATGGTTTTAAATAAATGTAACCTGAATCAATTAAGTAATGTTTTCAAGAATTATTGGGTAAAACTTGTGAAAAGTAAATGTCTTAAAATGAGTAACCTCTACAGACACCATAAGAGAAATCTAACCTATTGTTTCATGAAATTATATCATGTGTAATAACCTTTAAAAAGCCAGTTGGAAACACATTTTTACACACAGAATAAGTATATAATGACCTGAAAAAAGTTTAATAGTATATGTTGAGTAAACATCAGTGCCATTACAATAATTGACACTGGTATTGTACTAATGCTCGAGTTAAATTTTTTTTTACTGATTATTAGGGCATATAAGCATGAATTGCATTGGATTTTACACACTTTAATGTGTTTCCTTTGGGCTACCACACGTTTTATCTATCTTACCCACAATGTGTTATGTATATACTGTATAAATGAACCATAGATGAAAATAAAATGAAGATTCCAGATAGATATAAAAACACAGGTTGCCACACGCACTTCTCGGATCACATAGCTTTACACTTATGATTAAATGATTATGATTCAATTCCTGACACATTGATATATATATATATATTTAAAAAGAAATAATTTGTCCACTCCGGATAAACAAAACATAAAAGAACAGTACCCTATAAACAAACAATAAACTACCACAACCTAAATATCGCAGTTAGTTTGAAGCAGCGATATGTTAATATGATAAGGTCATACTTGCCATTCTGTATAAATTGTTGGTTGAGTTAAATTATTAAAAACAAAACAATGCATTGATGTCATTTCAGAGTCATCTCTGTGTTTTGAAATAACCATGCACATAAGTGTCAAATTGAAGGTAAGTATTGGTAATACTGTTTAATTCACTGTAACTATTAGCAACAAAAAAGCTAAGCCAGCTAGAGTATATGGTTGGCCAGCACTCAGATTTACTGGGGATTTTGACAATGTGCTTACTATAAGAATTTCGGCAGTGTTTTAGTTACAATAAGTTACAATATGTCCGGTTATTGGCTATTGGCCATATTTTAAAAGGCACTTTGTCCAAAAGTCATACAGGATCTTTAAAGTAAATGAAATCCATTTAATTTCTTTTGCTTTTAGGAATGTGAAAATCATTTAAGAACACTGTTTAAACAAATACATTGTTTAAATTGTTTCAATTGTTGTGCTTATTTATTATGTTTTGCTTGAAAACAGTTGTTAGCGACCAATTGGTTTAGGTCAGAGAGTAATATGTAAAATTTGGCCTGTACACTGGCCTGTAAGTACTGAATGCTTATAATTGTACATAAATTTGTAAGTACAGTAGTGTTAGTTACAGTATTAGTACTTTTCTAGAATTACAAAATAACTACCAGGTATGTATCACTGGTAAGTACAATGATGGTACCTCTTATTTCCATGTACAGACTCAAAAGTAAGTACCACGTAAGTACATGTACCGTAAAATAAAGTGCTACCGAGTTCATATTTTTTTTATTGGACATTTAGAGAGATCTTGGTTGACATTTTTTTATTAGAGCATGACAATGAAAACATTAACATACCGTATGAATAAATTGGAGATTAACATACAGTAAGTACACAACAAAAACACTATTTAAATTTAAATATGTGAAGTGCATGAGTAATATATGTATGTATAATATACCGCTCTGTTGAAAGGAATAGGAAAGAAAATATTAATAAATACATTAATAAAAAGGGGAGGAATAAGGAAGGGTAGGGAGGGTGAGGGATATAAACCCCATGGTGGTTACATGGGGCTATTTGATGTTGTTCTAAATTTAATATTTCCTACTGAAACACTAAAGCAGAAAAAACTTTCAATAAATATCATCTTTCTTTCTTCACGCCATTCCAGCATCAGTGTAGTCTACAGTGAATTTTTGCCTTATAAATTTTAATATCAGAAATATTAGCAAATATATTATTATTCAAAATTTTTATGTATTATCCATTTACCATATTCATATTTTTTTGTAGGTAAACTCAACAGTACAGAAATGAGAGAGGAAGAAGAAGGCCGTCCATCAAATCGAATTAGGTCCGTGATACGATGTGGGAGTGCTGTAATCCAGAGAAACATTGTGCCCACCTCCATAACTATACTATACACTATAAGAAGTGCGTAACAGAAAGAGAGAGGGGGTTATCAAAAGCAGAGTAATGGATTTGCTGTTGTGTATTCTCTTTGCACTGCTCTTTCCCCCCCTGCACACACATTAATCTCTGTCATAAATGTTCATTTTGTAGGCGCCTGCCTCTGCTACAGTACCCACCATGTGCGGGAGAAGAAAGAAAGAGAGAGAGAGAGAGAGAGAGAGAGAGAGAAAGAGAGAGAGAGAGAGAGAGAGAGAAAGAGAGAGCATAAGACAGAGACTCCCAGACTCACCTTTCACTACGGCACTAAGAGTTATGGCAGAAATGAAAGATAAAGTAAGCTTTTGACAAACATTGACTGAAAGAAACTTTCTAGAAACACTGTGTGAAGCTTTGGAGATAGAGAAATAGTAAAAGCTGATATGTATCTACAAAATGTTGAGCTTTCCGGTAGACGTTCATGTTCCATTAAACAGATCAGTACGATAAGTTGTAGTCATCAATCTGGTGAACACATATTTGCTACATGTATTTACTGTTTTGCTGTTACCGGAAATGGATGTAGGATAATGGGAATTTCGCAGATCATCCGATGTTAATGGAAAGTGAATAAATGGCATATAAGCAACCAAAAATATAAAGCAGCGGTCAGCTGAAATCCGCTAATGTCTGATGTTTTGTTGGGTTGCACCAGAATCCCATTTTTGCTATACTGTATATACCTTGTCGACATTTTGTTTGTCGGTGAAAATGCTTCTAGATTTGTGACGAACAAGCAAATTTGAATTATCTTCCGGATTCAAGGCTATAGGAAAAGAAAAAGCTGACTTCGCAATCTACAAATGCACTTTCGCTGGTCAGAAAATGATTAAATATTTAAGAAATATTGTATATCAAGATGAGCAGTGCATTGCCATTTTCTTTTATCACACAAAGGCTATTTTTTTAATTATTTATATGTCTGACTGAACAAAGGAACGTCTGCGTAAGCTCGGAATTTCGTAAGGAAATATTCAGATAGGGAAAGGTCAAAGGCATGTCTAATATCGCAACTTTTCCTACCTGCGAAAAGATATTAGGCTTACTGACACGAAACCAGCTGCACTTGTCCAGAATTACACTGAAGTGGAAAAATGCAATAATGGTCTAAATAATCGCTTCAAATGGAAAGGTAGCTCTCTGCTCCTAAAAGGCCATTTTATAATGAAAGAAAAAGTCTAGTGGCGACCCCTTGCTAAAGGTCACCGAAGCAGGCATTTTTCCATTCTATACATTCATCTTACTCTGCAGATCGGTTTATTAAACCGTGACTTGATCCACCTACAGCATGTGCATCAGTCCCACTGGTAATCCCAACATCATATCCGGTTCTTTCATTTCTTAGATTCCAATTTTTTGCCTCCTGATTCCAAAGACCAAGGTCAGGAAACTTTGAGGTACTGACAGCCAGTCTACTATTTATGGTTGCTTGGCTAAGACAAAGTCAGTATTTTAATAGGGTGTATTCAGGTTGATTGATGCACTTTTAAACATTAAGATGATATATCAATACAGTACCAATCAATCTGAATTCACTCCACATTAACATTGCATTTATTGAACTGCTTAATGCTTTTATATGTGTAAAGTGAACAGTAGCTCCATCTCGAATGTTATAGATCAAAAATTTTAATACTTGAAATTATCCCAAGCCAGTGTAAAAACATCCCAATAAGCAGGTTGTGTACTTTCAGTGGGACCTGAACCAGCCGTGCAACTGCATTTTAGAGAAATGGGAATGATGATGGATCGCTCTCTCCAACTTTCCCGGTTAAGATGGTGAACAACGCTCTTAATAATGATGACATGCTCTCAATTCACAATGAAACCCATGTGTCTTCAATTGCATTGTATAAACAATTGGTGACACTCATGAAGTTCTCAAGCAAACTTCTTTTGAATGTGGAGTTTGAAGGCTTAGCTCGAGATAAGAGGCAGGGAATAGTTACAGCAGTGAATGATGAGACATGGCACAGAATAATGGACACTATCTATAAATCATCCTGGACAGGACGAAAAGGAACAAGGAGACAAAACAAAAAGGATGATTGAGGACCAGCGGCGAGACGTTTTGCAAATAGCTCAAAGGAAGCAATCAAGAGAGGATGAAGAGAGCAGAAATGGCATAATCCATGCCAGTCATCTCAGCCAGTCACAAAACCCATCACTGAGTGATCCTTCTTCAATTTATAAGTGTGACGGTTCACTCAAAGTTGCGAACAAAGGAAGATGATATTACATGGCGGAGAGTCTGTGCAATGGGACCGGCACACATATCTACTCGTATTGTAAAATCTAATTCTTTCTCATGAAACAAATCATTTACCTATTGATTTTTTGTGTTTACGTACTATTCTGTAATGCATGTCGATTGAGCGTATGATATATTTGCAAGAAAGTTCTATTAACATTGCATTTTTTTATAGTACGTAATACAAATGTTACGGTAAGTCGTACGACATAAACTGCATTAGTCTTTCATCTGTTTTTAACACTTACTGTCAGAATGTTCCTGTAAAACGGAGATAATGTGCAGATAATGGAAAAATTATCACGCTAAGGGTCAAACCTTTATCATTTTCGACCTGATCCCTTTGAATGTTTGGAACTCTCCGAGGCTCTAATGTAATTACGAGGTGGGTTCTTTTGAGGTCGATATCTGATTCACATTATTTGGGAAAACCTAATGTGATTGGGTACTTGGTTCAGATTCACTGTGCCATCTGCTATTGTTAGGATCCATATGTAGACATTAGCCCTGTTTCAAAACACAGTTACTGAAGATGTCTAAGACAGCAAGTACCTTAAATGTAAAGGCCAAAAAAAGAATATAAGTTAGAAAAACAGCGTTTGTTGCCCATAAAACCATTTTAAGCAAAAATCGTGTTTAAACTTGTTTTTGTAGTCGGACATTATGAACATATTCAGACAACAGGGAGGAGACTGTCTGGTGAACAACCCACTGAGCTCAATGTAAACAAGGTTGTTACATAACCTCTTTTTTTCAGGTTTGCTGGGTTTACAGGAATGACAAAGAAGTTGAAAGATTGGATATAACCAGATGGAATCTGTGAAATTTTTTGTTATTTCGTGGATTTTTTTGGGAAATGACTTTTAGGGGTGGTTTCCTGGACAGGGCTTTTCCTAGTTCCAGACTAAATCATGTTTGAGTTGCTTAAATTTAAAAACATCTTGTCCTGACATATCTTAAAATATATGGGGCCCTATTTTAACGATCTGAAATGCAAGTGCGAAGCGCAAAGCGCAAGTGACTTTGTGGGCGGATCTTGGGCGCTGTTGCTATTTTCCCGGCCGGAGAAATAACTCTTGCGCCAGGTGCAAAATAAACCAATCAGAACGTCATCCAACATTCCCTTTAAACGCAAGTGCGCAAGTTCCATGGCGGGTTGCTATTATTATGACAGATTTACTAGGCGCACGCCATGAGCGGTTCACAGCCGAGGAGACCGACGTTCTTGTAAGAGCAGTCAAAAACAGAGAAGTTGTTTTGTGTGGGGATTGGAGAATCCCGCCTAAATCAGCGTCGGTTAAACAGGCGTGGGAGGAAATAGCCACAATTGTCTCATCAGCTGGCATCACAAGGACGTTGTGCCGCAAGCGCTACAATGATGTCAGGAGACGGTCACGGGGGAATCCCAAGCTTGCCAGCATAAATCGGGCACGCCGTGTAACGGGAGGTGGATCTGCCTCTACACAGCACCTGACGCCAGAAGAGGACACCCTCACCGCTGAAAGTGTTGAAGGGTTTGGGGACTTTGAAATCGGCACCCAAGAAACCCCAAAGTACACTTACAAATCAAGTTCACATACATTAAGGCTTATTATGAAAACATTTAAATTAGTATTTACATAAAATAAACGTAATACAGCCACACAACAAACTTATGAAAATATTTTAATCGCTATTTGCATGAGAATTTTTTAACGCAGCCACACAATAAATAAAAACTATCACCACAATGCTCACCACTATGATTCCCCTTATCTCATGTGTTAATATTTTTTATTGTAACAATTTATGATTTGCAAAAATAACTGTTGCATCTGTGTAGATTAAATAAGCAAAGTGTGTACGCGTTGTGCACGCTATACATTATGGTCAAGCATGCGCCCTTAAAATAGCATAATGAACAACGCGCAACGCGCCACTGACTTTAGACTAGTTTTTTCTTGTCAGTGGCGCAATTGTCTTTTGAAACTGCAAAATAGCATCAGGGATGGTTTGCGCCGGAACACACCTGCTTGTTTGCGCTGAACCGCCCAGGTAGCGCAAGTTCATTCCCTAGTTTGCCGACGTGCGTCTGTGGAGGGAAAAACCCGCTGTGCGCCGGTGCAATATACGAATGATACATGCGTCACTGACAAAGTCAATTGCGCTGGGTGCAAGACAGGGCCCATGGTGTCAATGTTTTGTCTCAATATGCATATCATATTGTTTTGATTGTAAGGTATGTTTGTAAAAACGTGTAGAATGCAAAACCATAAAATTATACTTTGTATGTAAAATTACATATATTATTGATTATTATTGTATGAGATCATTGCATATGATTACAAAAGGACACAGACATGGCTAGTAACGTGACATTCACATGGGGCGAAAGCATTAATGCTTCTCATTTACTTTTAATGAGTGACGTCTTGCGTTGCCAAAATGAATTCTGGATCCGTAAACGCCGCATCTCTGCCGTTGCTTGCAGCAGAATTAAATATTTCTCAACTTTTCAAGCGCCAACACGTGCGTCAACCGGGTGTGCCTCATAAGCCTTGAAAAGTGAGGCCTCTGGCTCTTTGATCGCCCCCTGGTGGCTGGCTGCAGTACAAGTCATAAACCCCGCCCTCTCCATTCAAACAAATGGGACTCTGCTCTAAATAAAAAAATATTTACACTTCCAATAAAAGTTTCCGAAAGATGGTTTTGGTCCTTTCAAGTAGTTGTTATAATGCTTATATATGTTCAAGTGTTCGTTATTGTGGTAAGTTTCATTTTAGCTTGTAATTTGATGCTATAGAAACGGGGCGTGTCGTTATGATTGCCGTGGTTGAATTGGTTGTGCGAGCGTTTGGGTGGTTTGATACCGTGGCTCCGCCTCTGGCTCCACAGACGATTCCTTCTGCGCATGCCTTGGCTCCAAACTGACGTTTTTACGTAACATGGCGGCGACCAAACATTTTTGGCTTCAATTCATTTCAATGATGGCAGGCGACGTCACATCGTCCATTTTTTTTACAGTCTATGGCTCAACCAATCAGATTCCCCTATGCAAATAACCTAGTGCGAGCCAGCCAATTACGTTTATGCAAGCCTGGAGCATGTGTTGTGGCCACTGTGATTGGCTGTTGGCCACGCATCAGACAAGCCTTCTGTCAAGCGTTAACGCTTTCGCCTCGTGTGAATGTACTGTTAGTGATTCAATCATACTACTCTCACAGAACTGTCTTGTAGCTACAGTATACTATACTTGGGTAGATAAAGTGATTATTTTAATGTTTATTGCTATAGCACAAGTAAACATTATGAGCATCTAGCTTGTAACCAGGGGCACTCCATTAATAATGCTGCCCTACATTGAAACCAAATTTTATATCATCACAAGCATTCATTAAGAGGGCAACCTCAGAATACACTGCAACATGCACAACTATTCCAACAGAGCAAAGTGTGAATAAAAAATAAATTGCTATATTTATAACATATTTATATCAAACAAATACTCTGCATGCCCAAGCCATTTCAGATAATGAGATCTAATTAATATTAACATTACTAAGTAAATTTCCATCTCATAATATTTAACATAAAGCTTACTTAATGGTGAAAATATGTTTGGTACTTTTTGTAAATTGCTAATTTGCTAAACAGCAGTGATTTTGTGCACAGTTGCTTGGCAGCGTGCCAACAAGAAACAGCCTATTTACAGTATGTGTCTGTTAAAATTAATCATGAATGTTTTATTAAAGACAAGAGAAATCACCTCAGTTTTAATCATACCCAGTGAGTGTAGAAAGCTACTAGCACACCAGCTAGCAAATGAAACAATATTGTTAATAATAAATGTGTCCTAATTTTAAAGATTCCCTGCGAGATCACGTGATGCACTCCCTCACAAAATAATCTTAATAATATCTTGTAGTGTGTGATACAGGACAAATTTCAAATTGTCAAGATTCTCCATACGTTTATGAAGCAAGCAGACATAACTGACCAGGATTTAAAAACTCATGTAGTCTCAAAAAAGTGACGTGAAAGTGACATTGTGTTATTACTGAAAAGTACTAAAAATAGTTCTGCACTATTTGTTGTAATGCTATAGCAACATGCTGACACCTACTATGACCATTTGAATTACTAAAGCTTTTCTTCTCCATATTTCCATAATGGGGTCTCTCCACCAACACATGTGGATGAAATTAAAGGAGTGAGATGTGTTGGTGGTGGATTTTTTATTATTATGGCCCCAATAGCGTGAGAGTCCGTTCTAAGTGATCTTGTTCTCCTGATGTGATTTGGATCCAGTGAATCAGTGTTTAAACCGGTGACTAGAGAAGAGTTCTTGTTAGTGACACCAGCAGTTTTCCGAGAAGGGGCCGAACGTCTCATCCATGATTATTACATTACCTTTTGTCTTGCAGATAAATTGTGAGCACTCAGAGTGTTATTTCAGTGAGGCACACAGCCGGAATAAAAGAACAGAGGAATGAGACCAGATGGTTTCGGCCTGGTAAATTATTTATCATATGCTAAGAAGCTGCGACTGGTACTCTTTACTCAGTGTTCATTGACGACGATGTGATGAGTGTATGATAGTGAAATGCACATCGCATTGTTAAATTGAATTTGAAATAGTGTGATTTTGAAATAGGGATTCTAGCATGTCAAAAGGATGTTCAGTCATTTAGTTGAGTGTGTGTTTGTAAAATTGAACTCAGCTTATGGACAGCACATTTTTATCAATTTTTGAGATTTTTAACTTTTTGTAGTGGTTGGTTTTATTGGTGTTGAGAAAGTTAACTTTATCTAATATATATCTTTATAATTTCTTGCTTCATCCATATATTAGTATTATGATCTTTTAAGGTTACAGTATATTCGTGTTAAATACTCTTTGACCATTGAAAAAATAAAAAAGAGAAATTTAGTGCTAGCATCTGGAAAAGAGCTAGCATCTTTGTACCACGAGTTTCAAGAACAGCCACTTTCGATTAATGACTGTATTTAGGTTTGTGGTTAACACTACTTGTAGAGACATTATTTTTGTTGTACAACATAAATGACACAGGGTAATACCTCAAAGTCACGGTGTCCTTTTAAAAATGCAGGTTGCTACTTGCTAACAAGTTGCTTCAAAAATAACAGTGGTTGTTCATCAAGCAAGTAAACACATCCTTCTTCTGAAAGTGGACAGCAGCGTTGGGACTGTTTCTAAAATTTTATACAACCCAATGTAATCAAAGAAAGGAATCAAAATATACAATTAGACTAAATTAGATAAAGTATCTACATATTAACCCTTAAAACAGTACATTCTATACTGTATATACTAGACAACATTTTAAATGGATCAAAAAAGTTAATCAAAGTTGTTTTAAGACAAAAACAGGTATTTGAATATTGATTTTAAGACAACTTTAAGGAAAGGTTTTGATCCACTTCAAATGTAGACTAACACTGTAAAAAAATATTTTTGCACTAACATTTTTAAGTTTAATCAACTAGGATTTACAAGTAATTTCAACTATCTTGACAAGTGATGGCTTGCTGTAACTTAATAAATTAAGTTGAATTTGCTTTAGTTATGTCAACTTTATTTAATAAGTTACAGTAACTTATCACTTCCACTTATCACTGGGAACCAGAACCACAAACCTTTTCTGTTTTTCCTTCGGTTCTGGTTCCCAGAATGCTTCTTGTTATATTATGTAAAGATAAAGACTTGGTAATATTTAATGTTTTTCTTATGTGTTGACATTTAAATATTTCCGCGGTAATGCTTTCAGACATTTTTGAACATGACAATGCCTTTCCTTCTTCTTCTTTGTTGGGTGACTCCTCTCTTGGGGGCTCACGGGATAGAAAAGTGTCCATTGAAAACACACTTCAAATCTTGCCAGAAGCAGTAGGTCATACAATACTTCTAGATATATTCAGATATACTACTCATACCTACTGCTTTTTTATTAAATTAAATGAATCCAGATGCATTGAATATGACACCACTGTACGCTAACAATTTTTACTGTGGTTAGCCTAAAAAAACCTATTAGAAGTTCCCATAGTAAAAAAATAAAATTTGACTGATTAGCTTTATTGGATCCCCATGACCATGCATTTTCTCTCTTGGTAAGGGAGCATTCACATTAAATATTGTAAGACTTACTATTGTAAGATAAGTTTACCAGAGTAAGAGATGTAAGAGAGAAAACAGTAAGAGATTGCGTGTGTTTTGAAGTAATATGGGTGTACACGCAGACTTGGAAAAACATGCTAATGTGCAGTCACATGTTAACATCTGATGATAGGAGTAAAGTCTTGTTTTTGCTAATTCATGTCTCTTGTCAGCACCTGCCATTTAGTTCCCTTTTCAACTCAAGCAATCCCAGGAATGAATAAGCAGTGGATTTACTTATGGAAATCTACCAATTACCGGAGACAGAGGTTTTGAATGCGATACATTCTGAAGGCTACTGCAGCGGGTTGCTTAAATCCCATAATCCTCTGTGTCTAAGGGCATCTGCTCTTATGTGACACACCTTACCCTTACGAAAATTAACCATGGTTTTACTACAGTTAAAACCAAAAAACCATGGTTACTGTAGTAAAACCATAGTAACTACAAAATAACCATGGTTTTGGCAATCATGGTTTTCAAAAACCATAGTTAAACCATAGTTAGTGTAGTAAAACCATGGTTTTGCTGATAGTAATCAATACACCAAAAAACCATGGTTACTACACTTTTACCACAATAAAACCATGGTTAATTTTCGTAAGGGTAACAAATTAACAAAGTTTTTGATGTTCGAGGAAGCTGTAAAGGGTGCATTATAACTTTACTGGTTAATGAGCTTGTGTTCCATTTCGAATTTTAATATTAAACACAGCTACATTTAGATAGCAGATCTTTCAAAACAGCATCAACTAAAAAGAGTTAAAATGTAGCACAATTTTATCAACATTTATGATGTAACAACATGCTTCAGATTAGAAGCATTAGTAGTAGTGGCGTGCACAGACCTCCTCAGGGCCAGGGGTGGACCGATTTGGACGAATTATTCCTTAAAAAAACATTTGTTATTGTCCTTAAGTGTTACCTATTTTAGCAGTAAACAGTACCTGCATCTTTGTTCTCTCTTTTTTAGCCAACTTGTGAGAGGGATGTTTCTTTTGGCTGCATCAGAGAGTTATTGGGACCTCATTTATCACCGTGCTTACAAACAGATGTGTGTGTAAGAGTGTCGAATTTACCAACTTGCACTTATACGGTGAAATGTTTGTTAATATATATGTACGCCTTTTGACCATGCTTAAGCAGAGAATCTAAAAGTGATACTACACAGGACCATACCGAGTGTTAAAAGAACACGTGTTTTTATTATCCACACTTAGGTGTTAAAACCGATTAGTGTTAAAAATTAACATCAAATCAGTGTCAAGTTAATGATTTGTGGCCAAATTGGTGTTTAACCGAATGAAAGCTGAGACAAATGCTTGACACAGTGCAATGGCTTATCTTGCGATATTGAAAGACAAGCAATGCCCTCCGCAGAGAGCGTGTTTTCAAAGATCACGGCGATGATGCTCACGTAGGTGTGCTGTGACGCTTTTTGCATCAATCTCTTCATTAATCTTTGGGTGAAATATTCAGTTTTTTTTGCAGAAATGCAATCTTGTCCATACTTCAATCGTAATTGAAATCTCTGATTTCTGTTAGAGCCATTTTACAATTAGAGATTGCAATCAACACATGGACATGTATGCATGTACTTATGGACATTAGTGGTTCATTTGGAGTGATTTACGGAGTTCCTGTGGACGCAGCCTGGAAGGAACGTTTCAAAGCAATTTCTTCAGTTCTGAGAAATAATCACAGCGCACTTGACTGCTAATTCACTCACATCTTTTGCAACAGGAACGGAATTATTCAGCTAGAAATGAATGCAATTTTTCATACTTAAAAGGGATAGTTCACCAATTTTGTTATTATTTACACATTCTCATGTTGTTCTAAACCTGTATAAGTTTCTTTATTCTGTTGACTACCAAAGAAGATACTTGATAAATGATGGAAAACATACAATTGACGGTACCCATTGACTTTCTAAGTATACGTTTTTCCTACTATGGAAGTCAGTGGGTACCGTCAACTCTGTGCTTGCTATTATTTATCAAAATGTCTTTTTTTATTGGGTAGGTTGAGTAAATGATGCCAATATTAAAATATTTGGGTGAACTATCCCTTTAAGGCTGCTAGATAAGAAAACATTATATGATTTGGGGTCAGAAGTCATTGTAAAATATTGACTACAGAACGAATTTGTTAAAAACAACACATTAGTGTTGACTTTGGGACAACACACTAAATGTATTGTCCCAGAATCCACCAATCTCTGTGTTATTATTGAAACAACACATTTTGTGTTACTTTAACACAACTTGTGTTACATCTGAACACAAAATCAACACAAAATGACACATAATGTGTTAAAAGCTTAATGCACAAAGATGTGTAAATCCTTTCTAAGAGTGTAGACAATTTTGTAATTTTTGATACAAAACAGTCTTGGTTTCAATGTTATATTTCGTTATGTGTCTATTGTGTACTCTTATTAGACTGTCATAAAAATAGGTCAAAAAATTGGCCCAAGCTTGTCACTGGCACTATCCTTTGAAAAATTTGGGTACAGATGTGTATACATTTGGTACACCAATATATACCTTTGCTAAAATGTTTTCTTTGGTAACAATATTTCCTTCTGATGTACTAATATGTCCGCTTTAGAGGCAAAGGAATATTTTTGGTGTAAGGCTCCAGTGTTTTCCATTTTGTGTTTTCTTTTTGTGATTTTATTGGGTGTTGTAATTGTAACATGGTTTTGGGCTAGGTATTTGTATCCCTTGCTAATTTAAGCTTTTACATATATTTTTGTATTAAACGCTGCACTTGGGGTCTAAATCTTTTATTTTGTGATCCATTAGTTCCACACTCTATTTTTAACTTTGCAATCATATGCAAAATATGATTGGTTATGAATGTCCGGCCCTGGCTTTTTATCTCCACTGAGTCACGTGTCTATCAGTGCAAAGAGGGAACATTTAACTGCTTTTTAAATTACTTTTCTAATCTAATAATCTTTTATAACTATACCAAGTCATATAAATATGCAGCATATACAGTACACTCAAATAAACAGTTGCCTTAAGGGCAGCTCTCTTATTGGGACTGAAAATATATTAAATGGTGTCATTATGAATAATAGCATACTTAATGTCATGATACGTACAAGAATCACAACAATTAAGTTTATATTCATATCCAGTTTACACAGCACGGCAAGTGTCACTGAATTTGTTGGCAGGGAAATTTTCTTGAACTCTGAGAGACCTTCAATAAAATGGCTTTTTTATCAATCCGAAATATAAATCTAGACAGGAAAGAGCTGCTGCATGGCAGACACTGGTGAAGAGAGGATGCAAAAGCGTTGAAGAAGTGATTGAACGGCCATTAGAATAGAAGAAATCGATCATTCTGCTATTCAAAATCCAACCTACTATACAGTATTGTATTATGCGATGGAGGATCGTTTAAAGTTGCTCAAAAGGCTTGACTGAGCCTTTGAAATGCAAATGTATAATTCAAGCATGCTTGACTCAAAAGGGCTTTTAAATCAAATACAATCATGTCAGAACCTCTATGTTAGGGTCCAGTATGATAATAATTTAGTTGCAAATAGTTTTTATTCAGTATATATTACTTGATCTGACATCTAGCTGACTTGACATTCAGATAAAGGGAAGTATACCGCATTCTTTAATTTAACAGGGTCTCTGTTAGTGATGAGATACGACAGGATGTTTATGCAGGTCAAGTACAGTAAATTTTGCATTTTCTATGTGTGAAACAATAATTAATTTAAATTGAACAATTTGATTGTTCCTGTCATAGTTTATTTATAACAGTACTACAGTACCAGGAAAGTGTGCACATATGCCAAGTCATCTTAAGCCATATTTGTGTTAGGACAGGCCGGAATTTAAAGGGGGGGGGGGTCTCATGGTATTTCATGCATTCTGACTTATTAATACAGTTAAAGAGTTGGATTCTCATTCTAAACATGGCAAGAACCATTTGGACGTATGATGAAATATATTTTTTTCCCATTTGACTACTGATTCTGTTGCGTAACGAGTGCTGAAAGTACAGTGGAAGTCCTTATTTGGGCACTTCACCTAGAATAGTGTGTGTTTGTGCGTGTAATAGTGTGTGTTGCCTGCTCGTAACTTGCTCCGCCCGCGGTACACCTCCACAAGCTCATCTTTTATAGAAAGTAGAGATACTGATCCGTCTTTTATAAAGCAGATTAAACTAAAGACTCTTCAGAGATATGAAGGATGCAGTACTTCATAGGTACTCAAGATTACCACGAGATTAGCAGAAACAGTGTGTTATTTCTCCTTATTTGTTATTTCTACTTAAAGTTACACTCCACTTTTATTTAAAAAAAGTGAAGTGTCCCTTAAAAGTCATTAACTTTAGTTTTGTTTATGAATGAGTCTTTCTTTTTCTTGAGTCTGATCTTTTTAACAAATAAGGTCTGGTTTACTTGTTCCTTGATCTAAGCAGCTCAATAATCAAGTCACACTGGTTAACAGATTGGTTAGCTGTCTTAATTCTGAGTTCACACTGTATCGTAATTACCGTTATTTTAAGATGATAACATGCAACGCTCAACTTGAAGCTACTTGATGACATTGGATTTGGAATTATGACTTTTTTTAGCAACAGTGACAATAGCAAATAAATTCACGTGAAAGAACCTGTAAAATCAACCCAGTCTCACCCCATGGCGTCAATATTTGACGACACTTGACCATGCGTCAATATGTTGACGCGGAGGGTATACCTTTCGCGTCACTTTTTGACGAACTGGGGACTTCAATACTATCAGGTACGCGAAATTCTCTTTCCTATTTTCTACCATTTTCGCGTCGGTTTAGGGTTAGATTTACATAATGACATCCCTACCCAAACCTATCCCTAACCCCAATGTCAGTTGACAACTGTTTAATTTCGCGTACCTAATAGTATTGAAGTCCCCAGTTCGTCAAAAAGTGACGCGAAAGGTATACCCTCCGCGTCAACATATTGACGCATGGTCAAGTGTCGTCAAATATTGACGCCATGGGTGTGAGACTGTGTTGGTAAAATTACAACATTAGATAACATTTTAATGCTTCTACTAAATGTTAGTTAACACAGAAAGTGCATCAGGCAACAATAATATCAAAGTGGTCACACGGTCACACGATACAAGTTGCAACTCTTAAAGCTCACGTAACACACGCTGTTTCTTCATTTCTGATATTAATCTGGAGTACCTATGGAGTAGTATGACATCCTTTATATCTCTGAAGAGTCTTTAGTTTAATCAGATTTATAAAAGAAAGATTAGCTTTACCGAATCTTTCCGATAACGTACGAAAAAATGAAGAAGGAGGAGTTATAACACGGGAGGAGCGAGTACGAGTCATGCAACACTATACAACACTGTTTTAACTTATGATTCACTACATGTTCGTGTCATTTATATAATATACACGCGCCTATTTCCAACATAAGACAGAAGTCTTACTTACCGCGTGTAACTCGTCATGAAAATCCACCGCATCAAACACACACACGCAAAACTCCGCTGCTAATCCGGATAATAAACTATATCCATTGTTTCCATAAGGCTGGATGTCTTCTCCTTACATCCAAAAACACACTTCTTGTTGTGCCATTGTTGACTTTTGAAATTAAACAAAGCTGAGTGGCGTGATAAGCTGTTAGCAAGCTCTAGCGTCTCCCGCTGACTGACGGCTGGGCGGGGTTTTCCAGGGGAAGTTTTCCGGCGGAAGCCCATATAAAGAAGTGATACGTATCGAAAACCCCTGAAACGTCAGTTAGAACCGTAATCGAAAAAAATTAGCCGAAACTTGTACGAACCCTGGCGAAGTGCATTCGGCACAGAAATACTCTGAAACACGCCCAACTGCATTTTTGACACTTTGCCTACGTTTAGCATGAGGAAACAACTCTATAACTGTGTTAATAAGTCAGAATGCTTGAAATACCATTAAACCCCCCCTTTAAGAAAATTTATAGTCTATAAGCTGTAATTACAAGCTTTATGAGGACGTAAGTGTTTTTACACATTGAAATTTCGTAATTACGGTAATTACAATATGGCGTGACTGCACCTTAAGTCATATTGGTTAAGTTATGACACTTGGAACATAGCACAAAAGTTGTAGAGCACTTTCATTGTACGTTTGAAGTCTTTTTGCAATTTGGCTTCATTTATTGTTACTTGAGTATTGCACGAAACACTGCAACCACGAGTCTTCGCAATTTTAACCACAGGAGAAAAAAGTTGGAATGCCATTACAGTATGTAAATGATGATGGAATTTTCTTTTTCACATACAGGTGTCCCCACAGGGCGCATGTGACATCAAATGAAAGATTCATCAGCACCAATGCCAACTAACACATGACTTCATAAATGTCATGCATTTTTCTTCGCAGAATTACAAAATGGCAGCATGGGGTTGAATTCAATTAATTTGGACGCAGAACACATTTCATTCAGTTGTTAACAGGTGGACATGCAGATGCAAGCTAATTTAGCTACAGTTAGTGTGAAATTGAGAAGGTCTGGGAAGCAGATTTATTTCTATCAGAAGATGACCTACTGGGAGCTAGATATCAGTGTGTCGGATAACAGATGATCAAATTTTTTTGGCATCTGAGGGAATTGTTTTCTTTGAAGTTATGTAGTCTGAAGATTTCTCTAAAGCTGCCTGGCACCCAGCGCTGTTGTCAGTTTGACATCTGTGAATTTGGTGAGACGGTATGTGAGGCGCATATGACGCAAAAATCAAGAAAAGCAAACGAAAGGCACATGAAGCTTAAGCACAATATAAAACACATAGATGTTAAATACATTGTTTTGAGGAGCAGTGCAAATAACCTTAATTAAATGTGTTTTGAATTTGATTTTAAATTAGAAAGAAATAAGGATTAAAAAACAATTGGGCCACAAAGCATGTATATATATTTTGTCTGATAGATTATTCTTTCTAAGACCCACTGCAATTATTTTCAGTTTGTTTCTCTTACTTTGTTTACCATTAATACAATATGACCATCCTTTCCTCTGTTTATCTTAAAGAGCACCTCTTCCGATTCATGATTTTACATTTCCTTTGGTGTGTAAGTGTGTATTAGTACATGTTAACGATTAGCAAAAAGTTCATACCCTAAAGAAATCAATGACGCGAGTTATCGTCTCCAACGTAAATCTCTTTTCTTGGACTACAACAAACACAAGGATTGCAGGCAACAGTTTACTTCCTGAGCCGGATGACGCGGACAAGACCGACATTATCATATTTCATCCTGCTTGGACTCACAGCCTGTAAGTTAACTCCTGTTAGCATTGCATTGTGAGGGAATCTTTCAAACATGGTAAGGAGCGTCACATTTCCAGCTGATGTCAGAGGTATTCAGGCCAATCACAATGTACAGATTAGCTGGCCAATCAGGGACACATGTGCTTTTCAAATCAGTGCGTTTCAGGAAGAGAGTGAAATCTGGAGCTACAAAAATGTACGGTATGTGAAAAATAATGTGTTTTTTAACCATAAACCACGCAAACACATTGTATTATACTAAAATACACAAAATAAATTTTTTAGATATGAAATAGGTGCCCTTTAAAGATTTTGAAGCTGGAAACTTTACTGTTCTGAAGCTGGAAAAAGCTGGAAACTTTACTGTACATATTGTATAATGTCCATATTCTTGGTCTGCATGTTGGTCTGTAAAGAAAAATTGATCATGCCTTTGTAAAGGGCTCATAACACCCTTGAATGTTTATCATAAATCTATAAGAATATCAGACAGCAGAATAAATCATACAAGTTCACGTCATCCAATAACGTCCTCCAGTGACGGTCTAAGCTAATCTGTCGTCTCCCAGGCATCCTGTGCCATCCCCTAATTTAACACAGATGGATTCGTCCCGCGCTAACGTCTCGGTTGGAGAGTCTGGCTGTCTCCTCTTCGTATAATTGTTTTATCTGGTCAGTGGCATCTGGAAACCGGTGCATTCCAAAATCTGCCATCCACCATCATGGAAATGCCAAGGCTTTTCAAAATTGTCTAGCATGACAAAAATGGCTTTTAATCTGCTCGACTGTGAAGGCAGAGTTTCCTTCAGGCAATGAAAACGCCTAAGAGTTTTCGATCGCAAAAGAGTTTGTAGTTTCTTAAGTGGATTGAGTAGGGATGGGAAGAAAGTATCACTTATTTTCTTTCCCAAGTAGATTTATAAGTATGGTATTTTCACAGCAGATATCAATACTGGTGCTTTTATGAAATAAAATGCATTTGCTGTTTAACATCAAAAGCCATTTTAACAGCGAATTGACCACAAGTTTTTATAAAATTCGGCAAAACATTCTTATAAAAACCATGCAACAAGCATCAAACAAAACCATTGTTACACGTGGCTCTTCAATAATCATAATTTAGTGTTAAGTAGCCCCAGACAATATTTATAAGTGATGTTCACGACTGCTGTGTTTAAAAGGCCCATCATAAATTTGTCCAAAAAGCTTAAAAAAAAACACAAATAAACTGTTCATCTGTTATCTGTATCATTACACCCTTACAGAAAACCTATCCTGGATCTAACAAAAGGAGAAAATACAAATATTATTTATTTTTCATCTGGACTAATGTGTAACCCCCGAGGTATAAATGTGTTTCCAGTTGCCATTTTTGAGAGATTTTTTCAAAATAAGATGTGTAATCAACTTTAAACCAAAGGACGCCACACTCTGTGGCCTTAAATTAAATTGCACCGCAGTGCAGCCTATAATAGATAGTTATAGATGGAAAGACATGTTTCCTGTCTGTCACCAATAAAGGTTCAGAAAACTGGGCCAGGAACAAAGGTATTTGTTCAGCTCACAGAAAAACCAATTCTGCTTGTTATTGCATTTCTGATGCTCAATGAAGTCTTCCTCTCATAGGGGTCTGGAATACTCAACAATGGACTGAATGAGAGTCTGTAACTGAAAACACTGATAAGCCTGCGAATGGTATAACGTCACGCACAGTGTCGCCAAGAAATTATATAGTCTGACGGTGGATTTATGCTTGTTTGTTATTGGGTGTGAGGTGTGTATATATTAATTGACATATGCATTGATATTGAGCAATTTTTTGTAACTTTTAATTAAATACCTTTTTTATTGTCTGCTATTTACTTATTGCGGAAAGCTGCAGTATAAGAAGAGTCTAGAGCTCTGGATCACACTTGTGGGCAGGGCTTTGAACCAGAATTTTTTGCCTAATTGGTTCGATCCGAACAGAAACAGTATTTTAACGTTTCCGGTTTTGGGTTCAACCCTAAAATTGATGTTCCTGAACCGGTTAGAACAAAAAAATGTTCCTGAACATAACGTTCCATGTCAGCTGTGGGACATACAAATAAGTAGGATGATCCTTAGGACATTAAACTTAAATTATTAGTTCAATTCAATTCAATTCAATTTTATTTATATAGCGCTTATCACAATTGTTAATTGTTGCAAAGCAGCTTTACATGAGTAGATGTAGAGGAGAACATTGAAAATCAATACATAGTATAAGAAGTAGAATATAGCGGCTAAGGATAAAAAACCGTGTAAGCGAGCATATTAATAATGTAACGTATACAGTAAAGTGCTAAGTTAAGCCAAAGTTGGCTGACTCTCCCTGGGACTAAAAAACCCCCTAGGAGAAAACCCAATGGGAAAAAATCCTAGAAGGACAAAAAACCCTAGGGAGAAATTAATATTTATATTTATAATATATAGACACGGTAGGGATAGGAAGCGTGTAAGCGGATTAAACTGGTTCAGCCGGTGGCCGTTGGTCGCGCATCGGTTGGGCGTCACGTTGAAGGACAGCCAGTTGATTAGTGGTGCGATGACCTTCACAGCAACAGGAACTGGGTCTGTTTGTCTCATTGTCCTCAGAGTCGAGGACGAGACAGGGAGACAAAAACAGAATTCTATTAGCGTAGGGGCCGTTCGCATGTAATGCAAGTGTCATACATTATAGTGGTTTAATTCAGCTCGGTTCCAGACAGGCTAACTATTGCGGCAAGAGTAAATTACCCGTATGAGGTATGTGAGTGCTTTGTTCTAGACAAAATAACTACTGCGGGAAAAGTACATTTACTGGACATTCTATGTGAATGCTTTGTTAAAGAAGAATGTCTTAAGTTTAGATTTAAATTGTTCGACTGTGTCTGATACTCGAACATTATTTGGTAAATCATTCCAGAGCTTAGGGGCTAAGTAGGAAAAGGATCTACCACCTTTAGACACTTTTGATATTCTAGGGATAATTAAGTAACCCGAATTTTGTGATCGCAGTTTACGTGGTGGATTGTATTCTGATAGTAGTTCTTTTATATACGAGGGCGCTAGGCCATTTAAGGCTTTGTAGGTGATTAGTAATATTTTAAATTGTATGCGATATTTAACTGGTAGCCAGTGTAAAGATGCCAGAATTGGACTAATGTGGTCATACTTTTTAGATCGAGTAAGCACTCTTGCGGCGGCGTTTTGAACCAGCTGTAGCTTGTTTACCTGATTTGCATGGCATCCCCCGAGTAACGAGTTACAATAGTCTATTCTAGAGGTCATAAAAGCATGGATAAGCTTTTCTGCATCTGATGCAGACAGCATATGGCGTATTTTTGAGATATTTCTAAGATGGAAAAATGCTGTGCGGCAGACGTTGGAGATATGACTATCGAAAGATAGATTGCTGTCAAACATTACACCTAAATTCTTAACCGTGGAAGATGGCACCACCGTGCAGCCATCTATGGGCAACTTGTAATCTGACATATTATGTTTGGAGCGATTTGGTTCAATAATAAGTATCTCTGTCTTATTGGAGTTTAGCATAAGAAAGTTATGTGCCATCCAGTCCCTAATATCACTAATGCAGTCTGTTAGCTTAGCAAACTGGTGGGTTTCGCTAGGATGTGACGAGATGTAAAGCTGGGTATCATCCGCATAGCAGTGAAAACTTATATTATGTTTCCTGATAATGTCTCCTAGAGGTAACATATATAACGAGAATAGGATAGGGCCTAGAACTGATCCCTGAGGTACGCCGTATTTAACGGGGGAGTGATGTGACTCTTCCTCATTTACATAAACAAAGTGATATCGATTGGTTAGATACGATCTAAACCAGGCTAACGCCTGACCACTGATGCCAACATAGTTTTCTAGTCTATTGAGTAGGATTCTGTGATCTATTGTGTCAAAGGCTGCACTAAGGTCTAGTAATATAAGGATTGAGATTTCACCACGATCGGATGTTAATAGGAGGTCATTTGTAACTCTAAGCAGCGCTGTCTCTGTGCTATGGTGGGGCCTGAATCCTGATTGGAACTTTTCATATGTATTATTATTCGCTATGAATGTGCGTAGCTGGCTTGCCACTACTTTTTCTAATATTTTAGAAAGAAAAGGTAGATTTGAGATTGGTCTAAAGTTATTAAGATCTCCCTGGTCAAGGTTTGGTTTTTTAATGAGCGGTCTAATAACTGCTAGTTTGAAAGCTGTTGGAACGTATCCTAATTCTAGCGATGAGTTAAAGATATTTAGTACCGTGTCGGACACTACATGAAATACCTCTTTTAGTAATTTTGTGGGAATGGGGTCTAATATACAGGACGATGATTTAGATGACGTTACTAATTTAGAGAGCTCTTCTATTGTAGTAGGTTTAAATGACTCAAGATGTTCGTATGATAATCTAGTGGTCAATGTACTATTGGGTAGAGTGGTGGCTGCTTGCGTAGTTTCTATGTTTTCCCTAATAGAAATAATTTTGTTAGTAAAGAAGTTCATGAAGTCGTTACTATTGTGTTGGAATTTACTATTGGTTTCTGTTTGTTCTTTGTTTCTAGTCAGTTTCGCAACTGTGCTAAAGAGGAAACGAGGGTTGTTATGATTTTCTTTAATAAGCGTACTGAGATAGGTAGATTTGGCGGTTTTAATAGCCTGTCTGTAGTGTTGAACACTCTCTTTCCATGCTGAACGCCATACCTCTAACTTTGTGTTTCGGTAGTTTCTTTCCATTTTTCTAGCTACTTTTTCAACCCAGTCTCACCCCATGGCGTCAATATTTGACGACACTTGACCATGCGTCAATATGTTGACGCGGAGGGTATACCTTTCGCGTCACTTTTTGACGAACTGGGGACTTCAATACTATCAGGTACGCGAAATTCTTTTTTTCTATTTTCTTACCATTTTCTACCATTTTCGCGTCGGTTTAGGGTTAGATTTACATAATGACATCCCTACCCAAACCTATCCCTAACCCCAATGTCAGTTGACAACTGTTTAATTTCGCGTACCTAATAGTATTGAAGTCCCCAGTTCGTCAAAAAGTGACGCGAAAGGTATACCCTCCGCGTCAACATATTGACGCATGGTCAAGTGTCGTCAAATATTGACGCCATGGGTGTGAGACTGTGTTGACTTTTTTAAGGGCTGCAATATGATGGTCATACCATGGAGCTGGCGTTTTTTCTTTGATTCTCTTTTTTCGTATGGGAGCAACGGCATCCATCGTGCTAGAGCAAACGTTGTTCAGGTTTTCTATTATAATATCCAGATCTTCACGGTTATCTGCTACATGTTTCATTTGAGACAGGTCTGGAAGAGTGCTAATAAAGCTATCTTTAGTGGTGGAAATTATTGTTCTGGCTAATCTGTAGCATGTTGTAGACTGAACGGTCCTATCTAGAAGTATTGTGTATGACACAAGGCAATGGTCTGAAACGGCATCGCTCTGGGGTGATATTTCGATGTCATTAATATTGAGTCCGAGTGACAGAATTAAGTCTAATGTGTGCTTACGAGTATGCGTGGGTCCAGACACGTTTTGTTTAATACCGAGAGAATTTAGAACATCCATAAACGCACGTCCTAATGCATCTTTTGAGTTATCCACATGGATGTTAAAATCACCAACGATAAGAGCTTTGTCTACAGTGACTGTAAGCTCAGATAGGAAGTCTGCTATTTCTTTAAGAAAATCTGTGTGGTGGCCCGGAGGCCTATATATGGTAGCTAAAATGAACGAAAGCTGTTTGTTGTTACGATCAGTTATTTCCATGTTTAACAGTATTATTTCAAACGAATTAAATTTTAGTTCTGATTTATGGTTTACTTTGAACATTTTGTTGTATATTGTAGCTACACCACCCCCCCCCCCCCTTTTAGACGAGGAACGTGTTTATAATAATAGTCTTGTGGGGTGGATTCGTTTAAACTGATGTAATCGTCTGCTTTAAGCCAGGTCTCTGTTAAACAGAGTGCATCTAAGTTTTGGTCAGTAATTATTTCATTGATAATAGGTTCTTTATTGGTAAGCGATCTAATGTTAAGAAGGCCGAATTTTAACATTTGAGTTTCATCTTTTAATGTATTGTGTTCTAATTTTATGTTAATAAGATTTGTACGAGACGAGGTAGACGGTGCTCTGTATTTATTTGTTCGAGGAACAGACACAGTCGAAATGTGTTGGTACTCTGGTAAAAAAGGCTCTATGTGCTGGGATATATGTGATCTTGACATGTCAAGGCAGCTAACAGACTGATGGGTAAGCCGATCTGTCTGTTTCCTGACCTGGGCCCTGGATAGTCAGACTATATCAAAAGTAAGACTATTGGTCAGATTTCTAGAGAGTATAGCACTACCTTCCGGAGACGGATGGAGGCCATCTCTCTTTAGCAGGTCAGGTCTTCCCCGGAAATGCTTCCAATTGTCTATAAACCCTACGTTATGCTGAGGGCACCACTTTGACATCCAGCCATGAAGAGACACTAATCTACTGTAAGTTTCATCCCCCCGGTAGGCGGGGAGGGGACCAGAGCAAATTACATTGTCTGACATTGTTTTTGCAATTTCACACACCTCTTTAATAGTATCTTTGGTGATCTCCGACTGGCGGAGTCTGGTGTCATTCGTGCCGGCGTGAATAACAATCTTAGAAAACTTACGTTTAGCATTAGCCAGCACTTTTAATTTGGATCTAATGTCAGACGCTCTGGCTCCCGGTATACAATCGACTATGGTGGCTGGTGCCTCAATGTCAACGTTCCTGAGTATAGAATCTCCAATAACCAGGGCACTTTTAACAGACGTCACAGCCGGTGTATTGCTGAGTGGAGAAAATCTGTTTGATATTAAAACAGGAGCGTGATTTGGGTGCCGAATGTGACTATGCCGCCTGACAGTCACCCAGTTAGTCAGCCGCCTTGACTCTGAAGTCGGAACCGAGCCATGTGTATTACGCTTAACACTAGGCGCACCCGAAACAGTGTTTGTAACATTAACATTAGCGGTCTTACTGTCCTCAACTAACGTTCGGATGCGCGCTTCAAGTTCAGCAACCTTCTCCGTCAGCCTTACTACTTCAATACACTTAGCACATGAAAACCCCTCTATGCTGACGGAAGAAGCTAAACTGTACATGTGGCAAGTAGTGCAGGTTACAATGACAAGCGGAGTCTTACCGTTTTCATGCTGGGCGATGGCGTCTCCGTTCGCCTGAACGCGGTCCGTGAAGCTGCATCGCGACGGGTGCTGGCTCGCAGTACGCCTCGGCCGCCTACGAGTGTCTGTGGTCAGGGTGATGTGAGGCATGCTGACTCTGCGAAGGCCGGGCAGCACCTCCTTCACAGCTTCCCGATCTGGTGTGGACAGATCAGAAAAGCATACCTCGGATGAATCCGCCATTAGATCGCCAAAGAAGGCAGGTTTAAGTAAACAGACGGTAAGAAATGCTAGAGGGCTATATGCTAAAACTGGGTGTTACTAGTGATAAAATCGTTTCGCTTAGTAATACAATTCAGTAATCGTCAAGGTAAAGTATTCCTAAGATAAACTAATAAGTTATATTATATAGATAGGAATAAGATAGTGAAAAAATAGGATTTAGCTGATAAGCTCAACGGAGCTTCGGGCTTGCGACTCCTCTCTTCGTCTTTCTCTCAGCGTCTCTCTCTGATGACGTCAGATGTGACCCTGGACTACATGCATAGCATAGTCTACATAATTTTCCTTAAGTCTTTATCGTGTCATCGAACATTAAAAAAGGCTACATTATGTAAGCGGCATAACTGTAATTCTGACATGCCTACATTTGTTTTGTTTCTGTTCCATGGAAAACATCAAAAGTTTCTGGTTTTCATTTTCGTTCTGTGAACCGGTTCAAAGCCTTGCTTGTGGGACAAGCTAAATTCATCTATTTTATTTGATACTTACAAATAAATGTGCTTCACAATGCCACTGAAGAACCTGTCCTGTCTCCATGGTTCTTTAAAGCACCTTTAATATCTGAAAAACCTTTTTTTCAGGTTCGTGAAAAAAGGTTCTTCAGATTATAAAAATGTATAAAAGAAATGGTTCTTTGTGGAACCAAAAAAGTGAAGAATATTTCAAGCACCTTTATTTTTAAGAGTGTACATTAGCAGTGGTGTAGTGGTGTCTGGAGAAGTGGGTATACTCTTAATTTATGCCCCAGTAGAAGTGGGTATACTCTTAATGTATGCCCCCAGTAGAAGTGGGTATACCCCCTGCCATCAAATAAAGAGGTGGGTATACTCCGTATACCTGCGTATACCCTGCACTACACCACTGTACATTAGTAATATGCAGTAATCTTCACTGTTAGATGCAATAACAGAGGCTTTAGTAAATACAGAGAGACCAGTTTGTGGTGCTGATGGGTCAATTCATAGGGACAGAGTTTGGTTGTCAGTTTTGTTTTTTGTGAAATGATTTTCCAACATAATATTTTTAAATTAACTGTTTGGTAAGATGACACAATAACATACATTCTTTTCAGACTGATCTCACGGAAAGTTGTGTTATAATAACGAAAAAAATTGATTAATTTATTCGTATCCATGGCACGAAATTCAGCTTTTTTATGCCTTGAGCACGAATGTCTTTTTTGTGTCAATTTCTATAAATAGTTTTTCATGTCCATGGCACAACTTTCTTTTTCGTGGCATTGTATGTATTGTTTTCTCATTGTTTTTCCTATTTTCTTACCATTGTCACTTGGGGTTGGGGTTAGAATCACTTTCTGTTACATTTTTAGACATCCTAACCCAAACCCCAACTCCAGGCGAGAATGATTTAAAAATAGAAAAAAATAGAAAACAATGCATAAAATGACATGAAAAAGAAAGTCGTGCCACATACACGAAAAAGACATTTGTGCTCAAGGCCCGAAAAATAGCTGAATATTGAAATTTTGTGACTATAACATGACTTTGCATGAGATTATGTTAATTAACTATGTGATAAATTTTATCCAAAAGCAAAAACTGTGTTTTTCCAGCCTGATCTTACAAGAATTTATTCATATTTTATGAGTTGGCTAATTTGTATAAACTTGTGTATAATGTATAAATGTATAATTATCATAAAATAACAATTACGAAACCCCACCCGTATGAACACAAATTAGCCGCCTCATAAAATACATACGAATTGCCATGAGATAGCGTTGGGTTTAAAAAAAAGTTGTCATGTTTTGATGAAGGACTTTCAAAAATAAACATTTCTTTAGAACACACTTTAATGGCATTAAGTGCATTTGTTGGACAGCTAAAGATAAATACCTTTTTATTGACATATGTGGCCTGTTTTTTATCCTTAACATTTAAGGGCAGTTTCCCAGACAGCGTTTAGATTAAACCAGGACTTGGCCTCAGTTAAGTTATTTTATGACATTTAAAGGTGGGGTGCATAAATTTTGAGAAACGCTTTGGAAAAGGGAGTTGGGCCGAGTACCAAAACACACTTGTAGCCAATCATCAGTAAGGGGCGTGCCTACTAACCTACATCGTTGCCTGGGTTGCGTATGTGTGGGGCGGGTCTATCAAAAGAAGGTCCAGATTCTATTGGGGTAGGGGCGTGTTTGTTTAGGTGATTTCAAATGTCAACATTGGCTTTCAGAGATCATGCAGCCCGCCTTCAATTACAAACATACCTTTCAGAAAACATTACTGGTGTACATTTTGAGACAAAACAATGGCACTATATAGGATTTACATAAGTGAGCTGTTTTCAGTTAAGGCAGCTCAAATAAGCATTTTAGTCTTAGACTAAACTTAAGCCCTGTCCTGTTTTTTTCTACCTTGCATGATACAGATTATAGAAATGTATACTTTATTTTTTACATCATCTTTGTCAAGAAATGATAAAGAAAGCAGATTTAATTTTCTAGCGTTGTACTTGCAGTTTGGATGGAAATAAATTACATTTTGTAATTTGTAATATTAATTTTGATTGGCAAGTTTACTTATAAGAATGTGACCATCTGATGACTGGTAATAGGTGTCCACAAATGACAGCTTTTATATTGGAGTCTCACCTGTCTCCTCCTACCAACAAAATAACCCTCCAATTACCTGAGAGAGGGGTTGCAAAGTCAGCAGTATGTTCTCCATTATTTAAACCATTTACATTCACTATCAAACAGCAGGTAATTATAGTGACATGAATGAAATCACTTTCCATAACACAACAGTAGCAATCTACTCGCTGCCATAATTTATGACTGTTTTTCACGTGCATCTTCATAACGGGGCTTTCATCCAGAAATAAAGAATGACAAAGATAATTTTAAGAGAAGAAAAGATTAAATAGGAGTCTTTGCAGCCCCTTTTCAAACCGTCTACCCAAAGCATTTCACTCAGGCAGCTTAGGTGCCTTAATACTTGTGACAGAAGATCGGTCCAGGGAACTCCACTTTTAAGACAAATGTTTTGGTCAAAGTAAGAAAGCGTCGGCATCTGTGGAATACACAAACAGGTTCCTGGAGAGTCGTCCTAAATTGAAATATAGGTTTGAGCTGACATCCGTTAAGGGTAGACGGCTGCATGACAGCCCATCCATCCGCAAACTGCTGTTCTTGGGTCAGAGACTGTCATTTACACAAACTGACCTCCGGGTCACGGCACCACCACTTTCTTCTATAAATTGCATTTTAAGATCAAACTTGCCTTTTTTTTTCTAAAGCTAATCTTTTGATACAAATAAAATAATTCACATTGGTACTGTATATAACCAATTCTACACACACACATACACACCCACACGTTTTTATCTTTTCATGAGCTTATATATCAAAGATTAGGTGTAATAAATGAGACTAGTCAAGGTCACGCTAACTGTGGTCTGTAAGACGAGCTTATGGAAGTACCACTGACATATCTCTTGCATTTTTTCTGTATTTATTCTTTCAAACTAGAGAATTAACTGTATTCAAATAGCTCATATTCTCACATTCGAACCTCAAGGCTTGACATTAAAATGTATAGTATTCTCCCAGGCACATGAAGTAAATTAGATGCCTCTTTTCAGCCATCATTTACCCACATCACCACAAAATATACTGCACACATGAAGGTCATTGTGATTTCGCATGCAGCCTACCAATGGTGCTTTACTGATGCGATTGTGGTTATTCTTGACTGCTCCATCTACGCTGAAACAAAACTAGTGTGTGCTTTTCTAGCACCTAGGCTCAAAGCCAGATCTCAGCAATGAAATGGGATAATTTTCTGCACCATCCGAGCAATTCAGCCTGTTTGCATCCCGGTGTAGACATGACGGATCGTCGACCGGCCCCATCACCGGAACCACTCTCAAGAAGAAAGCGATGACAAACCGCCCCAAACATTGGCTTATAAATATCATATTTCATCCCTTTCAACATTCAGGCACCAGTCTCCTCTCATATAAACAACATCAAACTCGATTTGCAGCCCTTTCCTACTCTTACTAATGCAATCGGATATTTTGGCCTTATTTAATTTTCAGGGAAAGTAAATCTCCAGGCTCTTTAAATGGCCAAGTTCATGTTTCTTTGTCTCATTTCACAACAATTATCTCCTCGCCTGATCCTGGGAGGGCCTGTTGCAGAAATTTCAACAGTTATGTCATCTCCTTGCTAAAAGGACCATCTCAGATAAATTCCTGTGCTGGTAAGGTGCTGGTGGGGTACATTTAGTGCCAAGCTGCCAAGCCAGTTGACTAAATGTTTATTTTTGCGTCTATGAAATTTTCCCTGTCATTTTGTGTAGGTATTATGAATGCCATCATATAATTAATAGCCAGTATAACTGCTAGAAAAAGACAAAAATAAAGACAATATATTTCAAAATGTTTAATTTACTAAAAACGCCATTGCTTTAGTTTGCAAAGTATAAGCAAGCAATTTTGAATTATGGTATAAACAGGTTAACTAACAAATTTTCTTATATTTTGCAGATATGAATGCACCCGTTTGCAGGCTAGCATGCACACGTTTTATGATCTTGTATGCTGGATATATCATGAAACTGTGATTTTGGACGATTTTCAAAACGGGACATTTTCCCCTCCGAAGGGCTTTAGGAAGAGGACGTCACATAAACAGGCACTTAGAATGAAGAGAAAATTATGTTGTTTTTCATTGCTCTGTGTTTTTATTGACCACAATATGAAACATAATTGCGCAGTTCCCTGTGGAGTTTATACATCAAAAGTTTTTATCTTTGGAGGGAATAGGGCGTAGTGAAGAGTCCTTCCAAATGGAATGCAGGATTACATTTTTTAAAGTTTGCCAGTACCTCCAGGTGGCACGCAGCACAGCAACTCCCACTGCAGTACTCAACAGGTGATGCACGGCTGCCATGCATGCGCTGAACCTCAAAACCAGTTATATGGCTCAATCTGCTTATTATTTTTTGTCAAAATGTTTTGCATTTAATTTGTTGTTCAAATAAATTATTTTCAAAATAAAATTATACTTCTGAAATATGTTTGGATAGTTTGATAGAGTTGCTAGTTTAAGGGGGCTAGATGACAGAAAGGTGGTCTGAAGCCCGCCTAAAAAGGGTCTAGAACCGCCTCTGTTTATAATCTAACCTTAACTCTTTCCCCGCCACTGATGAGTTATCTCGTCAATTAAGAGAAAACATTTCCCTGCCAATGACGGTTTCCTGGCAAGTTTTTACGGTAATTTGTAATTCCGCTACTATCCACTAGTTGGCACTCTGACCCAATAGACCCTTTTACAGCTCACGTGATCAAATAGCCTGCGCGCGCATTTGGGCAACAGAAGTGGTGTTATTCCCCATTGGTTCTAACGTGGTAGCAACTCAGAAAGTTCATTAAAACGGTTTCTCAACATCAAAATGTCCCGTTGTTGCGTTTGGTTGCACTAATATAATATACGTATATATGTATCTGGCAACTTTATTTTTGGCCATCTGCTAACGTCTTTTATCCACTCCACTATAGTACACGGATCTGGTAGCTGTGTTGAAAATGTTGATAAAGTCAATTTTTTTTAAATAACTTACTGTTTGTGTTGCTTCACTGTTGATTCTTACGATACTTCCGTTGCCTAAATGCGCGCGCATACGCTGCCACGTCATCATTGTGTACAAACAGTAAAAGGGTCTATTGAAAAAAAATTAAAGCAAAAACTAATTTTTAAATATTTAAAACTTTTTTAAGAAACCTATCCATATTTGAGAGGTTATTAAAAGAAAATAAATAAAGATATAAAGAAACTTTTTTTCATGTTTTGTTTGTTTGAAAGCAGAAAGTCTGTTCTTTCATTAGATATTTTGTATGTTTAAATATAGAAGAAAATTTACCTTGAAGGCATTTTGTAAACTTTGTGAAAAACTCAAAACATTTCTGGCGGGCAACTTTTTTTAAACATCACGTTCTTTCTGATCATATTTTTTAAACCCTAGTTAGTGTGTAATGTTGCTATAATAGCATAAATAATACCTGTAAAATGATAAAGCTCAAAGTTCACTGCCAGGCGATATATTTTCTTTAACAGAATTCGCCTTTCAAAGCCTACAGCGACCGGCGATTTGGACTACAGCCCTCTACTTCCTGCTTTAATGACGACAGTTGAACAGTTTTTTGACTAAACTCCGCCCACAGGAATACGTCAGTTGACAGGTAAGCTAACGGCAAGCTAAGCTGCTATCGAATCACAACACACAAAACAAACTACACAATCAAATACAACGTTTTTTTACACGTGAAACATGAACACATGTTATATTGTGCACCGTAAACACAATCAAAGCTTCAAAAACACAGAAAGAACGGCTGATGGGGAATGAGTTAATAAGCTGCTTGCACAAATAACCTATTGGGTCATTTATTGGAGGAGGACAGGCTCCAACAAAACATGCTGGTCTAACTGCAAGTCTTTTCTTGCAGGATTAAAATCAATTGTTCATTGATTTCACTAAAATTTAGTTTATAATAATAGTTAGAAGAAACAGTTAAGAAAAATCAAACATATTGTTGGTATCATCTTTCAAAAACGTATGGTAGAAAATGAGAACCTCATTCTGGTGTAGTCCGAAACTCTAATTTAATATCCGTGCAAAAAGAAGATTCCGTGCATGGGTACCATTTTAAACTCAAGCCTCTGCTGAATTAAATTAACTCAAACAGTCGATTGCTTCAAGACAGCAGCCAGATTTTCTGGACTGTAACAAGGTGACAGCAGTCCAACTTGATTAAGGCTGACTTTTGATTGATGCATGTACTGCTGTTAAGCCTTCCAAAGCTTCTTGTCCTGCCAAACAAAACAAGCTAGAATTATCCTTCTCTTAGTGATGCTAGTTCTCTAACAAGTGTGTTTACATGAGGGTTGACATCTAGGCTACATAGTGAAAAGTTATTCTATGACAAGCACATCTACGTAGAGACGGACATCCATGCATTACCTTTTGTAGTCATTGTGGTCATCGTGTAGTCATCGTAACTCGAGTCAGTGTTTGTCATGATCACCGAGAGCCATGTGTTGCAATCAAAGGTCAAACCACAATGTCCAGAGTTTTCAGATTTGCTTTTAAGACTAAATATCAATTTGTAATTTACCACCAGAAAACAGAATGAAATGTCTGTCACAGTACTAAAGGTATCTTTACATGCCATTTAAACTCTGAAAGGCAGCAATCAGAGGGAAATGGTACGGCTGCATGAGACAAATTGGTTTGTTTTGTTGGCTGGTGCTCTCGGTGAGCCCTGCTTGGAATCTAAATAGCACCTGGATCATTCTCAGATATAAACAGAAATCTCACTAAGATGGAAACTGCTAGAAACTTTATAGCTCTGATAGCAAGCTTATGGACTGTTCACACAAGATGTGCCTAATGAGATTTTATGCTGTGATGAGAACCTCAAGCAGATGGCTTTTATTTTTCGATAGCAAATGTTACAGTACAGCTTTACGGTACAGTACCACATTTTCCACATTGTGGGCCTTCATGGTTAGTTCTACTCTATTTATGTAATATATAAATGTTTATTTTTATGACTTTAAAAAGCTGTAATGTTTAGAAAAAGTAGATCTTCTCACCGCTTGATGTGTTATATAGCCTACTATTCCAGTACATTAACTACATAAGTATATACAGTCTTTAGAATTGATGTTTTTAACTACGTACTCACGTAGGGAAAATGTATATAATGGTAAGATAATACATTTGCATTCCAAACTATAACAGCACGTTCAGCACACAACCCTTGACGGAGCTGCCAAATATCACATTATTTCTTCATTGTTTCCTCTGAATATGTACAGAAAGATTTATGGTTGTAACACATCCTGAAGATTTCCTTCTCAGAGTTTTTCAGTATAAAATAAATCAGGTTTAAATGTCAGGAGTTCCTGTCACGCAAACGAAACACTTTTGTCCATGCTAATTTAAATTAATTTAATGTTCATATTTTGTTGGAAAAACATTTAATTGTAAACAATTAAAGTTTGTACTGTCGGAATGCTTTTGAAACACTTGATGCAACTGAAATTTAAGGGAACATTATGTAAGAAATTTATATCAATTAATCATAAAATGGCCCTGATATGTCACTAGACATTAAGAAATCATTTTCATTTCAAATACAACAGTGGTCTGGCCAGGATATTGCCGTTTAAAAAGTGGAGTTGCAGCATTCAACTGATGCTTATGTTGTCATGTTGTGTGTTGGCCACCAGTTTTGTGATTGCAGTACCAGTTTTGGCCACAATCCTACATACTGTACTTTAAAATAGAAAAATTAAATTAAATTTTCAAAGAAAAAGGACAAAATATGTTTGCAGATATATATTACTGTCATAGTCAGGTATATTTAATAAGACAAGGGTAACACAAAAAATCATACTTTCTTCCCAGCTAACAGGGTCAAAAGTAACAAATATGCAACTTAAGTGAAATTATACTGAAATCTACATTTGTAGAAAAGTTCCACCTGGTATTGACCACAGCAAAAATATATCTCTGTCTAAAACATTATCTTTAAATGTTACATTTTTCTGAAAAATGTTTTTTCACACTCCCTCTTTTACAATATCTGCATGTACCCTAAACCCACCCTTAACCATAAACAGCATGTACACTGTAAATCATACATGCTTTATTCTTATGTACAGTCTAAAAATGGCTGGGTTATTTTTGCCCCGAAATATTGGACAGAGCACATGCTGGGTTGAAATTGACGTTTATGTTGGGTTGTTGTTATGCAACCATTGGGAATAATAACCCAGCAGTTGAGTTAAAACAACCCATCATTGGGTCAATTTTAACCCTGTTGAAATATTTGCCCATTTTGGGTCAAAATTTACCCATCCATTTTTTAAGTGTATTGTCAGTGCCGCTGCTAGCCATTTTGGTGCCCTAAGCATAATTCCTTTTTAATGCCCCCCCACCCCGACCCTTAGAAAAAAAGTTTGATTTTGCCAGTTTAATTTTTTATTACCAAACATATAACATAATAGCAGAAAGTAAAATCTTCACAGCTTTAGCCAACACACATTACACATTTGAAAGTGCAAACTTTTATAGAATAGCAAAATAGAAAAAATTACCAAATTTAAATTATCAAAATAATCCAGACATGTTTTTCCCATTTACAATGTCACTTTTAAAAAAATACATTAAATAAACATCAATAAGTAAACAAGAATACTCAATATTCTTAAATAAAACAATGATTCAGATAACTAAGTGTCACAGTAATGTTTGCCTCATATCATATAATGACGTTTTATATTTATATATATTTAACAGTCAGGAATTGTTAGCCTAGCATGTGCACTGACTGCTAACGTTAACTTTTACTGAGAAAATAATAACCACCGTCACGTCAAAATAAACCAAAAAATAAACTACTGCTCAATAACTAAAGAAACGTAGCTGCGTCAGTTATTTGTAAAATGCATATGCATAATGTTTTACAGTAAAATCTCAATTTATCTTGCACTGAGATTATAAATTATAACAACATAGTTTGTTAATGTCAGCACAGCAAGTTCGAGGCGCATTACTATTAGCAGCAGCTGCAGCCCATGCGCATTTATTTAGGAATGATTAAACACGATGGACTTACCTGCAAGTGATGCACGGGCACGGGCACTCGCAGTTTCTTCTCTTTTTTTCCGATCCTGACTCCTGCTGTCTTTTCGGGGCCATTTCCAAAAGTTGCCTACTGACTGGCCGTTTCTCAATCTGAAAGCTGCAGCCTGCGCGAGGTTGCATATGCAGGCTGCATACGTCATCAAGCCTGGTTTATTTCAGTTAACTGAACATTGCATTAGCAAGTCATAAGCATATTACAACAATTTACGATTAAATAAGAATAATAGTCAACTTTATAATCGTTAATATTACGAAATAAGAAAGTTTTGATGACGTATGCAGCCTCGAAATGCGACCTCTGCAGGCTGCAGCCTTCGGATTGAGCAACGGCCTCTGTCAAACTTCGTCAGGCGCCCGCGCGATCAACCGGCACGGACCATCAAAGGCTGGGGGGCATACTTTCTAGACTAGAGCCATTAAATTATCTCGTTCCCCCTTTTTTGTAACATATTAATGGATAAAAAGTGCCTAATAATATTTCTATAGGCTAATGAAATAATTTCAGCATAATTTTTTTCATTAGGCTATTATTTTTGGTGCCCTCTCAGCACGTGGTGCCCCACGCACAGCGCGTGATGCGCGTTATGGGAGCGGCGGGGCTGTGTATTGTAAGTACACAGTAGTAAAAAAATTATACCCATATATATGTATATATTTTTGGTTGGGTTAATTTTGATATACTTAAACCATGTAAGCTATTAATTGCATTATGCCGGGTCTTGCATAGAGTACCCAAAGTAATCCTTAAAGATTTGGTTTGTGTGATGCTAAAAACAAATACTGTAATTCTGTGATTTACAGAATAATTAAATTATTTTTATAAAAATTAAATTTCTTTCAACATATCAATTTCTACCATGAAATAAGCATTGTAGTTTGTACATATTAAGTTTAAAGCAGACTTGACATAACCCATAATCAATATTGTGTCTAAGCAATCCATTCAGCAAATTAATTAAATTAATTCTCTTTTCTCAAAAAAATAAATAAAATGAGTCTCAGACTATATTTCAGTATATATGCTTACTGTAGATTAAAGTACCTCAAAGTAATTTATGCACTACAGTGGGTGCAATTAAACTGTCAACAACAGCTCTTTGAAAACTTCCGTGCACAGCAAATTTTGGAAAATAAACATCCTTGATGATGTCATTTCTGGCTTATGCAAATGGTTGCCTTTAAGTAAATGGTTGCAAACATCAGGCCCTTGTTTTGACCAGCAATGCTGTGTTCTTCAGGGTTCCCAAAAGCATAGTTTCTAACCGGTTAGCAGCTTAGTTGGTTGGCAATGGGAAATTGCACCCCAGGGTAGCCATCGGAAGAGCTTTGTAATAGACTAAGAGTAATGTAAAAGGCGGCCCATCACAGCTAAAATGTCTTGATTTGGTAGTTTACATGTCGCTGTGATCGCTCATTCATTTCTAAAGTTGTGAGGGATGAAGAGGGTTTAAGATAGTCTTTGACTTAAGTCTGTGTGAATAAGTCCTTATTAAAATGTGGATTCAATGCTGCAGAATTACAAACAGAGCAAAGTCTTTTTCTGTTAGTCACATATTATCTTCACATTCCTTCATTTTATTTAATCCTGAGTTCATTTAATCCCATACAGAGAGTCATTTGGGCTCCAGAGACAAAGCTCTGTGTTAAAGTGCAGCACTTTGAATCCTCCTTGAGGATTAATTAATGTGTGACCACGGTAAAATTGGAAGCGCTCATCTGCCCCTGAAATAAAGCTTTTGCAACAGAGGGCCTTGTAATGTGGCTTCATAACTGCCAGAGCAAATTTCCCAAAATGCTTTTCAAACGGGGAATGGGGAATATACAAAATCTCTGATGAATACATACGTATGACTCATTGAATCTTGTCATTGACGATAATGGAATGAAGAGATAACTGTTATGATTGTGCGTAAGTGCTCCTCACTTATGAACCAGGATTAGTTTTGGCAGTGCTTGAATAAAGTTTGCAGAATAAACAGGAAGAGAGAGAAAATGCGTGGAATTTGTGTGTAGTGCCTACTTTAATACTATTAAATAACTAAAAATAAATACTGCTACAGTGTCACATGGGATTTAATAATCAGAAATCTGAGTTTTGTTAAATGTCTTTTCACAGTCATCTCAAGAATGATACACAACAGGTGAAACTACAGTTTCAGGTTCATGATGGTTTAGGAGCAGAGCGGTTGTTTACTTTCTGATAACAGCTGTGATTGAATTGCTCCAGACATTTCTAATGTCAACATACAGTATCGCTCTGTTTTCCATCGTACACTATACCTTGTGCCAAGTAAGAGTGCCTGAGGGGATAACACACTGTAAAAATGATTCTTGTCATATTAAGAAATGCTCTTAAAATATAGCCAAAGATTGTATTTTTTGGGCCGTGGCATTACTTTATGAGATTTCCTTTGTAACACATCAAAAAAATTAATGTCTTTTGGGTCTTGTACACACTGTAAACATTCGGGAGTGACAATCGCATTAAAATGCGGGAGTGAATCCCCTTAATGTTCGCTTCATGTCTGTACGGAACAAAACTCACTCCCGAAAATGTGATGATTGACAAGGAAATAACCATAGCAACGTCCTGCCGCCTCGCGTGCTTATCACAGCTTTGACCAAAATAATTTAACAGCATTGTTTTTTGCAATAAACCTCCGTCTTGGCGTTGTGTATTGCACGCTTTTCTAAGGCTGCTTAACCGCTTATGGCTTTTGGCTCATGAAGCGATCAAGTTTTTGGTGTTAATAAAGTGTGAAGGTGCCGCTCTCAATATTTTGATCTTTGAGGTAAAGCATTTAGAATTATTTCGGTTTGTTTTTGGATTTTTCTTATTCTCTGTTTTTTTGTGCAAGATCTGGCAACACTAGTCAGCAAACGCTCGTACCTCTGTCATTTTCTGAACCGCCCATACAGAAGACTTTTTCCCCTTCTATGCATTTATTTTTTTCAGAAGAGAGACCGGTCATGTTTATGATGCATGTTTAAACACTTTATTAACTACTATTGTTCAGTTCGGTTATGTACACACAAAGCAGAGTTTCTGTAAATGCGAATGTCACTACCTGCATTTTGTGGGAGTTAATTCGGTTGTAGAATGCGGTTGTCAGTCCCGTAAATTACTGAACTGTGTGAGTACAAAACAGGATTAAAAGGTGAAGTGACAACCGAATTAATATGCAGTGTGTACGGGACCTTAGTCTCATGACTAAAAGAAAAGTTTTTTAAAGGTTTAAAAAAAAAAAAAATCAATACAAGTAAAAAAACAACACAATTATTTAACATTAATCTTAAACTGGTGGTCTTCTTCCTCCGCTTAGTTTTTCAGTTTACAAAGTGCGTCATCTAAATAGGGATTAGACACAGCGCAACTGGCTTTTAAAGGGGATCAGAGCTGAGACTCTCATTGGTTTATTGCACATTACACCCAAACACACCCTTTACTCATTAAAAGAATAGGAACAACCCGTTACGACAGTGCGCTAAAGCAGAAACCATTTTTCCCGTCGTTAAATTAGCAAAAGTGGATTCAGACACGCCCATTTAGAGCGCGCGCTGTGCACTTTAGACAATGCGCCTAGATTGTTAAAATATGGCCGTAAAACTCTTAGGTCATTTTGTTAAGTAAATATAAGTCTAAATACTATTGATATTTGTACTGGAAAAACCAGATGTATTACGTAAGACCGTGTAATATTATGTATTTTTAGCAGTAAACAAGGCAAAACTTTTAGAAATGCTTGTAATACTTTTCAAGCTTTTCTTCACAAAATGTTTAGATTTTTTTATGACTGAAGCATAGCGGGTGATATAAATAAATGCATTTTCAATTCAATTCAAATAAGCCTGCACAAAAATGGTTTGTGATTCATAGTCCTATTTACCCAGCAGGCATATACTGTAGGAGGTATAAATAATTATGGTTGTATTGTTTATTGTTTTGCAGTTTTCTTTACACTGTTGTTGTTAATTCATGTTAAGTACTGTAATGAGGGTTTTTTTCAGTGTTTTTTTGTCTTAGAGTGATCAGTTTGGTGACTGTTACACAAGTTGTGATTTAACAAATGTGAGGTCATGTGCACATTTATTTTTGTAGCAATTCATGTTTTTCTTTTGTTTGATAATGGTTTAAAATGTTTAAAGACAAAATTAGTTTAAGACAACAAGTCCTTGCTACCATGTTTTTTTCTTATATATACATGCATGAGATAAAGCATAATACTGAAAAATTAGAAATATAAAAATGTATTTTCACATACAGTATCTATTCGATTTAATAATGTATTAATTGATTAATCTTATGATTCATATATCTTTAGAGTTAGATACAGTGGTATATACAAGAGGCAACCTTCCTGACTCTCTCATGAAGCCAAAACGGAAGTGACTTAAACTGCAATCCATTGATTGGCCCAACAATGTTTAAATTTACAATATAAATAAATATGGTTACAACCTGGTACAAATGTGATTTTGGTCTATAAAGCTAATTTTGCCATGTGAGGGGTGATTTTTTTGTATCTCATCCGTTTAAATTATATTAAGCCTAAAGTTCTGGATAATTAAGGGTATGGTCACTTGAGTGACAGGTGAATTACTTTCAAGCTAGCCGGGCATGGTTTCAGCAACCAGGCACGTCAGCTCCACCCACATTCCACATCTTTGCCCATTTTCAGTTATCCGGGAGTGACACGCTGCCAAGATGGCGATGGCAGGCTCTGCAACTTTACGCTTCAAAAATTCTCTTTAGAAACCTACAGGTGATGTCACGGACACTGGGTCCATATTTTATACAGTCTATGCATAGATTTAAATTTTGATCTCATGTAAACATATAATTTTACATTAAGTCATTTATCAAACTAAAATACCCATATTTTCTACCATTTTGAAGTTCTACAAACACCTTTTTTTAAGTGCACACATCAGCAGTCCCCTATAGAATGAATGACCTGAGGAAGGTGGCTTTATACTGGACAATAATAAAAGGCTAACTTTTTTCCAAACAAACTCTGGAGAATACAATACAGTATTGTGTACAACAGGAAGCTTTTTATAATCCTACAGGAATTGGCTGTTCCATTTAAAAGTGTGTCTGTTTTCAAAAAGAAATGCTTGAGAGGTCATCTCAAATCTTACTTCTGACCCAGAGTCTGTCACAGCTTTTCTGTTGACGGCATGAACAATATGATCTGGGAAGACTTTTGTGTGTTTGGGGGGATGCATTTGTGGGTTTAAGTGTTCCTGTAGCTCAGTTGGTAGAGCATTACACTAGCAGCCAAAAGTTAATGGCTTGGACACATGCAGATAAAGTGTGACCATGGACCATGAAAGCACCCCCACACTGGCCCAAACCACGAAATAACCCACTTTCATTAAATGGGTTGTTTTTACTAAACCATTTAGAGTAGCCTATAGAGTACCATTTCACGGATTATATGCATTTGTGGACAAAAATGGTCATTGAATGTATTGTTCAAGACTTATTCACACATCTGAAACAGACTGGATTCGACTTGCGATCGTTATATCAACACAAAGGTTCTTACGTTCATATTTTGCATGTTGTCATCTGGACTTCTGTCACAAAATACTACATTTATAATGCTAGAGCATCTGTATCTCAAAATAGAGACCATACACTGATGCTAAACCCGTAGACCTTTTAAACGATGTATAGTAATGTTAATATTATTAATGTTTGTAGACAGTAGGCTATATAGTTATTGTTAGCAGCGTTAAAAAAAAACTGACGTCATTCCGCCCCTGAGCTAGTGGCGTCGAGAGGTTAAGACCCATGGTCCATGGTCACCAGGGTATATTTGTAGCATCAGCAAACAATACATTGTAGGGGTCAAAATGATCAATTTTTATGAAAAAATTTGGATTATTAAGATCATGCTCCATTAAGATATTTTCTAATAATAGGATAATTTCCTACCATAAATATATAAAAAATGTATTCATCATTAGTTATATGAGTTGCTAAGGCTCCATTTGGACAACTTTAATGGTGATTTTCACAATATTTAAATGTGTTGCACCTTCAAACAGTCGTGTCTCAGCCAAATATTGTCCTATCATAACAAACCACACAATGGAAAGCTTATTTATGCCGATTTGAAATTGACCCTTACAACTGCTTTTGTGTTCCAGGGTCACAAATGTATTTCTTAAAGCAATACTTCAGCCAAATATCAAAATTGTCCCATGATGTACTCACCCTCAAGCAATCCCAAATACAGATTATATGTTCATCAGCCTTTAGACGAACACATTTGGAGTTATTTGAGTAAATGTCCTTGCTTTTCCAAGCTTATAATGGGAGAAAACAGGGATCAGGAAACAACTTCTGACTTTGAAGCCCAAAAAAGTGGATCAATCCTTTACAGAAGTAATCCACACGGCTCCAAGGGGTTAATAAAGGGCTTTTTGCGGTAATCAATGCAATATTGTTAGTAAAAATTATCCACATTTTAAGCTTTATAAACTATAAAAACTAGCTTCCGGTAATGACGGCATCATGGACCCACGCGATTCACGAAAGTCACTAGCCGTTTCTCAATACCAAGTATGCCAAACTCGGACTTGTGTCCTTCTTAGTTCGAACTTGCAAGTTCAGACTCGGAAGAACGAACTCCTGACACGAAATGCATTCTTTGAAACTTTGCTGTCATAAGTCCACACAAGTCTCCTCTGATGCATCCTCGATAAAATGGGCGGATCAAGAACACATCCGGGGATTTTATGTGAACTTGGGCTTGATGAGAACTTTGAATTGGAACAGTACTTGGGCCGCGGCTGATGACGTTTCACAAGTCCACAAGAACACAAGTACAGACAAGAACGCATATTGAGAAACGGCTACTGTGCAACGTACCAATGGCAACAAATGGCCACTACGCTAAAACTCTCTCTTGAGTCGCGTGATTCCAAGATTGCGTCATAACTGGAAGCTAGTTATTATAGTTTATAAAGATTTAAATATGGATATTTTTAATTTATCGTAGTCACCTCTTAAAATAGTGACAAATCTCGTAAGATCAGGTTTGAAAGTTCATGCTTGCTTGTGTGTGTGTGTATTTTTGAGAAAGGCGTGCTGGGCTCTCAGCGATCTGGGATTGCTTCTATTTAGAAATGAGGTGATTCTTAACGTGTCATTAGCTATGCATAGAGGGGGTGCTTTGATTTGACTTCAACCCTCCTTTAATTCAGGGCCATTCTAATATTTGTTTGATGGTGAATAACTTCCCTTGAAACACGGGACTAATCAGGCTTGTCAGTGTGCGGTGAAATTTGCTTTCAATCTATTTGCACCAGGCAGGATATTAGCAATGCGAGACAATCACGGCTTGGCGGGAGCCAGGTTTGAATGAATGGATCGGCTTTATGTGCTGCCGTTGTTTTTGTTTCCTATTGATTACGTTATTAGTGTTGGTATCCCATAAGCAATGTTAAGCTCATCTGGTAAACAAAGAAAAGATCTCATTAGTCATGCAGTGAGGGACTTGATCCAGACACTTTAATGTCAGACTATTTGTTTCAGCCTCAACGTGGAGTACAATAACATTTCCGCAGCATGCCCGCGAACACGTTAACATTGCACTTTGGCTCCCATTGATCTGCATGCTAGCGTTTTTTTCTGTCAAAAAAATAAAACAACAGATCAAACTCGTGGATTTGTAGTTTCCTCCACATGCACTCATGTGGTTACGTCGGTTTGAGCTTCTTCGTAACGGTTTCTGTCAAACACACAAACTGTTTTAGATATAAGATATGCAGTGTGAAAAACTGCATATACATCAGCCCCGTCGTCTGCTTTGAAAACAGGTGGTGGAGTTGCATAAGCAGCCTTGCGTCTGTGTGTATTTTATGTATCTCCTGCCAACCCATGGCTTATTTACACCACGCACAAACGTCTTCGTGTTTTGTGATTTTTAACGTATCAATGCACCCCCTTCCTGGGCTCGGATCCCCCGGGGATTGTTGTGATAAAAAATGTCCATCATACACACCAATACAAATCAATTCACCTTCTCACAGTCAATCAGAATGCTTCCCCAAGGCTGCTTAAAATCCTTCCTTTGATCTTTTTCCCTGAACACAGTCATTTTTCGGAACGTTGAAAGCCTGTTGAAGTGTCCACACCATGCTTGGCTTGCTGCCTTTCTGTTTTGAAGCTTTCTTTGCTTTTGTCTCACCTTGTAAAAAGGCTGTCAAACGTATTCATCACATCGCAGTCGAAATCCACATACAGCTTTGGTCCCTGTTGCTTGCTTTCTTTCTGCATTGCAGACGGACATTAATGCTGAGTTGTAGAGCAGTTTGCATCTGACTGGAGAACGAATGTGGAAACTAAAGGGATTTGGTGTAAAAAAAAAGAAAAGACAAAGGGCTTCGGGTCTGTGTGTGGTGGCAGCTTCATTCCCAGGAGTCGTACTGTTCGGCGTGGAACCTGTGGGGGAAAGATGTGCCAAACTCTTTGCCCTAAAACTATCTGCTCTGTTCTCCCAAGATAAAGGATGGTCCTTGAGGTATTATTGTAATTGTGTAAAGATAAAAAATATTTTTTTAGAAGCTAAAGGTGTATATCTTTATATTATTAATCGCCAATGTATAATGCACATATTAAGAAATAACAAAGATAGAAAAACCTGTATTAAACCAGCAGAGAATTAGCTGTGAAAGATCACAGGGTTGCTCAAAAAAGGCAGTGGATCTGGCTGGCTGTTTCCCACGGGTCCTGTACTTCTGCGTCGTTACATGTAGACATTTTTTGCACATCTTTGCTTTTTGCAGTCCACAGTGTGGATTAGTAAATCTCTTGAGGTTTCATGCAGGTTCGACCTGCATAAAACTATACTGTTTTGAACGGCACTAACATTGCACTGCTTCTGCAGAGAAAGTGTATTCATACAACAGTACAGAAATGAAAAATCTCAGCGGAGCACTTACTGATGCAAATAAAGCATTGTGTTAATCCTACCGTATGTTTTTTTTAAACATTTCAAATGCTCAGATTGCTTGTTTATGATTTCATTATGATTTAATTTATGCAAGACAGTTGAACAATGCAAACAAACACATTTAAATTAATCTTTTTTTTAAGAATTTGCTTAATGTGTTGCTTGAGTACCCCCTACCAGAATGTTTTGCATGTCTCATTTAAAACACCTAATTTAACTCATCAGCTTTTTATGAAGACATGTTAACCATTCTGATGAGTTGAAGGTGTTTTAAATAGGGAGACGTCTAAAACTTTGTGTAAGGGGTTACTCGAGGATCTGGGTTGGGAAGCACTGCCCTAGTCAATTGCAAGTGATTATTTAATAAGTTTGGCTTATTTGGAGGTTGACACTATATTTACTATTTCAGTCTGTTGCAAGGTCCAGGGCAACCCATACTGAACTCTCTTTATGTATGACATCAGCGATGATATAATGATGTGCCCATTAATGAGAACATCTATGAAAGCTCCACACACACTGACAGATTCTCACTTGAGACTTCGTTGCCCTCAGGAGCCCTGAAGCTGGACCAAATCTGAAAGATTTTGCCACCATGTGCTATCAGCAACTATCAGCATACTGGAAACAGGTGAATTTGAGACAGAGAAAACAAAAGCAAAACATCTCAAGTTTAGAAGTTTTAGATTTAAGATTCTGAAACCAAATGTCATCTTTGTTGTTCCTCAACCTTGTTGGAAAAGGACAGGATGGAGGTATTAAGTTTATTTTTGTGTCTGTCTTTAGTTTGCATGATAGATTTAACGAAATAGAAATAGCCCATACACATCAAAACCTACTTCAGTTCACTTTCAAAACAACCTCTTCCTCTTTCTTGGATAAAAGATTCCATCTATTTTTCTCATAGGGTTTTGTGTTTCTGTGTTGAAAATGTTGGCGCAGTTCTTATAGATTGTCTACTGTATATGGGCTGTCTATGTTTTGTCTTTATGTAATACCAGACTGACTTGATGATGGGGATATCAGATCACTATATCGTTAGATCTGCCATATAGAGTCTCTTGTTCAGAAAGACTAACATGATTATTACAGTTAATGGCAAATAATGTTTAACTCATACGCGCCAGCCTTTTTTTAGTGATTTTCAAAAAAGTTTCACAAAATGCCATTCAGGAAAATGAAATTCTATAAATATGAAGAACAGACCATCTGCTTTCAAACAAACAAACAAAATGAAAAAAAAAACTTTTGCATCAGCTATCTTCATTTATTCTGTTTTTATAACCTCTCAAATATAGTTAGGTTTCTTCAAAAATACAAAATTTTAAGCGAAAAGCTGAAATAATTGCATTTTTGTAAATTACTTTCGTTAAAGATCAGATTTAGAAAGATTATCAAAACATACACGGAGTTTACAATGTTGTTCAATTTGCAGAAGTTTCAGTTTTTTATGAATTGGAAAAGAGTGCCACCTAGTGGATAGTAGCGGAATTATAGATTGCCGTAAAAACTCGTTAGGGAGTTATTGGCAGGAATATGGTTTCTCTTAATTGACGAGATAACTTGTCAATGGCGGGGAAAGAGATTTAAATATAATATGTTAAAAAAAACTTAAAAACTGTTTAACTATAAAGTATAGGTTATTTCTATACTGTATATGAGAGCTGTAGATGCAAAACCCTCTAACTTCATAAACATTGCAACAAATAAATGTTTTTGAAGAAGAATATTAGGCTTTTTGCTGTTTATATATTCTTACAAACACATTTTTGGCTGCATTATCTGTGTCCCCTACTAAAATTGCTCTGGAGAAATTTAATGTTTATTTTCATCCTACATTTTTTTACACCCATGTAAAAATGTACACCCATGGTTTATTGACAGATATTTGTTTGAGACAAAATAAGTGTTGTTTTTGTTTGTTTGTAATGAATGGACAAAACATAACATCCAAAGACTAACTAACTAATTAACTCTTTCACCGCCAGCGTTTTAAAAAAAAGTTGCCAGCCAGCGCCAGCGTTTTTCATGATTTTCACCAAAGTTTAATGCCTTCCAGAAAATGTTCTTCTTTAAATGTATAAACATACAATATACCTAATGAAAGAACAGACCCTCTGCTTTCAAAAAAAAAAAAAAACGTTTCATCCTACCTTCGGTGGTTCTTTTGTAATCAGCTTTTGAATATTGGTAGGTTTCTGCAAAAACACCACATTTTGAGCAAAAAGCAGAGATAATTCAATTTTTGTGACGGACTTTTTATAGAGATCCCATTCAGAGCGATCTTTAAAACAGACACGGACATGCAGCCGCTTGCCATAGGGCAATACTTCCTGGTTTAAAAAGTTGCGGAAGGTGCCTGGTATTTACCACCTGGTGGATAATAGCGGTATTGCGGAAAGACAGAAAATCTCGTCATTGGCAGGGAAGCGTTTTCTCTTGATTGACGAGATATCTTGTCAATGGCAGCGAAAGAGTTAACTAACATTCAGTGATTTTTTTATTCAAGACATCGCCATGTGACAGTAAAAACAGAAGAGAATTGCAATTACAACATACAGTACTATAATAATAATAATAATAATAATTCGTTACATTTATATAGCGCTTTTCTGCAGACCTCAAAGCGCTTTACACAGTTTATTAGTGGAGAGGAGACCACCACCAGACTTGTTGTTTAAGAAGTTTGAATGTTCATCCATATTTATGTTTCAATCTATTTTATTAAGATACAAACAGAAAAAAAGTAAAAAAATAAAATAAAAAAAAATTATTAGGACTAAATGTCTTTAGGCATCGTCTGCGTTTAGTGTGACCTCTCTTGGCACTAAACACATCTTGAGTGTTTTTGAGCAGAATGAAGTAAAAAGATTAATTTCTTTAAAATTTGAAATTAGGATTAAATTTTATTTAGGTTTAAGAGATCTTGCAGTTTCCTGCTATTTCTCAAGTGAAAGGGGAGTTTCCCCTAAAAAACTTGACACATCAGTTTACATTTTTATAGAGTTTTAATACTATAGACACATTTTCTGTATTTTCTGGATGTATATTAAAGAAACTGAGAAACATTTATATATGATCACTATAACATCGTAAAATCAACAAATCTGATTCTGGCATGGTGGCCTAAGACTTTTGCACAGTACTGTATATGCAGAATAATATAATAGATCTATCACAAATCACAATATTTGGATTCTATATACATTTTTATCTGCCTTATCCTCCTATGGTTTTCAAATGGCACATCTGTGCAATAAAAATTCCTTCTGTTTTATTATGTGTTCCTGTAGTAATATAATAAGTAATACAGAACAGCAATGAAACACCAATGCTAACAGCACTTGATTCATAAACTGGAAGTAGAAACGAGAACAGGCTGCGTACATAAAATAGCAGCGCTCGCTGAGGTTGACATGCACTTATGGCATTGGTATGCAGCAGTTGCACTGTTGAGAAACCCCAGAGGAAATAGACCAGCCACCAAACAAGCCCCAGATTCTCTGAACTCCCACTGTCAAGGTAGCAATCTAACTCAATTTTATCACTCTCTCAAAGTGCTACCCAGCCCTGCGTCTCTGAAGCTGTCCTCCTCGAGTCTCTTTTTCTTTCCCTTCAACAAATTGTGTTTCTGATCATGCTGTGTTCTTGTGTTTGCTCTCACAACAAAGGGATCAGGCAACAGGATCTGACAAAGAGAAAAAAAAGGACAGTGGACAGCGCAATTACACGACCCCTGATGCGGGGGACTGACCTTATAAAGGCCCTTAAAGAGCCAGGTGCACAGTGCTGCACTACAATGACCTAAACATGCTTTTGATGGAAAAGAAAATAAATGTAACGGTAACATTTTACAATAAGTTTCTATTCATTAACATTCGTTAATGCATGCCTAACATGTGTATTCATGTTAGATCATTGCTCATTAAAACTAACAATCCCTTTTTGTTGTTGTTAAATATAAATCAGTGTTCAACACATCTCCTTACCTTACCCGGATTCACAATGTTAAGCTTATTATAATAATTCGATTTGAACTGTCGGCTACATAAAGAAAATAACTCCTACTGTATAAAGAGGCAAAAGTTATGGATTGTAGCCTTAAAGGTGATGTGTGTACATTTTAATGCCATCTATTGATAAGATTGCTATTGCAACCAAATGCTCAGTCCGAAACACATAGATAAGCTATGGTAACCACCACAGGACAAACATGTAGTTGTCTAAGACAACATACTGTACTGTAGTGACAAAACATGCTCTGTAAAGCAATTTGTCCTTTTAGGGCTACTGTAGAAACATGGTGGTACAAAATGGCGACTTCCATGTAAGGGGACCCACGGTGTATGTGGATAAAACGCCTCATGGTAAAATAATTAAAACACATTGGTTCATTACGTAAGTCTTTATAAACCACTGATAATATAGTTATGTATATTATATTGCATCTGTCAATAGATCCTCCTAAAATTAACTCACTGCAGCTTTAAGAAATGAAACCTTATTGGAAAGTGAGGTTTAGGTATTTTATTTGTTAACAAACAACCTATAACAAATTTTGAGAAAAGTTATATTTACATCAGAAATCCATCTTTATTTGATTTATTTGAATTTTTGGAAATGTCGTGGGAACATGGTGGGGATCCTTTTAATAGACATGTCATGTTTGTAATAGGAAAAGAAAACCAGACCAAACAGAAACGTTTTATGTGCAACATGTTATTAGGGGTTTAAACTAACATAATTTGTTTATTTAGAAGAGACATTGAATACACCCAGACCACATTACAGTGTTTGTTTAATGTCATTTGGTTACCTTTGATGTCTTTTTCTGTTTCTAAAACTATTTATGTTACAATTTACTTTGAAATGAAAATGCATCTTCATATGTCATATGTATAAAAGGAATAGTTCATCCAAAAATGTACTTTCTTCTCTTGAGTTCCATAGTAGGATTAACAAATACTATAGAAGTCAATGGGAACCGTCAACTGTGCATTTCATCATCTTTTTGTGTCCAGCAGAATAAAGAAACTCATAACACACCATATAACAACATTTAGATGCTTTGATAATATGTATTGATTTTTACAACAAAAACAACATCTGTTGTACAGTCTGATATATAGATACAATTTTATCACCTTTTCATTACTTAACATTATTCAACAGAGTTGTGCAGTAGCTGTGTGCCTGTATTCACTTAACAGTGACAGTTATTATTATTGTCAGGGGACAAACCAGCTCAATATCTCCCTTATAAACTGTGAATCCTGACATCAATACGGCCATCATACCCGAGTACGTTTTGGCAGACTGACGGGCATAACAGGAAGTTATTTGCCTGTGACAACAAAAATCGTTTACCAGATTTCATCCTAAGGTATACACTGACATTTTCTACTTTCCTCAGCCTTTGTTCATTCATTCGTTATGAAGGAATGCACAGGACCACACTGTATCTCTACACTCATATGTGCTTAACTGCTTCTTTAAAATAAATGCAGTTTTTTTGTTTGCACATTATACGCTACAGGATCACGACTTTTGAAATCAACACATTTAAACGATTACCTTCAATGTAGCCCGACAACCATTTAAATAATGTACGTTGCATGCATGCTGTGCTTGTGGGAGGCATCTACAAATGTGTACGTCAGTGCATCAAACAAGCACAGAACAGAAACGCAGTATAATTATAAAATAATAAGCATCATTTCAAGATCTTTATGGGCCCCTTACATGCCAGGACTTATGTACACTGTACAAAATTATGTCCAATTTACATATTTTAATAATGTTACTTTAACTTAACAAATTAGGTTAAACAATTTCGACTTGTTATCACAAATAAAAAAAAAAAAGGTAAAACTGACTTGCAAAACTTGCATTTTTTTTTACTCAGTCACCCTCTTCCTTTTCACTTACTGTGACCCAGGTTGTAGTGTATTATGTGATTATGTTTAAACATTAATACTAATTACATTTTAAACTTACATTATCACTGAAATTTTCATTAAATAAGCTTACCATTAATATGATTCAATCATGCCAAATAAATACTTTGGACATTATGTAAACTTGAATAATTTAGATGTTTCAACATAATATGTGCAAAGTTAATTTTATAAAAAAAATCTTAAGATTTTAAAGAAACAACAACAACAAAAATAAAATCCAAAAATATTATTTTATATGAAATGTTAATCAATACACTATAATAAAATTATGGTTAATCTTCCTAATTAAGCGCATAGCTTAATATTAATATTAAAAATCAATCAGCTAGCTAATAATATAGTCTATGCAATAAATTCAATATAGCAGCCCAGATGAGCCCAGAGCTGTGATTGTGTAACGTAAGGTCTGTGTCAAAAGATTTTTGCCAACTCATTCAACATGGGGCCCTACTGAAGCATAAACTCTAACCCTGACCCATCTCAGCCTCTTTCTCTCTTTTCCCCAGATATGAACGTCTGATGAAATAAACAAAGACAACAAAGTATTCTGACCTTGTGTCCCCTGAACCCGAGGTCATGTTTGAATGATGGTTAGGTTGTTCAGCTGAATCTGTGAGATGGACGCTCTACTCTCCGCCCCATGTCTTCTGTTTTCTCTTTCTTGTTTTTATTGTTATCATTTGTCAATCTTTCTAAAATTGTCAGCCATCTCTGGACAAATCATACTGATTATAAATGTATCTAAAATCAGATCTATTTAATATTTCAATTGATTCTCTAAAGGTACATTCACATTAAAAGCTACTTAGTCGCTGTGTGTCGCTCTTCTCTTTAAAAGAGGCGTTTCTAAATCTGATTGTCATAAACAAATGAGTAATGTCCACTCCAGTAACTGACGAGAGGCGGATGAGGGGAACTCCACTGCTTGGTTCTCATTGGCAGTTGCTCCCAAAAGTCGCTCATAATTTGCATAAAGTTAAACATTTCTTGCGAAACTGGACAGGCCTTGTTGCCAATGGTCACTGTCTCTCATCTCGCCGGAAGTCGCCAAGATTCCATTGAAATCAATGAGATTGCATCGCTCTGCTTGCTACTGCTAGTCAATGCTACTGTAGTCTGAATGCAGCTTAAGGGTGTTTTCACATCTGTAGTTCGGTTCATTTGGTCCGGACCAAAAGCAAAAAAATTATACATTGTAACTTTTTTAGCAATTTTGGTTTCTTTTCACACCACACTGATTGCTCTGATCCGCACCAGTTGAAGCAAACCAAAATTCAGGCATGTGATAAGATCCACATCACTCATTGGCCACATGTATTTGAATGTATTTCCTAAACTGCTTCTCGATTGGTCAGAATCAACGTGCGCCAAATTCCAACAGAACCCTGGAAGTAAACAAAAAGAAGGAAAATACAGCAGACACCATGGACAGATGGCTGCGCGCTGTAATTATGTCCTTGGTTGTTATACATAGTTTGTATACAGCAGTCTAGACAAACCGATCATTTTCACAATGAATCGCGGATGCGGCTTGAAAACAACGTTTTAATGCACTAAAATTTCTGAGGCTCCGCCCGCACCTCCAGGTATGTCTGCGATCTGTCATTGTGCTAATATTGTTAATAGAAACTGTCAACAAACACTTCCTCATCCAATAATGCACTGCGCAGCTGACTACGGCAGCTGGTTTAGTCCAAAATGCGCAGTACTTTTGCAGTTAGGTCGTTTAGATCTCGGATCGTGTTCTCACCTCTTCAAGGTGGTCTCGGTCCGCTTGTTTGGTCCGATTTTGGTGCGCGCCAGCGTTCGATTGCTGCATTCTCACCTGCCCAAACGAACCGCACCAACCGAGCAATCTAACTCTGGTACGATTCAACTGATCTAATCAAGGCAGGTGTGAAAGCACCCTAAGACAGCATTAAATGGAGAAAATGGCTATTTTTGCTTAAAACTCCAGTTTTTCAGATTTTTCATAGAGAATCATGTGTCTTGAGTTTTGAAAGAAATCTCATCCTACACTGTTAGAAATAAATGGTCCCAAACTGTCACTGGTGAAGAAGCGTTTAAAAAGGTCCTAAGATGTACCATTTAGGTAAATTTGCTACAATATGTAACTTATGAATGAACTAATATGAACTCTTTGGTACCAAAATGTACCGTACTTTTAAGGTACTATTATTAAATCTTTAGGTGCAAAGTGTACCACCCCAGTGACAGCTAGGGAACATTTTTCACTATTGATTTCTGACAGATTATTCTTTCAAGATTATCAACAATTGTTATAGATCATGCCTATTTTATTTATCCTAAGACATTTTGAGAAAAAAACTTATGAGATCAAGTTTATACTTAAGTGAAATGTACTTTAAGACTCCCAAACTTTGAATGAGCAACATCTGCGATTCCTGTGGGTCAGACGGCTGAACTTGAATTATGTACTTTATGTACTCGTGAGAGTGAAAAGAGCAATAAAGAGAGTAAAAACATTTCCCGAATTAATCATTACATGATAGCTCAGTAAGAAATCAGCAGTGCGTATAACATTAAGTGTACGGCTGTCAGCTTGTCTAGGAGTCCAGTTTTGATCCACAAACAGCTCTTGATATCATCTTGGAACCAGCAGTAGGTTTGGTTTTCTCAACTCTACGAGTGGAAGAAGTTTACAAAATGTCTCGCATCAGTGAACAACAGATTCTCATCCAAACTTGCATCTGACAGGAGAGGCCTGCAGAGAATAATAGAGAAATTGTGTGTGGTTTGTGAATCAAAAGACAGCACCAGGATTTAGGAAGACATCTTGATGCACTTGAGCTGTGAGTGACAAAGCAATATTGGTGCAGGAAAGAAAGTACATGGGAAAGAAATGACTCAATAGTCTGTGACTATAAAAGCGTAAGTTATTGTGCAAAAAGATATATTTTTTAATAAATAAATATATTTTTGAAGCTTTACTTTAAGCACAAGTACTGTATAGTTTGTTGTGGATTCAGCTGTTCGTTAGCCTTCAAGTCACAGAAATATAGATTAAATAATTTGTCCCCAAGCAACAACAGACCTCATTTTGCAACCCCAATGTGTTGCCAAATACTTATTTTTTCTCTAAATTTTTGGAAGGAACATTTGACAAAGGTATTGAGTGAAACAGATGACAATTTAAGCTAATATAAAGGCAACAAAATCGAATCAGCAATTCAGTTTTATTGCTATGTTGCATAATAAACTAAGTGAATTAATCACTTATTAAATGTGCAACGTGTAACTTTTAGAAGGATCTCTTGACAGAAATGCAATATAATATACATAATTATATAATCAGTGGTGTATAAAGACCTTACATAATGAAGTGTATTGTTTTTTATTACCTTAGAATAAGCCGTTTTCATCTACATACACCGCGGGTCTGCTTACATGTAAGCTGCCATCATGTATCTACAGTAGCCCTTAACGTATAAACTGTAGAGCGCGTTTCGTCCCTAAGTTATGTCTTAGTCAATGACATGTTTGTCCTGTGGCAGTAGTTTCTCATTGCGTTTTATATATTTAATTCATATTCTAAGTACAAAATGAATCCTGACTTTTTTAGGTACAAAATCCAAACCAATAGTCTGATGTTTGCACACTGTTTTCTTTGACAGACATTCATGATTATAAAGCAGGTCGGATGATTTTAATTAAAAGAGAGTTGATGTTCCCAGCTCATGTAATCCGTGTCTGATGAAGTTGTACGTGAGGGACAGTAGCAGGAACGTGATCCTCGCCTGTTATACGCTCTCAGACTTCTTGTCCTTTTGCAAGCCACGACCCTGAAGCAAACGCAGCGGGAGCTTATTAAATGTTTTAAACCTCACAGCCTGGCTTTAGACCCACGCGGACAGACTCTCCCCAAACAAAGTCTTGGTACTCTAAAGATTTTGTACACATCTATCAGTCTGGGTTAAGCTGAGCTAAAGTCCAGTTAACCTCGGTGAAGTGATGTTTGCTTTTCTCCTAATAGTGCAGAGACGTTTTGAGCTAGGCTGCTGCTCTGGCTGTAAGAGTAGATGTGGTCTAAAGCTGGATAAGTGACTCTTAACCTAGCTCCCAAGCTATTTTTCTTCATCTCAACCATATGCATTATAGTTGCATAACGGCCTATATCAGAGACCCTCCGGCTTATTGGAAAAGAACTGGAATGGATCATGTCGTATTTTAATGTAACTTTCCTCTAATATGTTTGCTGAAGTATTCTCAAGTATATAGCAATTGAAGGATGATATCACTTCCTTGGCCGTAAGTGAGTCTTGATCTTTGCTTTGCTTTCTGTATGATTGTTTTGACGAGACCGCTGAAGAGAATCGATACGGCACATCGGCGAGTGGAAATGGTGAGGAGGAGAACTGAAGTGGTCATGCTGTGGAAACAGATCAAGTATCAACTGCACATCACCATCTGCACCACCACGTCCAAAACTATCAGGCACAAAAAATGTTCCCGGGGTTGTTTTTCACCTTTTCTGCCAGGGTACGTGGCCTGGTCCAGCATCACCAGGTGCCATGGGTTCCTTGTATCCGTGGCCAAGTAAGCAAACTAGGTATCAGCATATTTATTTAAATTATGTGAAAAAACAAAAATTTGTTAGCAATAACATTTCTCAAATTTGTGCGCATGGATCTATTACAGATTTTATCATTATTGCTACCAAAACATTACCATAATGACCAAGCAATTTTTATTTTGCAATGATGTATTTCCAGGTGACCAACAGGCATTTTTATTTTATGTCTCTTTACTTTTATAATTTTTGAATTTAGGATTGATGTAAAATTGCTTAAAATTCATTCATTTGATATGAAAGATTACTGTATGTATTTATCTAAAGACACTTTAAAGGCACATTGATTGTGTACCGAATATGGCCTTATTTGCTCTCTCTCAAGAAATATTATGGTTTTTGCGGTATTTAATTTTCGATGAATAAAGGAAATAAGATACAGTAAGTGCAGATCTCTCATGTCTTTGACTTTTAAGAGATGTACCTTACATTTCAATCCTCAGTACTCAATACATCTAACAGTGCAAATGCAATTACCTATTTTTTTTGTTTACTTTTTATGTAACAGTTAACTTAACTCAAACCATTTAAGTAAACCGGTTGCATTAGGCCATTTAAGTTTTAAAACACATAAATTAAGTACTGTGAACTTGAGTAATTTGCAATTATGCACTTATATTTAAGTAGTGTGAACTTAAATATAAGTGCATAACTACTTATGACTCAATTTGTTTAAGTTCACAGTACTCAGATGTATGTGTTTTTAAACTAATGCAACCAGTTTACTTAAATGGTTTGAGTTGAGATAACTTTTAGGTTTTACAGTGTACTTTTTTATTTTTCATTTTTCTATCAATGAACATTACATTTATTCAAATAAACAAATGAAACAAGAAAGGGTAACAGGGTGTAAATTTACAGAGTTATCTATGTGAGGGAATATCGGACCATACCTCTTTCATTTAACATGCACACACAGTGAACCTAACCAGTGTGTCATTCAATGTAATATAATTTAAAATTTTATTTGAATAGCGCAGACACATCCCTGAAGCGTTTGTTAGGAGAGCACTTTTCCATTGGACGATGTTGATTGCCATGGTCATTACCCTTGGGTTTCAGAGACCTTACATGAACTAGGGCATTACTAGAATGCACTTATATCCTTAAAAGCCCTTGAAAGACCAAGAGAGTGAGCACAAACCAGATGACCAACAGGGCTTATCAACACTACAAATTACATTTACTCATCTGGCGGACACTTTAATCCGAATTTACCGGCACCGCACATGGTATACATTTAATCAATATGTGCATTCCCTGGGACCAAACCTATGATCTTTACAAGCAAGCCTTGTAGTTTGGTGGAAGATCATTGCTTCTGATACTGCGTTTGTTCGACCAATCAGCACACCCGGATTACATCACTACCACAGTTCAATATGTGATTAAACCCCAGGCTGTTTTTTTACCACACCAAACAGGTTCATGCACAGAGTGAGGACACATCAAACCACCTCCTCTAAACATGGTAGCGGAAAGGCTGAATGGAAGGAAAACATATTCAAGGCAATGTTTACAGAAATGTGTTCAGATGGGATAAACAGCATCTCTGGCAGTGGATTACAGAGGAATGTCCCAAGGCTAAATCTTACTGCACACTTATTCCTCTTTCACATTTCTTCCTACAAACTGATTTTGGTTTAGAAGTAAACATGGTCTGTGTGTGTGTGTTGATGTTGGCATGCCAAAGAGTCTGATGTGTATTTAATGATGATGATGTATGTATGCGATCACTGTAGTGTAAATGTTTGCATAACATGAATGAGAGAGAGAGAAAGAGAGAGAGTAGAGAGATCATGTAATGTAGTATAAACACAACCTATTATAACAAGAAACAGTTAACAGGAATTAATGGTTCCTCATTAAATACTCAAATAAAGTAAAGACACATTGCCATTTCTTTTCCATTCTTCGATTAGTTTTGCTTATTTATTTGTCAGTTGCTGAGGAACCAACAAACTCATTTGTTCACACAGAACTGATTGCTGAAATATGAACCAAATATGAAACTAGGAACCAAACTCTGTCTTGAATTAAAGTCAGAATAAAACTACTAAAACCTAAACACAACCAAATCCTGTAGCTCAGTAGGTAGAGCAGTGCAAAAGGTCATGGGTTTAACAAACATACTGGTATATTTTGTAATCTATTGTAAGGCGCTTTGGATAAAAGCATCTGCCAAATACGTAAATGTTTGTTGTTTAAATATTTACAATATTATCATGGCTCAGTCACACAACAGTCTCATATTTACAACATTTTTCATGAGGTTTTTTTTTAATAACAAAAACAATGTGTTTAGCACCACAGGCAGACAAGTAATGCTATTAGGGTTAGATGTTATTGTTACTATAGTTGTCATATAAAATGACATGTGAGTGTCAGTTGCCGTGTATCAGTGGACAAGCCTGTTCTTAAAGAAAAAAAATACAAAATATAAATATATTTAAAAGACAAATGAAACAACAAGTGCGGTCATTGCTTACAGATGTTGGCTGGCCCATAACAAAATGTAATTGCTTTTCATCGTTGATTATTTTGCCTTTTAAATAATTGAAGCTCCCATTAGTGCTTCATTTTATAATCATGCTGAAAACTTCCCCTGTGGTACCATTAAATGAAACAAGAAAAAAGTTAAAGGGTTGTGTTTAGTTTTTTTAATGCACTTACCTCCACATTAGTCTGTGTATTACATTCATTTCTCAATTTAGCAACGACCATAATTAGGGAGTTACATCATTCAAGCTGCATAAAAGTTTAATTGTTTAAATGAAGAGTTCAGATGCAAAACCATCTAAGGGCACCTGGCAAGTTTTCTTGTAAATGAGCAATGTTATCAGGCTCTTATGTTTCGGTTCAGTTATTTCAATTTATGGTAATGAAAAAGTTATTAGTCAGTAATTAAAATGCCTTATTTTTAAAATTTGTCACTTTGGTAATTTCATTTGTATTTAACAAATTTGACTCTCTTTTGCTGCAAAACCCTCTTAAATATATGCAAGCTTTTGGGCAAAATCCTTCACTTTACAGGAAAATCCAAGTCATAGTAAACAGCTGCAAAATTACTAAGATGCAACTAGAAACATTGCAGATGATGAAAGTCAGAATTCAGGTAGAAATTAAGAAACTGAACCACACATTGGGGGCACTGTGATACATGTGGCTGCCACATTTGTGTTGTTTTCAGGTCCAAGTACTTACAAGGGACACAAGTTCGAATGTGAACGACGGCTGTTTCACATTCATCTGCCAGAAAAAAATCGATGTGGCGATTAATGGATTCTGCCAACAAAGTGATGTTTCTGAATGGTCTGAAAATTAAATTAAGCGGATTTGAATCTAAAGTATTTCATAAAGATATAATACATGTCAAGAGCATGACACCTTCATAATCATGACATCACACAGATCATTTTATGCACATTTATCACATCTGTCATTAAGTGTCATTTGTTTAATTATGTAATTTTTAATGCAAATGTGACATTGTTTGAGATATCTTTGTTATGACAACTTGACATAAACTAAAACATCATAACTTGTCATAAATCTGTCATAAACATAACATAGCAGAATAATTATCAAACTTAAGAAACTACATAGCTTTATGGGTTAACATTACATTAAGAAAAAATAATTTTGAATACCTTAACAAACATTTAATGTAATTAACTATAATTCATTAAACTATTTTTCCAGCGATATGGACCCAACGCTGCATGGCTAAACCCATTATTGTTCTGTTTTTATTCAATTTTAGGTGAATCTGTCTCTAAACGCAATACAATATAATTACATCCATTTTAATTATTATTATTATTATCATTATTATTATTATTATTATTATTATTGGATGATAGATTTTACTTCTTAAACACATGGAGGAAACTTAAAAAAAATATGAACTGAAGAATATTCATAACGCTGTTATAAAACTATATGACAGAGTATTAACAACTAATGACATTTTAATGACAAATTCAATTTGTATCAATGGTAAAAAGTGGTCAGTTATGTTTTCTTGGTAATGTCAAGTTGTCATGACAGTTTATGATGTATTGGTTAATGTCAAGTTGCCATAAAAAGATATCTTAAACAATGTCATCTTTGTATTAAAAATTACATAATTGAACGGTTGACACTTAATGACAGTTGTCATAAACGTGCATAAAATCTGTTTCATGTTCATAAGACGTGTCGTGTCATGATCAGGGGCGTCATGCACCAATTTTTTTTAAGGGGGCAGAGTGTGCACAGTTCACAGAAATTTGTGCATACACATACATCAAACGAATTATATTATAGAGCTTTATGTCTTTTCCATGGCACTTACATTTCTAGCAACATGAGCGCCCCTGCCTTCATGCAAAAAACTCCAAAATAAAAGTGTTGACTCACTTTCATATCAAATACTATTCAATCGGAATAATGACATGATATTGGTATCATATTTAAAACAGAAACGACATGTTTTATTTATTTAAGTTTTGTTTAATGACTTGTATAATTGTGTCATTAATGCATTTTGCAAAACAACTGCATTATGAAATTAATGTCATTTTAAATCCATAAAGTATATAAACAACGAAAATGACATAAGCTATAGCAACGTGATTGATTTTAATGTTCAATAATGATTTAAAAAAATGATATAAAATGATTGGAGGAACGAATTTTTGCATTAAATTTTACCTCTTATGTGAGCATGTGTGATCCCACTCCCTCTCTGGCGAACTTTGGTGTTGTGCCAAGAAGATGAATCTAGAAATTTCTACTAATATAACTTCGAGACGGTCACATTTTAAACCATACATTTTCTACACCAGAGGAGGTTAACTGCACATTACCATACTGGGGTTTGAAAATGTTGTGAGCGTTTCTTGCATGTTTTAATTCCTCAGATAGCCAAATGCAGCAGCAACATAAAAGCTCGTGAGCGCGCTCACGCTGATGACGTCTGCGGCTGCTCTGACTGCAGCGCCTGCCGCCAGAAAGTAATGTAACATGTTCAAAACACTATCATAATGGCAAAAATCTCTGAAAAGTGACAAGGATGCAGCACAGAATTAATAATATTGTGCATATTAAACAGATTAAAAGACAAGTTACCGATTGATGGACGCTTGTTTGATTTTCAGGTTGCATGCAAAATCCATTTGGCTCAAAAAATCAAGGGGGAACGTGCCCCCTCAGTTTGAATGGGCATGACACCTCTGGTCATGGGTGTCATGTCAGTCTTAAGAACACCCCTTCAAGTAAAGTGTGACCCGGAAATGACCTTATAATATCTTAAGATCCGACAGGTTTAAAAAAATGCTCTCCAAATACAATCTATCACTTCTACTGTATACAGTAACTCACCTGTCATTCAGGCATTTCTAAAAGAGGCCATAAACTTTCAAGTTTGTTTCCTGAGCAAAATACCACAGACATTTAAACTTGAGCACCCCTCAAAAAATATTTGCGAATGTGAAAAACTACACTCTTAAAAAGGTGGGATATTTTCAACCCAGTACTGGGTCAAAAGAGACAAACCCAACATGCTGTGTTGTAATTTAACCTATGCTGAGTTGTTTCAATCCAAAACACTGGGTGGTTTTAACCCATTGTTGGGGCACACAAAACATTTTCTATGGTACTTTAACCCAACAGCTGGGTTTATCCCTTTTTGACCCAATGCTGGATTGAAAATAACCCAACATTATTTTAAGAGTGTAACTGTACAATTCATCTAATAAGTATAACCTGCTAATACAGACACAACCGAACGGAACTACAAAAAGTATGAAATCCCTTTTTGATGCCACCTTTTGCTTTTGCTAAAAACAGGACAGAAACTGGTTGTACTCATGCGTTACACCCCTGTGCTACCATTGCGTCAAATGCCTAAAATTAGAATCAAGAGCACCAAACAACTATTTGGAACAACATTAGAGAATAACTTGGAGGGGTTTGCTTTACACAGACTTCAAACACGCTGGTATGGTGTGATCTTAGAAACTGAGGTGAAGCTGAGATCAAAGAATCTCTCTAGGGTCCTCAGTAGATACACTGTTGATGGTGTTAGGTCTTTAAAACCATTCCAAGTAATCTGTAGCCAATCTTCCCCTAGATCATCTTAAAAAATTATCAAATTTAAAATCACTGCAAATCAGTTCATCCCGCCACCTGTAGCCGATGAGTTGCCCGAAAGTATCTGAATGAGTTTTCCCAGTACCCCAGGATAACATCAAAGGATATACAGAGAGAGGATTGCTTCCATGTCAATGAGCATGAGTTAACAATTCAAAAGTAATATGTTTGCAGTGCATCTAAGGTCACAGAAGTTTCTTTTCTTGAGAAAAAGAATTTAAATGCATGACAGAACTGTGCCCCACATTGTCAACAAGTTCAGAAAATCAGGATTATTGAAGCCATATGCTTTCAGTGGACATGATAAAGAGACAGAGATGTCGAACTAGATTGCAAACACAAGAAATCAAGATCAGTGTTGGTGAGAAGAAAACACTGAGTATGGTTTTCATTCAAGTCTTGCAGTATGATTGTGGAAGAGTCAGGGGCTGGATGTTCGCCGCAGGGCCTGGTCAACCATTATGGAGTCAGCCATGAATTTCACAATGTACCAGTGAGCAATTGAGGAGAATGGGGGGTTGGTCAAAAAGCTGAGGTTGAATTATAAATGGACCCTTCAGCAAGACGATGACTCACAACACTGACACACAACTCAACACAAATTTCAATGTACAGGACAGATAAGCAATTACAAGAAATGCCCAGAAAGAAAGATTTTTAGCAACTATTGAAGCTTTAGGGAAGGATTCTTCAAACTTTTTGTGAGCAAGGGCTACCACAATGGATAAAACAATCTGGAGGGCTACTTTTTTGATATAGTCTACTCGAAACTTTTTCTTTTACTTGTTGATTTTATTTTATTTTACTTATATGTTTTATCATTCTTTCAAATGTTAACATACATAAACAAGCCAAGCTAATAAAAAAAATGTTAAAATTGATGCTTTGGCCGTGAACTCACAGACTGAAGACCACCATGTTGGAGAGCACTGCTCAATTTTCACTTTCTTTTAAATTGTATAAGATAAAAAAATGCTAATGTTTAGCAGATATTTTCTATCCGAAGCAACTTAAAGTAATCACTTGGACCTTAAAATTACTGTCGTCATAAATGCACAAAAGTTGTCACTGTCATAAAAAGGTCATAAAAGGTGCATAATGGTACCTCAAAGGTACACACTGCACCTTATATGTACCTTAATGGTAGATATTAGGACCTTCTTAATAGAAAGTGTCTCAGTGACTACTTTACCTCTTTTCTGAGTGTACATGAACCATTTTTTGTAATATTTTTATACTGTAAGATATAAGAAATAAAGGTAAAATATTTGATATGGAATGTCAAATATGTTGAAAAATGCACTCCTTTTCACTGGGTGCAGTCATAGTTACTTTTTTGGTTTTCTGTACGCTCTTATTTATAGGACAGCAGAGAGGATGACAGAAAAATTTGTGGGAGAGAGAGAGGGGAACTAGAGTCGGCAAATATTCACAAGCCGGGACTCGAACTCTCCCAAAGTACCATTACACTATATGTTGGAACACAGCCCACTAGGCTATTGGCTTAGATGATTCATGGGGTGCATTTACACCCGAACTGCATACGTTGCATAGTGAGCAATAAAAGCTTGAAAACCACATTCCAAACAGGGCTTTTTCTCACTTAAAAAAGAAGAACACCTTTAGAAAAGGAAAGTTTAAGAGTATTGAATATGAATAGGTTTATATTTCTCTTATTTCTAGCTTTCATGTTTTCTCCAGACACCTCTAGAATTCCAATTAAAAAAATTTCAAACAAATACTGCTGTGAACGTAACTCAAACATAAAAGCACAACTGATGAAAACTTCCATCAACGGCACTTATTATGATTGAATTGTAATGGTAATTAAATTTCTTTCTAGACGTTTGATGTTTTAATGAATTTGAGTGAGGACGTGTCATGGGAAATTTTATTTAATTTGATAAACAGGCAGAGAAATGTGAATAAACCTAATTGTTTAAGGTGTGCGTTGGTTCATGTCTATGTCTACAAATGAGAAGCGCATGTGCAAAAGCCGCTAAACGCCACCTCTGTCAAAAATGAGATGATGATCGAATGCTCTCGACACGTATTATACATTCATCCATGGGCGGATTGGCCATCTGGCAATTTTGGCAAATGCCAGAGGTGCCGGACCATTTCTTTTTATGTGGGCCGATGAGTTTGTTTTATATATACCACGGAGCAGGGTTGAACTGGTCATCTGGAGCAAGGGGGAGTTTTCCCAGTGGGTCGCTTGGTAATGTGGACCGGTTCGCTGTTATGCAGGTAAGTTATAAAGACATTATAGGATAACAATACTGTATTTTTTCTTTGGACCCACTTGTAACTCTTTGCTGTCATTGCTGCCTCCTTCAAAACACAATGTCGCTTAGTGCAGCGGTCTTACAGCGCACATCAGTGTCAAAATGTTGACAAATCAAAATTAAATAAGGCAGGAGTTTTTGTTCACGTAAGACACAGTAAACGACTTCTAACAAATCGAATTACATGGCCGAACAAGAATTTAACCAATAAAATGGGTGTTTCTTAAGACAAACGCACATTTCAGTGATTTTGTGAGATACGTACACCTTTGGTAACGTGATTTTTCTGGTAGCTTTTAAATAATTTAATTTGATCTTGATAATGATTTATGAAACTTAAAGTGAGTGATCTTCACCCTCAGATCTGACACAAAATCAAATCTTAGGTTTAACCTTGTTTTATGTCATGGTTAGTAAGATGACATTGGCAGATAGTTCAAATGCATTCTTTAATAATAAATTAGATTTCCTATAAGTAGCTTTATGTTGGGCCAGTGTGCTGTTTTGCAAGCAGGGTGTGGTGGGCCGCTTTGTGTGGGAAAGTCCAGGGACACTTTTTACTCCCAGTCCCCACCCCCCTGCATTCATCAAATATTTTCGCTCCAAATCCGCTAAATCCCATTCAGAATTACCTCTTTTTTGGCAGAATCTGATAAATGCCAATTCGATTTTTCAGCAAAGTACTCTAAGTGCACGGAAGAAGAATTGACTGAATGACTGCATGCGCATATCATGTTTTTTTTACCTGGTTTAAAAAGGTTTACAAAATATATTAGTATATTGACTGAAGTTTATTCCTTTATTCAGAAAGGGCAGTGAAGAGTGACTGACACTTTGTTTTTAGAAGTGGAGGGTTTTGCAGCGATAGACCATAAACATTTGTTAAATACTAATTTGCATTTCAATTACTGACTAAAAACCTTTTCATTGAAGGGAAATGACTAAACCTAAACATATCAGCTTGATAATGTTTTGGTCATAAATTCTGTATGCAGTGTAAACCAATCTACAATGTAAACCACAGACAGAGAGTCAGTTTACCGTGCTGTGCGGTTCAGTCTACATTAATTAAGATCAGCTGATGGATCTTGTGTTCAAGATCAGACAGCTGATGCAGCATGAAAGAGAGGGGCTGAAGAAAGCAGGGGGCTTTCGTTGTGTGCTGCACGCTACTGCTTTAAACTCAAACCTGTGTGGTCATCTCACAAAATTATGTACCTACACTGTAAATAATTTTCGTTGTTTTCACAGTTTTTTACTGTTTTTCTCGACAGTTTCTTACTGTATAAGTTGTTTACAGTTTGTTACTATAGATTTGTTGTTTCCACAGTATTTTAATGTATTTTCAACAGTTTTTTACTGCATAAGCTTTGTACAGTAGGCTACTGTAGTTTTCCAATGCATTATGGGAAATATTACTCTGAATACAGTATTACAAACCAACTGCAAAACACAATGACAAACGTCTATTTATATCTTAAATGCTTAATTTTTTTGTGAGATATTTGGTTTAATGTCTGTTTTCACATCAGATGCTCGGTGTGTTCCTTTAACATAAATCAGGTGCCTTTTCTGAGGCTTTAATGAAATCACCAGCCAATTCAATAGACATACCATCAGTTCTTAATATTGTTGCCTCTGGGTCACAAAATGTATTTTTAAGATTAGTTTAGGCGATAATATATATGTATAATCTTCAAATAACAGTCGATTAGTTAAAAAAGCGCTAATTTTAGAATTTGATTAAACAAATGCGGAGGGTTCAGGCGCGAGTCGGTCACGTGATGTGCTCCTCAGTTCTGTCAGTAGGGGGAGTGGGAGAACGCGTGTGTGTCGTCGTATCTGTTCTGCTCATCTAGCGCATATTTCTTTATTAATATCTGCTGGGTGAATATTAATACGTATATGCTAACATTAATTTTGTGACCACAAAATGACAGCGAGCTATTATACGAGATATTGTGTCGTCGTGTTTGTCTTCACTCACTTCATCATTATCTGGTAAGTGCTATATGCAATATCTGGTATGAGACTTTATTGGCACTAAAGGGTTCTTTCGGCTAAATTTTACTTAATTTCTGTCATAACAGCAAACAACTTCTGCAACTACACAATGATTGTCTGCCTGTGTGCAAAATAAAGCACGTTCACTGTGTAAAACCCCGCGCAGGGCATTTTCAAATTAACGGTCAGGGCGAGTCTGAGCTTATCGTGTTGTGTTGACAGAGACTTTGCTGAGGTAAGTAAGAGAAAGAAATTAATGTGTTAAATAAATAACGTTATAAACTTGAATTATGTTGTGCCAGAATACGTTGTTTAATGAATATCTGTGGAATAGGTTTAAAATAATACATTAATGACTGAACGTGAACTTGACTGAACATTATGGCAGCTAGAAGTATTGAAAAGACGTATAATAGATTTAACAATGTTTTATCTTCTTTATTAGTGTATGTAAATCTGCGCTACAGTCCACGACAAATTTTCTACGGTAGTTTTACGCCTGCATGCTGGTCCTTTCGTCTATCGCGGGGATATCATCACTTCAGCGGACATCGCACTGAAGAGATCCTGTGCTTGCGTGGCGGTGTGTTTGTGTGCTCACTTGGATTGAGACCAGCAGTGCTTTTTTAAACAGTGGGTGAGTACTAACTTATTATTGTGTAGTTTCATAAAAGCCTTACTCTTTTCAGTCACATAACTTTTGTTCATCTGCTAATAATAGGACTATCCATACACAAAGATGTATTGTGGATTTAAGTAATATCTGCGAATATTTATGTGAAAATGTATTAGTGTTCTGCTGACATGAGATCTGAAAATGTGTTCTAGGACCTGATATGGATTAATCCAATGATCAACGTTTTCCTTTGTATCCCTGTTTTGTATACGCTGCCATTACATGATGGTCATATGTCCCGGATGATCGGGAGAAGTCACGTGGTTCAATTATTATTATTTTTTTACGTGGTTCAATTATCTGTTAATAAAAATTTTTTACCATGCATTTAGCATCAGGCAAAGCCTGCAATCAATCTATTAAGACAGAAACAATATCTTACTTATTATTATGTTGTTATGACAATATCATGTGATCATCTGAGTTAGAACAAAATCTATTCATTTTCAGGTACAACTGTGCAAGTGCCCTGAATCATTCTGTTGAAATGTTATGTGTTTAAGATTCTTTATGACATCAAGATGTGGTTTGGGAAGGACCTTCATCTAAATCTGAAGACAGGACATACTGGCTCAAAAAGGTATAATTTTTTTATACCCAATTTGAAATGTTGAACAATTACTTTACTTTACTTTACTTTACTTTACTGTACTGGACTGGTCAAGCGTTTGGTCAGGAACTGCCTATACACTTGAAAAATGCACAGAACTGGAACAGCACATCAGTTGGGAGCACATTAACAAGGATTAAATTTATCCAATAATTATTTTAATATTTATAGGTAAGCAACTACTTGCTGAGTGTATTTAATGAGTGTGTATTAATCTCTTACAGCTCCCATACTTAGTACAGTATATTTTAATCAGTGTGGCAATAACTTGTGTTTTATTTTTATGTTTACACAGGTGTTTCTGATATGGAGAAAAACCCTGCACTGCTCATTTTATTTCTTCATCTTGAGAATACAGCAAGTTTACCTTTTGTCTGGAAAATGTAAGTTTTGAGTTTGGCTAACAATAGAGGTTAGATTTTGATGCAATTTATTACTCATCTCTTTAACTTGTATTTTTAGTTACTCAGTACATGTTATTTTCACAGGATTCAGCAAAGCTAACACCAACAACAATTTTTCATGGCACTTTAAACCACCTTGATGTGAGGAGCCAGCATCAGAATGGATGGTGTCAATATCCTGAAAGTGGAGGTAACAGAGGTACTGTATCTCTTTTTTGTCTCCTTCAGTGTAGCATGTCCAAACCCATCATTGCACACTAAACGTTAAACATTTTTGGTGACTACAAAAGACAGTCTATAACACTTCTAAAATTGTACAAACAACTTATTTCTATAAATTGTTTTGCCATAACAAACCTTACTTAGTGGTAATTGGTTCGTATATAGTTTTGTGTAAATTTGTTCATTTAACGTCTTAAGTTTGGAATGGTCTATACGGAATTAGTTTTGTGTTTATTGATAATAATTATTATAGTTAACACATTTATTTATTTCATACACCAGTTATTATTTATGGGTAGGGGTGTGACGGTCATTATATAACCGTGAGACCGACGGTTATAGTTGAACACCGTCATTAGTAGAGATGCACCGAATATTCGGCCACCGAAAATTTTCGGCCGAAAATAGCCCAAAAGAGCATTTTCGGCTTTCGGCCGAAAGACTTTTATCACCGAAACAATACTGCCGAAATGTTGTGATGACGCAAACAGAAACCGCGACCTGCACGTGCGTGTCTGAAGCAACATGTATGCGGCGTGGATGTATTTAACCGCAAAAAGGCGCTAAAGTACGCACAGAGGCACATGCGGTTGTGTCCGGTCCAGACGTGATCATCACAGTGAGTACTCTCTTCAAAGATCAGAAGTCTTGATGTGTAAACTTTAGAGAGAGTCGCGCAAATGTGTCTCATACTGTATAGTCCATTAACATACATGTGCCGAATAAAGTAATGAAAAACAACGTAACGTTTTTATGCTGCGCTGTTTGGGATTCGCCTTCGTTCTCTGTGTGCGCGCGCGCGTTTAGTGCCCTCAATAGTGCACACACGAGTAAGACGCAAACAAGCGAACGTAAAATCTTTCTGTTATTGACAGGGCACATATAAACAAAATTATCTCCAAAGTATTCTTTTTCTTATAAAAACATTTGTTTATGTCTTAAGTGTATGTATAGATTACAGTCATAAACCAGTCTCTGCTTACAGTAACCTCAAATAACCTACTGAAGTCTAACAAAGAGACAAATAGCTCTAAAAATAATAATATATTTAATTTATACAATAAAGACAGTGTTATGACTCATTTAATTTGATTTCTGTACCAAATGCTAATGTTAGCCCTTATTAATGTGCAGCTTTGTTCTTTTTTATAAATGTTTGTAATTTCTTTATTTGTTATTAGATTTTCCCCACCCCCTTTTTGCTGATCTGAAAAATAATCAGATCCATGCCTCAATAACTGTAATGTGATCTGAACCGTGAGTTTTGTGATCTGTAACAAACCCCTAGTAAAGTTAGTACACAGTGATAGCCATAAATGCATTTGTACTAATAATTGGCATAATAATTTATTTCGGTGTTTCCGTTTCGGTTTTTCGGCCTTGGTTTCCTCATATTCGGTTTTCGGTTTCGGCCAAGAATTTTCATTTCGGTGCATCCCTAGTCATTAGAACTCTATAACCGGCAAAACCGTGTTATTAAAATATTTTTAAAAACATTTTTTATCAAAGAATTTTAAAATACTAATTAAAAACAATTGTTAACAGTCTGTGTTACACGCCCCCTCATGTTCTCATGCAGTGAAAATACAGAGCGGAGCAACACTGACAACGCGCTGACATACAGGACAAACCAGGTTACTTTTCGGTTACTTTTGAGATTAAACATATTAAACAAAGTCTCACCTTTCAAATCATCTCTTCCGTCAGTACACTCCGCTTTTCAAGTTCAAATCCTCCCATGCTAACCTACTAACTCTCCTGAACGCACATTCACTGCTTGCTGTTAATTTTAAAGAAACGTAGAGCAAGTAGCTAATCAGTGTCTAGTTTATTCAAACGCCGGGTGAGCACTGTGCAGCGCATCTGTGGAGAGCGTTTGCTGCGCGTGGCCATTGTGCTTTTACACCGGTTGCGTTTGCAGCGCATAGTGTGCAGTTTAATAACAATCTGAAGTTCACATTACTTTCTTTTACCTGCATTTATGAGCAAAACCTCTTCAATACGCTTTAAATCCACATTGTTTTTGTGCTGTTCTGTACTGACAGATATATATAGACACAATTACAGACATAAAAAGCCCATGGCACAAATTTGTTTCTCTAAAGATTATTAAGATAGATTAGTGCTGGGCGATAATTCGATAACGATAATTTTACCGATATAAACTTTTTCGATAAAACGATAAGGGCAGTTCGATAAGGGATCGATAATGTTTACGCACTGTGCGTAATGTTGCGTAACTTGCGTGAGCACTTCCGGATGCGGCACGCGCTCTTGGTTTACAATCAGACTGTCAGTTCGACTTGAAGGAGTGGAGGATGAGGCAAGTTATTCATTTATTAGTAGAGCCCTATGATTTTCGCGATGCGGATAACGCGGACGGAATCACGGAATCCAAATGCGCGGAAACATTTTCTTGTGTGTAATGTTGGACGCGCAAACAGGGTTCGTCTAACACAGCAGACACAATAGGTGCAGTTCTGTACTTTCTTTCAGCGCACGCACACAATCGCACAGCTTTTAAAGTATTTTTACAGGACATTCACAAATTCAGGAAACTGAGGAAAAACAGCAGATCCACCACTGCAGTGAATATACTGTATGCGTATGTGCGCTCCCACAGCAACGTGACGCTCTTGACATCCATTTATCAGTGTACAGCTCGTATGTATAACACACGCGTGATCACTGAACTAAGTTTTGTTTCTTGTTTAAGTGAACATAAACAGCTGGATGTTACTCAGTAGTATATTAAAACTTAAAGCAGTCTATCTTGGGTCTTAAAGTGACAGTAGCCTGCTGCTTTCTGTGTCAGAAATGTGTTGATTTCATAACAAATAGATTTACATTTAATACAGATGCCTGAACATTAAAACAAGATTTTAGTATTTGTATTTGTCATGTTCTGAATAAAAAGTAGTTTAAAACCATTATTAACTGTCTGGTTTTTACAATTTTCATTCAGGAGCAAAAATCTGCCTTTAAATTTGACAGGAATAAAGATTTGTTATTTATCATGATAATTATCGATATCGACTGATATGGAAAACATTTTATCGATAATTTTTTTCGTCATATCGCCCAGCCCTAAGATAGATGATAGATAGAGGATTAATTTATGCTGGGCAGAGAGTGACAGCGCAGTCTTCTTGCAATAGTGTGTTTTTTAAATATTTCATTGCTTTCTGTTAAATTGTTCAACATTATTACTGTTTGAAACACACTTGGCATAACATTCATGATTTTATGGTAAAATGACACTTTCCCGTCAATCCACGAGCATTTAAACGAGCAAAACACACCCCACCGACAGTTATGTTACGAACCGTCACATTTGACTCATGTCATAACCGACATCACCAATTCTGAAACCGGCACACCCCTATTTATGGGTAATATTTGTGTCATGTTTTAGTCACTGAAATGTGTAAAATCGTGCAAAAATATTTAATAGTCTACCTGTGGTCTATTAAATATTATTTATTCAAAATGTAATTCTACTTCGCAGTGGTGGCTGGTGACTTCTCTCCTAAGTGGTGCAAATTCAAAATATGTGTTCAGAGTGTAATGTGTGTTGCTCATCATGTCAAAGTATGCGTTCGTTGTGTCATGTTAACCATGTGCATCTTGCCTTATGTGAAAATACGTGCCTGCTGTAAAAGCGTCAGAAGGGTTTATGATTTTATGACACTCACTTTCACAAAATACTCGCAAGACACTAACTTAACACTAAACTCTGATTACACATGAGATTTAGCGAGATCGTTTATAATAAACCCCTTTGAAGCATCTGCAGCAGACACGCATTTTGACATGATGCGTGATACACATAAGTTTACATGACGCGCTAAATACATGTTGTGACAAGCTTTGCATCGTGCACCCTTGAAAAAGAAGTCACCAACCAGCACTGCGACTGGGTTATTTAAGCTTTCAGTAATGTTATTGTAACATTCTCCGTAATATTTTCTCTGTTCTCTCAAGGTGGATCTCGAGACTTGGCCATGTTCTAGATTATAACTGGTGAGCTCAAAGTACATTATTGCTAAAAACAAGCATTTTAGATGATTAGTTAATTTTTTGACTTATTATTAATTTGTTTTATTATTTGTTACAGGATTATCACAAGTGCTGTCGCCCCTGCTGTATATGACGCCCCCACCACCTACACCAGGTGTAGGAAATGTCGGTCCTGGAGTGCCGTTGTCCTGCAGAGTTTTGCTCCAGCTCTAAACAAACACACCTGAACAACTAGATCTGAAGAGTCACCAGAAAACTACAGGTAGGCGAGGTTTTATCAGGGTTGGAAATGAAATCTGCAGGATTTCGGCACTCCAGGACCGACGTTGCCTACTACTGACCTACACCTTCATCCTGCCACCACCACCCATACTACCTACAAAAAACTGTATTGTAATTATGCTTTTCACTGTATTGTATGATGTGGTTTTCTCATTTAGGGTAACTACACTATGGCAACAATTGGATACATTGATTGCTGACTGATTTTGTTATTTTTTCTTTACTTTTTGTTTAAAATCTAATCATTTTTTTGTTATTTTTGTTAATATTGTTACAAATATACAGTTAAAACTGCACAATAAATTTTCTGCTTTTAAAGATATAGTTGTTGTCTTTATATTTAACATCAACCAATAAAATAACAGTATTTAATTTAATCTTAAAAATACAGTAGTATATATTTTACACTGTAAAATAAATAACAGTAAAATTGAAAAAATACAGTAGTATATATTTTACACTGTAAAATAAATAACAGTAAAATTGGAAAATACAGTAGTATATATTTTATACTGTAAAATAAATAACAGTAACATTTCCAGTATAACAGTAAAATGCTGTATGTTGGATCTTACAAAAAACAGTATAATACTGTACTTCATTTTGCAGTATCCTTTAAACTACTGTCATTCTTTCTACAGTAATTTTACTGTTGTTTGAAATACAGGAACTACTGGATAATTGTTGCCAGTAAGTTACTGTTAATTTGACAATAAACTTTTTACAGTGTATAGTCACGTAATTATTTTATTCTTTTTCGTGATACTGTAACGAATTTCCGCGTTTTTACTCTCATGAATTTCTGTTTATGTGTCATTGTCACGTATTGGTTACTCAATTGCTTTTTCCTATTTAAACCATTGTCGCTTCGTTTTTGTATTAACAAGGGCACGTGTAAACTGAACGTCTGTGTTAAGCTGCTTTTCACTTCTCAATCAGTTTTTAGTTTTTCTGCAAAAAGCCTGCACTTTCATTACACTCCCATTAATCAATTTGGGAAATTTTCCACTTCATAGAGGTTTATTGGTTAATGGGTGCAATGTTTTTCGGCAAAACATTTTCGCCTGTGACTTTCACCTTGTGTGGCATCAGTAAAATGAAATGATGTGAAACTTTCCCCTGTGGTGGTCAGGGCGTTTCTGAACTCCTCATTCACACGTTTAATTGCCAATGTTGAACAGCATGAACTCTTGAGATTCCACGGTGATTTAATATGATCAATAGTGTCAAAAAGGATAAAGGGAAATCCAATGAAACAGTCATTACTTTTATCTCATTATTAAATCCTGCTCGCCTTGTCGTTAGTCATTTGAGCTCATGCACAGAGGCATATTGCTTTAATCTCTCTCTCTCTCTCTCTCTCTCTCTCTCTCTCTCTCTCTCTCTCTCTCTCTCTCTCTCTCTCTCTCTCTCTCTCTCTCTCTCTCTCTGCTAAAGACAGAAATAAACAGAAAACAACCTGCTGTTTAAGGGTTTATTTTCCCATCTGTGCATGCAATTCATGTTTAGGAGCTATTTAAATGTCTTCTATAAATTTTGACTGTCTTAAGGACAGACGATGTTTCTAAATTAAAATTGATAACAGATGGCCAAATCTACACTCTTTCCTTTTCTATGAAACGTTAAACCGTTTGAGTCTTTGTCACTTGCACATATTGTTTGTCCATCTGTAGTTAATGTGAATATGAATAAACATGAATCAGTAGTGAATAAATAGGTTGTAGGTGTGAAAAAAATTCACATTAAGTTAAACACTCAGACAGGAGTGTGGTGATTCATGTCCTCGCATGATCTTTACAGCAAAGTTGCTATATGTCAGTCATTTGTCAGTGATTCATATGATCAGATAATGTAATGACAGGTTTCTGGACAATTGTTTATACTATAAAGCATCTTTGCAGATTCCCTATGAGGTGATAGAGGTATAGGAAGTATTTTATATATTGTTTACCATATCTAAACTTTTTTGTGTTACTTTAAAGTGTAAAAGAAGGCACTTAAGGTCACTTTTAAATCAACAAAGGTGTTTCTCAAGCCATTGTATTACTTCTGACAGAAATGTCAAGCGATGTTTTGATGTATTATAATTTTTTTGTCTACAACCTGTTTATGACTTTTTTATGAGTTTTGGGTTAAATTACAAACCAATGGGCTACCTCCTCCCATTAACCTTTTCTCCAGAGCTCCGCCCCTATAAAAAAGCAACCCCAAAACTCAAAAAGATTGACACCCATTGAACGTTTCTGATTGGTGTTTCTGATGTTTGTCACTGAAATAAGATTTTTCTGGGAAAAAAATGCTTTAGCACTTTAAATGTAATTTATGATGCTTTTATCCTGCTTACCTCACAGAGGAAAGCAGAAACATAAAACACCTATTATCGTTTTTTAATACATCCCCTCCGTTTGAAATTTATGTCCAGTTTGAATCAGGTCCAAAATTTGATATATCATTTATAAGTTAAATATGCAGCACTTGTAAAAATAGGCTGTATAAAGTCCATCTCTTTTCAAAGCATTCCTCTCAAGCAATCATTCACGGCGTGGATCCATAGTGTCAGATGTTCACAAATTGTCTTTGTGTTGCCCAGCACTGTCCTTCAAATCGATGCCTTGCTGACAGTTTAATGGCCCTCCAGCTTGTAAGGCCTCAATGGTGATCTAGTGTTTCAGAATGAAATTTGATTAGGTTGACCACGAGTGTACGCATTAATGCCTTCACCTTATCATAAGTGCTGGTCACAAGCTGCCCATTCTTTCACCATCCATTAAAGCTTTCTCTGAGAAGACCGGCAGATGCCACAGTGGTTGTGTTATTGTATAGTATTGGATAAAAGTCATTTGAATGAAGCAGGGAATGATTTGTGGGAAATGCAGCGTACTTTGTGCACTAATGTGAGTAATTCAGGACCGAGAATCGATCTGCAATGACAATGCAATCCGTAGCCTCTTTCAAAGCGGACGAAAACATTGTCAAATTGTCTCAAAGTTAGGCTTATAGCTGCGACTGGTGTTTTTGTAGTCAGGCCCGTAACTTTAGCAGTCCCGTGAATGGATCGAGGCGTCGGACGGATGGTGTTACCGTTTATTTAGACAAGCTCTGAACTTTTCAACATGTCTGCACTTTGTTTAATCTACAGTATAAAGAGCATACTTGAAAGCTGTTAGGGTTGCCTGAGACGTGAAAAGAATTTGCTGTAAAAAATCTAGCCGACGAAATTGAGCTGAATAGCAAACTACGCACTGAATACGTTGACGAAAGAGAAAAACATACAATGCTCTGGGATACTATGCCCTGTGGCTCTGTTTCTCCAAATCATTTCTGTGCCTAGAAAGATCTTATGTTTTGTTTTCACAGCAGAATCAAGACCAGATATGGTTTGTTATGATAGAGTCATATTGGCAGAATACAGATAACAGTCTGTCTTATTTTACAGCTTACCGTCCAAAAAGAAATGGGAAAATTAGCCCTACTAATATTTTCTTGGAAGCTGTGTTTATTGGCTGGAAGCTATGTTAACATGGGAGCTGATCTGTAGGACTTTTTTCACATAATAAGAATATTTGATGAGAATGTTGAGCACAAACGTAAGTTTAAATAGTAACACAGAATTTCTATAGAGCTATACACTACATTGTCAAAAAAAGCACACTTTTTGACCTAAAGAGTTTATATTTGCTACATAACGATACCAAAGAGTATTACTACCACAGAAGTATATATTAGTACCATACACAGGGCCGGCACCACGGGGGGTATGAGGGCGCATCGCCCCCCCCCCCCACACACACGCACACACAGGTACTATCCTGCCCCCTCAGATCACCATTAATGTTGAATGGTATTTTAATGATAAAATGTGCTATTTAAAAATCACATTTGCCTAGTGTGTTGTCTTCCTAGAGTGAATAATAAGCTAGCAATATTTTAGTTAAGGACGGTCTGTGAGGCAAGGTCGAATTTAGGTTGGTCGCTTGACTAAGTGTGCTCAGCCACCCTAATAACATTACGTAAAATTTCTTGCACTACGAAAAGCAAATAGGCCCAGCCCCAGTTTTGCTGATCCAAAAATTATTCGATCTATGCTTTAAAAAACGCAATGTAATCCATTTAACCAATACTTTATAGTAAAATTATGTAATTTGAGAGTAGGCATTGGGGTCCACCCTATTTTACCCCTATTATGTTTAAAATGTCTGGCCTTGCAGTGTTTCACACTAATTTGAGGGGTAAAAACGTTTAGGGTTTGAGTTAAGGGTAATTTGGGGTTTCTTTGATTAAAACCAGGATCAGATGATTGTTGATCCAGGATCACATCTTACTTTGTCAAATCACAGCGACCCTATAATGGGGGGGGGGGCTTGGCCGGGGGTGGGGCTTAGCTAGGGGACCCCCATAAGCTTTGACTAATTCGAACACTGCTGCCACTATCTCTGTGTCTGAGCTCCAAATAACAAGGGTTGTGCTAATATGTAGGCATGCGCTTTTTGTTGTTGTTGTATATAGTATGATTGTTCGGAGCTCTGTACATTGCTCAATATAGCTGCAGATTTTGTGGTTGTATTACCGAGATGTTTGTTTATAACACATTAAAACTTAAGGAACGTACCATAACTATATGTACCCTTTTTTCTAACTGGGAGAATTATATGCATTCATGTGATCATGGAATTTTTAGATGCCCCCTTTATCAGCTCTCGGCTGGCGCTGGCACTGACCATACAGAAGTACATACTGGTATCAAATGGATACATGTTTGTACCTAATTGGTACATATTAGGGCCTTTTTAAATGATAATGTCCCAATAGGGACCACTTCGGGACCATTTTTTTCTGACAGTGTAACATCTACTTCACATCAATTAAAGTGAATTCCTTTTTTGTCTTTACCTAGCATTTAACACATGCCTACTAATAGGATTTGAGAATTAGTTTTTTTTTTTTGCTTTTTTATTACATAAAAACAAGAAATGTCTAAAAATTTGAAAAATGTAATGTCTAATTAACACATTCATGTAATTCTCTAAAAAAAATAAGAAGTAGAGAAAAGATTGCACTCTTAAAATAAGAAAATTAAGAACCTTTAACATTTGTGTGAATTTGTGTGATAAAATATGTGTGCATAAAAGCATTATATAATATATTTTTGTCTAAGCAACAGTGCTCTTTACTTTACCTCTACTTTAGGCCAGTGGTTCTCAAACGGGGGCCGCAAGATGGTGCCAGGTTTTATGATATTTTATAAAATACATTAATTCATCATAAATTCTGTGTAATTAAACCTCAAAAAAATAAAATAAAATAAGGTTACTAACCAACAGCACTATGTTGTATAATTTAGTATGTTTTGTTTAATTGAAATCTTACATTTTAGAATTTTAATGGCTTCCCTTTGGGTCTAGCCATTTCTGGTGGGAAAGTAAAATTGACACTACTCCATAGCTGAAATGAGGATGATTTATTTAAAAGAGTTCAAATACAAGTGAAAGATACATCCAACTCCATATTGTGTATGTAGGTCAAAAACTGTCTCCCTTCCCACTCACCCTTGCCACATCACTTCCTGTCTAATATGGCTACCCACAGGAAGTGCCAAGGCAGGTACAACTCTTACCATTCACCACGGGAGAGCACAAAACCCCATAAAACAAGTGAACATGAACACTGAGATATTAAACACTATATTTACAATATTTAAATGTATAGTTAATTTTATGGCTCCTACAAGAATTGTTTTAGGTCAGAAATTTTCTTTTGGGGGGCCGCAAAGGGATGCACTGTACCCAAGGGGCCCACACACCAAAAGTTTGAGAATCACTGCTTTAGGCAACTCACACATATAAACACAGAACCTATATTCCTGAAAACCCATTCAAACAGACGCTAAATGAAAACACTACACTCACTACAAAAATAGAATAACATATTTTCCCCCAGGACTTCTTATTTAACAAAGTTGATATTGTTGCTGGCTTTCCCAATTTGCTTTTCAAAAACCGAGTCACTCGACTCATAGTTTGTTATTTTATTGCTGACATTAGAGTGTCGAGCTTGCTTGTCCTGCGGTTTTGTAACAGATTTATTCATCTTTTTCACTTCGGTGATGACAAGTTTTGTCAGCACATTTGTGCTGTTCCTATTTTGAAACGGTGTGAATTTAATTTAATAATCAACGGCACCTTTTTTTAACCTGAAAATGCTTTTCATTCATGCAAATGAGTATTAGTTCCCCCCTGCAGTAAATAGACCATATGTCTGTGATTAATGTCACTTTTCGTTTTAGCGTTTGGCATAAAAAGGTCTTCAGCTTGGTCATTAGATGGTCCAAACTGCCCATTAGCTGGTAAACCAGTGACTGCATTCCAAAAAAAAAACGCCATTATCATCGTGTGACCAGCTGGTGGCTGGTTTATTCCTGTTTTAAGATGGTTTGTATATCAGCCTGGACCAGCTAATGGCGAGTTTGGACTAGCTGATAAAAACAATCAAGCCAGGAACATTTAATAATTCATGCCTCCAAAAGATTCCTAAATACATGCAAAACAAAGTTCCGTGGTATTGTCATGGAATATTTTGCTCATTTATCCGTGTCTTTTTCACGGATCTCCGAATTTTTCTTTGTCCATACCAAGGAATTGTTTCTCATGTCAGATTCACGTTTTGGTTACTGAATGGTTTTTCCTATTTTTAAACCATTTTTTATGGGAACGGGGTAAGATTTTGGGGTTTGGGTTAGGATGTCACTTAAACTATTGGTTTATAAAAAAAGTCCAGATTTTTAAACAATAGACTTTATGCCCAGCTGCACTACTTCCTGAACTTCAGCCAGCTCCTTGCTTCCTGTCTGCCATTATTGGACAAACTGATTAATCCAGGTGTGTCTGATTATTGTTGTTGGGACTACTGAGGTCAGGCACACCTGGATTAATCAGTTTGTCAAATAATGGCAGACAGGAAACAAGGAGCTGGCTGAAGTTCAGGAAGTAGTGCAGCTGGGCATAAAGCATATTGTGACCTGATGTTAGGGTTAGAGTTGGGTTTTGGTTAGTTACAGAGAGTTGTTCTTACCCTAAACCCACATGAAAACGGTAAGAAAATAGGAAAAACAATTTAGTTACTAAAACGTCAAACTGACAAGGAAAGGAAAGTCTGTGGTATGGACATAAAAAATGCAGAGATCTGTTACAATGACACGGATAAATGGGCAAAATATTCTATGACTATAACATGGAAATTCGTGAGATCAGGTTGTGCTGGGACAGAACGTCCCTTTGAAGCGCCATCTTTTTTCTTCTTTATCCCATTCTGTGCAAACCACTACACAAAAACATTTCCTTCATGTTGTTTTTGGAAAAACGTTTCTGTGAGAATAAATTTCTATTAAGTAACGTTTGCACTTGCATGGCAAAAGAGAGAAAATTGTTGTTAAATGTGCACACATCCTTTAAAAATAAAAGTGCTACATATTGCCATGGAAGTACCATTTTTGGCTGTGTGGTTCTATAAAGATACTTTTTATCAACCATTTTTGGTTCCACAAAGAATCATTCAGTCATTTTTTTCTTACATTTTTATAATCTGAAGAACCTTTTTTCCACTACAAAGAACTTTTGTGAAACAGAATTTGGATGTTCTTCAAATGTAAAGGTTTTTTATGGATCTATTCTTCCAAGAACGGTTCTTCTAATCTTCTATATCATGAAGCACTTTTATTTTTAAGAGTGTGTAGAACTTCAGCCAGAGACTGTAAATGCAATATGTTAGTGAAGCAATACTTGTTATTGGTTAAAATGTCTCTTGTTGCTTAGCTAAAGCATCAATTATCAGGGCATTAAAACCAGACTTTATGTTAGCTAAAATGTTTTAAATTTGATTTATGTATCTGGACGAAAACGATTTGTTTTGTTGACATCCAAAACCCATTAGCCTTGCTTCCAACAAAAACAATCAGTAACACAGACTTTTCCATTTTTCTGACTTTCTGAGCCCGGCATTAAGTGACAAGGGAATTTGTTTTGGTGCATTAAATGTTTATCCATTCCATTAGACCTTTTGGGGCGTGGCAAATATATGCCCTATCACAGCTAAGGGTGATTGCCTTATCAAGCTGTGCTTTTTGTGCGCTCCCTTTTCTTTTAATGTGTAGGTCTCTCTCTCTCTCTCTCTCTCTCTCTCTCTCTCTTTCTCTCTTCTTTCCTCTGCTCCCTCTCTGATGAATGGAAAATTACCTCTGTTCCCACAGTTTTGAGGCTAGGGGGTTATAAGAGGAAGAAGGAAAAGAAGGTGTGAGATGAGAATTCATACATTAGATCACAAGATCTACCTGATAAACGGTAGACGACACCTAATTTATCACTGGGCACACTGGGGAATAAAGACTCTGTAACTACTATTGGAGGAAACCGATACTTTCTTCACAAGGGCAGATAAAGAAAAAGAGGAAAGAAAAACTGTCAAGCAAATTAGCTGCAGGAAACGTCTGGAGGAAAAGGAATATACGTAATTTGATGTGCTGGTGTTACAATGTCACACTAATTCACTGTCTGAAGTTTTGCTTCGAGCATATTGTAATGCGTGAAGTGTGCATAATGGTCCACTTAGACTTAGAAAGGTGCAAAGAAGTGGTACACCTAAAGTCTTTCCTGGCCTTTTGCCTTGGTTGGATTGGAGAGAAACCTTTTATGATGGATAGGATAATGAGGAAGGTATTTGTCCAAAGCTACTTTATGGGGCTGATGAGGCAGTTTATAAGAGAAACAGAGGCAGCTTGTCACTTTTATAGTTTTGTTATTTTTCACGGTTGATTTATTATCTTTTATAGGCACATATCTTAGAAGAGGCTACAAAACAATTATGTTTAAAGTTGCCTCACTACTGTATGGGGTAAGTTGTCAAAAAGAAGCAGCTATTGAACAGTTTTAGTACAAATGTAAACAGGTAAACTTGTTCGAACCACCAAACAATTGACCTATGGCTAAGCCACGCCCCTCCACTCACTCGGACAAACAATCAACATTCAGTGATAGGCGCTATGGCAGCTGTCAAAGTAGGAGACATTTCACAGAGGCAATTGTTGATTTTTGGAGACAAAATGACTCGAGGTCACCAAAACGGAATGAACTATGCATTGGAGGGTTATATTAATAATTTTGTTTTTGAGAAGGTCGATGAAAAGCTTCAGCTCCACGCAAAAATGTACAGGTCACATTGTAAATGCGATAAATCGCATCTCATTGCCATCATGATCAAATTAAATATGTACAGGTCTAAGTTGTATACGTTTTCAAGCCTTTTTACCATCTTTACCAAGAGTACCTCTCCGTTAGTTTGGTGCTACAGTATTTACATGAATCATTCAGCACAACATGCTATTACAAATAACATTTGTTATCTCAGTTATTTACAGATACGTTAATAAAGCTAAGTGATATGATGTCAGTGTTGTTTTCATCACCTATTTTTTATGACGTTAACGTGACGATGACTAGCTAAAAATGTCTCTAAGGTGACGAAAACATGACGTGACGCTTTCGAGTTTTCGTTGACGAGACGAGACGGAACGAAAATGATTATAAGTGACATTTACAATGCATGTTATTTCTGCCTATTTTGCGTGAAATCTGTCAGAATGCTCTCGCTTCCTATCCTTGTTTTGGGTCAACACAGTCTCACTCATGCCCACCACCACCCGGCTGCCACCATCCTGCACACGCGCACCAGATTTCACACAACAACACACCTGCGGCTGTGGTGAGTTCGAAGGACCGTGGGGGTGACGCCAATAAATGGAAACGACAAGATGATTTATGGACATTCTTTCAGTATAATTCATCAGATTATACTGAATGCATATTGGGACACGACGGTAATGTGTACCACAACCTCAAGCGGCACCTGAAGGCTCATCACGCTAATATTTTTTTAAAGGTAACTAACAAGTCACGCTGTTAACATATCATATACATTCAGTTTTACACGACATTCAGTTGGTGACACATTTCATGGTAAGCTTAAGGTTTTACATGTATCTACTTGTCAAACTTAAACCCATTTCCAATACTTTTTGTGATGTATTTAAATAACAAGGCAAGGCACGCGTTTCTCAACTTTATAAGTGAGGTCTCAGCGTAACACACAAACTGAACATGAGGGTATATCAGGCTCAACTTTTTTGTTATGACATGCGCAGAAGGCACACTGACTAAAACAATGGCAAGCCTCAGGGACAACCTTAAAGGGACCATTTAACATGTCCGCCCAAAAAAAAATCAATTCATACTCCACACGCCAAACAGACGGGGGCAGTATACCTCCAGAAAAGTGAGTTGGTCTATTTTAATTTAGCAGCTGCAAATTCAGCAGCATATATCAAGTTTGATTTACATTAGCAACTAAGTTATCATTAGTCACAAAAAAACATTCGGTCTCATTAAAATTGCAATGTTTTGCGCTACGTTTCGTGCGTCCATTTGGTGTTCATTATAATCGAAGACATTTCAAGCTTCTTAGCTAATGTTACATTTTAGCATCAGCTTGGTAGATAACGGGTGAAACCCGGATCGGATCGGTGGGTAGAGCTAACTATTAAACGTTAACAGCTAAGGATGCGCAATAATTTGCATGCGATAGTCATTGCGCTTCTCGTCAGTGAAGCCGGTTTATTGATTAAAAGTGAATCGCCATCAGCTGCTTTCAGATGGAGCCACATTTACTGCACAAAGCCGTAGTTCATGTACAAGCTGAGCATAGGTTATGGCAATGCCTATTATAAGTGAACTTCTAGCGAAATACTAACAGCATCTTACTTACCAATCGAAAAGAAAAGTTGTCATTTCGGAGTCGAACCTCATTTCTTTCATGTTCATTAGTTGTCTCCAGCGATGAAAAGCAGTGCCAGTATTTACTCTGGTTCGGTTACTTTATTTATCATATTTTATTTGTGATTCCGAGCGCGTTGTTCCCTGCAGCAAATGTTTGTGGTAGTGGTAAATGTCTCTTGCTTTAGCCATTCTTCCGCTCTCTTCCCTGAACTGAAATACGTCCGAAACCCCTATTGCAAGGCAGGAAGGCATCAAGGCATGTCCGAATCCATGGCTGTCCGAATTGCATTTCTCTGAGCTGCATTCATAAATCTTAAATCAACAAGTCAGCTGCCTTTTCGGACGCAGCGGTAGGGCTGTACTCCCACTTATTCGTGTATTGCAGTTTGGCTGGCGGTTATGTGCGTGGCCCGCATACCGCCTCCCATGGTCGAAACTGGTATTACAACACCAGTCGGGCTGTAGCTAGTAATTTAGCATGCTAATTCAGATTGATATTTCTGCAGCCCTATACCTTGTCATTTTTTTAATGACATCTTTGCCCTTATTTCTTCTCATTCTTTTGATGCGTGTAACTAATTTTTAAAAATCTTTTACCTCAATTATTACAAATGGCACCTTTAATGCACATTTTAATAGTATTAAATACACCACACTGTTTAACCTAAATTAATTTATTAAAGACTACTTTTTTAATAAAATTGACTTAAACTTGACTAAATCCTTTTTGCGTTTTAATCGACTAAAACTTGACTAAAACCTTTTTATGTTTTCGTCGACTAAAACTTGACTAAAACTATCAAGTTTATAAGTGACTAAAATGGGACTAAAACTAAAAAGCATTTTCGTCAAAAGACTAAGACTAAAACTAAAAGGGCTGCCTAAAACAAAACTGCATGATGTACAACGCAGCTAGAAGCTAACGTTAATGTTTTCTAATGTTAGGCTAACGTTATGTTAGAGATGTTAAAGATAACGTTAAAATACGTTGTTGACTTAGCTTAGAACAGATGTAGACATCCTTGTTTAATTTATTCACCTTTAGTTGGTGTTGTGGTTTACCGCATAACTTAATCCACAGCAAACACTTATTTCGGTTGAGATGTGGCATGGGAAAGGGTAGAAAAAAAATGGGTAAAAATACACAACGTCGCCCAGCATCTCCACTCTACCACGTGTGTCAAAGTTTCATCATGGAAACCGTTTGATCATATTAAACTTAAAATGACAAGAAAAAGCATATAAAAACGAATGCAATGCATTTCAATGGACTTGAAAGCAGAGAATGTCAGAGTGTATTGGGTTGGCTAGCGCACTGTGATTGGCTCAGTGTGTTTGGGGGCGTGGCTCAGCCATAGGTCAATTATTGAAACACCAAAATGTAACCAGCAAAAAATCTAAACTTTTTTGGTCAACAAATACTTTCATTAATTTCTGCACACACATTTGAAACGTGACAATTCCCCCTGATCCCACATGTACAAAAATTGTCTTGTGTATACAGTTTAGCTTGGATAAAATCTACCTTGATACATTCCCAGAATTACATGTAAAGGTACAAGAATGTACAAACGTTGTCACTGAGCTGGGTCCTTTTAAAAAATACCTCAAAGGTACAAATATCTCAAAGAACTTTTAGACAAAACAAGCATTTGTGTAATTGGATTTTTCACTCAAAACCTTGTGACAACTAGCCCCAGTCTTCCCCACACACTCAAGACCAGATTTACTAACAGCTCGCGCCATTTTGGCATTAAATAACGACTGTCGGGATTCACCAAAGACACGCAGTGGATAATTAGTGCCAAAAAGGTGTGGTTTAGTTATTTCTGTAACTATCCTTATTGCATATGCACTTAGGATGCACTGAGGAGATTATTTAAATGATTCAAGCAATGCGATTTACTAATGTTTGTGTCACCAGGTGACTATGGGAGGGCGGGAACCAAAAGTGGCGGAGAAAGGTTCCGCGAAGATAGTTTCCGCCTGGGCCCGATTTTTAACTGCAACAGTTTGCTTCCTGGTCTCCTTGACGATGAAAATCATGAGGAAACGAGCAACAGGTGTGGCGATTCAGTGAAGCAACACATGATTGGAGGAGAGAGCAAAGACAAGCCATATAAAAAGGTCCAAGAAGCACAAAGGGAGCAGAGCTGTTTTCGGGCGTGAGTCCCTTTATGCCTTGGGCAAACCGAACCACATGCCCCGTCCCTGGAGGAGCCAAAGGGCGCCGTTGATCCGTGAGTCACCTAGGGTGGAAGGAAAGAGTGCGGCCGCCAGAAGAGGCGAAAAGGACGGGGCTGTGACGAAATTAAAGGGACACCACACCGGGGTGCTTGTGGTGTACTTTGTCTACGCTGTGTTGCTGCTTTGCAGATGAACCAGGCTGGTTGGATCGTGCTATTGGGGAAGAGAGAAGAAAGGGACAGTCAGTTGACGAAGGAATATTGAGGAGTTTCATCAGAGAAGGAGTGAACACAGAGCCATCAAGAGGGTAGCGAATAACAGTTGTGGACAACTAAGCGTGAGTAACCGATGCGGTACTTATCTGAGCCATACTTGTACGAAGAGTTGTTTTGGTGTGTTCCTTTGTGTTTTTGAGGTCCCTGGCCCCACTGGAGAGGACAGCGTGGGTGAGCCGTGGGTTGACCGGAAGTACGGACGAAGGACCTGATAGGAAGCACCGTTCGCTAGTAGAACAGTGGCCCTGTGGGGAAACGGAAACACAGGTGAGCCAGGGGAGCGGAATCAACACGCCGGGCCTGTGATTACACACATCTTACTCTCATTGGCGGTCCAGTTACTGCCCAACCATCCTCTCGAGGTCGTCGTAGCCAGGTGGCAAGGGCGATTTAAAAACCACGTGAAGTTTATAAGAGTGCTGTGGGTGAGTTTCACTGATTGATGGTGTTTACGCTTTACTTGCTGTGTGTATGCTGTGCTTGTAGCCTTCAAACTGCCTAGCCTCAGACGAGTCGCGAGACAACGACATCCGTTGTGGCCTGGGTCCTAAGGAGAGCGAGAATATTTAGCCCTGTGCCCGGGGTGTGTCCACGAGAGCTTCGTTTATCCATAGAGCAGACAGTGGTGAAGCCCAGTGAGTATTACCAAGAGTGTACTGTGCGGACTGTGGGTTGTAGCAGTGGATGTATTGACCTTTCCACCAGAAGCTCGTGGTGAGCGGAGCCCCGACGAAAGTTCGCCCCAACTCGTGACCACGGTTGGGGAAGAAGGAGGGGGAGTTCGGGAAGCGTTCGGCTCCGTGTCATCAGCCCCACTAGTCCCTACGACGCCCGGACAGGTTGAGTGGATGGGCGAAGGAATACGGTGTACCAGCACTGTAGCGAAAGCCCACTGTTTGCAAGGAAAGCTCTGTGTACGAAGATCCCCAGTACTGTGAGTAACGTGACCTGTAAAGTAAACCTGTTCGGTGCTTATAGCAAATAACTACCTGTACAAGTGAAGCTCTGTGTGTGTACGAAGATCCCCAGTGCTGTGAGTAATGTGACCTGTGAAGTAAACCTGTTCTGTGCTTATAGCAAATACCTACCTGTACAAGTGAAGCTCTGTGTGTGTACGAAGATCCCCAGTGCTGTGAGTGACGTGACCTGTGAAGGGCCAGAGCCCCTACGGAGCCCCTGTCCCCAGTCTTTCCCTCAAGTGGCCCTGGATGCGAAGAAGAGACGCATTAGTTTTAAATTGCCCTTCCCCCTTTCCCCCCTTTCCTTTTAAATATTTAATAAAGTTTATTTTAATTATAGTATACTCGTCTGTCTGGTCATTGGGGTGGTCTTGGGAAACTCCTCGAGGTGGAAGAGTTGAGAGGGGTGTGACCCTTAGCATAGTTGGGTCCGCCCTCGGGGTGTGACAGATTTGGCGTAGTCGGCAAGATTCCACCTCGAGTTGAGCGACCAAGGCCCTCCAATGGCCGACGACGAGTTGCCCGAAGCCCCACCCCGTGTAGTGCCCGAGAGGCCTGAAGCCCCCACCCGATTCCCCACCTGTTGTCCCACAGACCGTTCTCGGGACTAGAACGGTTTGGCAGGGGGGGATGTCACCAGGTGACTATGGGAGGGCGGGAACCAAAAGTGGCGGAGAAAGGTTCCGCGAAGATGGTTTCCGCCCGGGCCCGATTTTTAACTGCAACAGTTTGCTTCCTGGTCTCCTTGACGATGAAAATCATGAGGAAACGAGCAACAGGTGTGGCGATTCAGTGAAGCAACACATGATTGGAGGAGAGAGCAAAGACAAGCCATATAAAAAGGTCCAAGAAGCACAAAGGGAGCAGAGCTGTTTTCGGGCGTGAGTCCCTTTATGCATTGGGCAAACCGAACCACATGCCCCGTCCCTGGAGGAGCCAAAGGGCGCCGTTGATCCGTGAGTCACCTAGGGTGGAAGGAAAAAGTGCGGCCGGGGTGTGCCCGGGGTGTGTCCACGAGAGCTTCGTTTATCCATAGAGCAGACAGTGGTGAAGCCCAGTGAGTATTACCAAGAGTGTACTGTGCGGACTGTGGGTTGTAGCAGTGGATGTATTGACCTTTCCACCAGAAGCTCGTGGTGAGCGGAGCCCCGACGAAAGTTCGCCCCAACTCGTGACCACGGTTGGGGAAGAAGGAGGGGGAGTTGGGAAGCGTTCGGCTCCGTGTCATCAGCCCCACTAGTCCCTACGACGCCCGGACAGGTTGAGTGGATGGGCGAAGGAATACGGTGTACCAGCACTGTAGCGAAAGCCCACTGTTTGCAAGGAAAGCTCTGTGTACGAAGATCCCCAGTACTGTGAGTAACGTGACCTGTAAAGTAAACCTGTTCGGTGCTTATAGCAAATAACTACCTGTACAAGTGAAGCTCTGTGTGTGTACGAAGATCCCCAGTGCTGTGAGTAACGTGACCTGTGAAGTAAACCTGTTCTGTGCTTATAGCAAATAACTACCTGTACAAGTGAAGCTCTGTGTGTGTACGAAGATCCCCAGTGCTGTGAGTGACGTGACCTGTGAAGGGCCAGAGCCCCTACGGAGCCCCTGTCCCCAGTCTTTCCCTCAAGTGGCCCTGGAGGCGAAGAAGAGACGCATTAGTTTTAAATTGCCCTTCCCCCTTTCCCCCCTTTCCTTTTAAATATTTAATAAAGTTTATTTTAATTATAGTATACTCGTCTGTCTGGTCATTGGGGTGGTCTTGGGAAACTCCTCGAGGTGGAAGAGTTGAGAGGGGTGTGACCCTTAGCATAGTTGGGTCCGCCCTCGGGGTGTGACATTTGGCCGTGTGATATTACTGTTATTTATGCCATTATTTAACACAGAAAAAAAGCATGTCTAAATCATTTTGTGCTTGAAATGGCTGCAATTGTTGCTGATAAGAGGAGGCATTGCAGAGATAAGAGAGTGTGTGGTACAATGCAGAGGATTTTTTTAAACTTGTTACAGTTTATGTGGAATACTAGAGGAACATATTATTTAAAAATTAAGAGATTGGTTCCAAAACGCAATAAATCCATTTTGACAAATTTTTGGTTTTCTATAACAAGAAAGTGACAAGATAAAACCACTATTTTCTGTGACAAACTTTCGCATAGCATCTTTAGGTTATAAAAACATAAAAAATCAATAATTTTATTTTCAAAGATTTATTATAAAAACTGATAATTTTTTTCCACAAAATGCAAAAAAAAAATTCTTTTTCAAAACGCTATAAATCTGTTGAATCAATATATAAATGTGCATTCATCTTTGCCTTGTTATTTTCATTTAGTTGACTAGTGGTATACACTGATTAAAAAAATTAACATTAATGGCATTAATCAAAACACTTACTTGTCATATTAAGAACACTGTCATTGCTGCTGTCATCCTTGGGACGTCGTTGCTGAACTTTTTTTGAAAGCGATCAGCTGTAAAATATTTTGGTCCTGCTCCATTTTCATTGGCTTTGAGTAAAACATTGAAACGTTTTTCATAAGATCTGCTGGGGTCAATGTGTTAGCATAACAAAAGCTTGATGCTGTCATGTGAAAATAAGCAACAGCCGGCATTTTTCCATCTCTGAGTGCCTCGCGTGTAAATTATCGATTTTGATGACTTACATTTCTTCCCCGTCACAGGAAACCACCACATTTATAAATGCCATCAAATTATTACAACCTGATCTCACGAATTTCCGTGGCATAGTCACGGAATTTTTTGCTCATTTTTCCGTGGCATTCTCACGGATCTCCGCATATTTCCGTGGCCCTGCCACGGACTTTCTTTTCCGTGGCATTCTCACGGATTGGTAACTCAACTGTTTTGTCCTATTTTCTTACCATTGTCGCTTCGGTTTAGGGTTAGATTTACATAAATGACATCCCTACCCAAACCCAACTCTAACCCCAACGCCAGGCAACAATTGATTAAAGTTTAGAAAATATAAAAGAATACATCAGAAAAATAGTATAAACCAATACTTAAAGTGACAAACTAATGCAAACACCAAATCTAACCCTAAACCGAAGCGACAATGGTTTGAAAATAGGAAAAAGCAGTTGAGTAACCAATCCGTGAGAATGCCACGGAAAAGAAAGTCCGTGGCAGGGCCACGGAAATATGCGGAGATCCGTGAGAATGCCACGGAAAAATGAGCAAAAAATTCCGTGACTATCCCACGGAACTTTGTGAGATCATGTTGAATTATTATTTAGTTTTTGTTTGTTTGTTGATCACAAAGTACAAAGTAGATGAGGAAAACTTGGATTCTGTGTGTATTCATCACGCCGCCATTATTGTTTACAGTGCATGGAAGGGTGCGCTGTGATTTGTTGAGCGGATTTATGGCATTCTGCAGAGAAGGTTTATTGCATTTTGTGAAAAAAAGAGAAAAAAGAAAAAAGAATAACACGGCGGATATTGGATTTTTCATAAAATTAAGAATTTACTTTTTAATACAGACCTGATACAATACTGATTTTGGCTGAAATTTAGCTGCAATGTCCGTGCTGAAGCATCGGGCACTAGTAAATCACCCACACCTGCAGGAGCATCAGTTCTGCTTATTTGCGACCCTAAACTTAGATTGCGTTAGTAATTATGGAAATCAGCTGTTGCGTCTGTGTTATTTATTTGAGCCTTTTTAGTAAATAACCCGGAGATATTACCACTCCCATCTGTGCTTTTTTAGAATTGCGCTGTTACTAATTTGCCCTGTTTAGTAAATCTGGCCCTAAGCTTGCAAGTCACTTGAGAGACCTTTCGGAGTCACTTGTTTAATAAATGCCAAAACCGTGGGAAACAGAGAAACATGTGCTTCAAACTCAATGACAAATGACAGTTTCTCATCACAGATGAGGTCCTCATTATATAAACATTAGATCTTGTACTTTCTTAATCAGTGCAGCTGTCAGCGTGGCCAAGAAATGATAAAGCTCTTTATTTTATTGAGTTGAGCTTGTGCCATGAACATTCAGATCAATGACTGGGTCGATGAGAGGCCTCTTTTGAGTAGAGCAGACGCAATGATGTGCAATCATGAAGCATTTGATATTTCAGTAGTTAAAAATCAATACTTTTGTGTAATGGGCTATTTGGAGGTAAAAAGCATGTTAACTGTAGAGTACAGATTCGAAAGGATGTGCGCTTTACATTTAGCCCATATGAAACATCCCCTGGTGCTTTTTTATATCTTTGGCTGCTGTTAACAAAATACATTTCGTAAACATACATACAGGTACTTGAAGAAAATGAAGAGAGCATTATGTATGAGTTTTAGGCTGTTTGTTAAGCATACTGTACTTTATATTTGGATTAACACAAATATAAAAACTATTTAGATTAACATTTATATATTAGGATGTACAGTATACTGTTACTATATATTTGGGGTTTTTAAACATTTAGATTTATAAAACTATTTCCTGTTCGGCCCACATATGGAAACTGCACCACAGATCTGAACAACATCATGCAAAATAGGTAAATAGTAACATATTTTGTCATTATTCAGGCTGAAACCTTTTGGCTTTTTAGACTGAAACTTTTCAGCATTCAAAGTTAAGCTGAGACTTTTTAGCTGAGACTTTTTTACTCTCACAAATCCATCAATGGAAAATAAAGTGGAACGTTTGAGTGTGTAATAAGCTCAAAAGCTTTCTCTATATTACTCTTAATATTTAAATTACATGCCCTGTGGCACAAATTCGTCTGCCTCTTCAGGAGAATTGAATTCATTGTTGTACGAAAAATAAATAAATAATGTAATGAAGGAGGGAGAAAATGTTAACATATGGCCTAAAGACGTTGCAACTTGCATAAATCAATTTTGCAGAACGTTTTCCATAATATCAGTCGGATGCACATAAAAAGCATAAAAAAAGAAATCATTTTTAGAAGACGAAGGAAAACATTTACTGTCACTTTGAATGTGCTCAATGAGAAAATACAGACACAACAAAAAGGCGAAAAAAAAAAAGATATTAGCTTGAATATCTCATCATCATTTTTTTATATGGGTTCGACCTATTTTCTCTTAGAAATGTTGTTTGTATCCTTTGGTGTTTCTAGGTGTTTTTTATCTGAGAACTGCATATAAGGAGAATATGAACAAAACCCTAGTATGGGATTGAATAAAGCTGATAGAAGGTGTCATTGGATGCACACGTGTTGTCATGGTTACGCGCCTGGCAATGTTTTTTGGTCTAAAACTGACCTCTGACTAAACTGACCTCTAGAACAAATACTTAAAAAAAAATTTGTTTCCTAAAGACGAGGGGCAGGGCTGGAGTGGGACTCATTTTCAGCCCTGGAATTTCATGCCTTAGACCGGCTCACTTTAGTTCATGACTATATTAAAATAATATCATTAAATCCTTATTAATATATAAGTCTGCAATAGTGCACTGTTCTCTATACAGCCTTGCAATTGATTATATTTATATATATATATATATATATATATATATATATATATATATATATATATATATATATATATATATATATATAAAATTTTCACTTCAATACAAAAACAATTATGATTTTTGCCATAATCGTGCAGCCTTACCATAAGGTATTTTAATATTATTCAACTAAACTTATTCAAAAACTACTGAAAGGGAAAATGTGTTTGTGTTTCCCCCTATATTTCTATTTTGAAAAAATGGTGGGACTTGAGGTTACCTGTTGGGTTGAAAAAAGGGTTTGAAAACCCCCTGATATACTATACACAAGCAAGATTTATCAAGCAGGGAATACAGATGGAAAAATAAATGGCCACTTAACGTAACTTACCTTTATATGAAACTTACCTTTTTCCAGTAAACTGATGAGTTTTGCATCAAATATAGACGGTTTCAGCAGTAACAACATAAATGAGAATAAATAACAACAAAGTACTTTAAACGTAGTTTATTTATATATCAAGCAAAATTTACACGTAGATTACCTAGGAAACCAAAACATTTGTTATTTCCGTCGAGGTATTTGTTCAAAAGTTCAGTTTAGCAACTAGTCAGACCATTAAAAAAAATGAAACCGGAAGTAAAGTTCGGACCAGATGCGTATCGTGTCACCGCACTTGCGTCCGTTGAAACCGTCTATACCAACCCAGTCTCACCCCATTTCGTCAATATTTGACGACACTTGACCATTCGTCAATATGTGACGCGGAGGGTATACCTTTCGCGTCATTTTTTGACGAACTGGGGACTTCAATACTATTACGTCCGTTGCATTCTCTTCTCCTATTTTCTTACCAATTTCGCGTCGGTTTAGGGTTAGATTTACATAATGACATCCCTACCCAAACCTAACTCTAACCCCAACGCCAGGTGACAACTGTTTCTAACCCCAACGCCAGGTGACAACTGTTTAATTTCGCGTACACTGTTTAATTTCGCGTACATGGTTTAATTTTGCGTAATCTAACCCTAAACCGACGCGAAATTGGTAAGAAAATAGGAGAAGAGAATGCAACGGACGTAATAGTATTGAAGTCCCCAGTTCGTCAAAAAATGACGCGAAAGGTATACCCTCCGCGTCACATATTGACGAATGGTCAAGTGTCGTCAAATATTGACGAAATGGGGTGAGACTGTGTTATCTATACAGTATATGGTAACACTTTATTTTACGATGTCTTTGTTACACATGTTACATGTAATTATTATAGTAATAACAGTTAACTATGCATAATTACATGCAACTAACCCTAAACCAAACCCTAATCCTAACCCAACCGTATAGTAAGTACATGTTGTTAATGATTATTACTTAGTACTTAAATGTATAATTACACTGTAAACGTGAAACCGTAAAATAAAGTGTGACTCAGTATATTTAGAATGTTACTATTCATAGACGAGTCATTGTTACATCTATAACTTTGATTAAAAAAAAACGATTTGTAGATCCTTTACCTGGAGGCCATTTGTATCAAGTCATGCTCAAGTTAATTTTAAATCTAGACAGGCGGCAAGTGCACTCAAATATAGACGCGTCTGAAACAACACTCGTGTTCACAGGTGACCGCTTTGAAAAGCAGAAGAAAATGGCGTGTTCTGTGCTTTCCATGCATTTTAGATGTTACTTTACCCTAATGCAAGAATTCTTCTAAGAAGTGGTTGGGATATAATCAACTTGGGCATAAAGTGGTGGGGATGCAAATTACGCATGTGGGGCTGGAAAATATTTTGAGTCCCGACAGCCTAGGGACAGCAACCTTCAACCCGGTGGCATGACAACACTGGCCCTTGAGACCAAAAGAAAAACCAGACTGGCCCACCGGGAATTCTCCCTGTCCTCCCAATGGCCAATCTAAGCCTGACGAGGGGTGATGGCGAGCATGGATCATTGCTGTGTGTAGACAGGTTTGGCAGCTAGGAAGAGTTCAAGGATCTGTATTAACATTCATTTAACACAGTAATGTTAGAATAGTGTAGTAGTTGATATGCTTTAAGCTACGATTTGATCTAAGGTAAGTTACTTGGTATTTATTTAGCTTGTTATTAGAAATGATTCTTTCCAAGTCTACCAGGAGTAAAGTTTGGTCCACAAAAGCTGCTTGTTTTTGTTGTTGCTGCTGAAACCGTCTATATCTATTTGTTAGACTTTTAGGCATGTTTCTGGAGTGGATTTAAAGGGACAGTTAATAATAATAAATAAAAAACACGCTGTCATCATTTATTCACCACTTTGTTATTTGACTTTCCACAAAAAATGTATCCAGCAGAATGTCTAAGATGCTTTTCCATTTAATGAAAGTGAATGATGACCAAGGTTTTCATAATTAAATTCCACTTTTATGGGAAAAAGCAGCTTGAACGTGACTGCTTTTGTAAAAAGTCTTTAAAAAGAAAACAAAAAGAAAGAAATGTAAGTTTTAAATGAGAAAATAATGACAGTATTTTCATTTTTGGGTTAACTACTTCTTTTAATGAGATTCTCTGCTAGTTACCCACATGGAAAGAACCTATATGTGGATATATGTGCATATATGAAACCTATATGCAGCTAATATGCACATATATGCAGCACATATACAGAATATATGCACATATATACAGCATATATGCACATATATGAAACCTATATGCAGCTAATATGCACATATATGCTGCACATATACAGCATATATGCACATATATGATAATATATATGCTGCATATATGCAAAATTGAGGTGCATATATGTGCATATACAGGCCATAAATTATGTGAATTATTAAATAAAGTTATGATGTCTGCACATTTAAAACATTTACAAGATCTGTCTAGGACATGTATAACAAAATGGTTTAATTTAACAGCTACTGTTCAGTGTTATTTAACAGCGACAGTAGCGCAGATGGTAGGGTGAGATGTCTAATGATCGGAAGGTTGGGTGTTCGAATCCCAGCAGTGGCACATGGGATTGCTTTTTTTTTGGTGATCGGAAGGTTGGAGGTTTGAATCCTGGCTCCTGCAGGTGCAGACTGTCATTGGTTGGACCTTTATTTATGTTTAATTTATTAGCAGCTACAGATTTTAATAATTTTACCAATATATAGGTTAACATATATGTGCATATATGTGCATATATGTACATATATGTACATATAATATAGGAAAACGGCCAATTTTATATATGTCACATATATGTAAAACCTATATCAAAACCTATATTGAAACATATATGTTTATATATGTTTTTTCCATGTGGGTATAGCATCAGTCTAAATGAAACTGCAGCACTTTTTAGCAGTAAAAATTACAGAAGCTCATCCAATGATCCTTCATCTAAACAGTGTGAAAAATCCCACGACTAGACAGTAAAATGTCAAAATAATGATCATCCGCAGAGAGCTATACAGAAAACTCTCCAGATAGCTAAGCGGTGTTCGGATTTGTTAAACTGTAGTCTATCTGTAGCCGGGTCATATGGCTCTCACATAATGGGGCCTAATTGCAAGCAATTACAAGGTCCATTATAGAAAATAATGGCCACAATTTATCATCCTTACAGACAGTACAGAATGAAAGGAGTTTCGTATGGTTAAAATGTTACATTTTTTGGTCTTTTTCAGAGATGCTTTGAAAGAAAAGAGATATTTACATAAGCCATTAATTTATATGTTAGTTTTGACAACTAGATTTATATGTGAAATTTACAATTATATTTAGGAACCAACTTTCTGCTTTTTGAAGCTGCTGACACTAATGGCTCAACTGAATTTGTGAAATCACAAGGGTGGTGAGACAATAACTGTTTGGGTTTTTTATAGCTTTTGTCATGGGTTTTTAATTGATTAATCAAATAAACCATTACAATGTTCATAATAGCTAGAAAATAAACAGAATCACCATTCTGGTTATTATCAGTTTTAAATATCTCAACAGCATTTTCACCAGTGGCGGCCGGTGACTTCTCTCCCGAGGGGCGCAAATTCAAAATATGTGTTCGGAATATCATGTGTTGCTTGTCATGTCAAAATATGTGTTTGTTGCATCATGTGAACCGTGTGCATCATGCGTCTTGTCAAAATAAGTGCCTGCTGCACGCGCTTTTATGATAAAAGTGACGCATTTGCCAGATACTCGCGTAATCGTATTTGTAATGAGAGCATACTGTTGTCTTGAGAGTATTTGTAAACGTCTCTTTTATCATAAACCCTTTCGATGCGTGTGCAGCAGGCACTTATTTTGACAAGACGCATGATGCACACGGTTCACTTGACATGCCGAACACATTTTTTTGACATGACGAGCCACACACATGACATGTTGTGACGAGTTTCGCATCGTGCTCCCTCCAAAAAGAAGTCAGCGGCTGCCACTGATTTTCACATTTAAACAAGCAAAAAAACAAAAAAACTGTATATAGTGGCGACTTTTCACTAACTTATTTTCTTTTGATACTATGATCAAATCATTTTTCTATATCCCAACATTGCACCTTATGGAAGACCAAAATTACTCTTTTAATATATAATAAGAAATCAATTTAATAATTCAAATGTACATAAATAAATAAATCACTTTTTAAATTGAAAAATAAATAGACATATTTGAAATGATTTATTAATCCATGTTTTAAAATGAATAGAAAAATAAAAAAAATCATTATAAATGTATAAATAAATAAACAAACAAACAAATTCAAAATAATTTAATTAATGTTCTAAAACTTACTTAAATAAAACAATGAAAAGTGCAATGCTTTTCATTGTTATTGTGTCAAATGCTTTTCTTTGTCTATTTGTCAATCAGATTAAAAAAATGATTTTCAAGTTCACAATTTTATTTATCGTTTTAAAGTATTTTAAACATTGATTTGTCAATTTAGAAAGTGATTTATTTACTTACCGTTACATTTTTATGATTGAATTATTAAATTGATAAATTGTTTTTCTATTTTATTTTTAAAGCAACACTATGTAGTTTTTTTACCTTTAAATAATGTCTCTAGAATTATTTCAGTGATAGAACAACTTTTAACTGGACAAATTGTACTGTTGCTGCAACCTGAGCAGCCTCCTAGCTGCTACAAGCACACTCTGAAAGTGGCGGTGGAGGGTAGAGCACACGGCCCCGCCCCGCCCCTCCCCCTGCCTGCAGAAGAGTGTCTGATACCAGGCACTGTTGCGTTTTTTAACTACATGGGGGAGCTGTAAGTCATTTTTACATGGAAACTACATAGTGATACTTTAAAGCGGCACTCCAAGTCTTCCAAAGCATGTACCCCTAAACCTAAGCCTTGCATTTTTACATTTTACCTTCATTCTTTAGTGTTTTGAATGCGTCTGTTTCCCTCAATCAAGGTGATTTCAGGTAACCTCGTAGGGACTTTTGAGGACCACACACACGCGCGCACACGCATGCACATATACACAGTGTTGTCCTCCATCATTGGAAAATTTCAATAGAACACATAATTAGCCAGAGCTCGGCAAAGTCCATTGATTTGTCTTTTGTTGTGATAAATTATCTCTCACACTCCTCTCCATGTGACACACACCACATTGAAAGTCAATAGAAGTCCAGGGGCAAACATTCCCCCTCAGCTCCCTTAATACAGTCATGTAACTCGTGTGTGTGTGAAGCTCGTGTGAAATGCTATAAAATATTGCTGTCAAAATCATAGCCCTTCATCTGTTTTGTTGAGCGCTGTCATTCACTTTCTCACATGATGGATTAACTCAGATTTTCAGGGTTCAGGAGTAAAGGACTTAAAAGTTGGGATGACACATTGAGTTTGGAGTATTGATTATCTCCAAGAAGAGTGCCTGTGTGGGCATTAGATGGTTAAGTGGAAGAGGGTATGTTTTAGGGTGTATGAGATTACAACTAGCATTCACATGAGCATTCATCCCATGGGACAGTTTACAATTAAATTATACTGTATGTACTGTATAACTAAGATGAGGTACAGTATGCGGATATCTCAACACACCCGTTGTAAAACTTGTACAAATTGTTGTAAAAAATAAATACAAAATGAGTTAAAACTTCTTTAGACATTGTGTTGACTATAGGTAACGCTGTATGGAGGGCTGGGAGTGCAAAAATTATAAATAAATAAATACATGTATAAATATATAAAACAAACATAAATAAATAAATACAAAAATAAATATGCAGAGAAATATAAATGAGTATTGCAACTTTGATTTCTTTATTTTTGTATTAAAATATTTTTAAAACATTTATTTATTTATGTATTTAATTATACATTTTTATTTATTCTTTTATTAATTTACACATTTATGTATTTATTTATGTGAACATTTAATTATTTTTATATTTATTTATTTATACATTTATTTATTTCCACACATATTTATTTATTTTTCACATGTATTTATTTATACATTTATTTATTTCCACACATATTTATTTATACATTTCCATGTCTAATATGTTAATGAGTTAATAAATAAATACATTTAAAAAATAATAATTAAATGTTCACATAAATACATAAATAAATACATAAATGTGGAAATTAATAAAAAAATAAATAAAAAATTATAATTAAATACAGAAAGAAAGAAATGTTTTAAAAATATTTTAATAAAAAAATAAATAAAAAAAGTTGCAATACTCATTTATGTTTGTTTTTAATATTTCTCTGCATATTTACTTATGTTTGTTTTATATATTTATTTGTACATATATTTATTTATTTAATAGTTGAGTATTAGTAGGCTGTTAGGGTTTAGGGTTAGTAGAATAGAATAAGTTGAATGCCTGTAAAATACTTAAGTTGGTCTTTGAAAGTTTTTTATGGGAAAGTTTTGAGTTTATTTGATCAAATGTCTGACTTTTGACTCTAGACTCAGATCTTGGAAAATCTGAATGCAGTTCCTGACATTGTCGGGATTTCTTCTGAAACTCTAGAGTAGAATATGAGAAACAGGAGTCTCAAGTCAAAGACTCCATGTGATGCTTGTGACTCTTCTTTCATATGGCTCTGCCCTGAACCATATAAATCTGTCAGGTGTTTTTTTTCTTAAAGACATGTTTGACGTCTGGAGAAACAATCTCTCCAAGATGAAAGCCCCCCTCTTGTGACACTGTACCACCAAAATATCACCAACAGTCAGCACAAACTTCCTTGTCCTTTATAAGGGCAAATGCTCTATACACTGTATGCCAAACATCTGTGATGCATTGTGTATGCCTGCGTGCATGCGTGCTTGTGTGTGTGGAGGAGAGTTTTTCATATAAGCATTTACTTTCACTCATATCACACGTCACGGGGGTGGGGGGGGGTTGTATATGTGGTTTACGGGGGCATTAATTGTGTGTAATGACATGTTTATAATGCAATAAACATGATAATCGGTATTAAAAACTTTATTTCTAATAAATTTAAGACTGCCAACAGGTTTTTGTGATGGTTGGGGTTAAGGACTGGGGTAGGGGTAAATAATATACAATTTGTGCAGTATTAAAACCATTGCGTCTATGAAATTGTCACCGTACACACATATGACTGTGTGTGTGTGTGTGTGTGTGTGTGTGCAGGAGAGTTTTTCATATGAGCATTCACTATCACTCATATCACGCAGCACCGACCTTTAGATCATCAATCAAAGGGCTGTAGATTCTGATTTATTAATGCCTTATCTCAGTTATATAGAACCATGGGAGGTGAAGAGGCTGCAGAGAGAGACGAGCTTTGATCGGTTGCTTGATATGAGAGGCAACACAAAGACAAGCTGGGACTGATCTTAGATCAGGTCAGACTGCGTGGAATGACAGGCACAGGGGACAGTTTGCCCACCCACTGCTGATGTCGAAATATATCTGTACGACACCGGTGATATTAAAAGAAATCATTATATTAACATTTACATGGAGTGAAAAGCTTGAAGAGAACAAAGTGCTGTTGAAGGGCAAAATGAATATGATGCTAAATTATGGATGGAACACCATACAGGCAGGTTTGGGATGTTCTTCCGAAGTTCAAAAATAATCATCTATTTAAAATCGGTTTATTATTACTGCTGTAACAGATTTACATGTACCATGATCTCCTGGGGTAGGTTACTGGGGCAGTACCCTTTAAAAAGTCCTAATATGTACCATTTAGTATATGTACAGGTACTGTGTGTAATAAGGATGGGAAGATTCCCCAATTTGCTTGGTGCATCGGCACATACATTTTACGATGCAATGCATCGGTTTAAAAACTGCATCAGAAACAAAATAGCATTTGCATTGCGATGCATCATTTCTAACATATTTTGCATCAGTACTGTAAAAAGTAGATTTATTATCTATAAGTATTAGTTGATGCACTATACTTTTATTATTTACAAAGTGACCAATATTTTAAGATAGTTTTCTCCTCTCTAAACTGTTGATATGTCCTGCTGACTTATCTCCTGCTGGCGTATTACAACACTACAGAAACAGAGACGTGTCATAAAAAGTCACATAGAGCATAACATGGCATAACATGGAGCTATCCTCCACCAAGTAATTACAAATCCATGGACGTATAAAGCAAAAAAGCATTTACTGGTAGTAGATGCCATTTTCTTGCATTCTTTTAATTAAACAATAGCCTATAAAGCTTTGCTTTTATTGTAGGGACCATTTTTTCTGACAGAGTGTAATGAAATAATGGCTTCCTTTATAAACACACATTTTCTAAAGCTAATGAAAAATACTGCTCTCAGTCATTGGGCTCTCAGTCATTGAAGCCCTGGGGCAGGCAAGGGCAGCCTCCAAATCATCTGTGCTGATCTATCTGCCGCTTTTGACACGGTCAATCACCGCATCCTCCTGTCGACCCTCATGTCTATGGGTGTCTCTGACACAGCACTTCTGTGGTTCAAGTCATACCTCTCAGATAGGTCATTTCCGGTATCCTAGAGAGGTGACGTCTCAGAACCCCAAAGTCTCGATACCGGGGTGCCTCAAGGCTCTGTGCTTGGACCGCTGCTCTTTTCAATATACATGACATCGCTGGACTTTGTCATTCGAAAACATGGCTTTTCCCACCACTGCTACTGTATGCAGACGACACTCAACTCCACTTGTCGTTCCACCCTGAAGATTCCACGATTTCTGCCCACATCTCGGCATGCCTGAGGGACATCTCACTCTGGATGAAGGATCACCATCTCCAGCTTAACCTTGCGAAGACAGAACTACTTGTCATATCATCTGAACCAAAGATTCAGCACAACCTTTCCATTCAGCTAGGTTCCTCGACAATCACACCTTCCAGGACGGCCAAAAACCTGGGAGTTGTCATCGATGATCGGCTTAGCTTCACGGAGCATGTTGCCAGCACCGCTTGCTCTTGTAGATTCATCCTCTACAATATTAGGAAAATTACACCTTTCCTAGGTCCTGGTCCAAGCTCTTGTCCTGTCCAGGCTGGACTACTTTGACTTCATTGAGCCAAAGAGGGCGCACGTCACTCCTTTCTTTGTCAAGTTACACTGGCTTCCTATAGCAGCTTGCATCAAATTTAAAACCACCACTGGGTCAGCACCCCCTTACCTTCACTTACTTATAGAGCCTTATGTACCCTCTCAATCCCTGCGCTCTGCCATCGAGCGACGGCTTGTGGTGCCTCTCAAAAAGGGAAAAAAACACTAGCGCGTACCTTCTCAGGAGCTTTCCACAACTGCGGAATGATCTGCTGGTCGTGACACGATCTACTGACACTGTAGCTGTCTTTAACGGTACATTCACACGGGGCGTAAGCGTTAATGCTTAACGGAAGGCTTGTCTGAAGCGTGGCCAACAGCCAATCACTGTGGCCGCAACACAAGCTCTGGTCTTCCATAAATGTAATTGGCTGGCTCTGCCTAGGTTATTTGCATAAGGCGATATGATTGGCTGATGCACGCGTTGCCGCTTGAAAAGTTGAGAAATGTTCAACTTCTGCCGCGAGCAACGGCCCTGACGCGGCGCCGACGGATCCACAATTCAGTTCGCCAACGCTTGACGTCACCCATTAAAAGTGAATGGGAAGCGTCAACGCTTACGCCCCGTGTGAATGCGCCGTAAGACTCGGCTAAAAACCCATCTCTTCCGCCACTACCTCACTTCCTAATAACGGACTTACTATCTTTCTCTATTTACCTTTCTCTTTATCTCTTTCTCTATTTACCTTTCTGAAAAAAAAATACCCTTGGCTATGTATATTGTGTAGGAATTGATGAGACTATTTCCAGTGCACTTATGTATTGCTAATCTTGTGTTGCTTTAATTGCTTCTATTGTTTTCCTCACTTGTAAGTCGCTTTGGACAAACGTGTCTGCTAAATGACAAAATGTAATGTAAAATGTACTGCATTACAAAGTTATAAACAGTATGCTCACCTTGAAACTGTGAAAAGTGTATTTAATATTGTTTGGTTTTAGTGTAGGTTTTGTCATTGCTGCAACTTTCAAACTCTGTTTCCTTTGGATTTGAGGATATTAAGCCAAACCAAATCTATCACAGAATACACCACAATTCAAAATTTTGGACATATTTCCAATTTGACAAAACATGCAGGTACACCATTTCACCTCGTGCAAGGCTTCTGTTGCTCAGCATAATCAGTTTGTATTAATTTAGCTATCTTTTGAAAAAGATATGTATCATTGATATTACTCAGATCTCCCGGATAAACAAGCAAGGACAAATCAAACCTTTGGAGGAAAAGAAGATGAAGTATGTGGACAGAGGGAAATACTGTAGTCTACCTATTGCATTGTTCATGCATCTCATGATCAGTAATAACTCTCTATTCCCATTGCACACATGTAAACACAGACAGGCGCGCACACACAGTAAATGTCAGTTTGTCTGGGAGTATGGCTTTAGCTCAGACCTTCTGCTTGTGCCAGTAATATATGACATTATACACAGCCCCAACCATCTGCTGGCGGCACCTATTTCCTCCTAAACTTTCTCTTGCTCTCTCTCTCTCTCTCTCTCTCTCTCTCTCTTTCATCTGAGCCAACATCTCATCATCTCAGCCAAACAACCTATTTAAACTGACATGTAATTCGGAGCAAGGATAGCCCGGAAAAATGAAAGCGTTCTCTCCTGCACGAGGGACATCATAACTGTAGAGATGCTCTCTCTGGCTCATTGGGGAAGATGGATGACTTTTGTTTACTGTTGAGACTTTTCAGGTAAAAGTCCCATATTCTTGTGGAGACTGAATTTGCTGAAGTGTGTTTTGGTCATATATTATGTTTGTGGGTAATGTGAACCCCTCTAAACACCATCTTAGACATGCAACTAGAAAGTGATCAATGTAGTACAATGGTGCAGATGAAATTTAAGCAGCAATCCTGAATTCTGTCTTGTTTCACGGTTCTGTCCAAAAACCTTATAAGCTTCCTCACTGACTATGTGGAACTTAAGTATACTGTAGATAAGTATAAAATACATACAGTTGTAAATCTGAGTTGATTTAACTAAAACATTTAAGGCAGCAAAGATTTTTGTACAGTGTAGAAAACAAAATAATCACATAAAGCACGACTACAGCTTTATATGTATTACTTTTATTTTATTGTGTATTTGATTAAAACCCATATTCCCTAATACACTTTGGTTTAGCTCAGCTTGCTGCAATGCATTCTGTGATAACATTCTCCAGAAAGGATCCATGCAATGCTGCATTAGATTTTGGCCAAAAAAGTATCTTTGGGGGCATTATAATTAAGTTGCCTACCAAATAGAGCCCATGAATCACCCTTTGACATTTTAAGTCAGAGTGATGATTACAGTAAAGTCTGGATTTCTAACAGAGCCCAGCATGACATGAAAAAGCCCTAATAGTCTGAATGATTAAAAACACGCTGGGACATTTGAGGTTTACTTAAACAAATAGATCTGAAGTTAAACCCAGTGCAGCTGCAAGTGGGAGTCAACAGGATACAATTCTTTTTATCTAAAATAAGTCATTAGCCGATCTGAATACCAAACCCTCTTGTTTATCTGATGTTTCCGAAACTGAGTGGGCATTATAAATTACTGGAATATCAATCTTTTTTATTGCAAATGGCAGATAAAACATGTAGCATGCAAAGCTGTGATTTTCTTGCCATGCCTAAACGTTGCAGTTCAGCAGCACTCACTGCAGGAAATCATCTACAGCTATATTCTTAGAAAGAATGTGTGTTACCCTATTTAACACATTATTTTAATTTTTATTGTTTTATTTTTGTTATTTCGTGTTGATTTTAAGTTAAAATAAAATTAAAAAAATATTATATTCAAAAATAACACAGATGTGTTAAGTTAAGGACGACTCTGGGTTTGGCCTAATATTCCAAGCTCGGACCTCTCCCCTCGGACAGCACGCCACATATGCTTTATTTCATATTTGATTAAATGTTAATGTGAACTTAATGCGAACCTGTGATACATATTCTGCAATATTTTATATGCAATACGGGTAGACAGACTTATTGAATAAATAAGTTTCAATAATTTTACATTTGTGTATTGTTTTAATATAACAATAATATATGTTTTATAGAGTAAAATTAGATTGTATTGGGTGATGTTTTCATACACATTCAGTGCCCTCAAAGGCTCTCAAAGTAGTGTATAACTGATATGTAAAGCTGTGACTTCGGATAAATCAACTGCATCATCATCACATCACACCTGTGAATGCAGTCAAACTCCTACTCACTTTCCTGAGGCTGCTTAAAGTATGTGTCTATGCAATCTCAGGTTATGGACTTAAAGACAGAACTAGACCTGGGCCCATTTGCATAAATATAGCAGGTAAGTTAAGGTAAGTGTCTTAAAGGTGCAGTGTGTAAATTTTACCAGCTTCTAGTGGTGAGGTTGCAAATTGCAACCAACGGCTCAGTCCACTGCTCACCCCTCGCTTTTGAAATGCACCGAGAAGCTACGGTAGCCATCACCGGAAAAACATGTCATTGATAGAAACAACTTAGTAAAAAAAGGTTGTCCATTAAGTCCTTCTATAGAAACATTGCGGCACAAAATGGCGACTTCCATGTAAGGGGAACCTTGGTGTATGAAGATAAAAACATCTCATTCTAAAGTAATAAAAACATAACGGTTCATTATAAAAAGGTCCTTATACACCCCTGATAATATAGTTTTGTATATTATTTTGCATTTCTGTCAAGAGATCCTTTTAAAAATTACACACTGCACCTTTAAGAACTTGTCTGACCAATTAGCAAATAGTTAGGGTTAATCAGTCTTACTTTTTGGATTGAAACAAGATCAGTTCATGTGTTATGAGAAGTGTTGAAGAAACAAAAAGATGACTAACTTGTAAGACTAGTCAGTTTATGCAACTGGCCACTGGCTGCTTTTATAATTCTATATTTGGGGTCAGTGACAGGGCTGCAGCTGGAGCTGTATTACTGTAGCACAAATACCCTGAGCTATGCATTCATCATACAAGCAGAGAATTGTGTATTTTAGATGACAGTTTCTACTGTATTATTGCCCTATTTAACACATTAACAGAAGAAGCCATAATACCTTTGATGTAAGCCTACTTTTGTACATGAAGAAAAAAATGAGAACAAAATATGTGTATGTTGGCTACACATTTTTGTACACTTAAGTTATACTTTAAAATGTCATGACATTTATCTAGTTTTGGATATCAAACAAAGTGGTATTTAATTAAAAACTTTTCAAAGAAAAAATAAGCCTATATACTGCTGTTTAAAATTAAGATAATAAATATGTTAATAATAAATACATTTATGAATAAAATATACAGTTAATATATCCACACTCTGAAAAATAAGTGTTCTTTGGAGTGATGCCACATTAAAAGTTTCAGTAGATGTTAAAGGTTTTTTATATTGCAACTTACACTGTAAAAATGATATCAAATAAATACATATATACAGTATTTATTTTATTTTAACTTAAAGGGATAGTTCACCCAAAAATTTAAATTCTGTCATCATTTACTCATCCTCATGTAAGTTTAAACATGTATGAATCAACTTTTTTTTTCTAATGAACACAAAATAAGATACTTTGATAAATGATGGTAAGCACACAGTTGATGGTACCCTATGAATTTCATCATATTTGTTTTCCTACCATGGCTAAGTTAATGGTTACAATCAGCTATCCAACATTAGTCAAAATATCTTCTGTTGTGTTTATTAGAAAAACATTTATTCATACATTTTTAGAACAACATGAGGATGAGAAAATAATGACATGAATTAAATTTTGGGGTGAACTATCCCTTTAACAAATTAAGTTAAACAATTTCAACTTGATTTTATAAGTTATGTAAACTTATCACAAGTCAAAACTTAAAATTGTAGGTTGAATTGACTTGGAAAACCAAGTTGTTTTAACTTCATGCTGCATTTTTCTTACAGTGCAGTTTGATATTTTGTTATCTACCGTCTGCAGTGTAATTTATAAATTTTTAATTGTGACTTTGGCTCAAATACTTTTTGGGTCCACCGTATTTATAGTCATTCCTGTGTGCCAGTCTGATTCGGAAATCTGCCCTGCATGTTTTCAGCCTGAGCACCACACATCAAAGCAATGAAAGCACAGATGTTTCAAGTAAACAGTCTCTTGCTCAACAAACGAAAGTGACAGCCATCTTGGAATCGAGTCCTTTATTTATTCAGGTAAAAACAGTTTTGGTCTTTCACAAGTTGTCTACTTAAAGATGCGTGGGTTAGAAATTAACCAAACTGACAGGGTCTGGGTTGGGTGTTGTGCGATTGGTCTTTGTGCAGGGGGACTCATGCTTGTCACAAACTATTTGGAGCGCTAGAACGGTGCCGATACAGGCTGAACTAAAGGCGCAGTGGTAGATATCATTATCTGTGTAGGGAGCCACTGAGTGCTTCAGATGGTCTATTCGGTTTATGCCAGGATGTGGATTGAACCACGGAAGAGGCGTTGAGTCACAGACAGGCTGTGTAAAATGCAGCAGACAGAAGATAGACAGCGAACACATGGGAAGGTGCAATATGTGTGAGAATGCATATGTGAAGTAAGCAAGTTGACATTTTTGCTACTTTGTCAGATGTTCTGTCGGAGTGCAGCCGGTTTTTACTCTGTACGAGATCTGAGCGTGAAATTTATTAAACAGTTACTAAAATGTTATCACTTATGTATTTCTATAAATTATGTTGTGATAAAATCTAATAGAAGTACAGTGTTTCTTTATTTAAATCAGACCAGGTCCCACCCACCTCAAGCACCACCCATATAATTTAAATATGCTAAGTCAATATGTATCAATAAATGGTGCTATAGAGTGCCGCAGGGATTGTGTATTTTTGTAGACAAAACCCAGAAACAAGTAAGCATTTTAGCACTTCCATAGTTTCTGTTCGTTTTTTTTAATTGGGTTTTGGTTAAACGCCTTATATAACATTTTATTTGAAATTTTATATATATATTTTTTTTAAACATTTTGAAGCTTTATCACGTATTTAAAAGGTGGTTGCTAATAAGTTACTACATGGGACTACAGACGTTGTCAGGGACATTAGCCCCTTAAAAGCCCTTTATAAATGTGGGTGGGGGGGAGGTGATGCGCAACTTCAAATGAATATAATTCTGTTTTTTTTTACTACAAGCCTAATCTGGGTCGTTTTTTGGTCCAGAAGCCTGTGGTCCAGAAGAAGTGTCTGAGGGTAAAAATATTAAATAAAAACATTGTTATAGCAGTTTATTGTAATAAATAAAAATAATGCATTAAAAGAAAATATTTTAAATATAAAATTATCACAAAAATTGAGGTTTGTGTTACACTTTTAGTGGTTTTATCAACAGTGTCAACTAGGTGTCAGCAGTTTGCTTCATACTCTTGTCACAAATTATTAAATGACTGTCACTGCATTATTATTTCGCTAAAATGTTTTAAAATATGAAAACTAGATTTTAAGACCTTTCCAACGATATATAGTGTGTCATGATAGATTAAAATTTGAATGCAAAATATTGAAGTAAACTCGGGTGTCCCGCTCATGGGACAGCATCACCACGTGTAAATATCTCAAAAACAATGCAACATGGGCACAATTCCCAAAAAACATTATTCCTCTGAGTATTTCCTTATCAGGAAACATGTTTTTAAACGTGTTTAATAAACTTTGAAAGGGCTGTCCAAAGCTTAGTGGTGATGGTGTTGAAAGACTATGGTGTAGTTCACTAACCCTCAATTTCCAACGACTGCGGAAAGGCTGCGGATCCGCTGCGAAACGGCGGCGGAGTCAATCGGTTTCCATTCAAGTCAATGTGTGTATTTCCACTGACTGCGCTCCGAATCCGTCACAGCTCCGGCCATCCGCAGCCCTCCGGCACAAATACGCAGAGCTTCTATTTTTGACGGATGCCGGACAGCTCCGCAGGGCGGAGCCATGACTTTATCGCGTAATCATACCTGAATTTGCGAGATCTCGTGTTTTTTCCTTTATTAAATCTTTGCAATACAAACATTACAAAGTCATTAATATAGAAACAACAAATAATAGACAAGAACAGAGCCAAGGGGAGTTAAATGGTAAAGTATATAGTTATATATAAATACATTAAAGATAGAGCATAAATAAATGGTTTTAGCAGCTTTCTTATTTTTTGAATTTTGGATGGATTTGATGATGTACTGCTCTGTCTACGCGAGATCTCGTGTTGTGATCTGGGCTGGTTTGTAAAAACGTCATAACTCAAGTCATAATTGGCGGAGACAGAACTAGGTATCGCGATCATCACGTGAATTTGCGAGACCTCATGGGTCCTCGTCACTTCAGCACGCAACCGCTCTGCAACCAATACGGAACTGGTGGGTATTGGCGGAGTGCGGAGCCGTAACACAGCGGAGCAGATCTGCAGCCGCTCCGCAGTCGGTGGAAATCCGGCGTAAGATTAGCTTTTCATTTCTAATAAACGCATTTATACTTCAAAATTCATAAAAGTTGTGTTCATCTGTGAAGATTATCTTGTCGGACAATACGTTTTAGTGTCATAAACTTGGTTTTTGCAATAATCCAAAAGTCTATGGGAAAAATGAATGGGATTTTCGGCGAGGGAACCATGGTCCCACTAACTTCAGGGTTGGCCTACAAAAATATGTCATCCCTGCTGGACTCTCTATGCTGTATATCTAGATTTTGGAATTCATTAATTCTGCTTGTTTCTAATTCAAGTTAATTAGTTAATTATTTAGTTAATTATTTGTTAAATGCATGCATGCATTTGGGGTGCATCCAAGATGCATCAAAGATGACACATATTTTTGTTTTCTCTGCTTTTCGATCTCATTTTAGAAAGTTTTACATGCTTCTTTATATTTTTCAACGTAAACAGCTTTAGTTCTAAAATGTGTATGGATTATTTTAGTTTCAATGTCTGCACAGTTCAGTGAATGAAAATAACACAAGCTTCACAGTCTTTAAATGTCTCATATGTTGTATTGACAGATTTTCTGTGGGTTATAAAGATCAATTCTTCAATGTCGGTAAAACACAAACAACACCTGTATTCTTGTACAGTTCAATAGTGATTTGTCAAAGGTGAAACAGGAGGAGAGTTGCAACCATTCGGCTTCATTCCTATAGAATAACACTTTCAGTTACATTTCTATACAATTCAGTTCCAGTTATACAGTATTCCTAGAATTTCACTTCTAGCTGCATTCCTACTGAATTATTCTTCCTACATAAAAATACCCCCTCTGCATGTCAAATGCAACCTAAGAAATAAATGTACCATACTACTGTATCTGCACAAACATTACCTGACCCTGTTTTTTTTTCGCCAAAAGAAACTATTTGACTCCAGAAAATATAAGATCAAACAACAATGTTTGTGGCTCTCCGTTTTCCCCCCGGCTGTCAGATGAACTATGCATTTGTTTTACTCTCTGAGATAACAAGAAGGTCAAAGTATTTTGGAATTCATCAGAGTCCACCACACATGGGAAAAGATAGGCAGGATTACGGAGGTCCTCATGTCGGAGCACATGCAGCAGCAAGCGCACCTGACATGACCTTGCCTGTATGGGCTTTAGCCATAGAGGAGGACTGTCTGATAGAAGTGATCAGGGGTGTTTGTTTACATGACAAGGAAAGTTACATTTGAAATGCATAAAAAAGGGTGCCAGGGCATCCCTTTAATGTCCTTGTTATATACTGCATGCATAAAAAAATTACAAGCAGCATTTTGAAAGATGGAAATCATGTTAGTTTAGATAAAATAGAGATAACAAAATAATGTAATTATTAATGAATAACTCATCATTATCAAAATGATGATAAGTTGTTTTGAACATTTTGAAAAAATATTTGACACATTTCATACATATTTTATATGTATTATTTTACAATACAGAGAGATTAAAAAAAACGTCATAACAGGAATGATCTTCAGTAGCACATCTAGGCAGAAGCATGCAAAGTTATTAACATTCTTTACACTATGTAAGATTTCTTTATTTCTCATCATGACATTGACTACTTCTTATTTTTGCTTCAGTATAACCATGATAATAAAACCCTAATCGCATTTTAACCTCTCTCTATCTTAACTAAGCTTGAGGGCATATGTTCTTTCTCCTTGTAATACTGCTGCTTGATGATCATGTTAGATCATTTATACTAGCAAACATGGTTTGAACCGTGTTCACTTGCCAAATCTAATTCCTCTTCTTAAAAAGAACCTGATTGTGTTTTGCCATGATGGAATCACGATGTGATTATATTGCTCCGGTGCAGGACTGCTTAAGAAGACCTCCATCACGGAGACAAAAATACCAGTCAGTTTGCGAAACACAATAAGATCAGATTATGTGGAAAGTAGACAAGACATCTTTGAATGACTTTGGTCTGACGACGAGTCTATTGTTAAGACCTGAGAAACATAATACACATAGGATTAATGGTGTCTGTTTACATACTCGCTATTTTTATCTGCTCTCAAAAGCTTGTGGAGCTTGGGTCACAGATTTGGTATCTAAACCGAAAACATTCCCACTTATACAGCATAATGATAAAAATAACCCACTGACAGAAGTGCCACTAGCATTAGTCCTGGCCAGTTAGCACCTGTCCCTACATTTACTGCATGTAGAAACATTATTATTTTTAGTGCATTGAAGTTTGGTAAAAAAATAAAAATGATACCATTAAGCTTTCAAAACAAGGAAAACACAAATTCAAATATTGTAATATAGCCAGAAGGTGTTTCTTAAAACATCAAAGAACATCTATTTCCCTCTCGGTGGTATGTAATCCCTGTGTGAGTCTGCTGTCATGGTCTAAATTTGGCTCGGTTGCTCACTAGGACCCGACAGAGGCTTAATGACACCAAATCGGCTAGATTTTTACCGTGCTGAAGCGAAGGACATCGGTGAACCCAAGGACACTGTTAGCCCAACAGATCAAAGACCAGAAGGATGGGAGAGAGACATTAATTAACTTGAAAGAAAAACTAAGATGGATGATGTGGGACCAGATCTAGAGCTGACCAAGCTAGCTTATCATCACATTGCAAGGATGACAGGTGGCTCATCAGTCTGTCTGAAGCCATTGTAACTTTGTGACTGAAGTCAGAAGACCGATCATGTATTAGAAAAAGGGGCTTGATAGCAGCATGTAAATATCTTTATATTATCATATTTCAGCAGGCTTTGTCTTTCAACAGAGTGTCTTAAGTGATTAATGAGTGAACTTGAACAGGTAGGACTATTATAGTATTTTTTTTTTTTTTTTTTTTTTAAGATATTTTTTGGGCCATTTTTGCCTTTATTGGATAGAAATTAAGGAGACGACAGGAAAGTATAGGGTGAAGAGAGGGGTATGGGATTGGCAAAGGACCTCGAGCCGGGATTCGAACTCGGGTCGCCAGAAGTGCGTCTGCACCATGTGTCGGAGCACCGTCCACTACACCATCGGCTCCGACACTATTATAGTATGTTAAGTGATCTATGTTTTCACCAAAAATCCTTATTAAAAATTCTGCGTTTTAAAGGGAAACTTTGTCATTTGAAAGGAATTTTGGTATTTCTATCTTTTGCCTGTGCTTTTATAATCTTTTATCCCATGATTATAGTATAACAGGGATTATACCAAAGGACTGTTGAATGCTTCATTCACAAACAATTAAAAGGTTGTGCACCTATGAAGTAGTTTTAGGTCTGTTGACCACATTACACTTTCATGTCACGTTTAAAGGGATCCTCCAGCCAATTATCAAAATTGCCTGAAGATTAACATCTCACATGGTTCACGGGAGTCACTGCAACATGGCAACAAACACTCAATACGCTAAAACCTTCTTGTGAATCGCGTGAGAGCAAGATGCCATAGTTACCAGAAGCTAGTTATTATAGTTTATAAAGTTTGAAATATGGATATTTTTTTATAAAATCACACTGATTACCCACATTGGTTATTGATTAGTAACCCCTTGGAGCCATGTGGATTACTTCTGTGAAGGATGAATGCACTTCTTGGGGGTTAAAGTCAGTTGTTGTTCCTTGATTCTTGTTTTCTACCATTATAAAACTTGGAAGAGCAAGGATATTTACTAAAATAACTCAAAATGTGTTCGTCTGAAAGATCATGGACATACACTCACCTAAAGGATTATTAGGAACACAATACTAATACTGTGTTTGACCCCCTTTTGCAGTCAGAACTGCCTTAATTCTACGTGGCATTGATTCAACAAGGTGCTGTAAGCATTCTTTAGAAATGTTGGCCCATATTGATAGCATCTTGCAGTTGATGGAGATTTGTGGGATGCACATCCAGTGCACACAGCTCCTGTTCCACCACATCCCAAAGATGCTCTATTGGGTTGAGATCTGGTGACTGTGGGGGCCATTTTAGTACAGTAAACTCACTGTCATGTTCAAGAAACCAATTTGAAATGATTCGAGCTTTGTGACATGGTGCATTATCCTACTGGAAGTAGCCATCAGAGGATGGGTACATGGTGGTCATAAAGGGATGGACATGGTCAAAAACAATGCTTTAGTCTTCAACTGTCTAATTTTGGTGAGTTTGTGCAAATTGTAGCCTCTTTTTTCTATTTGTAGTGGAGATGAGTGGTACCCGGTGGGGTCTTCTGCTGTTGTAGCCCATCTGCCTCAAGGTTGTGCGTGTTGTGGCTTCACAAATGCTTTGCTGCATACCTCGGTTGTAACGAGTGGTTATTTCAATCAAAGTTGCTCTTCTCTCAGCTTGAATCAGTCGGCCCATTCTCCTCTGACCTCTACCATCAACAATGCATTTTCGCCCACAGGACTGCCGCATACTGGATGTTTTCCCTTTTCACACCATTCTTTGTAACCCTAGCAGATTGTGAGCAGATTGTGAAATACTCAGACCGGCCTGTCTGGCACCAACAACCATGCCACGCTCAAAACTGCTTAAATCACCTTTCTTTCCCATTCTGACATTCAGTTTGGAGTTCAGGAGATTGTCTTGACCAGGACCACAACCCTAAATGAATGTAAGCAACTGCCATGTGATTGGTTAATTAGATAATTGCATTAATGAGAAATTTAACAGGTGTTCCTAATAATCCTTTAAATGAGTGTATGCATCTCGGATTGATTGATGGTGAGTACATTATGGGGTAATTTAGATATTTGGCTGGAGAATCGCTTTAAGTGAAGTAATAGACTTGTTTAATTTCATCAAATAAAGCACTTTAAAAAAGAAATAACTTGAAAAGAATGAAAACAATTATTTTAAAAAAGTTACATAAAAACTGACTATAAATATTGATAGATGGCCTTGTTCACATTGTTCCCATTAATGCAAGCACAAGTGCATGTTTTCACGTATGATCCTGCTGGAAAATAGTTTGTCTTAAAAAAAGACATTTACTGTAAAACATGACAAAAGCTTATCAGTTAGCATTTGTATATGTGTGTTTAAACTACGATACTATATGTTATATTATAAAGAAGTTATTTTAAGACTGTTATCTTTGTTGTTGGACACATGAATTATGAATGCCAGCAGTGAACAATAGTTTTCTTTTTTTGCCATGACACTGTAACCTTTAAAGTCAGAGAAATCACATACGGAGTCACAACAACAGAACCACAAATTTCAACTGTTTAGAAAGATGTGTGATAAAAACGTGACCAAGGTCTTGAAATATGTTTCTCTTTGTCAAGGGCTATTGGTGCGAAAATGTTTTTTTGTTTGTTTGTATACATTTGCACTTTACTGCTCACCATTTTCATCCAGCGAAATTGTATAATGATGTCACTTATTTGTGCTTTTAGACTAAACCTTGACTACACCTTCCTCTCTCCACTCTCACCTCTTTCATCTTTGTTTATTAACCTTAAATGTCACCGAATGAAAGCTTTTTTTGTGAATTGTTGGTTTAACCAGCAACACTCAATAAAAAACAGCACCCATGCCTTTGGATAGGTTTTGGCTCGTAAAATTATTGTTATTGATACTCATGACCACATCCGTTACGCAACATTATTTTAGTCACGTGTTCCCATAGCTGCTGGCATTTATTATGCTTTCATGTTTTTAGGTTTGTTTTTACCCTTATTTTTTAAATCGGTCATGCAAATAGCATATTTTTGCTTCACACAGTGTGAAGGTAGCTTAATTTATCAGATGACAAACATTTCAAGGCTGTGCACATGAACAGTGTACTTCAGACTTATTTAGATGCTAATAATAGGTGTGCCCCAAATCTTATACTTATGAATTTGCATGAAGGTAACAGATTGTGTCATACTTGAAGTGCACTTCTTGTTAGAATTTTTTTTAATATGAACAATTTACTGACAATAGTGCGTGTTAAAATGGCACAGATTAAAGACACACCCTTAGTGTTCCATTTGAGAAGATAGATGTGGAGTATCCAAAATTGCATACTTATGCACAAGTCTTTGACATTTTGTAGTATACAATTGTGTGAGGGGTGTGTTCACACTAACAATTCCAACAAGAAGTGCACTTCAATACATGGATGACGGACACATTCAACCAAAAATAATAATTAAATGTGGAATGCTGGGCACTTCATTCACTCAATAGTCACAGTTTTGCTTGCATATCAGAAGAGAGGAGGGATCATCAGACGATGTGCAAGCAAAGTTCACCAATAGAGACAATCATACTTCTGTCTGACGGTGACTGAGGTCATGTTGGGGAAAATGGGTACCACTGACATCGAGCACAATGTACAAATAGATTTTTATTATGTTATGCGATTGACGTCATGTGCCCTCGCCTGGGAATCCACTTAGTGTCCAATTTGAGACACTTTATTGGGACTTGCACTCGCTCTGTTGTTTTTCCTCACTTTTAAAATTTGCTTGAATAAAACTGTCTGCTAAATGCTCAAACAAAACTACCCTTATAAAATTCATACCTAGGTAAAAAAGTAGTACACTTCCATAGTGTACTTAAAGTGCTCTATTTTCAAACACTAATTTTGTACTTAAAGGAGTAGTTCCCTTTAAAGATGGGGTCCATTGACTTTTTAAAGTAGGAAAAAAATACTATGGTAAGTCAATGGGCCCCATCTATAGAGTGGACTACTCCTTTATGAATATCTAAGTGTCCTTCTCTGTGCTATTTGAGACACCATGAATATGAACTAAAATGTGCTAAAATGTATTTAAAAATATATTTAGGTACAACTTGTTGTACCATGCAACTTTCATACAAAGATGGGTTCAAGTTTAATACAAGTGTTAACTAAATACATTTTTTTTCAATACAGAGAAAGTATGTTAAAAGCAGATTTTAGTTCATATTCAAATAGCACAGATAAGTTTACTTAAGAACATATTTAAGAAGTACTAAAGAATATGATTTTTTAGTATATTGATTACACATTTGCACATTTGCTTAACAAGTCTTTGTCTTTAGAATAAAACTCTAAAAAACAGCCTCATCCAAAGCATTCTGGGCACCAGAAATCCTCATCAACCTTTTTCTGTTTTTTTTTTCCTTCTGATTTTGGTTTCCAGAATGCTTTGCATGAGGCTGTTATTATAATTTTTTCCTGTAAAGATTAAGTCTTGTTAATGTTTAATGTTCATTTAACTTTGAACAACTGTTGCCAGTAAATGACATAAATTTGATTCTACAGAAAGCTACTGGCAAACAGCTGCCAGTAATTCTGTCATTTCTACAGAAATTGTAAAGTGTAAAAAATTAGTGCCTGAAAATAGAGCACTTTAAGTCAGTGGTTCTCAAACCAAAGAAAATTTATGACAAGAAACTGTTTTAAAACTCTACTTTTGATTAAACAAAACATATTAAATGATATGAAGTAGTGCTGTTGGTTAGTAGTCTTATTTTTTTTAGGTTTAATTGCACAGAATTCATGATAAATTAATTTATTTTTTAAAATTTCATAAAACTGGGACCCCCTGGCACCATCTCGCGGCCCCCAGTTTGAGAACCACTGCTTTATTATGGAAGTTTTCACATACCCAAGATCAAGGGTTGTCAAAGTAGGATCCAAGACCCCTTGTGGTCCGCAATTCATAGCTAGGTTATCATATACGTTCAGCATCACGTTGTTTAAATAGCAAATGCATTTTCGCCCATTTTTGCACCCATGGGCATTCTGGTCTGAAAACTACTGTAGGTGTGTTCAGGCGCATTGTTGGGGTGTTGCTATTTTGAGGCAACTAAAATAGACTACTCTTAAATCAATGGCACATGGTTGTTTTGTTAAGTAAAGAGCATGTTAGTGATATTCACCTTGTTGTGTAAGTGTGTATTAGAACATGTTAACGATATGCAAAAGGTTCATACCCCAAAGTAAACGATGACGTGAGTTATCGTCTTCAACGTAAATCTCTTTTATTAGACTACAACAAACACACGGATTGTAGGCAACAGTTTACTTCCTGGGACTGGTGATGTAGACAAGACCAACATTAGGATAATTCCTCTCGCTTCCAACTTACGTAAGTTAACTCCTGTTAGCATTGCATTGTGAGCAAATCTTTCAATCATGGTAAGGAGCGTCACATTTCCGGCTGATGTCAGAGGTATTCAGACCAATCACAACGTACAGATAAGCTGGCTAATCAGGGACACAGAGCTTTTCAAATCCCTGCGTTTCAGGAAGAGAGTGAAATCTGGAGCTACAAAGATGTATTGTATGTGGAAAATACTGTTTTTAACCTAAACCATGCGAACACATTGTATTATACCAAATACACAAAAGCATTGTTTTTTAGCAATATAGGTGCTCTCTAAGTAATGTTTTTCAAAACCCTCACGGCGCTGTCCGAGTGCTGAAACGCTTTTGGTTAGTTTATCAGTTTACAAATTCCGCCATCTAAATAGGGAATTGGGTTGGTTTCCCCAAAGCACATGTGAGGTCTTAGCTAAAAATACCATATAGATAATTTATTATAACATGTTAAAATTGCCACTTTGTAGGTGTGTGCAAAAATGTGCTGTTTTGGGTGTGTCGTTTAAAATGCAAATGAGCTGATAAAGTGCAAACACTGATCACAATGATGGTGGTTTGTTGCAATTGAAACTCATTTGTGCTGTGAATTATTTTCTCTCTCTCTCTCTCTTTCTCTCTGCACTAAATGGCAGTACTGTGGTTGGATAGTGCAGATTAAGGGGTGGTATTATTACAATAAGAGCTCCTAGGTAATTCAAATTTGAATTACCTATTTTTTACATGCTTACAGAGAATGGTTTACCAAAACCAAGTTACTGGGTTGATATTTTTCACATTTTCTAGGTTGATCGAAGCACTGGGGACCCAATCATAGCACTTAAAGGAATAGTCCATTTTCTTAAAATAAAAACCCAGATAATTTACTCACCACCATGTCATCCAAAATGTTGATGTCCATTTTTTGTTCAGTCGAGAAGAAATTATGTTTTTTGAGGAAAACATTGCAAGATTTTTCTCATTTTAATGGACTTTAATAGAGCCCAACATTTAATACTTAACTCAACACTTAACAGTTTTTTTCAACGGAGTTTCAAAGGACTATAAACAATCCCAAAGGAGGCATAAGGGTCTTATCTAGCGAAACGTTTGTCATTTTTGAAAATAAAAATAAAAATATGCACTTTTAAACCACAACTTCTCGTCTAGATCCGGTCGTGATGCGCCAGCGTGACCCCACGTAATACGTCATGATGTCAAGAGGTCACAGAGGACGAACGCGAAACTACGCCCCAGTGTTTACAAGTGTGTTGAAAGAGGGCCGTTCCGACGTTGTTGTATGTGGAATGATACTAATTAATGTCTTTGTGTCAGTTTATTGTTTACAATGGTCCGCAAATGTGCGTTTCATATATGTTACACGTGACCTCTCTACGTCACTACGCATTTACATTAGGTCACGCAGGACCGGAGATAGACGAGAAGTTGTGGTTTAAAAGTGTATATTTTTTATTTTTCTTGTCAAAAATGACAATCGTTTTGCTAGATAAGACCCTTATGCCTCGTTTGGGATCGTTTAGAGTCCTTTGAAACTCAGTTGAAAAAAACTGTTAAGTGTTGAGTTAAGTATTAAATGTTGGGCTCTATTAAAGTCCATAAAAATGAAAAAAAATCCTGCAAAAAACATTATTTCTTTTGGACTGAACAAAGAAAGACATCAACATTTTGGATGACATGGTGGTGAGTAAATTATCTGGATTTTTTTTAAGAAAATTGACTATTCCTTTAAACAGTGTCAGATTTTAATGCCATGTCCCCTTTAATCTAAATCAATTATTGTTTGAATGATTGAGCCAAAACTAAAATGTGTTTTATGGTAGCATATACGTTGAACACCTTTATGCTACCATCTAGTGTAGTATGAAACTTAAGTCATGTAAGTGTAAGTGCACAGTGTATAGGCTTGGTCAACTGATGTCTCTCCAGAGGTAACACACTTGTCAAAACTGCTTATAGCCTAAGAATTAAAAATTAAATCACACCTTTATCACAATCCATAAGCCTGCATGTGCACTAAATGCTGGCACACTATCTGAAACGCAGTCATCTGTCCATTTGTATCTAGAGTAGCCTATGGAGACTGGAAATCTATAACACTTACCGTCCTCTTATCCAAAAAAATGCAGTTCAACCTTGGATCGTAAACTTTCAGTTAGCCTGCGTTGACACAGTATTATGAGTCAGATTAACACATACATTGCCGGTTCATTTAACATGTGGGCTGTGCGTAACAGGGCACGTGCGCTCGATTTTACAGTCGCTCAACAGGAGCGCGCCACCTCCGCCAGAGCGCGCATTGAGGAGAGAGAAGTCTGTCCGCATAGCTCTGCCATCTGAAGTTTCTCACTGTCTTTGCTTGGGAGTTTTATTTCGGAGGTAAACGGGAGTGGGAATTTATATCCTATAAAGGAACATAACTTTAGTCAGCCAGGCGTTTTATTTTGTGTCATTTGTGCAATAAACGAGCATCATCTTTGGGAAATATGCACGAGTAACGGTTCATACGGAATCTGGGATTGAGTTTCCTTCCTGAGCGGAACAGAGAAGTTTTTACTGTGTGTATGATGCTTTGGATTATTTAGACGAAAAGAGGATCATGGTCCGACAAACACAGGATACAGTTTGGGATTGTTAAGGTCTTGTAATTCAGCATCGGTATTTTAACAGCGCGAAGCAAATACAGTCGTTTGGAGGGGAACATATGACAGCAGCACGCGGATTCCCTGTCAGAAACAGCAAGATGTATATCTGTATTTACGGCTTTTTGCTCTTTTTAGGTAAGTTTACATCCTTTTAGTAAAAATTTGCAGTTTTTTCCAAAGTTGAAACGAAAGCAAAACCTGCCTAAATCGTTTAATTTTGTTTCATTTTTCATACATTAAATTAGTTCTCATAATCCTCAGGATTGCAGTGGAGCTTTAATATTTCAAAATTAAATAACTGTAATAGTCGTGTCAAGTTGAGCAGATCTGCGCATATTCATCCCATTTCTGTATTTATTATGTAGGATAACATATGAAATGCATGTCAAAGCACAAAATAACGTCTATTAATTTATTATGCTCATATTTAAATGTACAGGTATGCTCATTACGCATCCTACAGTACACGATGCGGTGTTTTATTACAGCAGAAAACAAACTGTGCTTCCTTGTCCTATTAAAACTAGCAATAATTGTATTATTTTTGCATAATAGGTCTTCTCACAATAATAATCTTGCTTATATAAACTTTTATGTGACGCCTAATTTGAATCTAATTTGCATCTAGTAGTTGTAACTCCGCGCTTTAAGAGTCATTGATTAGAAATATCATAAGTCATAGGTAATGTTTCAGTAAGAAAGGTGAGAAATATAAAGGTCAGTGTAAATTTATCATTGCCCGTTGCACACTAATAAGATCCTTTCTGCGCACTACAGCCTATGGTGAAACTAAGACTGAATATTCAAACAGTCTGCGGAATATATTAATCATTCATGTTACAGTGTAGCAAGTACACAATAAGTGATACAAATAAACATACTTTTCCGAATATTTAATTATTAATGTCATTACTTGTAATTAGACACATGCAGGGGCAATTCATTTAAAGTACATTCTTATTATTATATTATTAGTATTTAATATGTAACAATCTGTAATGTCCTCTATTCTGATCTTTCTCTATTACACACACTTAAAGCACATAAAGGTCTTAAAAATCGATTGATATTTAGCATCTGGTCTTCTGTAGGCTATGTTTGTAAAACATTGAGTGATTTTTATCTTTCTTTAGTAAGCCTCTGACCACCAAATATAATAAATTCTTCTTAATTAAAAAAATTAAAATAAATAAATTGATCATGAAGTGATGATAAATGTGATCATATTTTGGTCAGTATTCTGCTGTACATGTATCTACACCTGTAGGTGTCACTAGTGAGTCATAATGATTTAACCCTTGTGCCTTGTTCCAATTCACTACCCTTTCGTGTTGTTAGCGGCCAAAAAAGGCCACTAAATTAAACGGCTGTAAAAATTTATCAGATTAATATTTTTTTCAAATTTTTTTGCATAAATCTGTTAATCAACCTCAGAACTGATCAAAACTACCAAATGTTTCCAAAAATTTCATGATTTTAACTCTTTAATTGCCAAGCTCATAAGTGATGCCACTGATTTGAGAAAAAAAAAAACACAAAATCACTGATTTTCAATATAAAAAGTGATTGTGGACTGAATTTTTTTTCACCCTTTTCACAGTCTTGGGCATGCCAAAAATTGGTAAAAACATTGGCTTTGATGCATTTTTAGTTTTTGTGCAGCATCAGCTTTAATTTTTTTCTCCCTCATTTATTGTTTGTGGCCATTTTTTCCCCATTGACTTCCATTATAACAACATTTTTTGATTGCAGAGCCATGACACCTTATTACCATGCATTTTTGATTCTTTGTGGTTTTAGTTTTTGCAAAGAGGTAAAATTTGTCATTTTTACTGTTGATCACCATGTGGCACAATTAACCCTTTAGTAGCCTGTGCAAAAAAAAGAGCTTGAATTCTGGATTGTACATTGAGTTATATGGACTATAACAGCATATTAGAGAGAGAGAGAGAGAGAGAGAGAGAGAGAGAGAGTGTGTGTGTGTGTGTGTGTGTGTGTGTGTGTGTGTGTGTGTGTGTGCGTGCGTGCGTGCTTGCATGTGTGTGCGTCTGTGTGGAAAAATCTGTAAAAAATCTTCTCTTCATCAGATTTATTAACAACATTTATGATGAACCAAAATGCAAAAACAACTTCAAATAAACTGAACAATGAAGCAAGAGTAGAGGATGGATGGAGAACTAAACAATCAAACTAATTTTTTGGTGTGTATATGTGTACGTGTGTGTGTTCAGTCTTTTTAGCAGGACTTGCAGCATATTACTTGGTGCTCTCTGCAAGTGTGTCTACCACAACGGATACAAATGCTGACTGTTCTTTTTTTGGTTCTGTACACCACTTGCATGTTCCCCTCTTCACTCCTGAGCTGCTGGTGCCTGCTGGTGTCTGTGGATTTGTGTCTAGAGGGACAGCTACAGGAGACTAAATCCCTCTCACCAGTGCAGCACTAACTGGTGCGCGAGGGAGGTGCTCTCTCCTCAATACTAACACTAACCCTACACACACACACACACACACACACACACACACACTCGTACACACACACACTCGTACACACACACTCGTACACACACAATGGTTTTATAGTCCATATAACTCAATGTACAGACCAGAATTTATGCTCTGTTTTTTTGCACAGGCTACTAAAGGGTTAATGGTGCCACATGGTGATCAACAGTAAAAATGACAAATTTTACCTCTTTGCAAAAGGAAAAGGCACAAAGAATCAAGAATGCATGGTAATAAGGTGTCATGGCTCAGCAATCAAAAAATGTTGTTATAATGGAAGTCAATGGGGAAAAAATGGCCACAAACAATAAATGAGGGAGAAAAAAATTTAATCTGATGCTGCACAAAAACTAAAAATGCATCAAAGCCAATGTTTTTACCAATCTTTGGCATGCCCAAGACTGTAAAAAAGGTAAAAGAAAATCCAGTCCACAGTCACGTTTTATATTGAAAATCTGTCATTTTGTGTGTTTTTTTTCCCCAAATCAGTGACACTACTTATAAACTTGGCAATGAAAGAGTTAAAATCATGGAATTTTTGCAAACATTTGGTAGTTTTGATCAGTACTGAGGTTGATTAACAGATTTATGCAAAAAAAATGTGAAAAAAATTTCATCCGATAAATTTTTACAGCAGTTTAATTTAGTGGCCTTTTTTGGCCGCTAACAACACGTAAGGGTAGTAAATTTGCCCACGGTATATTGTTAAGTTTTTGAAAAATTTCAAAGCATTTTCTTAAAATATGTGTAAATATAAGATTTGTCACCAAAAATCATTCCATTTGCTGAAACACAGAGAAAGTTGTGGCCAAATTAAGACAAAAAAATTGCAAAAATGGCCAAAAATGGCCCCAACAACACATAAGGGTTAAAAAATCTGCATGCACGCACAAAAAATCTGTTGGTTTTTTTTCTCAAAAGAGTTTAAAAAGCTAACAGAATAAAAAAATATTAATTCAATAGACACTATATAAAACGTTAAATGCACAGCACTGAAGTGAAATATTGAGTTGTAGACTGATGCATAAAGAACATTTGTTATTAAGAGAAACAACAGTTTCATCCACTAAAATGAACCTTTCAAATGATGTTATTAGTGACTCATGATATTTTGCAGTAATTCAAAGTCTTTTGTCTTATGTAGATCATATTACAGACCTTGAGGCATAAATGTTGTAGGCCTATATAGGCAGCACCCTGAGCCGTCAAGCTGTCTTTGTGAGTCATAAAAATGATTGCACAATCATCTGGGTTTTGTCACTGGTCTTTAAATCGCCCTGCATAGGTGTAAATGCTGTGTATGATTTCAAAAACGACTCCTCATAAAACTACAGTGTATTAAAAAAGTAGGCTGCAGTAATTAGTACTTTCATAAAATCACTTGCCATAAAATAGATTATAGGTGTGGACCAATACACAAGTTACGGAATGTTAATTATCCTATTAAAAAAGAATATTATACAGCACTATGCTTAATTCTGATTGGTCAGTGTTGAAAAATAACAACCCCCTGAAACTGATAACACATGTTCATCCGGGTACAATTGGTAAAAATAAACCAAATGCATCTTTGCTTTGATTGAACTGGTCTTGGCTTAAAGCGGATAGAAAAATGTTTATTTATTGCTTTGCATTATGGTCCTGATCAGGTTTGTGTTAAATCTGCGATTATAAATGGCTAGCTGGACATTATCCCTTACTTGTTTAAATGTAATTTGAACATTTCTCATTTGTATATTAGTACTTAAACTTGCTCAACTTCACCTTCACAGATGAGCTAGTGCTCACCATGTCAAGCTCATCTACTCTCTCCGAATCTGTGCACCATGAACCAATGGACTGTTTAAGGGCCACCGAGAAATGTAACCAGGACCAAAAATGCAGCCAGCGCTTCAGGATCATGAGGCAATGTCTAGCAGGCAAGGACAGAAACACCATGCTCGGCAATAAGGATTGCCAGGTAGCCATGGAAGTGTTGCAGGAGATGGCTCTGTTCGACTGCCGCTGCAAGAGGGGGATGAAGAAGGAAATGCAATGCTTGCAGAGTTACTGGAGCATCAACATAGGCCTGAACGAAGGTAGGAGCTCTTTGGGATTATGAAAGTTGGCTATTTAGCCGGACAGATGCACTTCATTGACCACAGAAAGGAAATTTAGGTGTGGAAGAGCGGCGGGAAGGTGGTTGGAGGGGGGCTAGGAGTTGACACACTTTTTACTTCAGTAAATATTTTTCACACCAGGTTTATTTCTATAAGTCTAGCCATTTCTAAAGTTTTGCCATTATTGCAAGTAAAAATGATGCAAAAATGAAACAAAAATGCGAGAGGTGGCATACAAAAATACATATACTGTATATTGTTTATAAATGTACATTCACCTGAATGTAATTAACAAGATATAAACAAGAATGCACACCACTATACATAACATTAAATAGCAAATATGGAACTGCAGGAGATTAGTATAGAGTCCAGTATGTGTAATCCTTGTGCATTAGCTGGTAATTCTGTCATGAATAAGGGAAACTTTCCTTGCTTGTTGTCATAATTTTTTTACTGGAGTAACAGATGGGAGTGATGCACAGGAGGAGGTTGAGGACACGGCATTGTGGTGTCTTGTTGGCATGAGCTGAATTGATATGATCAGCTTTGGTCAAAAGTATGCATTCACTTTAGAAGAGTGCCTGGTTTGGCCATGTGGACACACTCTAAAACCTGCTCTAAAGGTTATGTTTAACCCAAAGCTGGGTAGATATTGGACCGAACACCCAATATTAACCCTAATGTTGTTTCAATGAAATGATGTTTATTTATAACCAACATGTGTTCAGTATTTACCTAGCATTGGGTTAAAAATAAGTGCATTATAAAACACTTTCATAATACTAATTTCCGGTCTAAAAAGAGGGGCCATTCAATTTTAGGATGTGTCAGTATGACGTCAACTCACAGCTAACCGAGTACACATTCACTGTTATGAACGCACAATGCGTCACCCTCTGGTCTTAAATGCGCAATGTGATGCTACCAATTGATTTATTGCATTTGATGATGTCTAACCTACACTGCACTGCAGGAACCTTTTATATTTTTCTTTCTTTTTTTCTCTTTATGAATAATCAGCCTGTTTTATTGAACAGCCATTTAGGGTAGGTATCATGGCTTACAGTATGAGTCCTGTAGTTATGGAGTGCTGTTTGTCCCAACACAATATTATGGCAGTGTGCAACTATTTTACAAAGTGGATAATTTATCATAATTTCTAATTAATATGAATTAGTGTCAGAATGTTACTTCTAACCAGGTCTAGGAATATGTTTCGTAGTCTGGAGGTCTGGGCTGAGCAGCAGAGAGTTCTGATATCAGGGGCTACGAAGGACACTGACACCAAATGCCGTTCAAACAAAGACCAAATTTATTAGACAAACTTCACATTATATAGGGTACAGAAAGGAAGCTCTAGTCAACTGATAGACATTAGATAATGATTAGAAAAATCGCGTGAGCAAACATGTCTGGAGAACAATCACATGATCGAAACCTGCGCAAGTCTGGATACGGATGCATAAGTAATCATTCTTAGACAGTTGTATGGTGCAAATGAGGAAGGGGCGATTGGAACAGGGAAGTCTGGTTGAACTTCATGACCTTGAGTTAAGGGAAAAGTCTCAACTTAGTAAATACAAGACAAATGAAAGTTATTATTGCATTAGTCATACAAGGATAGCAATAAAGAATATACAGGGTTAAGATATCAAATATTTAAATGTGGGGTGTGGGGGAAAAACAATTCAATTCTACCAATTAGCCACCTTGTGAAATACAAATTATGAATTCCCGTGGGATCAGACAGGTCCTGATCAAGTAGATATAAACTGAACTATGTGGAGTTAAACTGATTGATTGACCTGTTTTCGGGCATATTGCTTGCCAACCCCCATGTGAATCGAGCACTTAAAGCTTATTGGCTCTGCTCCCTCAACACTGTTAACAAGATGTTGTTTTAGATTGTTTATGAGATAGGAGTGCAGTCCTTATTGCCTTGTTAGGCACTGTTAATGTAAATATTTCTGTACTGTCTGAATAAATTATATTATAGTTTGCATAAATCTGATCTTAGCATAGGCTTGATGTGCTTATACTGTAATGCAGTGAGGCATGCATGAAGTTAAAACTATTTGGTTTTGTTTAAGTCAATTTTACATACTATTTTAAGTTTTGATTTGTGATAAGTTGACATTAAAGGAAATTGTTTCATTTAATTTGTTAAGTAACATTAAATTATATGATTTGATTTGACAAAAATGCTGCATTTCTTTTTTTTTACATTGTATCAGCGGCTTTTCAATGTTATGTAATAATTCTTTAGATAAACAGTTTTATTGTCCCGCTTTGGAACTTTAGAGCAGACTGTTGTTACAAAGTGCTGCTTTTTTGCTGACTTTGTCTGTAAATGGATCTTATTTTTTTGCCATGACTTCACAGGCACATTTCCCAGCAGGACACAGCATGTAAAGCATGCTGAAAATACATTTAACCACACCGGCATGACTACAGTATATACTAAACATTGCGCAAAAACAAAGACGTGCACCAGCAGATCCCTCTATTATAAATAATATTTCACATTTCTCATGTCAAACCGTCGCTTTCTCTTGCCATGCGTTCATCCATATAACCATCCATCCATTCAGCTGATAAGAACTTTACAGTTTCTTCAATTCTCCACCAATATCATAGCATAGTTGAGAAAGAGTAATGCTTTGTGTGTCATGTGAATAGCAGTGAGGTGGAAACGCAGTGCAGAAGCATGACCTGATAGCAAACTAGTATTAGATTTCATTCAAAGGTTCCGGTGTTTCAAGGCTATGCATGCACTGTAGCATCCCTGCGTATGTGTGTACCTCAATAGCGCTGGTAAATGGATCCCTGTTGTCATGTCAGATAGTCCTGCGAGCACTATTCTCCAGTCTCTCTGCGGTTTATCAAGAACACCTTGAATTTTAACACAGGGAAAATAATATTTGCTTGCTGCCAAGATGTTCTTTCCTATAATACACAGAAAATCTATTTGTCACCATTGGCATTCATCTCAGTGGGTGCAGTAGTATGTGATTTGAATTTTGTCATCTTTTCTTATCTTTAAGATAATGTTGACATATATGTGTCATGTGACTAATCACTCTGCAACCGAAGAAAATGATATCATGACAAAACTGGTTTGCTAATGCAGTGGTTCTCAAACTGGGGGCCGGGGGGGGAACGCGAGATAGTGCCAGGGTGCCCCAGTTTTAGGACATTGTTTAAAATATATTAATTTATCATGAATTCTGTTTAATTAAACTTAAAAATAATAAGGTCACTAACCAACAGAACTACGTGGTATAATTTTATGTTTTGTTTAATTAAAATTGTACGTTTTAGAATGTTACAAAAAAATATTCAAAATGCAATTTACTGTAATGCCCACTGAAAATGTGATTTATATGTTGCTTCTTAATAAGTTGATGTCAATCAGTAATTAAAAGTTGTTAATTTAATATAATAATTTAATAAACTTAATTTAGTTTTTTTAATATCATTAACATTGAAGTTTACCTTTCTGTGCCCTTATCTTGTACTCGTCTCTGCCTACCCTCCCGAGTTACGCGTTTTGTTATTGGCTCCTTTAAATTACTCTTGTCTTGACATCAGGTCATGTTGAATGTCTTTTTACCCATTTGTGTGCATATGCTAATGCATAAGTCATGTTATGTTCATGATGATAACCAGCAATCAAAAGTCATAATTTCACCTTCTATGTTAACTATATACCCAATGTAGTTTAGCTATGAATAACCCACTTCTAGTTAAAATAAACTTGAATTTGGTTACATGTTGTTTTTGCCAAAATACCTTGCGAGATGCATGATATTCCATTATGGAAACAAAGTCAAGAGTGATTATGGATTTGAATTAAAGTGGACCTATTTCATTGATAAAAAACAACGTTCTTTTGTGTATTTGGTATAATACAATGTGTTTGTGTGATTTATGGTTAAAAAAAACATTATTTTCCACATCCTGTACATTTTTGTAGCTCCAGATTTCACTCTCTTCCTGAAATGCACATTTTAAAAATAGCTGTGTCCCTGATTGGCCAGCTAATCTGTATGTTGTGATTGGCCCGAATACGTCATGACGTCAGCCAGAAATGTGACGCTCCTTACCATGTTGGAAAGATTTGCACACAATGCAATGCTAACAGGAGTTAATTATGATAATGTCGGTCTTGTCTACATCACCAATCCCAGGAAGAAAACTGTTGCCTACAAAATCCCCTTTTACAATGTGGTTGGAGATAAGTGTATTAGGAAATGTGTGAACACAATCAACCTACAATGATAAAAATCCACATACTCCTCCTTTTTAAATCCTCTTTAATCCAGACATCTCAGTAATCTCATTCGACACACATTTGATTCTTTTGTTAATGTGATGTCACACTGACAAAGCCCTGCCGGCAGCTACTGACTGACTGGTTAATTTTACCCAAAAGCTTTTTGAAATGTGTAAATGTGTTTAGCTTTTTGCTAAAATCACATGACTTGGTCAGTTTCGTACTCGTTCAGAAGCACAGATTCAAAGAAAATAATTCATAAAGGTCTTGTGAAACAGAATTTCAAGCGACATTCACATCCAGTCTAGTTTATGTTATGGTTTTGGTCTTCTGTTATTTTGCGACTTTTCTTTGACAATAAACTGCACCTGGGACCTCATCTCTACCTAGCCTCCAGCAACCCATTTGTTACAAATACACAGCTACTTCTGAATTGCTGTCACCAATGAAAGATCCCTTTTGCCCCCAGAATGTTGGCCAAACTCTGACCCCTTGCCGTGAAGTGTCTCTAAGTACACTATCAAAAAAAATGTGGTCTTTTAATTAGGAATCAATTTGATTGACTACTCCATGACCCAGAGTACTGTACTAACACAACATCAATGGATGACATATCAAGTGCACCATGCAGTTTGGATGTGCACTTGTGGACACTGGCAGTTTAAAGCAACACTATGTAGTTTTTTTACCTTTAAATAATGTCTCTAAAATCATTTCAGTGATAGAACAACTTTTAACTAGACAAATTGTACTGTTGCTGCAACCTGAGCAGCCTCCTAGCTGCTACAAGCACACTCTGAAAGTTGCGGTGGAGGGTAGAGCACACAGCCCCGCCCCTCCCCCTGCCTGCAGAAGAGTGTCTGATACCAGGCACTGTTGCGCTTTTCAACCACATGGGGGAGCTGTAAGTCATTTTTACGTGGAAACTACATAGTGTTGCTTTAAATCACTCAAATGTAGTCGTAATTCATTTTGATCCTTAGTGCAGTGAACCAGGTTTAACTTAACAGATGGCTAATTGATTTTGACACAAGCTCTCGCAGTACTTACCAAAGACAAACACTTAAGTAATTTTACCAAAGGGGAAAACTGAAAGCCACTGAGCAGTAGAAACATGAAGCTGGGGGATCTGAGTTTATACCTGAAAGCGGAAGATTTAGTTTTAAGATGCAATTGAAAAGAGGATGAAGAGACAGTGAGATCACAGTGCTGTTCTTAGCAAAGCAGCTGAGATCTTGAGAAACACAGATAAACCTTCTCTGGAGCTTTGGATAGAAAGAATTTATTTATAGTGTTTGAAAAATTTGCATATTGCTTTAATATGTGAATAAAGACAGACAAAGAAATGCAAACATTATGATTGTTTACCTGAACATGCCCTCCATCTTCCATTGGTTGGCAAAACAGATAGTCCAGCCCCAACACACTACACTGGTTCAGCTGGATTGGATTCTCAAACAAACTGTCAAAGACAAATGTTTTGTGCTTAGGAGAAATCAGGCTTAAAATGGCTTTCTTATAGTCGTCTCAGTGGATGGATAAATTGATAAAAAGATATTTTTGCATAACCTGAAATGTACCCCAAAAGTATGAACAAAATATGTTGCTTTCGAATGACTTATGCACTTCTAGAAGAATTCCATAAGCATGCTTCATTGAGCTTCTTATTTTCAATTTATGAAAGTCAATTTGATCCGTTTTCATTAAAATGTCCGACCCTCATCCTTTTCCGGTTCCCATGGATACTCCAGAATCTCTACATAGGCAATAAATACCTGCGGAAACCATTACTCATCCTGTAAATGAAATGCCAGTAATTCTCTACAGGTCTTCTACAACAGATCCGTCGCCACAGGGGACATCTCTTCTCATCCTTAAGGATGTTTATGAGACTTATAATCTAGTTCGTTTCAAATTTCAATCTGAAAGTGAAAATCAAATGAGTTGTATAAGGTCATTGTATTATGAACATGGTTTACAGTTCAGGAGAAGAACAAGATAATCAAAATCGAGGTGAGGTTAGCATTATAAGAGCATCTTCAAGGTCATGGTTACGTCTAAAATTGAAATGTTACGGCTGGAGACAAACCCTGGAGGGTGTCCGGTTTCCCAACAGTACTATACCGTATAGAAAATATATAGTGTATATGTTGCTGTGTGTCATTTTCTCTCCTCTCGCTCTCTCAAGCTATGATACCAATAGCAAGCACAACATATCTTTCCCCAGCATCTAGCTATTAACTCTATGACCGATAGCAGCAGTCAAAGTCTATTACCTCAGTCATCTACTTTCATAAGGACAGGTTGGCCACAGGGAGGCGATAGGCTGCCTCACCCCCACCTGCTTTATTTGTCCTCTGCTCTCTCGCTCTAACCCCTCCGAGCCCTCTCGCCTACCCCCTTTCTCAACAGCCTACTAAATCATCAGCACTGGCCCAGGGGCAGCTCAATAGCTCTACCCTGGGTCACACAAGAGTTTTGAAAACTGCTAGCCAGGCGGACGGACACATGCACACACTTCCACATTTTCCCTGGAAACATTTTGGTGCGGTGTTTGTGTGTACAGCCGAGAAGAAATACGACGACAGGCCCAGCAGTTGTATCTCCTTGTGAATACCTTTTTAATGATTTCCATTACTGTAAGTGGAGATGCGGAGAGACAATGGTGTAAGATGGATGAGGCACGAGGTGCGGCATTAAACCAGCCCAGTCCCTCTGCTGGGACTGGCCTACCTTTGCAGAGTAGGCAGAGTGAAAATGTCTAGGTGCAGACTGGGGAAATACCTCTGCAGAACTATGTATCTTGGAACCACATAGGTATTACAACACTGCTTATATATAATAAATATACACCACTAAGTGTCATGTGGTCAGACTTTTGAAATCTGAAGATGAACGTTCATGTCTGCACAAAAAATGCTGGGTTGCTTAAACCTATGGATGAATATAATATGGAAAACCCCAGACGTTGGGTTTAAATTTGAAGTGGACATTTCTAGGTTCATTTAAACCAACTTTTGATTTTTTCCATATTTTACCCAACCATAGGTTGAAACCAGGCAGCATTTTTTTAGAGAGTGCATTTGGGTTTTTAGTCCATTGTAAATTCATTTTTAAGTGAAGAAAATAACAATTACTACGGTAAATATTTCATATAATGTAATATTAATAGTCACTTTACATGCATTAGTCAAAAAAAAAAACCTGGAGAATTTAGCACTGGCAGGTCATTATAACTGGTTTACTCACTAATCATTTTATATTTTAAATCACATTAAGCTCATTTTGATTTAAGCATTACTGAAAGTAGTAATTTCCAAGGAAGCAAGTCGTTTCCATCAGTTTGATCTATTTAGACGAATCTGTAGACCAGTTCAAAACATGATGCACAAATAAAGGTGCTTTAAATGTTCTTCACAGGGATGCCCTACAAGAACCATTTTTGGTTCCCCCAAAAAACTTTTTGGTCCCTATTTTAATGATCTAAGCACATGGTCTTAAGTGCACAGCCTAAAAGGGTGTGTCCTAATCCACTTTTGCTAATTTATCATTGGAAAAATGGTTTGTGTGCCTAGCACACAGTCTAAAAGGGTTGTTCCTATTCTCGTAATGAGTAATTGGCGTGTTTTGGCCGTAATGTGCCATAAACCAACAAGAGTCTCATCTCTTATCCCCTTTAAAAGGCATTTGCGCTCGCGCCATGCCGATTTCCTATTTAGATGGAATTTGTAAAATTCGAAAACAAAGCAGAGGATAAAGACTACCAGTTTAAGATCGATGTAAAAAAATTGCATTGTTTTTATTTGTATTGAAATTGTTCCTTTTTGTAATAAAACATTTGGTTCTCTTTAAAAGTTGTTTTCTTTCATTGTGTAGCATCTTTATGTCATTATCATGACAAGCCCATGTGTTTCGTGTGAAAGCATGTGGCCTTGGTTTGTTTTTAATCAGGCCATGTGCTTTCCCTGTCTCGTCTCCCACCCCCTTGTCTCATTGTTAACCACATTATTATTGTTTCATGATTGTCACCTGTTGCCCTCTTGATTTGCTCCCTTATTTAATGTCCTTGTGTGTGCTGTCTTTTGCCGGGTCGTTTTTGAATCCTGTTCAAAGTCAAGTTTGTTCTAAACCAAGGTCAAAGTCATAGTCCAGGGCTCAATGTAAATATTTTTTATACTGGCCCGGTCGGGCCAGTGGTTCATGTTTTCACTTACCCTGCCTACATTTTCACTGGCCCCAATAAAAAATGTTGGTGTCACATATTTAAAAATAATAATTTTAAGTCAAATATAATTGTATACAGTGTTGGAGAAAGTTACTTTTACAAGTAATGCATTGCAATATTAAGTTACTACCAAAAAGTAACTAAATATGTTACTTAGTTACTTTTCATGGAAAGTAATGCTTACGTTACTTTTTAGTTACTTTTGCATTACTTTCTCTTGGCTACTTTCTTTCAGGCCTTGCAGGTGTTTTTATGACTGAAAAGTTTTGCATTCAGAAATTGCGTATTTCATCACAAAACTGTCGAGCTCTGGCCTGCCATCTCAGTTTCTGACTCAAACTGTTCCCACACAGGCGTGTAAACATAGAGTAAATAATGTGGTTATGTTTAGTTTAATTCAATACATATTTTTTTGTCAAATTAATTAAACTAAAAAAGTAACTTGAATTACTTTTTTAAAGAAGTAACTTATATTGATGTGTACATTTAAAAATTAATTTGTTACTCGAAAAGCGGAATTATTACAAAATGCACATTACTTGTAATGCGTTACCCCCAACACTGATTGTATACATATACAACAGACATGTTCCAATGATAAAAGGCTCCCAACTTTTCTGCTTTACCTGTAAACTGACAGCAAATTGTGCAAAATATTGCATTGTTTTTTTCGTCATGTTTTACCCAAGATAAGTCTGCTTCCAAGATGTTAAATATATACATTAATGAAAATATATTTTTAGGGACTAAGGGTAAAGTACGGGCCCAATCGGGCAAGTGACAATACTTTTAACTGGCCCGGACGTCTCTCACGCTTGACCCGGACGTCTCTCACGCAGTCCTTTATGTTGAGCCCTATAGTCTTCGTCAAGTTTATCGTATCCAGTCTGTCTATTGTTGAGTTTATTTGTTCCCTGTTGTTTGTGCCTCCTTGTGGGTTTTTGTTTCCTTGTTTAGTAAATATTAAAGTGGTGTGTTCAATCAGTCTGCGCATGGGTTATGTCTCCTTGATTTTCTTGACACTTTATTTTTAGGAGTGTACTGTAGGTGTCATTAATCCATTCACATACTATAGAAATTAGCCAATCGCATCAACATGACTTTACACTTGTATTTTACTATATTTATGCTGGTCGTGCTGGATTGTTGCAGGTATACAGTAGGCCCATGCTATTTAGCAGCAAAACCTTATGAATCTTATGTTGATGTCTTATTGGTAAGGTTATTTTAGCAGTCTGGAGGCACAGCACCATTTAAAACATGTCAGAGACACTTATAAACTATTATGCTGTTTGGGGTTTAAAAGCAACTGGCTCATCTAATAGTGAATCCTCATGCCCTGAAAGCAGAGATGTGATGAAATTCTTACTTGTTTCTCTGTTAAGAGTTTGTATTTCAGTTATGCCTTTGGCACTTTCTATTTCTGATGATCTGCCTCCTGCTGTTGAATAGCCCCACTCATCTGGAAAGATGTAGTTTGGGGAACAAATGCTGCCACAACACTACTGAACATGGTTTACAGGCAAAAGGGACAAGCAATCAGAGGGATACAGACTCAGGTAGAGGATTGTTTTAGCTCCATTAAACTGGAAATGGATGTGCTCTTAAAGAGTGTAATGAAAGAAAAAAAGCAATTATTTTGCAATATGCTGAGGACGATTCTTCACCTCGCTGTGGAGCAAGTAATTTTTCATCTAAAAAAATGTTTAGTAAACAAATGGAAAATCAGGGTATTAACATGCTGATTCCAAAGAAACACAACTGAATTATACCTGCTGGCCAGGTATTGATGTTAGTAGGGGGTTAATCATATTTTTGAATAGCTGATTTTTTATCTTTATTGTTAGGAAGCCAAAACAACTCTTAAGTGTGAAATTATAAAATTGTTGTATTTTGGGATGTATTATAATTCTTAACGCTTGCTGTCAATCATTAAATCAAACTGAATTATTGGTCTAACAGCGGAACTGTCTTCAGTTTTATGAACTGTATCCATTCTGTAGTCTCTCCATGAGGTACACAATTAATAATGCAATGTGTTTCATTTTTTGGATTTTATCTTGGCACTCTCTCAAGCACTAGCTTGTCTCTCTGCAAAGCACTTTGAAGGCCAACATTAATAATAACTGAAGTAAACAGTACATACAACATATTTACAATAAAACTTTGAAGTTTTATGAAGTAGATTATTCAAAGTTTCAGTCTGATACGATGTAAATAAAAAAAACAACAAAAACATTTATGGTTATTGTCTGCACACTGATAACATGCAAAGAGAGCAAGAAGGTCTAAATATGACTTTATATGCACCAAATAAGCGAATATCTATTAAAAATCGCTTAGGTTACTCACGTAACCCCGGTTCCCTGAAATAACGGGAACGAAGCATTGCGTCAGTTAGCTGACGCTATGGGGGAAACTCCTGTTTACTCCGTGACTGAAGCCTATTGGTTAACGTCTGTACAAAGTACAGACCAATGACGTTTGAACCCGCGCGCGGGAGGAACGCGTCCCTATATAAGCGCGGTTCAATCGTCAGGAGCTCATTATATTCGACTGAAGCGCGCAGCCGAATAACACTCGCTGCGTAGACGTTTGTAGCACGGCAAGAGACGCAATGCTTCGTTCCCGTTATTTCAGGGAACCGGGGTTACGTGAGTAACCTAAGCGTTCCCTTTCAATACGGTTCACTTCGCATTGCGTCAGTTAGCTGACGCTATGGGGGAACGTAATCCCATCACGCCGTGCATACACAACGTACTGAAGTGCCTTACCGGAGAGACACTGCGTGTGGCCCTATACCCGGCATATTCACAGCTTTAAAAGCAAATGTGTAAGCACCATATAAATTGTTGACGCGCACACGGTGGGGTTTTAAACGCACCGGGGGCACATAACATAGCACAAGACGGCGAGGTACCGAGCGCGCCGCGGCTGTGCGAGATAAGTAAATTCAGAGTCACGTTGGTGAGCTCGCTGAGCGCACCGTGGTGTACACATAAAACGCATGAGCGTGCATGATTGAGCCGAGAGAACCTGCGCTCGTAGGGCAGGGACGTCTAAGCTGTACAATCTGACAACGTAGACGGCGAAGACCAGCCGGCCGCGTAGCAGATATCAAATATAGATATAGATACCCCTGTAGACCAAGTTCATGAAGAAGCCAAACTCGCACAGAGTGGGCTCTATATAGGACATAGCTCATAGAGGGGCGTGAGCCAGTGCGATGGTTTCAACGATCCATCTAAATAACCACTGTTAGCAACAGACATACGTAGTGAGTGATCTGCGCAGCTCACGAACGGCCGATCTGACTATAATATGCGGCAGAACGGTTCGTAGCGTGGGATTATACAGATACCACAATAGTGTGAACCCAGGTGCACCCTCGAGCGCATCGGGATGCATATAGGTAGTATTATAGTGCACAGATCGGTGAGCTTTCCAAGCGCGCCGTAAATGTGTATTGACTATAAATTGCACGGGCACAGGTGAACACTTGAATACATCGTGAATGCATATAGATGAATCAGAGTGTTATAATGCACAGGCCGGCAAGATTCTCGAGCGCGCCGTCATGTGTTCTGATAATAAATTGTGCGCACACGGGTGAACTCTTCAGTGCACCGTGAATGCGTATAGATAAATCAGTGCACAGAACGCGCCGTGAATGTGTACAGATATGATTGATGAACGTAACGGTGGGCACCCAACGCACCGTGAACGTACACAGATGAACAACAATGTATGTGTCACAAAGCATAACACAGCTGTGTATACAGGTGAGCTTTCCCAAGCGCATCTTATTGTATACCAAAATGTTATAGCGTGTACATGTGAGCTTCTCTAAGCGCACGGTGGACGCATATAATTAAAAACCATATCGTGCATACAGGTGAGCTAATGGGCGCACCTTTAATGCAACAAACCTCAGTAGTGCGCGAAGCAGGGATGTCGAAGCTGTAAACTGACAACGTGGACGGCGGGGACCAGCCGGCCGTGTCACAATTGTCAATGAGAAACCTCTAAGACCATGCCCATGCTCTAAGACAAGTGAGCATAATTGTCACGGGAGGTGATAACGTCAACGATCCATAAATAGCCTGTATTGACAGGTGCTCTAGTGAGTGATCTGTGACGCAGATGAACAGCTGATCGTCTGATGTACGTCAGACGTATGTGTCATACAGGACCTTGGACAGTTCCAGAGCGCTGTGCCTCGGGCACCGTCCGCATCTGAGAAATGACAGGCTTATGAATAAAGTGAATGGCCAGCCGTAAAAGCATGGTTCGCTGTTACCGCCGCCGTCCGCATCTGAGAGATGACAGGCTTGTGAATTAAATGAATGGTCGGTCGTAAAAGCGTGGTTCGCTGTTATCACGGCCACATAGATATAGGTAGGGGAGAGAGCCGCCGTGCCTCTGTAGTGAGGAGAAAAGTGTTCCACCGGCGATTCGCGGGGGGTTTTGACTTTCAAATGTCACTAGACAGAATGGATCAGACTTTGCATAAGGACGCCTCGTGAAAGGGGTCCTAGCAGCTTGTGTCAATGTGTCATAAGGCACGTAATGTAGGTCGTGTCCCACGGATGCCATCTCCGCACGCCCATCGTAATGGGTTAATATTGGTAGTTAAGCATGAGATGCGTATCACTCTGATTGAACATAGCTTATAAAGCGATGCAATGAGTTTATAAAGGAGATGACTCGTCAGCTTGTTCAGGGGGCGAGATCTCAGTCTGGTTCGGTAAATAATGAAACCACCGTAGATTGCCCTACCGCATTATCACAATAACACGGTCGAGAGTGCTGCAGTGCTAAATCATCCTCTTAATGTACCGTATTCACAGTACAAGGTGATTTATATGAGACAAACGGCGTTCCACGCGCCGAAGGCTGATTGCCGTCGTAAAGCGTGTTCAACCCACAGCAAATGCTGGGCTAGCTCGTAATGACAGCACTTCATGCAACCGTGTGTAACTTAAGCAAGCTTCCCGGCCGTCAGCTCGGGGCGGGACCTTTGCTTAGTCAAACTGAAGTGGACTTATGAACAGAATGCCACGATATTCAGCTTTCTGAGGCTCGTTAGAGGGGTACGTGTGCCCGTCTTAAACGAGATGCCGCGCGCGTCTGACTGTGCGCGCGCTTTAAGCTTTGAAACTTATTGTGGCGGGTAGCAAGCTCACTTGAGGTTGATATTACCCTTAATATCTCCGAGTATTGGAGCGGAGGTGTGAGCGTCTTCGGATCCGCTAATATAAATCAGCTATATGGCCGAAAAACGTCATAAACCGCTTGGCTGTAAGCCTTTGAGTGGCCGTCCGGAGAGGGCGCGATTCAAACGCTTGGAGCCATGCAAAAGTCTGAGGCTGTCCTTCCTCTAGGAAGAGAGAATAACAGCCGTAAGACCGTGCTCGTTTGCGCCATCAGCATCGTAGCGGAGAAACTGAGGTGGGCTGCGAGCGAATTTGGCAGAAAGGTGTTAGAGACACCGTACAGTCGTGGGGTGTCAATACACAGTATATGGCCAAACCGGGGTTTTTTCGGCTAGCGTCGATAGAATTATGGACAGCGGGCCGTGTGTGCGTATTACTGATTGCTTGTCAGTAAGGCGATAAAGTGTTTAGAGACACCGTACAACCGTGGGTGTCAAAACACAGTATAGTAAGCACGGAAATTACTCTTTTTAGAGGAATTAAATACCGTTCGCCACTATAGTGAGGTCGCATAGCCGACAGTATTACACAGTATGTTTGGATAAACAGCACACAGAAAACATTTCAGGGCAGTCCAGCCGAGGCGCGACATAACCCCTTTTCTCCCAGACAGTTTCGTTCTCTGTTGATGCAGCTGTGCTGCGGAGACCAGAGCTCAGCCGTTCAGGTGCACAAGCCTCAGTAGTGACGGTGACCGAACGGCTCACGGAGCAGGGTAGTATGTCTAGGTGGTTTAATGTCAGACTGAACCCATCGCAGAGAGGAAGTCTGCCGTGAGGCCCGCGGTTTTGCCGTTTATTAAAAGGGCAGAAAAACCGGGTATATATATATAAGAATGTACCAATATTCAGCGCACTGATATAGGACGGGACTGAATAAAGGGAGGTATTCGGGCCTCAGTATATTATAAACAAATTCGTTCTGCCTCTGATTCCGTCTAAACCAGAGAGAAATTACCAGGCAGACAAAGAATGAGCTATCTGAAGTGAGATCGGCTCAGGCCAGTAAAGCTCTATAATAAGTGTTTTAGCGCTCCAATAGAGGCGTGTCCGCCTTATCGAGCAGACGAATGAGATCGTGCCGCTCCAGGAGGGGAGGGGCATGAAGCTCTCTTATAATGAGTGTTCTTGGTGCTCCAATAGCGGCGAATCGGCCCTATCGAGCAGACGAATGAGATCGCGCCGCTCCAGGAGGGGAGGGGCATGAAGCTCTGTAATCGTTGAACACTGGACAGCTGCATTTAGAGGCAGCGAGCCGTAATACCGCGTGCTAGCTAAGCCGTTAAGAGACCTCACCACTGTGGGGAAAGGAGCGAGGGACTCCACGAGCGTGGAGCACGAGTGGCTGTGCTATGACAGAGACAGGGGCAGACCGCCCGTGTTTGCTTGTCGTATGCATCTATCCAGGTCTACGGTTCCCCGCTTGTTCATCTCAACAAGAGAGGAACGGCAGAGGGGAGCAGCAACACAGACAGAACAGCCATGCGTCGTGACGGTATCACCCGATGCACTCGGGGGATTAATATATGTGCCAGAGATCTCGCCACTGAATGTAAGAGGAGCGAAGGGACTCTGTAAGCATGAACGGTTGCGGTGTGACAGAACACAGGGGGGGTTAGTCCGTGTGTGCTTGTCTATGCATCCATCTAGTCTCATGGCTCGCCGTGTGTTCATCCCGGCGAGAGAGGAACAGCAGGGGGAGCACGAAACATGGATAAGACAACCAAAGCATAAGCGCGGTCCCGGCGTGGGAGGTGCCAGACCGGTAACGCGCTCGGAGGAAATTCATAGCAGAGAGGCTCACCGAGCCGCTGTGCTGGACGCTATTACAACAGCGCCTGCTCTTTTAGCTTATAGCTTTATATTAAAAATATTGATCTTACCGGGCGGCCGCAGGGGAGACCTCGTCAGGCGTGTGTCCGCTGCACAGGGCTCGTACCACGGCAAGCGAAGGCTATCTTCGGTTCTCGGCCGGAAAGCGGCAGGGGAAGACGCTAGACCTGGACTCTGCTATCTTCGGTTCTCAGCCGGAAAACGGCAGGGGAAGACGCTAGGCCTGGACTCCGCTGCAGGGCTTTTGTCAACGGCGAGGTAAGGCTTCTTCTTTTTCTTCGGAGCAGCGAGAGGTTCGCGCTGAAGGAGAAAATAATGAGCTCCTGACGATTGAACCGCGCTTATATAGGGACGCGTTCCTCCCGCGCGCGGGTTCAAACGTCATTGGTCTGTACTTTGTACAGACGTTAACCAATAGGCTTCAGTCACGGAGTAAACAGGAGTTTCCCCCATAGCGTCAGCTAACTGACGCAATGCGAAGTGAACCGTATTGAAAGGGAACTGCATATTATACATACATAGTGTCTTGCAGGCAGTGATGTTATTGCCTTAGGTCAGCCATTTGTCAAAAGCTATACTGTTGTATCTCCTCTTATGTCTGTAGAACCTGTAAATGTAACAAGTTTTAAATTTTCTCCATCAATTGCATGAGTCAAGTGCTGACTTTTATCCACTTACTTCCATTTGTGATGTTTATCTGTTACATCCCATACGTCAAAAAAAAAAAAAAAAAAAAAAATTATAACAATAATAATAATTTCTATGGCCAAACATTATTAATATATGTTCAACACATTTTGTAGAAAGTAATGCTCAATTGAATATATTTTTGAATCTGGAAATATATTTAGTTATATATGTATAGTATATAGAATATGCTTAATACAAGTTAATTTTATAAAGTTTATATTTTATACAGAAGTTGAAACTATATTTAATCCTTTCTAAAACTGTTATGTTTAGTATTTTGTAACAAAAACAATTTTTTTTTCAATGCAACAGGAATATATTTTGTTGGATTTAAATACATATTTTTTAATGCTTTAAAATGTATTTAATTTTAAAATATATTTCAAACTATACAAAAATGGCCAAAAATATATGGGTGAAAAATATCTTTTTGTAAACATATTCCAAAATTATTTTTTTGGCCATTTTTGGTATAGACGGTTTCGTCAGTAACAACATAAACAATCGGTTTTCGTGGTCAAAACGTAACTGCTGGTAAACTCCGCTAAGAATAAATAACAACAAAGTCCTTTTAAAGTAATTTATTTATGTAACAAGCAAAATAAACAACACGTAGATTGCCTAGGAAACCAAACATTTTTCATTTTCGACGAGGTATTTAAGAGTTCAGTTTCAGCAACTACTCAGACCATTAAACAAACAGAAACTGGAAGTAAAGATCCGGCCAAACGCGTTATTGCGTCACCGCACCAAAATACACAACAAAATAATATTATGACCGCTGCTTAGTAAACATGCTGCACAGAGTTTTTTATACTGCAACTGATTAAATAAGCTTGTGTAACTTTCAAACGTTCACAAAATTAAACAAAAATGAAAGAGGCGGAGAGCAGTCACTTCAGTTTTATCTATAATAGCCTAAAGATAAAATGACTAAAGAAGCCATGTCTGATGGAAAAACATTGTGCTCAGTACATCACATTCGTGAACACATTTGACCACATGCGCGTCTTACCACAAAAGCAATTAACCTATGGCTAAGCCACGCCCCCTCCACTCACTCGGACAAACAATCAACATCGGGTGACAGGCGCTATGGCAGCTGTCACAGTAGGAGACATTTCACAGGAGGCAAATTATTTTTGGAGACAGAAAGACTATCATCTCAAAGTTACCAAAAGGGCCTTAAATATGCATTTGAGGGTTATATTAATAATTTTATTGTTGAGAAGATCGATGAAAAGCTTCAGCATTTGTTTCCAGGACAAGCCGTTTTACCATCTTTACCAAGAGTAAGTTACCTCTCCGTTAGTTTGGTGTTACAGTATTTACATGAATCATTCAGCACAACACTGCTATTACAAATAACAAATAACATTTGTTATCTCGGTTATTTACAGATACATTAATGAAACTAAGTGACATGATGTACAACTATTTTACACGTTTACATGACCTTAAGCATTATCAGTTTATTAAGCATAATTGGAGTAAGACCCGTTGTGTTTCAATGAGTATGCGTAAGCATCACAAAGGTCATGAGTCTGATCCCAGGGAACACACATACTGATAAAGAAATGCATACTGTACAGTAGATTGAATGCAGTGAAAGTGTTTTGGATGTCTCTGCCAAAAGTATAAATGTAAATGCAGGTAGTGATGGTTCAACCTCAGTTATAAACAGCAGTCCTCTATTTCATTTACAAATTAATTTTTTAATTATGACTAATAAATCAAATGCTGTTTTACTGTCTTAATTCCATAATCAAATAGCTTGAGTTGAATTTGTATGTTTGTTGTATTTTAATAAGCAAGTGTACAGTATTGTTAAATGCATTTGAGATTAGATGTTCTGCAGGTAAACCCAGAGTTCAGCCTGATTAATACCACAGAAATAATTGGGGTTAAGAAAAATGACTATGGAAGTAGGCAAGAGGAGCTTCTCAGTGCAGTCAAATTAATTCAAACATGTCAGGCACAAAGAGACGGATTACTTTACTGACCTCTCTCACAAATCTCCTATTTCCCTCAATTTACTGCCAGTAGAAAAAATGACAAATGGTTTTCAATGTTTTATATTTCACTCTGGAAAAATATAAAAGTAAAATTTTTAAGTACAGTGGTGTTTCTCATTAGTTACAGTATTCATACACTATGTGTGCTGGTCATTAGCGTATACTGGCCTGTATGTACTATACACTTTCCATGTACATACAATTTGTAAGTACAGTGTTTGTTATTATTTATGATATATGTACACAGTAAGTACCTGTAACTAACCAACACTTGCCTGTAATGGCGCTTTTCCATTGCATAGTACAATTTTAATACAAAGGTTTGGGTCAGGTTATAGGTGTGTCGTTATATTTGCGCTGCCTACTGCTGTGACATCATACAAGTGAGAGCGTTGTTTTACATTCCCATACATTTATTTTTTCTCAGTCCGCCACAAAATTAAAATTGACCCCCACAAATATCGCGTTTATCACTACCTCTGTCTCACATGACACCAGTGGCGTCAGTCGACGTGCTCCACTGAGCCTCATTTAAGTTGCATTTCAGTATATGTGACCAGTCACGAAAAGTAGGGACACAAGTCAGATCTGGGGCATTTTGAGTTATCACAGATTCTGAAAGTGCAGTTTCTAAGCTTTCCAACGATGTGTAACAGATGGAAATCTGATAAGACAATAGGCCGGGAGAGACAATAGGGCTCATTTACATCTCATTTAGCTAAGCCATACCCCCTATAAAGCCATTAAGATACAGATGTTCTAGCATCATATGTAGTATTTTGTGACAGAAGTCCGGATGACAACATACAAAAATAAGCAGGACTTTTTACCTTTGTGTTGATCACAAGTCAAATCCAGTCTGTTTCAGATGTGAGAATCATCCAATGGACTCTATGCACGGCGGTGCTTGACGTATTTCCGGTGAAATCTCAGGATGCTGGACTACTTCCGCCAGTCATAGAGCTCAATGATATTCAGGAACGTTGCTTGCCAAAATAGCCAAAATAACACTGCAAATTTTGTTGATGGTTGTTTAATTTACATAGAAATAACTTATACTTCACATTTAATACCATAATGACATTTAAACGTATGAAAGTATATTTTTATAGACGGGAGAACCGAACTTCTAGCCACCACTGGTGTGTGTCATAGTGTTTACAGCATTAGACTCAAGTATGACAACTTCTACACTGCTAACCTGTATCTGCATTAACACTAGTTTTAGATAGAAATTGCACTGATAACAGTGCTATTCATCTGTTGTTGATATACTTATGAATTTTGTATAATTGTTATCATCAGTACTAGCGAAGATAACATCTGTGGTTATACAAGCAAAATGTTAGAACAGTAAAAAACGTGTATTTTGCGCATTTATGCTTTATTAATAAAAAATGCAAAAGACAAATAGAAAATTCATATCAATGACAACAAGAATAACTTCAGAGAAAAATAACACACACACACAACAAACTAAATACACTGGGTATTAAAATAAACAGCACAAGAAATAAACAAATAATGGAATAGATTTCTTAAATGGACTTTACCATAGTCAATAGTTCTTTTTGCGTTGTTATTTATATCCTATAAAGTTCCAAGATATGACTCAAAAATATCCAAGTAAAAATGTTTTGACAATCGACGTGAATATACAAAGGTATTAAACGTCACATTTAATATCAGTCCTGCTGCAGTTCGTGTTGCTTTTTCCTCATATAGCAGTGAGATTTCATTTACGTCTTTTAATTTACCTGACACTTTAAGATAACATTACAAAGACATAATCCTGAATCATAAAAACAGCACAATGTAAGCTCTGCTAGTATGATGAACATATCATAATGATTACAGCGATAAGACGACTTGCAACCTTTCTCGAGTTTGCACATCTGGACAATTCTTCACACATCACAGGTTGTAAATTTGGGTAAATCCAGCAAACAACGAGTAAATTTAGCGATTCTGCCGTCACTCCGCTTTAAATCTCCCGTACCGGAAACTGAAGAGCAGCCTTGAGTCAAACGCGGAAGTTAAGCGTGCATAGAGTCCATTACCATTTTTGTCCACAAATGCGTATAATCTGTGAAATATAGATATATAGTCTATTGTTTACATCAGATTTCACATGAACGGCTGGTAATAGAATATAATATTCAATCTGAGGACTATGAACGGCGTAACACTGTATATGAGATTACACTTTAAGTTCCGGTAAATACATGAACCCACCTTCAAAGTTTGTTTCTAAAAGTAGGGAGGTGCTGCCACAAACTGCAAGTTTGGCATAGTGTTCCTGGTTCTCAACCTGTGGATGTTTTTCATCGCTAAAAGGGAGTTTGGGAACTTAAAGAAGAGCACAGGTGACAAAATGTTTGCTCGAGACAGCACAAGCTAGCACTAAGGTAAAGCAAATTTTTTACATTATAGCAATGATGCTGGTAGTGACGATTTTCTCAGACCAATCAGTGATCTACAGTGTTCTCGCATCACGTTTTGGTATAAACTCGGCTTGCTTGGAACCTCAACCGAGGTGGTACTAAAAAAAGTTGTGGGTACTATATACCGCACCCAATGGAAAAGCCTCCAAAAGTAAGCTGACCCGACCCAAACCGTGGGGTACTATGCAATGGAATGTTATATTGTACATTCATTTGTAAGTACAGTAGTGTTTTTTGATAGTTACAGTATAGTATAGTGCCTACACTATTAGTATCTGGTATTACCCAGTACTTATCTAGAGTTCTATAATAACTACCAAGTATGTACCACTGGTAAGTACAGTAATGATACCCATACTGTAAATTACCATGTAGATACACAAAAGTAAGTACCAAACATTTGTCTGTAAGTACAACACATTTACAATATATGTACAAGGTAAGTACACATACTGTTGAATAAAGTGCTACCCTAAACATAATACAATGACTGTACCTTAAAGGGGACATTCCACAAGACATTTTTAAGATATTAAAATAAATCTTTGATGTCCCCAGAGTACATATGTGAAGTTTTAGCTCAAAATACCATATAGGTAATTTATTGTGGCATGTTAAAAAAGGCACTTTATGGGTCTGAGCAAAAATTAGTGTATCCCTTTAAATCCAAATGAGCTGCTTAGGTGGGCAGAGTCTCAAGTGCTCGCGCTGTAGACATACAGAGCATCAGGGAGATATTCTCACGAAATAAGTTAGTAAGCGATGTTCAACATTATATATTTGAACAAGTTTAAAAAGTCAATCATCTGTTTTTCAGCATTACAGGGTTGCTATTTTTCATGTTTTCTGGGTTGGTAGAAGCACTGGGGACCCGAATATAGCACTTAAACATGGAAAAAGTCTGATTTTCATGGAATGTGCCCTTTAAGGATCTAGTGTACCTTTAAAGGTACAGTTAACTGTTTTGTAACCCTAAAATATAACTGGTACAAAATTGTTCCTTAAGGTACACAATAGGTCCTTAGGGTATAATATTGTACCCCCAAAGGTACAACATTTCAATGTGTTGTATACCCATAAAGGTACAAAATAAGCCTGTAAATGGGAACCAACCTAGGGACAGAAAACTTTTTCCTGGCTGTTTAGGCAAATGTAAAAAAAAGTCTAAACAGGATTTCATGCACACAATGTAGAATACAGGATGTCCCCTATGTAACCAAATCGTTTGGATGTTTAATCTTTAAAGGGTCTCTTGAGGCTGCATATATGTTTTTGGTTTAGACCTAATGAGTGTTACACTATCACAATGGCTATCAAAAAAACTTCCAAGCATATTTACTTTGTTTGTAGAAGCAGATGTGTTGAGGCTTTGTTGTTTTTTAAAGAACTGATCTTTACTCCTGATTACCATCTTGATTTCCCAAGAGGTCTTTAAGCTGAGGTGGCTAAGTGCTCTTGATAAACACAAGTTTGCTTCTTTAATTAATGTACAGATTTTTGTGACACAATAGGCATTAAAGCTGCTGTTATAGTGATTTATTTGGATGTCCCACTGGACAGTTTTGATGACTGTATTCATGTAGGCTTCCAAGTTTTATATAAAGCAATTTAGAGGAAATTCTCTCCCTCTCCCTCTCTCTCTCTCTCTCTCTCTCTCTCTCTCTCTCTCTCACTCACTTCTTTCTCTCTTCTACTGAGCAAGAGCAAAATTTGCACCAAAATAGTGGTGGGCATGACCGGACAAAAAGCTTTCTTGTTTTTAAAAGCACATAGCCACTGTTTATATGCTGTAACATATAGTGATCGCTGATTTAACCCAACCCTAAACATAAGACATTATAAAATATGTCATATTAAACATATATATTATATTAAATTACAACTTTTAGCACTTTTACAATTTAAACAAAAAGATTATCTCAGATTTCCAAAAGAAAATAAAAAAATCTGTGGGCAAGTTTGCACTAAGCACCCCCCCCCCCCCCACACACACACACATACACATCTCATTTCAAATCAAGGATCGTTGTAAGAATCCTAACAGGATGTTTCTAAAATAAACTATTGGACATTGTGGATGAAATCACAGTCTGTTTCTGTATCCAATGTCTTTTTGGAACAGGATCAAAGACCTCATTCAGTGAGGTTGATATTGAATGACTTGGCTGATACTTAGACATCAGTGCTTGCTTTGCTTGAATTACTTGCTTCCTGCTGACCTAATGGAGCATTAACAGGATAACTGGGGTTTATTAGAACCAAACATCAATGATATAAACAAAGTCAATGGTGACAGCATAAAAGAGATAGGTCTTTACGCAAGGAAAGTTGTTATGCCCTACTTTTGGTGAGCTGGTAAAATAAAGGGGAGGATATTTAAGCAATGTTGCTCGAGTAGGAGTGTGATATAGCTCTATATCATCACAGCTGTGATTAGGCCAGAGGCACGAGGCCGTAGGCAATCACAGCCGTGATGATATAGATCACACGACTCCAAGAGTGATATTGCTTTTATTCAACAGTTTGACGGCACACGTTTGAAAAAAGAAAACTAGAAAACAACAACGGAGTTATTTTAAAAGCCTCTTTGTTTGGGAACTACTTTCTTCTGCCACGGATTTGAGGGCGGCCAGAATGACAGGTTACACTTTCGGCTGCTTTGAATCTCATAATAACTCAATGGACGGAGTAGCCGTTTCTTTATATTACCGTTTCTTGTTCACAAAGTGTAGTTTTAAGATTAGTTCAGTCGAGAATATATATGTATTATATTTAAATCTGCAGTCGATTAGTAAAGATAGCGCCTGTTTGAACATTTGCTTAGTAAGATTCGGTGTGTATGAGAACCAGAGCATGAGCGGACGTTAGTGTTCACTCGGCCCGCTGACCACCACCCTCTCTGGGCTACATCTCTGACAGGGATTCCCTGGCTCTGATGTTGGCCCTGTCTGTGTTTGATGGTCAAAAATGAGATCAAATCAGCAGTATTTGGTGTCATGATGAAACTATTACTTGGTTTCTTATTCATATTTAGTCTCTTTTGTGTTGTTATTGTTATGGCGCGAGGTAAAAGTTGATAAAACTATACTTATATAATTTTACTATTGCTTTCCCATTTAATCTTAACGCGATACGAGCACTCGATTAGACTTTGTTCTTGTCAATACTATATAAAACTGTTTTTTATAAGTGTCAGGGAGATGTTTTTGCATGCTGCTTATAAATATATCAGTGGCGATATCTCATAACATGTTTTAATAGTCACGTCCCAATAAAATAAATTATTTAAGTGCACATTTAAAAGCTGTGCTTACCTGCAGTTCCACGGTGTTTTCGCGTTCTGAGGAGAGAGATCGCTTCGGAAAAAAGTATTGTTTACATTCCTCTTTCCTCTTTAAGTGTTAATTGTCCAAACGATGTGACAAGACATTACTCCCGTTGAGTTTAAAGTTACATCCAAGAGCGCTGATCTTTGACGGAATAATCACTTCCGATTGGGATTCACAGACTGATTTACGAGCTAGTGAACTAATGAGACAAACGGAGAGTGTTTAAAAACAGCGCGTCTGTATGTGTCCGTGTGCGTGCAGTTTTTCCATTCAGAGATGAGCCTGTTTAAAGGACCTCCATTCACTAGATGGCGGAATGATATGAAAGGTGAAGCAGTTACTGTGCCGTTATCAGTAGAATATCGCATAGCTCTTAGCCAATCAGATTCGAGAACCAGAAAGAACTGTTGCATAAAATGATATATTACAGCTAATAATGCATCAATAAAAGTGATTTTATTACCGGTATGCATTAATTACAATAGGTGTAGAGAGTCAAATGATAAAACGTTATTTACAAAATCTATTTCGAGGTTTTGCAGAGGTCACATACTGTATAGTTTGATTGTCTGGTCTCAGGCCCTTCACAAACAATTACACAAAAGCAATTACCCAGCAAGCATCTGTGAAGTGCACAGCATGATTTAACAGTAGACTGAGAACTCTGCTGTCTTCACCATTTAGTTCACCATTTTTACACCTAATACACGCCAGAATTGAATTCATTTCACATTTGTGATAAGAACGACCAGTCCTTCAGCTTACTTCTCTGTTTTACCGTGTGCTCATCGATTACGTGTTTATTTTTCACAGCAAACAGACAGCGATGGAAAGTATATGTGGAGGAATGATTCTTTACGGTTATGGTCTTCCACAAGACATCCATTGAATTGCTTTCTCCCTGTGGGGAGAAATTTTATATATTCATCTTTTCATCACCTCCAGACTTTTTTAAAATGGTTTACATATCCTGTTGTAAGGGCAGGAAATGGCAAAACATAGAAACAAATGATATAAACCTCAACAGTTTGGTTATGAAATATGGGTGTACAGTATTAATGTCACTATCAGACATCACAGAAATGAATTTTTCAATTATAAATATCTTCCCCCTTGGGTTATTTGCACTTTCATGGACGGCTTGTGAAAGTGTGGAACAACATGACTGTCTGAATAGCACGCTCATAAAAAACATATCACAACCGTTGCCTGAAGAAATCACCTAAGTTTTAAATGTATCTGGTGAAGGAAGAAAGTTGCTAGCATACAGGCTAGCAAATGTAAACATTAAAAATAAAAATAAATGTGTCACATGTATCTTATTCGTTTGCACCCGCTTACCTGTGAGGTCACGTGAAGTGCTCCTACTGATCTTAATATCTTAAAATAATATCTTGTATGTGTGTTTGTGATAATTGTCATACTTTTCCAATCTTTTAGTGTGAGCATGTTTAAGATTTTATGTAAAAACATTTGTCAAGATTCTCTTGTGTGTGTGCTGCAACCATATTTCATAAGCCGATTTCATGTATGTGAGCCTGGCCTTGGACTTCTTATGACCAATATTTATGATATTAAATGATTGCAGACTATGACAAAATTATAGACATTATACACTGTCAGAAATAACAATGGTCAAAATATGTACCCCAGCTGTCACTGGGACTGTAGTTTTTTGTGATTTTTGCGGGCAAAAATTGCGGGAACTTGCAAAAATTGTGGGAACTTGCAAAAATTGCGGGAACTTTTAAAAATTGCGGGAACTTTTAAAAATTGCGGGAACTTTTAAAAATTGCGGGAACTTGCAAAAATTGCGGGAACTTGCAAAAACTGCAGGAACTTGCAAAAACTGTTTGCAGCTTTTCAGTGATGTTCACGTCACATTATCACGTCACTTCATAACGTTCCCATGGCAACAGGGGACATGGCTGTGCTTGTGTGAGGTAAATGCAAAAATTTTCAACTTTCTGCTAAGATATATGGTATTTGCTACGAAAATGCGGGGATTATGACATCATGCAAGCCTACATATTTTACACACGGAAATCTGAAATTTATGTTGCGAAAGTGCAGAGTATTTGAAAAAATGCGCCCCCCGCAGACTTTGGCTGATTATTCCTTGAATCATGCGATCGCATAATCGTGTTTTTCTGGTGGGACTTTAAAGAGGTCATATTAGTACCCCAGAGGTACATATTGGTACCAAAGAGAGCTTATTTATTTATACCTCAAGATCGTCTTTGTACCAAATGTATACATATCTGTACCTAATAGTACATATTAGGACCTTTAAAGGGTACCCAGTGATAGCTGGGGTACATATTTTGACCATTTTTTTCTAATTGGAATTTTAATACTATAGAAACCTGTTGATGTCGTCTTGTGTCCCCGGTGTGAAGCTGTAGGGCTGTTAAGCAGGTCACCACCTCACACTACAGAAAAGCATTGAGTGTTCTCAATAGCTTGCCATCAGACAACTGTATCCGTTCAGCTGTCACCTCACAGCTCCTGAGCTGGACTTACTGACAAAGAGAGACAGACACGCAGCATAGACAAAGAGACAGAACTCAAGAAAGCGTGAGAGGGAGAAAGACACAAGGGAAAGGAGAGAGACAGACTCCCCGTGGACTCGAGTAATAAGCTGTCTCTTCAAATGACCATCAGAGTTCACTTCACATTGCGATGATTGCAGGTGAAGGAAGAGAGAGTGAACGATGGAGCTCTTATTCAGATTGAAATGTCACAAAGAAAGGACATATGCTAATTTAAATGTTTCGTACATTTAGTAAGTGCTACTTAAAGCAGGTTCACACTGTGCTCGGCATTATGAAGTTCAAACATAACCGTTCAATCAAAACACAGAGCAAATAAAAGACAATGTCGCTTACTGCAAAACGTTACATTTGTGATTCAGGTACCTGACATGCGTCAAGTCAATGTAGAATGTCTATTATAGTTGGGCTCAAGCAACTGGACTTTATTTAACTAGACTTTACTTGCACTATGAAAAAAAACTGTACCTTTAACTTTAACCTATGCTGGGTTGCTTCAACCCCAAATGGCTAGGTTAGTCCCTTTTTGACCCAGCGCTGTGTGGGGGAATTCAACAAACTTTTTTTAATGAATAGCATACAAAATGTTTTTCAGAGTTCAAAAAAAGGGGTGACTTAGGGCAGTGTTTCCCAACTCCAGTCCTCTGGGCCACCCACCCAGAATGTTTTCTAAGTCTCCCTATATAAATCATCCGAGTCAACTCATCAGCTTGTTAGTGTGTTTACTGGAGTAATTTCCGACATTGTGAAAGGAGGCTGGTGAGTTCAAGTGTTTTAAAGAGAGACATCTAAAACTGTCAAGGACTGGAGTTGGAAAACACTGACATACTGTAGGGGGACTAAGTCCATGGAGTGAATTTCAAGGAAAGGTGCAATTGCAGATTTCCATTTTTTTAGTAATGTAATAGCCTCTAAATTATATGCACACTGGAAATGCTGATTTTATCCATCTGTGGTTTAAAAATAGAAATCTCTGCCATTTCAACCACTGTATTCACTCATTATTCAGCAATAAATGTCACTGTCACACCTAAACAATAATATTTTTGCTACACTTTTATATTTCACTATAATATTTATAATATTTTAAAATATATAATATATATCTTTATAAAATAATACTATCAGTTGTGTATCTGTGTGTTATTTAAGTTTAAAAATTTTATTATCTTATTAATGACCAATTCCCTTTTTTATTTTTCATTTTTGACTTAAAGGGCACATATTGTGCAAAATTCACTTTTCACGTTTCAGGAAGAGAGTGAACTTAAAAAAAAAATAGATTTTTTACCATAAACCATGTGAACACATTGTATTATACCAAATACACAAAATAATGTTGTTTTTATTAGAAATAAATTAGGCAGGCCTCAACGCCAAATAATTTTTTATACTGGCCCGGTTGGGCCAGTGGTTAAGGTTTTCACTTGCCCTGCCAACATTTTCATTGGCCCCTCCTAAAAAAGATTTCAGTGTCACATATAAGTCAAATATATTTGTATACCTATACATTTTATTCACTATTTGATAGGGCAATTGGCAAATGTAAACCTTATGCCATTGCTGAGAAGTTAATGTTCGCAACACTTAAATTGTGTCTCGATGGTAACATTGCATAAGTATACATACAGACAAACAGCCACAGGCAGAAAATATAGTTACTGAGGACGAAGAACGGGCAAATGACAATGCTCTTTATGTTGAGTCCTGAGTAGGTGCTCTTTAATCCCAATTAACCTTGGAGAACCCAGGAGAATCCAAAAACCCATTTTCTTCTATTGAACAAATTTGACCCCATGGGTTCTCCAGGGTTAAATCAAAGCAGTCTCATTAGACATGTTGGTTTAATTCTTTGTAAATGTGACGTCACACAAACAAAGCCCCACCCACGACCACTGACTGGCTGGTTATTTTTAAACAAAAACTTTTTTAAATGTGTTTGCTAGCATGTTGTAGCACTAATGCGACTAAGGCGACTATTATCTCAGACTTATATTCACAGGAATCAGATCTACTTTTAACCGAAAGCACTCTCTGTCTGCTGGTAAGGTAACGTGAAAATGGTACACAAATAGGAACATTTTGGACTTGCTGTAACAAATAATATTTAATAATAATAGTATTTTGTGCAGAAACTTCGCAGACACATTCTAGGTACACCTGAGACTATATTACATCTTGTAAAAATGGGCATAATGTTTGCCCTTTCAGAGGAAAGTTCTTATCATAGTTCTAGTCATATTTTTTACTTTCACGTTGTTTCAAATCTAAATGAATTTATTTATTACACAAAAGTGGAAATAAAAAAAAAATTACTTGTAGCTTTTTACCATGCAATTACAGCGGATGGACACTGAAGTTTCAAGCATTAAATAGCAAGCAAAAGCTCCATTAAACCGGTACATACTGTACAGCTTGCACACTATATCTGTGTAGAGGGAGAGTCATTAGTCACTGATAATCTCCAGTGAGCGGTTAACCTCTGCAACTGGAGTCAGTGAGTCAACCAGAGTCACTCCAGAACCAGATTAGCCTAAATCATTTACCCACTTCGACCCATTAATTAAGCATATCTGACTCATTCTGCTGTAGACTGACATGGCTAATTCTCTCAGAAACTCTTATAATCATGACAGGAAGAAGACAAGGCAGACTATTCAAATCTCCTATAAATGGTGGATCAATTTCTCACACAAAAACCTACAGTACTAGTATGACTGTAGAAGACTTGAAGCCCCATCACTTCTGTTATATGTGGTGGCACTTTTGTATCCTTTTCGGAGCTTGAAAACCCTTAGACCATTTTCATTGTAACTAAATAGAAATAAGGGACCATTACAGTTTACAGTACTTTATAGAAGAAATAAAGCATGAAATTTTGGACCAACATTTATATTCCTTAACATTCAATTTTGTTAGAATAATTCACGTATTGCAATGTCACATCTGTCTAACAGCAGAGTCACTTTCTAACTCTTGGTCAGCAGGTTGAGTGATGCTTAATATTCACTCTTCCATGTTACTCTAATGTGAGTTAGGAACCATCTGACACACGCCATCCTTCATCAGATCTCTACGCATTTACCCAGCCCGGCTGTATCCTATCCAGCTCAGATACATCAATGGAGCTCACACATCCCTGATCCAAAGTGACAGTGAAGCTCACTGTATGATAAAATGAGACCGACATGCCTTAAAAAACGCAAATGATCTGCGATCGCTAACGGAAAGACGAAGCTGAGTGCTAGTACCCAGGTGTGTAAATCACAAGGAATGATTGTGTATTTAAAATGATGCTGTAGGACTACCAGGAAAACGAGAAGGAAGCAGTGAAGCCACAGTCGTATTTTATTTCTCACACAATCCTTGCTCTAGATTTACAGTACATTACGTTTATTGCATTATTTGGCAGATGCTTTTATCCGAAGCGTCTTACAGCGCATTCAGGTTACACATTTTATAAGTACATGCATTTTCTAGCCAACAATCCTAGCGGCACGCGCTTTCAGTGTAGGCTGTAGATTTTCATTTGCCTCACCGGTAAATATGAATAAATAATAGATGGAAAGGTAGAGGATTTTTTACACATGTAAAGAAAGATAAATGTTAATTACACAAGTGTAAACCGTAGCAGATGCTGTTTGCAGTCCAGTGTAAATACATAAACAAATAGCTTATGATCTATTACAGAGGTGTCACGGGAGTGACTGTGTGGTCACAAAACATGCACGAAGATGAAGTTGAAAACAGGCTTTAATTTCCACGGGGTAAATTCTAACATAGGAGTAACAATCAAACACAGCATACACTCTAAGAAAGGATGTGTACATTTTTTTACACATTTTTTGTGTTATGCTATTTAACATATTGGGCCCTATTAAAACGATCTAATCGCATGGTCTAAAGCGTACAGCGCAAGTGCACTTAAGGTGTGTCCGAATCTACTTTTGCTAGTTTGACAATAGTAAAAATAGTCTGTGCGCTTGACTCACAGTCTAAAAGGATTGTTCCTATTCTTGTAATGAGTAATGGGTGTTTTTTGGGTATAACGTACAATAAACCAATGAGAGTCTTATCTCCCATCCCCTTTAAAAGCCAATTGCGCTTGGGCCAAGGTGAATTTTCTATTTACATGGCAGAGTTTGTAAGTGGAAAAACTGTAAGCAGAGGAAGAAGACCACCAGTTTAAGATTAATGTTAAAAAATTGTGTTGTATTTTATTTATTGAAATGGTTATTTTTTGACAGTGGTGATTAAAGCTTTGGTTCTCTTTAAATGTCATTATTTCAGTAATGGAGTAATAAGTAAAATTAGCTGATAAATTATGATACATGATAACTGTAATCTCAGAAAGGTTTTAATAAAAATAATTTACAAATATGCAAATAAATAAAGGTAAATAAAAATACTTACTTAAAAATGGTTCTCATCTCACCATATCCAAAGATACAAAGTCATCATATACTATAAATATGTGGGGTAGCATAAAAAAATACAAATAAAGCAATATTAGCACTTTTTAAAAGCAAAAAAGCAGCTCTTCTGCCAGCTAATCTCAGCTTCACACCTACTAAGGTCCTGTAAACTGTCATCATTTATATCCAAGAGACTCAATAATATTTTTTTACTTTTTAATCCTTGTGCTGTTGCTCATTCATGTGTGTAATAAGCAAACGCGTGTTGTCATCCTGTTTATAGGTGCATATTACAAACGCACTCTTTAAATAACAAAAACAATATTGCGCCATTGACATTTCTAGACCAGGTTTTAGTTTGTCAATGGTGTAGTCTATTTTTAGTTGCCTAAAAATAGCAAAACACCAACAATGCACCTAAACACACATCGTTTTCAAGCCAGCATGGCCATGGGCACACAAATGGGCGCAAATGCATTTGCTATTTGCTATTTAAACAATGTGACCTGAAAATGATAACTGCGTCATGCTAAAACTAGCAAAAAACACATTGTGCTGCATTGTGTCAGTTGTATAATACCTGTAGGGCCCATTACGTATCATTTTAACACATTATGTGTCATTTTGTGTTGATTTTGTGTTAAAATAACAAAGTGACCACACAAGTTGTGTAAAAGTAACACAAAATTAGTTGTTCTTATAATAACACAGAAATGTGTCTATTTTGGCACAACGCATTTAGTAGTGTTGTCCCAAAACTGACACTGATTTGTGTTGTTTTTAACACAGCCTTTCTTAGAGGCGATTCAGATTTTGCGTCTTCTGCACATGCAAATATGTTATTATGAATGTTGCTGCAGCCAGTTGAAAATATTTTTCAGATTGCACATGTAGCGTGTAGAAAAAAGGGAGAAAAGGCTGCAGCCACATTTTTCTGTGTGGTTTTAGACGTGAAATGTGAACCGCCCCTTAAAGTGTAGTATAGACTAGACCAGACAACAATGGGGAAACCAGAGTGAGCTTAAATGTACTGGGGAATACATTTATGAGTATGATTGTAGATGTGAAACAAGTGAGGAAGCATGGAGGATCATGGGAAATGTAGTCCTGAGGGTGACAAATGGTGACAACAAGGGAAACAGACAGGGAGACAAACTGGGAGCGTGACAAGAGGTTGGCAACCCTGCTTCTGGATGTTTATCTTACTGCTGCATTTCATTTAAATCCTGGACTGATGTTTCGTCTATCATTCAGACCTGTTTTTTTTTTAACATTCTTTAGCAGATTACGGGACATTTTTTAAACCTTTTACACATTTCATGGGGAATTTATAATAAGATTATAACTGGATGCCACTCACTCAACTAGATACTGTAAACGTTCAACATAAGGTCATGTGACAGCAGTGTAGTATACTGTAATCCTATCTGATATGTGTATCATTGCTAAATACAAAAATAGTATGCAGTATACAGAGTGCATTGCACAGAAAACCGAATACATGTTGGTGAATGCTTAATGCTATTGTATAGTATTTTTATATATAAAATACACAAGTGGGTTGTACACAAGTCAGGCATATTAAAGTTTTTTTTTACAGTATTCAAGTATCCCTGAGGTGTACTTAAAATATTACTAACATTTTTGTTCCAAAATGCATGTATAAATAGTTATCAGATCTTCCACTTCATTTTTCTTGTGCGATATAATTAATACTCACAGAGGTCATTTAAATGAAATCGGTTACTTAAAGTTTTCTGAATCTTTGTTTAGTCCAAAACATTAGGCATATAAAGAAGGTCAGCGCTGATATGACAGTAAATTCGTCTAAAAATAAACAATCCATTAGGGGTGGGCGATTAAGCCTCAAAATTATATCATTATATTTCACGAATATTTGCAGTAATGATGTTTATGGCAGTAAAACAAATTTTGGAAAAGGAAGGGCATTTTCCATCCAACGAACTGTCATTGATGACAGACTACCTAATGTGAAGTGTAAATCCACTGTCATAAGGTGTCAAAAGCAGCATTAAAGTGCAATAGTAGTGACACGATCACACAGAATGAGTCAAATGTAAACAAAGTACAAACTAGAGATGAAATGCTATGAAAATTTTACATCACTATAACACTACCACAGATTTTATACTGGTTTCCCATCCACTCCCAACAGATCCCAGTAACTCAAGTCAATAGCTAACAATTTAAAATAGATTTTACATGTTAAGTGCACTTTTATTTGCATAAATCAAATAAATAACATTAATCATGGCACATTGGGGTCATGAAATAAATGTTCATTTAGTTCAGATAAAACACAAGTGAATAAATCAGATTTTCATATAAACACAGGAGAAATCAGCAAGTCGTCTGTCTATGTCTATGGTCTGTATATGTTGAGAAATCGGGTGTACTTTAGGTGTACTTCGGAGTTATACAAGTTTCTCGAAGTTGATTAGTCCCACGAAGCGTGTTCCCAATATGTCGGTCACCACATGACATCTCAGTTTTCTTCCTTAAAGGCACAATGGTTATATTATACGTAACCAAGACGTTTTCATACCCAGCAACAGCACAGTATTTGGTCTGACATTGGAATACTGTTATTACAATCTTATCAAGATTGTAAACAACTACTCTTTCAGATCCATTTGAGTCGCTCCTCTGACTGAACACCAGTGGGCGGAGCCAACAATATGAGGATGTTCTGTGTCTTTCTGTGGGGCAGGTCAAATGAAAATGAATGGGTAGAAAATAATAAGTAGTGACGTCACAAATCCAGTCATTTTACATTTGCTTTTATGTCGTGTGATGGTTACATAATTGTTTTCGTTATTGATCAGGAGGGTGTTTTAAGGGTGTCTATGAAACTTCCAGGGTGTATTAACAATACCAAGACCTGCTGGTATCGATATGTTAAAAGTTGAGAGTAACGCTGTAAAACTGTACATTACTAAACAATACCATACATTTTATTGATTGTTTTTCTTTTTAGGTGAGGACTTTTATGAGCCGTCTCCTTATGAACCCATGACTCCTCATCGCCACTCAGATGCATTTCGCCTGGCATCAATCATCTCAGGTAAACATCAATGTTTTCATTATATTTTTTGTGCGTTATGTATCATGTACTGTACACTACACTGTGCATTATGTACACATTGCTGTACATGGTTGTTGAGGCTGTATATACGGGTTCATTTTATATAAATTTTATAAGAACGGTTACTTCCTTCTACTTTTTCTATCAACAGCCATACAATGAAAAATGAAAATAAACGAGTCCTTTTCTGTTCTACACAAAAAGAAAAGTGATCATTTCGGTGAAATAAAACCACTTCTAGGCATTTGTCACTTTGGCACGAGTTAAGTTTAATGTTTAATTCACCGACAGCAGTCATTGTAGACGGAAGAGGACAGAAATATTGCCTCCAATCCATTATCAGACCCTCGCAGAGCCTGGAACAACCCAAATAACTCATTTTTATTCTGATCTAAAAAGAAATAGCAAGGGAATGACAAATCTCAGGCACACTACAGAAAATTGTAAGAAAAAGTGTATTCAACAGGGTTGCCAGATCCATCTTCTTGCCAATTTGTTGTATAATACCATTTTTGTGTCTTCAAAAGCCTGCTGTGAGCTGATGTTTGGAGTTTGCATATTTTCCTTCTTTCTTTGCATAAAATAAACAGTACAGCTGGGGAATGTGCAAACACAAACAGCGTCCATTAGATGATAGCGTAAACGCAGCTTAATGCCACCGCGGTATTCGTACAATTACACAGACTGGTATTTATATGTGCTGTTATGGTTGTCACATCTTCAGTTTATTTGATATGACAACACAGAATGGGAAGCATTAAATGACACCCTGTAATACTCATTCCTGCAATCATCCAAATATCTTTGAAAAAATTGGACCCGTGTTGCCACTCAATGCATCTCACTTGCACCCTTCAAAGATTGCATTGACACTTCTTGATTTGATGTGACAGCCCAAGTCATTATTCTAGACCGCCTGCGTTTGGTCATTTACTACAAGGGTGTGAAAAACAAGCGGACCGCAGCACTAACACTGACATATTGAGGATAAACCGGCAGACCCTCGCGGCCCAGATCTGCTCCCTGACGAGAATCTCTTCCGATCTGGAAGTGGAACGGCCCTGTGTGCTGTATTTAGGACGTGGGAACATTAATTGTGATCCTTTAGCGCTCTGGTTGCCTTGATACACATCCCAGGGTTCATCCATCACTGGAGTCAACAGTGTGTGTGGCTAGCATTTCTTTGCGGTCAGTAATTGGATAGTAATATTAGTCGAGTGCTGTACTTCATCGTAAAAAACTGCAACTGGGACAAGATTGAGACTATCAAGAGGTGTATACTCATATACTGTATATTTATGTACTGTACAATATATGAATAACATATAAGCGGATCGCAAAATGTGTGTTTCATAAACCCGTAAGAAGCGAACGTTTTTTTTTTTTGATGAATCATAAGGGAGATATTAATTTTAAGATTTCTGGGATTTGCCATCCAGTGCGGAAAACTCGTCCATTAACTAATCGTGTTAATGGCCCAGTAACCAGATGCTTAAGCCAAGCAAACCCTGAGTGTAAGATTACTGCTAAATGATTCAGATGAAGAGAGTCATTTTCATATATAGCTCCCATAATGCCATGAATTACGCATGGTTGTTATGTTGAATACAACCGTAAAAAATCCCTTGCCGAGGAAATGCAGTGTACTTATTATTAGTGCACCAGCTTCACACTTCTCACTCTGTGTTTAGTTTGATAGATATCAGGCCAGGGTGAAAAATATGTGTCTGCCTGGAATATGACACAACTTTTTACGATTTGACATCGGACTCTTTCACGGGTCATTTCAGGTGCTTCTAAAGACTCTATTAAGAGAAGAATCTGCTCTTGTCCTCGTTCACTTTCTTTTTCATTTCTTTTGACAAATCCCTCAAGCCCGGCAAAAGAAGTGCTTTCCAAAAGAATAAGCCATCGTTCTTTTTTTGTCATTTAAAAAACGTAGCGAGTTGAGGAATATAAATGAGATTAAAACTTTTGGCCACTTTTTGTCTTTGAAAATCCATTCGTTCTTTTCTCATATCGGGAGTTGAAATCTTGCTATTTTATAAGCATTACGATTATTAATGTAAAGGAAAAAGTTGTTTACGGCGGTTGGTGGTAAACAGTGTTACTAAAGTCATACACAAGCATGAACTAATAAATCACAAAGCAATAAATTGAGGATATTTGTAAGGTATGGATCTTCATATACAACATGGTAATGTCCATTACCCGATTCTGATAATTCTGTATGCCGTGCACATTTATTTAAAAAAATTGTGTCCTGCTACTGGAGATAATAAAGTTTTTATGCTAATCAATGCACAGAATAAATGCATACTGACTGCAATTTACATTAAGCAAAAAGAGACTGCTTAGAGCCACTTAATCCTCAGTGGTCACTAGGAAAAACCACTTCAAAATGGCCTATTAGTCTTAGTTTGCATAATCAAACTCAATATTTATATAAGCTAAATGTAATTTTACTTATTTTGTTTTTACTCAAAGCCACACGCTCTTAATATCCATTTGTATTGTATCTACTAATAGTGACATTTGGATGTATACTATACCTCCTGATCAAATCATTCGTGCCAATAAACAACATTTGGACTGACAGTTTGAACGGTATCCTTCTCATTCCTCACTTTTAGCATCCCTGCAAAGTATGTTGATTTTCTCCTCTGTGCTGTAATAAAGGGTTCACTCTTATAGTCATGGCCAGCCATTACTGTCACAACAGTCCGAAGAAAGAAAGAAGCTAATAACGGTGAAAGTAATAAAAGCAAGAGTTTATGAGTTTTCCTTTCATATTCAGAACACGCAGCGGCTACCTGCACCCATAAACAAAGCCGCCCGCAACACACACCCGTATTTGCACAACGTGCACACAAGTAAGAAGAGCAATAAATGGGTGAGAGAATGACTCTGTGTTTTGATTTTATCATAATGTCCTGTAGCTCATGCACAATGGGCGATATAAACAAGGAATTGAAATTGGGCCGTCTGTCATTAAAGTCATAATAAATAATTATGAAGTTCAAACGTTAAATACTTTAATGTTTGTGATTCATTGTGGCCATATCTCCGCAAGCTTGTTCTGTATTATAAATCCGCATTGAAAGTGATTGGGTGTATTTGCCGGCTAAGCGCTTGGGGGTGAAGAGATAGCATGCGGGGTTGCTATTAGACAGCATGCAGGGCCAATGATAGCATTGAGTTCTTCACACCTGCATTGCGAGGTTGCAATTGATTTCTAAAATTAGCAAGAAACACTTAATATGTTCTTCAAATAAATGTTCCCATGGCTTACTTGGAGCATTGGAGCGCAAGAAATTCCAAGGTCGTGCTATGCACAAATGAGAAACCTCTTGCATGCACTGTAAATTGCTTTGGATAAAAGTGTCTGCTAAATGTGCTCAAAAACTGTAAAACATTAATTTAGCTCTAGCATGCACATATACGCAATGACATGTTTAAACATGTATATATATTTTTTTACAAGCTATAGCATAAAACCTAACCCTCATTTATTAAGACATATTCACTTTTGTGCCTCATTCCCTCCTCACAATTTTTTAATCTCGAAACATTCCTATTGTATTCCGATTATCTTGCACATATAGTGTTTTTGTTCTTATTTTACTGCCTCCTATATTAACTGTAAAAGCACATTTGATATATATACTTCATTGTTGGCTTTATGTAGGGAGAAATGAAATGAGACTCTGTTTACCATGTGGCATCCCTGTCAGCAGGGAATGAGATATAGTTGCTGATATTATACAGACAAATAGTTTATAGCCATTGATTATTAAAGCAATAGCAAGATGGTGGCTTTATATTTTGTTTTGAAGGTTACATTTTAAAAGAGGTTCTAGGTTATATTACAAAAACTCGACAGTTCCTTTTTATTCTAGCCTTAACACTGTGGCACATTTGAGCTTGGTTGTTGTATGAATCTGTTTTTGTAACCGAGTTAAAAACTTATGGGACCTGTCAGCAAATAAGCACCTTGCAAATAATGCTGCTTTCACATGCGTTCAAGAATTATTACTGTATATAAGCGTTTTCACCTTGGATGTTTCACTTGAATTGCCACTCAAGTCATAATTATGGCTGGAAAACGTCTCGGTTACGGATGTAACCCTCGTTCCCTGAAGGAGGGAACGGAGACGTCACGTCGTGACCGACGAATTGGGAACTCGCTTAGAGAGACCAATCTGCTTCGTATACTACTAAAACGCCAATGAACTTGGCATTGAGATATTTGCATAATGCTGGCGCCGCCCCGCCAGGTGCCTTTATAAGCAGCAGGTGCAAATAGGGAAATTAGCTTCTTTTCGCTGAGAAAGCCGGGAAAATGAGACCGGCCGATAAACAGCAGGTGGCAGCACCTGTGGCGACGGGACGTGACGTCTCCGTTCCCTCCTTCAGGGAACGAGGGTTACATCCGTAACCGAGACGTTCCCTTTCAGTCGGTCACTACGACGTCACGTCGTGACCGACGAATTGGGAATCCCTACCAAAACGCCACTAGGGGCTGACCTCTTCCAGTGACTGCGTAAAAGCCCTCCGGTTCCACTTAAGGAGGAGGAGATAGGTTTTAAGGCAGAAGGCCGGGCACTAGATGTTCCTTTAACCCCACAGAAGTGCCAGCGACTGGGAAGCGCCCTACCTGAGCGGGATAGGAACGCTGCGGAAGCCACCACCCGTCTTAAGGGCTAATGGTGGGCGAAAGTCAACCGTAGTTGAAGAATAAAGACAGCCGTGGCTGTGTAAGCAAAGCAGTGCTCTGCTAAGGGAAACGTGGGCTGGTAGGATTAACCCCACGGAAAAATACTCACAAAGGAACCCGGTGGGACACAATGTGGAGCCCGAGCCAGACACGTAGGTTCGCGAGGATACAGCTAGTGAAAGGCTGACAGCCAATGCTCCGCAACAAAGGCTGCCAAGGCAGCGGAGGAAGAACAATTCAAACCATTACGCATTTTTGTTCTGAAGGCCTTCCATACTGACACAGTTATGAAGCAGCAGTTGGAGGCTGCAAGCCGACCTGCGAGACTGCTCTCCGTGCTCCCCCTGATGAGGAAAGAACACGAGAGGATACAGGCTCGATACGAACACTGTAAAATCTAGTGAACGTATTAGGTGTCGCCCAACCAGCAGCTCTACAGATGTCTGTTAGCGAGGAACCACGAGCTAAAGCCCAAGATGAGGCAACACTCCGTGTGGAGTGCGCTCTCAAATTAAAGGGGCAAGGAATACCCTGAAGATTATAAGCCAGGGCGATAGTATCAACTATCCAATGAGACATCCTCTGCTTAGTGACAGCTTTCCCTTTCTGCTGGCCACCATAACAAACAAAGAGCTGGTCTGAGGTCCTGAGGCTTTGCGTGCGATCCACGTAGAGTCGCAGTGCGCGTACGGGGCACAACAAAGCCATGGTTGGGTCTGCGTCCTCCGGGGGCAGCGCTTGCAAGCTCACCACCTTATCTCTGAAGGGAGTGGTGGGAACTTTGGGCACGTAGCCTGGTCTGGGTCTCAGTGAGACAGCAGGACCAAACTAAAAGCACGAATCGTCAACAGAGAATGCATGTAAATCCCCTACTCTCTTCATGGAGGCCAATGCTATCAGGGTCAGAGTTTTCATTGATAAAAACATCAGACTCGTTGACTGCAAAGGCTCAAAAGGGAGACCTGAAGGCTTCAGCACCATGGACAGGTCTCAGGAGGAAAGAGGGAGGGCGCGAGGGGTTTAGCCTGCGAGCGCCTCTTAAAATGAAATAATTAAATCATGCCGGCCAACTGATCTGCCGTTGATAAGAGAGTGATGAGCAGAAATAGCGGCGATATCAACTTTAATGGCGGAGGGACAGCCTACCATCTAACCTATGTTAAAGATATAAAAGCACAATGTTAATGGGCATTCTCTGGGGTCCTCGCGTTGCGAAGAGCACCGGGTGACGAAAAAGGTTTCTTTAAGCGCGTAAGCCCGTCTTGTGGACGGTGCTCGAACCGCGTCGATGGTGTTAGATACCGCTTGCGATAAATCACCTAAACCTTGCGCGCGCTCAACGACCATACATGGAAATCCCACAGGTCGGGGCGCGGGTGCCATAATGTGCCCCTTCCTAAAGAAAGAACGTCTTTCCTCAGGGGAAATCGTCAGGGAGGGGCTGTCGCGAGGAGCATTAACTCTGAAAACCAATCCAGTACGGGGCGACTAATAAAAGGCTCTCCTCGTCCTGCCTGACTTTGCACAGTGTCTGCGCAATAAAGCTCACTGGAAGGAATGCGTATTTACGCACCCCCCGCGGCCAGCTGTGTGCCAACGCATCCACGCCGAGGCTGCCCTCGGTTAGTGAATAAAATAGGCGACAGTGGGTATCGTCCGGCGACGCAAACAGATCTATCTACGCACAACCGAACTTCTTCCAAATTAGCTGGACCGTCTGGAGGTGGAGTCGCCATTCGCCGGGGGCGCAGCTCGGGAAGCGCGTCTGCCGCTGTATTGAGCGAACCCGGGATGTAAATGGCACGAAGGGACCTCAGATGCTTCTGACTCCAAAGGAGGAGATGACGAGCGAGATGCGACAGGTGACGAGAGCGCAAAACCGCCTTAACGGTAAATAACGCAACAGTCGCAATGTTATTGGTGTCGGCTAATACATCCTTCCCTCGCATCTCCATAGCGGAGCGTACAAGTCCCAGATATACAGCGCACCGCTCGCGGCAGTTGGGGTGCTATGCACACCCCTGAGACTGCAAGCCCGTCATACGTGGCTGATCATCCCGTGCTGAGGGCATTGCAATATACAGAATGCCAGGAGACCCCTCAGGGGCATATCTTCTATCGGAAATGCCGGGTCTACCACAGGGAAAAATTCAAATGACACGCAGGTGCAATGTTTACACGGTGTATGTCGGTGTGCCACGCTCTCCTCGAGACTCGATCGTAAGCTAATGCTGAAGCGGTCTCATATGAAGCAGCTCGGGCGGCGTCACAACCGCAGCATGCTGTCATATGTCCAGGAGCTTCTGAAATTGTTTCAGAGGGACCGCGTACTTCCCTCGAATTAAACCGAGGCAAGTCAGAACTGACTGGTTGCGCGCTCTTGTTAAACACGTCAATTAGTCGACCGAGTCTTATTTCCATACTGAGAAAAAGGATCCTCTGCACGGGGCAAAGTTGCTCTTTCCCAGTCGACCTGAAGACTTAAACGAGCGAGATGCCAAAGCATTAACTCTCTGTGTTCGCGCACGTCTGCCAAGAACGGGCTATTATAAGTCGACGTAGAAAAAAGCAGAATGCGAACAACGCTCTCTCTCTGACATTTTAATGCCGTGACTAGCACATGGAGACACGGAGAGAGAGAGACAGCTCGAATGGTGTACTTCGTATTAATATGCCCACCCCACGACGCAGAGCGAAAAACGGTCTAAAGCGAGGGGAGATGGACACATAAAGTACACGTCTACAGGTCTAAGGCTGCAAACCGATCTGAATATTGAAATACGAGCCTCGGCGTTATCATCCAAAAAGAACACCTTCGTAGAGCCGGTGCGTAAATCAAATCGATCGTAACCCGCCGCGTATTTTGGGTACTATGAGATAAAGGCTGGAAAAACCCTATCATCATCATCTCGGTAAGAGGGACCGGCTCGAACATCCTTCGCCAACAGGATATCGACTTTTGCACGCAGTACATGTGCATCGGACGCTTTCACTACAGTGAAACGAAAGCCCGAAATTTTGGGGTGTGCCGGATTCGTAACCGAGGCGGATCGTGCGTAAAACCCAACGAAACGGGCTGGGAACTGAAGCCAAGCACCCAGGCACCGTACGAGGAGAAATAACGACACTACCGAAGTACCCGCGGTGGGGCAGCGAAGCGAGACAGGTGGGACTGCCGGTGCGTCTGCTGTGACAGCATAAACATCTACAGTATGTGTGTGTGACACTGACCTGAGCCCGCTGAGGGTGACGGTCGTCTGGTCTCCTCTGCGGAGAGCGCAGACTCCGATAAGGGTGCTGGTGGTCCGGTCTCCTCAGCGGAGAGCTCGGACTCCTCAGGTCACCCGCTGGCGATAGAGGAGAGGAAGGGTGAGCTGGTGTGTGCCCGCTCACGGCTCTCTCGATCCTCTGGAGACCTGGAGAGGGAAGAGGAATGCACTCTATGTGTGGTTAGTGGGTACCGGCTAAACAGCCGGTGGAACATATGCAAACCAAGGATTTTCCACCCGACCCTCTATCGGGGGAAGGAGCTCCATCTCCTGAAGAGTGATCCTCTGCCAATCCAGGTCGCCCTTCACTGGCCACTTAAACTCCCGATTTTCACGGGAAGCGGCTAAGCGGGCGGGGCGAGCTGCTGACGACCGGTTCCCCTGCGCTGCCGAGATGGGGTCCGAGGAGGGGAACGGAGGTGGTCGCCGCAGGACGCCGACGGCGAGAGGCAGACTGAGGAGCCGGCGTGGTGGACCAAGGGCAGCTCTGTTCCGCCGGGGCATGACCTAGGAGATCGCCTCAGTCTGTGCAGCGGAGCTGTACGACTCCCCTGGCTCGCCGAAGAGGCCGGTCTGTGAGACAGGAGCATTCAAGTTGTTCTCGTCTGCGTCCGTCATGTCAGCCAGACACAGCCAAAGGTGGCGATCTTGAACCACTGAGGTGGACATCGCACGACTGAAGGTCGCGGCCTCCCTGGTAAATCCTTTGTGAGCCTGCAGCAACGTTATTACGTGCAGGGCTGAAGCCGCCTCTCCGGCATGCCTGATGGGCAGCGTCCGTAACCGGACGACTGTCTACAAACACGGGAGGGAAGGGTTGGGTGGTCCCTCCAGGAACGCATCCCGCTCCACTGAAGGGGTCCCCGCCCTCAGCGGCTCCGTTGGTGAGGGAGGTGAGGGGTGAAAGCTGAACGGCCGGACGGCCGCAAATCACGTCAGCTCTTCGTGCCGTCGGGGAAGAAAGGCACAGGAGGAGAGGACCGAGAGGCCCGAGCAGCTCCGAAGTACCAATCATGTGGGCGGGACGGTTCGGGCGGAGAGGGGTTAACCTTTCCAACTCTACCGTCTCCGCCGCTCGCGGGCACGGCCGCCATCTCCGGAACGACTCTGCCTCGGAGGAAAAATGGACACCCCTCTGATGCTGCAGAAGTGACGGGACCAGAAGGAGGTCCAATGGATTCGGCAGACATCGTAGAACACGACTCTGCAGTCTCCACCGGAGCCTCAACCGGCTGAGGATGAGAAGGCCGGTAGGTGGAGGACGCATCCTCCGTCCTACTCAGCGTAGTGACGCGAAGGGCGCCCTGCGAGCGCTTGACAGCCGCACCATGGCGGCGTCAGCACTGCAAAGGCGCGGACAGCGTTCCCGTAGAAACGACAGTCGTCTCCGCAATCCAAGAGGGTTATGCTCTCACAGAGAGAACAGAAACTCTCCACGAACGCAGCCCCGGAGTGCTCGATGCCTGAGCACGAAGACAGCGCTCGTGACCGTCACTGGAACCCTTATACTTCTCGCATCCAAGATCGCACGGGCGAAAAGCTATCCTGAAAAGGACGCTGATCCCCGCATATACGAGAGAGTGGCTGCCTTTAACAAGGCACAAAGCTCTCTCGTATCACTCTTTTAGGGAAATTCACTCAGATGCTTAGTTGATGAGCGCACAGGAAGGCAACGCACACACTAAACTCAAAACAATAAACAGATGTAGAGCCGTGGAATAAGCGAAGCGTCCGCTGTGATACTGCTAGTTCAACCAACTTCAGCAATCAAATCCCAACAGAGTAAAGTAGCTTCTCAGTAGCAGATAAAGCCGGCTTTCGAAGCGAAAAAGCTAATTTCCCTATTTGCACCTGCTGCTTATAAAGGCACCTGGCGGGGCGGCGCCAGCATTATGCAAATATCTCAATGCCAAGTTCATTGGCGTTTTAGTAGTATACGAAGCAGATTGGTCTCTCTAAGCGAGTTCCCAATTCGTCGGTCACGACGTGACGTCGTAGTGACCGACTGAAAGGGAACACTGAGATAACACCAATACATTAATTTCTTAGTTGTGTGGAGTCATAAGGGGATTCTTAGTCAATGGTTAAAGTTATTCATTATAATACACTCTAAAAAATACTGGCTTTATCTTTACCAGGCGTTGGGGAAAAACCATAAAATGGTTATATTTGACGACATAATGGGTTATGATAACCCGACTTTAGATAAAGTACAACCCAACAGGTCCAATTCGTCCCATTTTGACCCAAGACTGGGTTAAAAAATAAACCTGTTAGTGATTGCCATTTCGGTAATGCAGTATATACATTTATGTTTGCTAGTATCTTGTAATTTTCTTTGCAGACAAATTAACATGCATTCAAACTAAATTCTGTTTACATCATCATGTTTACATTAATGTTAGTGATACTCATAATATTATAATATAAAATAAAATATGAATTTAATAAAAAGCATTCAGGTTTGATTCACATGTTAATTGCTGTCAATCTTTGACATGCCTCACTTAATATTCAAGATATCAAGGTTATTTGTATATAGAATATTCTATATAATATGTACTGTAGGATGTTTTTATGTAGAAATCACACACACACAAAAAAAAACGCTTTACCTGGGTTTTCACAGGTAGCATTGCACACATTGGGATTTGAAAATAAGGGAAATTTCCATAAAATGTAAAAAAGATGGACATAGTGTCTGTGACGTCACCCATAGGTTTCTGAAGATCGTTTTTGAATCTTAAAGTAAGTGGTGCCTGCCGTCGCCATCTTGGCCACACGTCACCGCGAATCACTTGTGGATAACCGAAAATGGATAAAGGCGTGACGTGAGTGAAGCTGAGGTGGCTGGTTGCTCAAACCACACCCGCCTAGCTCGATTCTAGTGACAGCAGTGGCTGTTCAACCGTCACTCAAGTGGCCACGCCCTTAATTTGGCAAACCTTTAAGGCTTAATATCATTTAAACGGATGAGTTAAAAAAAATTCACTCCCTTCACAGTTGTCATGAAGGGCAAAATTAGCTTTACAGACCAAAAATAACTTTTGTACCAGGCTGTAAACATTATTTTCTACTGTAAAGTTGGCCATTTTAACATGGGGGTCTACTGTATGGGAATCACTTCCCAACCCCAACTTTACACCAATTTTTTTTATAGAAATATGCTGAAAAATATATTATTATACATATTTTTTTCTAGAAGAGAGCAGTTAATATTTCTGGTGTGTAACTTAAATGTAAGTTTGATTGCAATCTCAAATTACCTGATATCAAAACCAAAATAATAATAATAATAATAATTATTATTATTATTATTTAAAATATTATTTTTAGGTGCCTTTCATGACACTTAAGGTCACCTTAATCTTAAAACATCATAAATACAGTAAACAACTAAAGTGTACTAAGACTTAATAAAACAATCAAACATCTACTCAACAAATGTGTTATCATAAATAAGCCTTTCTAAATAAGTACGTTTTGAGTTGATATTGAAAAATATGAACACTGTCGCTATTTGGAAGTCTTGGGGGACATCATTCCACAGGAAAGAAGCAGCATAGCTAAAAGCTCTTGAGGCCATACTGCTCAAATGCACACAAGGTTGAACTAACAAAGAGGAAAAAGAAGATCTAAGGGAACTTGAAGGAATGCAATATTGTAGAAGCTCAGACAGGTAAGATGAGGACAAATTATTGAGAAATTTTTGAAATCGATTTGGTATTTAACAGGAAGCCAATGGATGTCAGAGAACAGGCATAATGTGCTACATAGAAGGAGTTCTGGAAATTATTGTGCAGCTGAATTGTGGACCAGCTGCAATTTATGGATGATTTTGTAAGGGAGTCCGAAACGAATAAAATTGCAATATTCTAGCCGTGACATGACCATGGCATGGACAAGAGTGGCGGCACTATTAGTTACTTTTTGGTGGAGTAACTTAATATTGTATTGCATTACTTTTAAAAGTAATTAGGTTGTTTTAGTCTTAACTTATTTAGTCACACAGATCGCAGTCATTGCATTCCTTAACACCCTCTGATGAGTGTATTTGTAAGCTTAACCAGTTTGATTGATTTTACATGACAGTAAAGCACAAACAGCAGTGTTTACCAACACGCAAAGTTACAAAGAATACCCTGCACATTGCCATGTGCACCCAGCGTCAGGGGCGGATCTACCGGGGTGGCACGGGGTGGCAGTTGCCACCCTAAATAAAAGCATTGCCACCCCATATGCCACCCCAGCGCGGGTATCCTAATATATATAATTTATACCCGAGTAGGCTCTTTTAACTAGAAAGGCAATGGAGTTTTTCTCTGCGTGTGTTTGGGGGTGGGAGACACATATCTGACGATGATTGGTGTGTGTGTCTTAGACGGGGTGGGACAACCACATAGCTGATGGTGATTGGCTTAATTTCCATCGTTAGCCAACCAGAGGCAGCAGAGTTCATACACAAGCATGCAGTCAGTCCGAGCAGAAAGTCTTTTACAGTGTAAAAAAAAGTCCGCGCAGATTTGCCAACTTGGTGACTTTGTCGCTAGATTAAGAAACTTTTAGACCCCTTCAGCGACTTTATTAAAAAAGCGACTAGGACAAATCTAGCGATCTTTTCTGGCGTGGTTGGAGACGTTTGGAAACTACCATGAAAGGATGCATCGCCCCATCCAAGGCACTCACATGCAGCCCGGTTCTCGCGCTGCAGTCCATCCCTTCCGAGTCGCACAAACCCGCAACAACAGAGCGATGACAAGTACAACGATCTCAAAACAAAGGTAGCGGACGCAAGCACAAAGTATAAAAAGCACAAACGTTACTTTTCCATCGTTGAGGTTAAAGGCAAAAATGTTTATGAACGTGCAACTTATGCCCATGAAGAAAGAGTCTCTTCACGTCTGTAGCGAGTAATTCTGATCTAATAAAGCGCCTCACATCATCACATGCTGCCAAAACAAATTCTCTTTAGTGTCTTAAAGTGATTAAGTTGAGCATCACATCAGCAAATCAGAGTACTAAATACGGTCATATTTATAGATAAATGTTGCATCAGGATAAAAATACAAAAATTAAACTGATGTTAAATATTGCACGAGGTAGTTGCTTGGTAGTTAAAACAACTGAACTGCAGGTTTGTGTAAGGAGTAAATATATTTTAAGCAGTTCTTTCTAGAGTTAGCCCGTCATGTCTTAGCTACTGCAGCAATCAAAATATTCCATATGTGCATATGAAATCGCTTGTTATGATATTGCCTAATGTTTTTATTTGTCTTCATTAAGGAGACAAAACTATTCAGTGTTGTGTATGTTTAGAAAGCTTGAAAGACAACTTAATGCCGCATTTTCCAGGATATTATGAAAAGAAAGGCTGATATCCATTCTTTTTACCAAAAATATTAGAAAAATCAAATACTATGGGAGTGGAAGGTACAAATAAAACAGAAAAATATGTTGTGGAAGGAAGAGGAGTAGATGAAGTCATGAAGGAAAGAAACATATGGATGGCAAAGAGCTAAAAAGAAGTGAAAAGACAGAAATCCATCATGAAGTGAGTGAAAGGATTAAAGATGAGGGTTATGAGAGAAAGAGATGTTTGCCTTTCAAATATGTTTTACATTAATATAAACTAGGCAATCCTATTTTATTTATATAACTGTCTTTATACCATTATGTTCAACCAGTCAGTGTTTTTAGATATTGATAAGCTGTATGTATTAACTTAGTATTAAGACAAAGGGTGCTACAGAGATGCTAAAGGTAGCTGCTTGGGTACTTACTTATAGGAACATTTGTTGTTGCCTTTATTAATGTTATAAAAATTTGAGGTCCAGTGTTCACCGAAAATAGTATATACAGTATATAATTTCTTGAATCCACGACAACCATGCAAGGACGCTTACTTCATTGCCACCCCTTGTAGTTCTCATGCCACCCCCTTGCCACCCCATAAATAATTTTCTAGATCCGCCCCTGCCCAGCGTGCACATCCAAATGTGCAAGTTTTTATACGTGGGAGTGGGCAAATGTGCCTGCTGAGTGCGCTTGGTGGGGCACACTGCATTTTGTGTAACTTTGTGCGCGGCTCGGCATCCTGGATCCTGTTCTTCTTCGACTGCTATTCTTCTTCTTGTTTTATTCATAGACATAAATAATAAAGGCTAGATATCTTGTCCATGCTGTTGGCCAGTGGCGGTCGATGTCTGCACCTGGCGTCCATCTTGTCACAGATTTTCAAACTGTTTGGTTTGTTATGAACATCAGTGATGTACTTATTACACTGCACACTTATGAATAATGTTCATGAAACATGTTCAAGCATTCAGAATTATGGCCACGTTAATAATGTTTTTAATAAATAAACCAAACCATTTGTAAATCTGTCAAGATTTCAGCGAGATAATTTGTGTTCGTGCAGATCACTCACCTTACATCAGTTTCGTGTGAGTGAGATGTTACAGCTAATACTGCCACCTGCCATTCCGGTGGTGAATGTAGCAAACATATCAAATACGGCCAGTGGGATTGTTTATAGGAAGATAAAAATACGGGCGAAATACAGGAAAATATTTAAACGGGATGATAGCGGGATAGAATGATAAAATATGGGAAAATCTCTGGAGAAACGGGAGGGTTGACAGGTATGGACAGAGCATGAAGGCAACATTGGTACAGCGAGGTATCTCTCTCTCTCTCTCTCTCTCTCTCTCTCTCTCTCTCTCTCTCTCTCTCTCTCTCTTCACCTAAGTATTATAATAGAAATAAATAATGAGAAATAAGAAGAAAGCTTTCCATTCTCCTAACAGCACACATCTACTCATTATTCACATATTGACCTGCAAATGGCCAGAATAGTTGTATATTTGCACATTAAAACATCCTTTATCCATAACAAACTCACATTATAATTTACATAATTCACAGAGATTATCAGACAGAAATTGTGAGCTTGTGTATTGGGTATTTTTGAACGCAATTTCTATCTTACTACTGAAAAGTAAACTTAAATTATTATTTGCAAATAAATTATTAAATAAGCCACTGCACGACAAAATGTCATTTAGGATTTTATGTTTTTCTCTGATTTCAGTGGCATTTAATTTGCAAAGTGTTTTCATAAGTTGCAAAGCCCCATTCAGTACAGGCAATAGAGACAAGGACAAACAAAAGCTTATAAAATATACATTGCATGGTATTATTGCAAAATACATGCACATTAATGATACTAACTGTGAAAGTAATTGTCTGTAGGTTGTAATTGGATGCCATATTACTGTATTCAATGTAGCATTTGTTGCAAGTGAATTCAATTTAAAAAGCACATTTATGCATTTGGAAGGTACTTTTACTCAAAGCGACTTCCCATGCATTTAGATGATAGGTTTTATCAGTATTTGTGTTCTCTGGGAATCAAACCTTTGACCTTTTGCACCTGTATGCATTAGAGAAGAGTAAATATATGGCTATGATATGGCTGCAGGCTTGAAATGACAATTATAAACAATCAAATGAAATGAAAGTGCAGAAACTGCAGCGCTTACATTTCGATTCGTCAGTGGGCTACCATACTTGACAGGTTGAAATTTAACCTCTACATTTAACTTATCCAAGTGAGAAGTGAACACACTCACTGCAAGTGGGCAGCTTTAACTGCATGTTATTCAATATAAATTTTGTTGCAAGAAAAATTAGCAATTGTGGAAACAACCTCAATCACAACCTGCCGGTCGTGAGGCTCGCAACCTTCGGGTTTCAAGCCTACAGGTATTAGGCCATACCTGCCCTACAAACTAACCTAAATTAAACACTCATTGCAAACCTTTAAAATAAATTAAAACATAACCGATTGGCTAGAATCTTGTCTGAGTGTCCAGTCATATTGGAAACAAAAAGATATTTGCAAGTTACCAGGCTGATACAAAGGAAGAGCTAAATTTAGTGTCTTTGAAAGATAAGAAAGATAATCCCCCCATTTCTTTCTGGTTTATGTTTGCTCCATCTTTAACCAGTCATATGTTTGTGGATGCAGAACGCAGTCTGCACTGCACCATTCGTTGACCTCTAGACTTAGCACGCTTTTATATGTACATTCTCAACATCCAATTTCATACCTCATTTACGACTTCTTCCTCCTCTGTGAGACATGCCTAAAATTGCTCTCTCACAAACACACACACATACACAATAAGTGAGTCAGGTCCACTGAATCAAATTTAGAAGCACTCTGAAACCACACAGTATTTTTAGATCTGGGTAACCTTTGCCAGCCATAGTCAGATCGTTGCAAATGGCTTTTGTTGTATTTAAAACAAGAACTATAACAGGGCTATTATTATTATTATGGAAAAACAAGATTGCACCAATTACATGATGCTTTTAAACCTCCATAGATTCAAAAGCATTAGCGTTCGCGCAGTAACCCAGTTAGGCAGTTGTTGTAACTTTTTTTTATAACCTAAAAAGCTCATGGACTGAAGTTACCAGGAAGGAAGGCTTCATTGATTGCACTTGAGCTAAATCTTATCGATCATACGCCGGGGTCCCTCCTGTATTTAACTGTGGTGAAACTTGAGCTCCAAAGCAATCTGTGTTTATTAAATGATTGAATGTCTCAGAAATCCTGCTTATTACTTTTTATCAGTGATGCTGAAGGTGCAAACAGGACCTAACTGCCATAAAATGTACAAATTTGGCAGTAAAGATCTGTTTTCTCTTTAATAAGAAAATATTTGTCGGATGTAAAAACAATCTTATTAATCACATGCCTCTGATCTTCAAAGTTGTTCATGAAAACCCCTAATGTAAAGTCCCTCGCTGCCATAACACAAGGTAATTTGTATGCCTACATAAAATTACCTAAATATTATATTCCCCGCTCATTTAGAGTAAACAGTCCAGATATTTAGATCATTAGCACTTAATTCATAAGTAACGAAAACTCGTTCGGAATGAAATTCATCTTTCAATCTCCACAAGGGGTCTGATAAACCATCTGTTCTCAAAGTTATACCAACACCCACTGGGTTTTATTAGTTTTCCCTCTCTCTTCCTCGCTCGCCCTCTCTCTACAATCACCGAAAACGTCAAGGCTAGAGACACCATTAGGGCAACATATCAATGCCGACCTTCAAAGACTTCTAGAGGTCCAGAGCTTCCCCTCGGTCTCAAGTTGATACCTCTCTAATGCGCTGAATGCCCTGTTCATCTGCCTTGTGCAAGACATCTTTAGATGTCACACAGCTTGATATATAACCTTAGTTTTCACTTTTGTTCTTAAATGTAATTACTGATTGTTATATTGACGGTTACAAAAGTGGTTACTTTTAGATTATGAATGATTGTCTGGAACAAGGTGAAAGAGTGAATTCACTTCTTAGAGGTCATTTAGGGTGTTTTCTATAAATAGTCATTCAATCACATTTAAGCATCAAACCATTTTCCCACTATGAATGACTGAATTATTCATCCAACACATCTCATGGCAATTTGTAGCTATTTTTACAAGGTGGCTATACAATATATAGATTAGGACAATCTGCTTTTTCTCGACATGCACTGGGTTTAAGGGTGTGGCTCTATTATTGTTTTTTTCTACTTCGGGGAGGCACTCATAAAAATGTATGTGCCAATACAACATTGGGTTACTTAAAATGACATATCCAGATATAATAGATATTATATTTATTGTTTTGTTAAATTATTATTTATGTTGTGAAATCCTAGAAGTACAGAATGTTACAAATTCTGTTGTCATTGTTGTCAATGTTACAAATTCTGTTGTCATTGCTAATAAGGATGTGCATTTTTGTCAAATTTTAATTTCGAAGATTCCACAAAATGTTTGTAATCAACATGATCTCACGGAAAGTCGTGTTATAGTCATGGAAAATGTGATTAATTTATTTGTGTCTATGGCACGAAATTCAGCTTTTTTGTGCCTTGAGCACGAATGTCTTTTTCCTGTCAATCGCGTGAATTTCTATAAATAGTTTTTTTTGTCCATGGCACGACTTTCTTTTTTGTGTCATTTTATGTATTGTTTTCTTATTTTTCTTCCGCTTTTAAAACTATTCTCGCCTGGAGTTGAGATGTCAAAAAATGTAACAGAAAGTGATTCCAACCCCAAGCGACAATGATACGAAAATAGGAAAAAACAATGAGATAAAATGACACGAAAAAGAAAGTCGTACCACGGACACAAAAAAGCTATACATAGAAATTTGTGCGAGTGACACTAAAAAGACATTTCTGCTTAAAGCATGAAAAAAATCTGGACTTCGTGCCATGGACACAAATAAATTAATAACATTTTTTGTGACTATAACACGACCATCCATGGATCAGTCTGCTTGTAATGCAAATCAGGCCGAAAAAATTTAAACCCACACAATCATTGTTTTCGTAATCGATAATCAGTGTCACAATCAACTACATTGTTACCTAATTCACATCGCATTCATGAGTTTTTTTTTTAACAATCGGCTGATGTCAGATAGTGGAAAATTGGTTATTACACTGTAAAAAAAATGCATCATGAAGTTAAAACAACTAGGCTATGCAAGTTAATTCAACCTACTATTTTAAGTTTTAACTTGTGACAAGTTGACATAACAAGTTGTTATTGTTTAACCTAATTTGTTTAGTTAAAGTAACATAAAATATATATGTTGATTTGATTTCATTTTTAAAGTTATAATAAAAAATTTAGGCTTAAAGTAAACGTTGTATGAGTAATAACTGGAAAAACGCATATTTTATGAAAAAAAAAAGACAAACAAGGGAGGTTGCACCAGTAAATTGCTGAATAGCCAAGACCTTGGTCTATAATGATATATCTTCAGATTTTGTAATTTAACTAACTATTTTTTTTTCAAAATTTAAACCTGTTTTATCCAAATTCCCAAGAATCACTGATATATACAGGGGCGTCGCTAGACCCCTTTTACTGGGCACGTGCCCCAGTGTAAGTCCTTTGTGCCCCAGTGTAAATCTCAAGTTAAAATTTTTGCAATTATCTAGTGTATTCAATTACAAAGATAATCGCGGCAAAAACTGATTAAATATTGGCTCATTTTGGATTTCATGAGAGCTACACATTTAAAAAAAAGTTGGGACAGGTAGCAATAAGAGGCCGGAAAAGTTAAATGTACATATAAGGAACAGCTGGAGGAGGAACAATGTTTAGGAATAGGAATGTTGTCCCATTCTTGTCTAAAACAGGCTTCTAGTTGCTCAACTGTCTTAGGTCTTCTTTGTCGCATTTTCCTCTTTATGATGCGCCGAATGTTTTCTGTGGGTGACAGATCTGGACTGCAGGCTGGCCATTTCAGTACTCAGATCCTTCTTTTACGCAGTCTTGATGTTGTAATTGATGCAGTATGTGGTCTGGCATTGTCATGTTGGAAAATGCAAGGTCTTCCCTGAAAGAGACGACGTCTGAATGGGATCATATGTATCTAGAACTTGGATAAACCTTTCAGCATTGATGGTGCCTTTCCAGATGTGTAAGCTGCCCATGCCACACGCACTCATGCAACCCCAAACCAGAGATGCAGGTTTCTGAAATGAGCGCTAATAACAACTTGGGATGTCATTGTCCTCTTTAGTCCGGATGAAAAGGCTTTCCAGTTTTCCAAAAAGAACTTCAAATTTTGATTCGTTGGACCACAGAACAGTTTTCCACTTTGCCAAAGTCCATTTTAAATGATCCTTGGCCCAGAGAAAACGCCTGTGCTTCTAGGTCATGTTTAGATATGGCTTCTTTTTTGACCTATAGAGTTTTAGCCGGCAACGGCGAATGACACGGTGGATTGTGTTCACCAACAATGTTTTCTGGAAGTATTCCTGAGCCCATGTTGTGATTTTCCATTACAGTAGCATTCCTGTATGTGATGCAGTGTCGTCTAAGGCCCAAAGATGACGGGCATCCAGTATGGTTTTCCAGTCTTGACCCTTACGCACAGAGATTGTTCCAGATTCTCTAAACCTTTGACTAATATTTTGCACTGTAGATGATGATAACTTCAATCTCTTTGCAATTTTTCTCTGAGAAACTCAGAAAACTATTTTTCGCTGCAGGATTGGGGGAATTGGTGATTCTCTGCCCATCTTGACCTCTGAGAGACACTGCCACTCTGAGAGGCTCTTTTTATACCCAGTCATGTTACCAATTGACCTAATAAGTTGCAAATTGGTCCTTCAACTGTTCCTTATATGTAAATTTAAATTTTCTGGCCTCTTACTGCTACCTGTTCCAGCTTTTTTTGTAATGTGTAGCTCTCATGAAATCCAAAATGAGACAGTATTTGGCATGACATTTCAAAATATCTCACTTTCTACATTTGATATGTTATCTATATTCGATTGTGAATAAAATATAAGTTTATGAGATTTGTAAATTATTCCATTACTTTTTTTCTCACAATTTCTACAGTGTCATAACTTTTTCTGATTTGGGGTTGTAAAAGAATTTATCGATATTGGCAGATACACTGTAAAAAATTACATCAAATCATTGAGTTTAGTGGTGGTGGTGGGGCTTCATTCTTTCTTTTTTCTAATAATCACACATTTTTGTTTAGTTCACATCATATAAATCATTCAAAATCACCACCTCATAAGTTACGTTTTTAATGTGATCTAGTTGGAATTATCACCTTGTGGATATGCAAATTAGATGGGCACACTTCAGTGTGCCATCTTGATTTGATTGGCTGATACATGAACTGGATAACCATTGCATTTTGATCTAGTTGTGTGCATTGAGGGGAAATAATATGTGTTAATAATGTGTCTAAATTCATTCCTTCATTAATTAAACTGTCGAGACAAAACAGGAACTCAACAAACAGTTTATGTTTGTGCATGCGTGTGTGACAGCCTTGACAACATTATTCTGAGTACACACGATTGTTCATGAAACAGCTCTTATTTTTTTCCAGCAGCATTTGATGATGGTGGTTTCAATAAAATATGCAACTAATCCAAACTCTTGTTCTGGCACAAATTAAGCCCCGGAGTTAAGGTTTTAGGGTTTTAGATAATATATTTAAATATATTTTAGTTTCAGAAAGGGTGAAGTTAATGTTTTATAGCTATTCTTTTGTCAGGACCTCAAGAAAGGTCAGGATTACATGGGATTATCCACAGCCATGTTATACGGTAGTCAATCCTTACTTACATTTTCATAATTTACTTTATTACAAAATAAAAAAAGAGTTAAAAGGCTGTGAAGCATCTCAGCTACAGACTGGAAAGAAGCTTTAACAAAATTGCTTGTAGACAGATCATCTCTATTCAAACCTTAACTTTTTTTTTTATAAAACTTGTGGAAATTGGGTAAGGCCAATTGAGGGGTTTTGAAAAGAAAATTCGCTTAGATCTTCCCACCCTCATTTTGTTGTTTAAAACACACATGACCTTAATTCCTGTGAAAACAAAGGGGGTTTTGATCAAAATGTCAAATCTGATCTATGCCGTAAAATAAAACAGTGATCACTGGCTGTCAGCTCGCTACTTTCCCTGGTTTTCCTGACTTATTTACATTTTTTGCATTGATCAGATGCAATGGATTTAAATGCTTTACTTTGTTATTAGTATGTGCGTTCCCTATGGATCGAAGCCACAACCTTTGTGCTGCTAATGCAATGCTTTATCAGTTGAGCTACAGGATGCTGCGGTGCTTTGAAATCAAACCCATGATACTCGCATTGTTCCCACATTTGCATTTTCTCATCTTTCCTGTCTTTCTCTCATAGGCATACATTCTGGCACCGGTAAAGGTCAGCCGCATTGCTCGGATCCCAGCCGCCCGTGCAATCCCTGCCTAGATGCCACCAAAGCCTGCAACCTGAACGAAAGCTGCAAGCGCCAACGATCCAACTACATTTCCACCTGCAATCGAGCACAGGCGCAGGGTCAGCAGCCTTCGCAGACGCAGTCCAAGTCGGATGAAAGCTGCAACAGGAAGCGCTGCCACAAGGCCCTGCGTCAGTTCTTCGAGCGCGTCGACTCACAGTACAGTTACGGGCTGCTCTTCTGCTCCTGCAAGGACCAGGCCTGTGCCGAGAGAAGACGACAGACCATCGTGCCCCACTGCTCGTACCAGGACAAGAACAAACCAAACTGTCTGCAGCTGCGCAACACATGCCGCATGGACGTACACTGCAGGTGGGTGGATGAATGATTGTTTGTGTTTAGTTCATGAAATAGTTCTGAAATAAAAGCAATTACTCATTTGTTTATTGATTCAAAGCTGGGTTATCCAGAAATACTTTTTTGTAGGTAAGCCTATAAAGCTTATTCACTGGCATGTGAACGGGGCTTGTGCAGTGGTGCTGGTTCATATCAGCCCAAAAGATGGAGAAGTTAATGTTTTCGATGCTTGTTTATACCTTTCTCTTATTATAATGTTAAACTCAAAAGCCGGATGCATTTAATGCTGCTGTGAAAGGAAAGTCTACTTTTCCCTCTACCACATTTTATACTGTCTTGAGCCTTTGCCAGGAAAGTAATTGCAGACATTTTAAGAAGCTTCTATTAGAAACAGAAGAGTCTTTCTGCTTAATTGACAAGACAGTGTTCAATTAGGCTGAACTGTACATTAGTACATCACTTTTACTGTGTTTCCCTGTGATTTAACAGCCAGACATTTTATTAACACATGCTTATCCACTTCCACTTACCAGTGGACCATTTCTGGATTACTCTGTCAATGCCTGTCAAGAAATCAGGCCTCTGCAGAATAGGAGAGGTTGTACTTACACAGTTTGGAAGTTTTTACTTGACATAATATACGGCAAACCATAAGATTAAAGATTGACAGCTCCAAATACAACCAGACCAAGAGAGGAAATGACCTCAAAAACTACTTATGTTTACACGCAGAACCACCAACACAATCTCATGATGATTCGTATATAGTACGAGGTGGCTAATTTGTACGATCACACTTGTACGTTTTTGTATGACTGATGATTATTATCGAGTTTTCTTAATAATTGTAAGTTTTTATATGATTCACATTGTTGTAAGAAGTATCATAATAAATATTCCTACATGAATAAATAATTTTCATTTATTTATGTAGGTATATTTATTACGGTATTTTACAAGGTGGCTACAAATTGTGCATGTTTTGTAAATACTAAAGCTTTGTCCCAATTCTAAAGCAGCAACCTTTTAAGAACGTGAGCTCAGAAGGCCTTCGCGCTCTCAAATCACCCACAATCCTATGCGCGCAGCACCGAAAGCACACCTTTTCACAGACGCAATGACTAGGGCTGTGCAAAAATATCGATACAGTTAACTATTGTGATAAATTTTTTCTACAATAGTGTATTGATATTTCAATCTCTACTATCGGTATTTTTTTAAACCCATCAAATCCCTCTGCGTGCATCAAACGACCTCCACAACTGATGTAGTTGTTGCTGTCCAGTTGTCTGTCATACGGCCATTCGGCCAATCTCTCAGAAGTAAGCGGGAGTGAGAAAATGGCAGAAAATGTAAAAAAACCTGCAGCATTCAAAGTCGACGTCGGAAGCACTTTGGCTTTAAAAAAAGTTTTTAAAAAAGTTAGCTCTATTTTTTGGATTTTTGATATGTAAAAAGAAAAAGTATTGCAATGTATCGCAACATTCAACGTATTGCACTGTATATCATGACCCATGTACCGTGATATGTATCGTATCGTGAGGTTCTTGCCAATACCCAGCCCTAGTAATGACGCAATGACGTGCACTTGCTAGGCTGTTCCATTTACGTGTTCTCCGAATGCTAAAGAGGAGCCTTGCCTAGCCTCTAAAGGAAGTGACTTGGAAGGACTAGACTGGTATCCTTGACATTGAAAAAACAAAGAGAACTTGAATAAGACAGTCTAGCCTTCGTAGGATCCATAATTTGTGACACTGCGCCTATCAGCTGGACACAGCGGAGATGTTTCTGACTTATTAAAATAAATATTAAACCAGACAAATATTAATTTTATTTAAAAAATAAAACATTTTGATGTCAATTAAACTAACAGTATATCAAATTAATCAATCTGAGTAATATACGCAACATACACAAAATAATATTAATACAAAACATAACTTATACTAAAACAGTCACAAGAAAGTTTTTTTGCTGAGTACGCACATTTATTTAACAAAGGTTTAAATGTTTATTTTAAAAGATCCATCCATTATGTTCAGGCATTCCAGGTGACGAAATGGAGCTCGGGATGGACTGTGAAGGATTCCTATGTTTAATCTTTCGCAGCCCGTAGAAAGAAGGACGCATTCTGAAGTCCCATTTTAAGCAGCCTTTGAATTGGGACTGCCTTACTGACTTTTAGTCGGGTGGCTGTGGCGCAATCGGTCTAAGGGGCCAATCACACCAAACGCGTTTTAAAGACTTGGAAACGCAAGGTGTGCCACACTGCCTGTTTTGGTCACTTTAAAAAAAGAGCAGTGCGGCACTGCTTTTAATATATAGCTAGGCAATCACAGAGGCAGCTGTCCTGTCAATCAAATATTAAAGCGTGAGCGCTCTTTTGCTGTTAAAAAAAGAGGACGCTTGCTCTGATCTTCATCGAGGGTAAGAGGTACACAAATATACCACACAAGTGTAAACTTCCGTCACCACAACTTAACTCTTTTACCGCCAGCGTTTTTAAAAAAAGTTGCCAGCCAGCGCCAGCGTTTTTCATGATTTTCACCAAAGTTCAATGTCTTCCAGAAAACGTTCGTCTTCAAATATATAAACATACAATATAACAAATGAAAGAACAGACCCTCTGCTTTCAAACAAAAAAACCCCGTTTCATCCTACCTTCAGTAGTTCTTTTGTAATCAGCTTTTGAATATGGGTAGGTTTCTGCAAAAACACCACATTTTGAGCAAAAAGCGTAGATACTTCCATTTTTTGTGACGGACTTTTCATAGAGATCCCATTCAGAGCGATCTTTAAAACAGACACGGACATGCAGCCGCTTGCCATAGAGCAATACTTCCGGGTTTAAAAAGTTGCGCCACCTAGTGGATAATAGCGGTGAAGACGGAAAAACTCGTCATTGGCGGGGAGGGGTTTTCTCTTGATTGACGAGATATCTCGTCAATGGCGGGGAAAGAGTTAAAGGATAATTGCGGTATTTAACACTTTGAGTCTCATTTCTGGTTTGTTTTGGATGAACTACAGTAATGGACACTGAAATTTTGACAATGGGTCGTGTCTTGACTTTTTGACTCGTTTAGAAGCGTCTCTTGACTGCTTCAGAATGGAAGTTAAGGGCCATGCACAAACATGTCATTAAAACAACACTTAACGTTCATTTTCAAAACTGTTCTACTCACCAAGTGGTTTGTGGTGTTTCGGTGTGAACGTACAGTTAGAATGCAGCCTTTTTTGTACAAAAACACTGGTCATAAGATTGCTGTGAAATTTCAGAAAAACTTTGGCACACGGTGCCGATTCAAAAACAAGCAAATCATTCACAAACCTTCCATGTGTATTCCATGCAAATTACCAAAAGTATTCTAGTATCAGACATGGATTTTCCTTTACAATGGAAGCTGCGAAGCATCCAGACATTTAATCTGTGGCCGTGCTGGAAGAAGTGGGTAGATGAGCTGTTATCTTTATTTCTCAGCAGTGTAGCAGAAAAAGCTAAATAGTGCGAACAGCTGATAGAATGTCGCAATAGTGCATTTCAAAAACAATTCACTAGATTTGATATATACACGTTAATGTCTCTTCCCATCTAAGCCAGTTATGCTAACGGGCTGTTATGGCCCTTGGTAGTGATGTGCATTTAGCAATGATGCTGTTAGAGACACAGGTTCATTGAGCACATATGCATAACCAAATAACCACTGGAGCATTAGTGTGAGAGAAATGCTATAAATTATTGAAAAAGAATTAGTATGCAAAGACAAACATATACACAGAGACAGCACACAGTGTTCATTTTGCTTACTTTTAGCTGTGCAAGTGTCCTTGTAGCAAATGTTTATGTTATTGCAAATTCCACTTTTGTAGGAAGGTATGACTGTGGGGGTGTTCATGTGGGTGTAATGTGGATGTGTGTTTATGTAAAACAGAAAGAGATAAGGTAAGCAGAAAGCCATTGTTTCCCTCAGCTTCATGTTAAGACAGTTAATCATGACAGGATTTACTCTGTCACATGCCAGATACTGTACAGTATACATATGAATATCACTGTAAAATATTGAACTATATAATGTATTTACAATAAGATGAGCTTCTCCGCAGTGTCAGGTGCTATGTCAAATACGAAAGCACTTTAAATTCGAATAGATTTGATTGGCTGTCAATGATCCCAACATTATTTTTTATTGTATCTATTGTTATATTGCTCAAATACTGCTATAGTATATTACAGTAATGTCTTGGTCCTGCAGTACAGTAACACTAGTACAGCTATAATTGAATTGAAATTCAAATTTGGTGCATTCAAATCATGTCTTATATGTCGTATTTAAGGGATTAACGCTCATGAGTGCCACCACAAAGTCTTATGTACGAGTGCGCTTCGAGTTTACAACTTTAAGCGGTGCCAGTGAAAAACATGGCAAAATCAATGGATACAATGTCTGTAGCAAGGAGCAACCTTCTAGTCTCTCTTGTGAAGTGACTTTAACTTTAATTCATCAGCTGGTTGGTAGAAGCTGGCACCAAAAAGTAGTCCATCCCCCTCTTGATAAAATGCTCATCTTTACATGACTGTGAGGGGGGATTTTTTTGTAACTCATTTGTTTAAATTATATTAAAGGATTAGTCCATTTTCTTAAAATAAATCCAGATAATTTACTCACCACCATGTCATCCAAAATGTTGATTTCTTTCTTTGTTCAGTCGAGAAGAAATTATGTTTTTTGAGGAAAACATTCCAGGATTTTTCTCATTTTAATGGACTTTAATAGAGCCCAACACTTAACTCAACACTTAACAGTTTCTTTCAACGGAGTTTCAAAGGACTCTTAACGATCCCAAACGAGGCATAAGGGTCTTATCAAGCGAAATGATTGTCATTTTTGAAAAAAAAAAATGCACTTTAAAACCACAACTTCTCGTCTATCTCCAGTCCTGTGACGCGCCAGCGCGACCTCACATTAATACGTAGTGACGTAGAGAGGTCACGTGTTACATATATGAAACGCACATTTGCAGATCTTTTTAAACAATAAACTGACACAAAGACATTAATTAGTATCAGTTGACATACAACAACGTCGGAACGGTCCTCTTTCAACACACTTGTAAACACTGGGGCGTAGTTTCGATACGTCATCCGTGACCTGCTGACGTGATGACGTATTGCGCGAGGTCGTGCTGGCGCATCACAGGACTAGAGATAGACGAGAAGTTGTGGTTTAAAAGTGCATATTTTTTATTTTTCTTGTTAAAAATGACAATCGTTTCGCTAGATAAGACCCTTATACCCTTAAGTCCTTTGAAACTCCATTGAAAAAAAATGTTAAGTGTTGAGTTAAGTGTTAAGTGTTGGGTTCTATTTAGGGATGCACCGATAGGATTTTTTGGGGCCGATACCGATTTAAACAGACAACTTCTGGCCGATACCGATACCGATATTAAACACTTGTATACAATACAATACAGTTGGTCTATTAGCTAGTTTATTTCTGCATCAAATTATTTTTACTGCACATGGATTGGATCTGATTAACATTCAACTGACCAACATAATGAGAGAGGCACAAATTAAGCTAAAACAAATATAATAAGACAGCATGACAACCTTCAAAGGTGGTTTTTGCTATTCTGTATTTATTTTATTAACAAAATTAACTCTTTTTTTTTTTTTACATATAATGGATTTCTTTATGCAGTTAATTAATAAACAATCGGTATCGGCCTTTCTCGTGCTATTGCCGATATGCCGATGGTTTCAAATTCATAAAAAATCGGCTGATAAATATCGGCGGCCGATACATCGGTGCATCACTAGTTCTATTAAAGTCCATTAAAATGATAAAAATCCTGTAATGTTTTCTTCAAAAAACATAATTTTTTCTCGACTGAACAAAGAAAGACATCAACATTTTGGATGACATGGTGGTGAGTAAATTATCTGGATTTCTTTTTAGGAAAATGGACTAATCCTTTAAGCCTTAAAGGCGGGGTGTATGATTTTTGAAAAACGGGCCAAGTACAAAAAACACTTCAATCAGCAGTAAGGGGCATGTCTATTAACTGTTACATGATAATGACTTGAACACACCCGACGTCATCAATACAACTGACCAGCTCATAACTACCAACAAACCAGGAGGACTTAAATACAGCAATTATATTTTCTACTGTAAAAGGATACTAAAATCATGTAAAAAAAAAATCAGCCTGACATATACATTATGCAAATGATGAGGACATTTGATTTCCTCTACATTTAAACATTTCATATTTATCAGTTCCCCATCCCGAATGATAGATCGCCTTTTGAATGGGCATTTTTAAACATAAATGTCACTCACACATCACAAGAAGCTTAATCCAGCGCTTCAACAATAAACCCGCTTACCCATTCATCCCCACTAACCCATTCACCATCGCCTCATGGATGAATCCATCGCCGTGCATATTGGCCTCACATCATCTCTCATTGCCTGCTGCTGTGAGGGATGGCATTGTCTGTGGAGGAATACATGATGAAGCGAGTAATGAATGACACTGCGGGCTCATACAGTGCTGATCTATTTAAAGCCGCAGTCAGCGACCCCACGGTCTCTCTGATTTTACGCTCTTCGGGTCAATCTCAAAAGCCTTATTGACTGTCATTATGTGCTCTAGTTCATATGTCGCTGAAGGTCAATGGCTTCAGGCCTCAGCAGGAGCATCAGAATTGTATGCACATTAAGAATTGCACAGCATTTTTTTATGCGGCTTGTAACATTTTGCAATTCTGTCACGTCTCATCTTCCTTTAATATTATTAAAAAAGTGCTGGATTAAAGATAGATATCGTAGTTCTTAGATTTTATGGGATCTTCTCATACGCCTCTTAGAAGAATAATAACTCATGTAAGTACCATAGATCTGTTTAATAAAAAGTCAATTGTAATTATATTTTCTTCTTTTTTAATTGGCAAAAAAAATCATTTATTAGGAAACTCAATGCAAAATAATAGATCACTCCCATCATATTCAACACTACTGTGTTGCAGTGTAGAGATTTTTGTATGTTTTAATGGCATTATATGTCTTCCGTCTTCCTTTGGGTATCTTGTGTTTGTAAGCGTGCCAGGCTTGAGCTGACTGCCCGCAACCATGCCTGTTCATGTCAGTATGACATAACAAATGAATGCATCTCAAATTAATGCTTTCAGCACAAATCTGCTGTTATTTGTTTACGTAATAGTCTGAACTTTAGCAACGAAACAACTGTGCCTTTATACAAACTCATCCTGTTTCGGAGCTACATTTCCAGAAGATCAAGAAAGTAAAAGTTGTTGACATATTTAATTTTTTGAAAATTGAATGGGACATGACTATGCTTATAAGATTTATTAAGCTCTGATTTTTGCATGCCGACTCAATGACACTTAACTGCATCTGCCTCCGAGTCACATCATAATAAACATATTGTAATTCTTTCATAGATGTATTGTTTATTGTTGATTCTGATTTGGACTGAGACTTTAATATGAGGCCACATGGTTGCAATAAAATGTGTGAAGGTATAAAAAAGTACTTTTATTTTTAGCATTTTCTTATACTGTCATTTTTGTGATTAATATTACAATTATGCACATACATAATAAATAGATGGTATTTTAATTTCTTTTCAAGTAGCCAAATGGCTGTAGACTAAATGGTCTGTGGAATGGTCATACATTTCAATATAGACTCTGAGACTTCATGTCTTGACTTAAAAAAGTCCTTTTGTCAGATCTGATGCCTCAATATATCCAGTTCTGATGGATTCAGACCAGAGTAGGTGACACATTTTATACCTCGTACTTCCAGCTATAGTGATTGGAAGCCTTTGAAGCCTGTCATTTCTGAAGCGTGATATAATCCTAAGGCACCATTTGTACGTTTCTTTAATCTCGGGTCTTCAGAATGTAGACTGTATTTTAAAGTTTAAGCATATTTCTCTATGCACTTCGGGAGGTAAAATGTCCTGAGCTTTTTTCACTGGAACCAATTTTCCCAAATGCACGCAAACATGTCTAGCGCTGATTTATGGCAGGGAAATGTTGTTTATCTGTTTTGATGGAAACTAGCAGGAGATGGTTTTAACCACGCGGGCAGTCAGGACCGGTTCTGAACACGCAACCCGAGCTAATAAAACACAGCCTGACAGACTTAGTTATCGATGTCTGGGGTCAGGGTTCTGAACTATGGATCTGACAAGCATTCGTGTTCTGTTTACCAAATTTGGGATCCCTGCCAAACGAACAGACCTACCACTTATTTGTCTTTGCACGGCAATGCAATGCAAGAAACCAGATCAATTATAAGTGAATAGGGATATAGTATTAAAGAATGGTCAGGTTGTGTTAAAACCTTGACTTTGTATGTAAAATAAGTGCATACTTTGAGTGCACAATATTATAGCAGTTATACACAGACACACTACATCAGACATGTACTATACAGTACTATAGCCATGAACATTTGGGAAACCCAGAGGCAAATGTAATGAAACTGCACAAACCCTAAACCAGCATCAAAGAAACAGCTGCAGGGCAAGTTTTGTTCTCAAAACGTGCGTAAATCCTGTAAAAGTGTTATTTAAAAGGTAAAGTAATTGGTGACACACTAAGACAAGCATGGAGATATTTCTGGACCTGGTCTGACCTGAGTGTGATGTATGCTTAGATAATGGACTGTAAGTAGCATGGTGCCAAACCACTGAATGCATTGACAAGAAACACTGTCCTGAATTTGATTCTGGCAGCAAGAATAGAAACTTAACATGAAAATAGCAGAATAATCCATAAATATCAGACCTCAAGGCATTCTGATGCATTTAATGTAGTTTCGCTGGTCAGGTGTCGTCTGGTTTGACTAACATGACACATCACCGAAATGTGATTCCCAACACCATACATTAATACTGTGTTATTATCATGACTGGTCATGAGGGAAGTATTGAGGTGTCATTTAGGTTGGAATAAACATAGATGCATGCTTAAAACGTCTCTGAGATTGCTACAGTAAGGTGGATTTTGTGATTTCATGTTTTTTACATATTTTTCTACATTAGTAGATTATACTTTAATGCAGTGGTCGCCAACACATTGATCGCAATCGACCGCTCGATCTTTGACGCTTCCCTTGTAGATCCCGAAAGAGAAAAAATAAGTTGGTCCAGGCCCGGAACATTGGGATCATCGCGACAATTCCGGGCAGCCTGCCGACTAATTTGCCCTGCTGCCAGTCAGCCGCTTTATTGTTTTATGCGCACGAACCACACCCCTGCAACGCGTATAGTGTGGATTGGTAAATGGATGAGTCATAATTTGACAGAATTAACAGAATTTGACAGATTTCATTTTACTGCACGACACTATGATGTGCTTTTCCTGTGTTTTATATACACATAATATAAAAACACATAAGAACCTTGGTTTGTGGAGTGCACGTGAATGTTTCTTCAATAAGATTAAAACATGAAACAGATCATGTTCTTCACATATACAGTGCTAGCCAAATGATAAGCGGTTCTGTCAGTGATTGATGATGGATTATGGGACAGTTTTAGTATGATTTGATCAGACCTTATTTGGTGAACCAGATATGGAATTTTGTATTATTTTTGTATACAATGTTATATTAATTGATAAATATATATATGATATATAGAAACTTCCTTAAAATAATGACTTAGTATCTTTACACAATTAGATTTAAATTAAATAATTTAAAAATAGTTAAAATCTTACTAAAACCTACTAATTATACATAAAATGTATTAAAATTAAAAAGCTTTTCATTATTATAAGATACTAAGTCAAAATTTTGACTTAGTTTCTCATTATTATGAGAAAGTATCTAATAGATATGAAATACCAAAACATTATTATGAGAAAGTTTCACATTGCATTGACATACTGGGCCCTATCTTGCACCCAGCGCAATTGACTTTGTCAGTGACGCATGTATCATTCGTATTTTGCGCCGGCGCACAGCGGGGTTTTTCCCTCCACAGATGCACGTCAGCAAACTAGGGAATTAACTTGCGCTTCCTGGGCGGTTCAGCGCAAAAAGGAGGCGTGTTGCGGCGCAAACCATCTCTTATGCTATTTTGCAGTTTCAAAAAACAATTGCGCTACTAACCAAAAAAAACTAGTCTAAAGTCAGTGGCGCGTTGCGCGTGGTTCATTATGCTATTTTAAGGGCGCATGCTTGACCATAATGTATAGCGTGCACAACGCGCATACACTTTGCTTATCTAATCTACACAGATGCAACAGTTATTTTTGCAAATCATAAATTGTTACACTTAAAAAAATTAATACACGAGATAAGGGGAATCATAGTGGTGAGCATTGTGGTGATAGTTTTTATTTATTCTCATGCAAATAACGATTAAAATATTTTCATAAGTTTGTTGTGTGGCTGTATTACGTTTATTTTATGTAAATAATAGTTAAAATGTTTTCATAAGAAACCTTAATGTATATGAACTTGATTTGTAAGAGTACTTTGGGGTTGGACCTTGCTTGCGTTTCTTGGGTCCGATTTCAAAGCCCCCAAACCCTTTCAGCGGTGAGGGTGGATGCAGCGATGTCCTCTGCTGGCATCAGGTCATGTGTAGGCAGATCCCCCTCCCGTTACACGGCGTGCCCGATTTATGCTGGCAAGCGTGGGATTCCCCCGTACAAGGACGTCGGTCTCCTCGGCTGTGAACCGCTCCTGGCGTGCGCCTGGTAAATCCGTCATAATAATAGCAACCCGCCATGGAATTTGCGCCCTTGCGTTTAAAGGGAATGTTGGATAGCGTTCTGATTGGTTTATTTGACGTTACGCCCAAACCACACCTATGAATAATGAACCTACTTCAGACCAACCCCTTATTGATTTGTGCCCGGCGCAAGAGTTATTTCTCACGCCGGGAAAAGCAACAGCGCCCAAGATCCGCCCACAAACTCACATGCGCGTTGCGCTTCGCACTTGCGTTTCAGATCGTTAAAATAGAGCCCACTGACTGTTTGTTAGAATGTTAAGGACTTCAAATAATGTTTTCCTCACTTTTTGCCACATGGAAAGTGGAGTTTTCTTAGCATTTAATAGGCTTTATGCCCAGCTGCACTACTTCCTGAACTACAGCCAGCTCCTTGTTTCCTGTCTTCCATTATTGGACAAACTGATTAATCCAGGTGTGCCTGACCTCAGTAGTCACAAACAAACTGATTTATCCAGATGTACCTGACCTCAGTAGTCACAAACAAACTGATTAATCCAGATGTACCTGACCTCAGTAGTCACAACAACAATAATCAGACACACCTGGATTAATCAGTTTGGAAACAAGGAAACAAGGAGCTGGCTGAAGTTCAGGAAGTAGTGCAGCTGGGCATAAAGCCTATTAAATCCATGCGTTTTATGTAATTGAACTATAGCCTAAATTAAACTCATCAAGTTGGAGGTTCAGTTTGGGCCCTTTGATAGGTAGATCTTTTCTTTCATCAAGGCAGAGTCGGGGGATCTTGAGCGGAAAAAGGTTGGTGACCACTGCTTTAGTGCATGCTGGTTAGATGGGCCAATGACAGTAATCCTCAAAGCCAATCAATGTAAGCATATTTAAAACTGAAGAAAGTACATGCATTAAAACACTTTTCTCTAATTTTTTTTTATTATTTGTTTGAGAGATTGGAATGTGCTCTTACAGAGAAAGACAAAAACAGTTTCATTTTAACACAAATAACCTGACCCACATTTCTGCACTTACATGGGCCTGACAAAGGAGGCAATTTTAAGTGTTGAAAGTGTTGTAGAGAAAAGGATTTTTAGGCATTAGAAGAAACCTGCATTTTATTTCCATAATGCTCTCTGAAAAATATAATATAATTGTAATAAATATTTTTGATTCTAGCACTGTACAGTACATATTTTTGAGGTGTAATACATTTACAAGTAATTAACTTGTAAACAGAGGTACAAGATCCATCACAACAGATCTTTGTTATCATCATATTCCAGTATCTGATGGCATAGAGTCCAAATGCTTTCTATTAAAATCCTGGCACACATTCTATCAAACTTTTTGAAGTTGTCGTATAAAGATTAAGATCTGCTTTCATTGCATATTGACTGCCTGGGGGCAATAGCTCTCAATTGCCAAATGATAGAGTCACCCGTACTTGAGAATGAAAGAGCTCTTCTGATGCCCGGTTGAAGGACAAAAAGCAAAGCCACTTTGACTCTAATGGTTGACGCCGGCAAACAAAAAGGGCTATGCACCTTTCGCCAAGAAAGCAATCGAAATCGCCCCAATCTCTATTGAATTTCAGACTTATCGATGTTGAGGGCCATTACAGGGCTTTATTGCGTTATATTCATCTTCCAAGAGCGAGGGGGGGGGGCGTTGAGATTTATTGATTCACCGCAGAAACATTTCGTCTCGTGGTATATGGCAAACGTGAAATATTTACCTAGAAAAAGAAAGTGGCGCACTTGACATACGGATAAATTAAAAAAAAGACAGTTCACTAAAAAATGAAACTTCTGTGACTATTCTGTCTCAATTTATAAAAGCTCAGACCAGTCTGAAGATCAATCAAAATAATGATTTGTTCAAGAATCGGACTTTGCTTCCTCCGTCATAAAAGAGAGATGGGACGGATGACAAGATCTGTTTCGCACAGGCTTCAGGAAACTTGGAATTTAATGCATGAGTTTTACAGTATGGGGCATTTTTAAGACACTTTTATCGTGCATTTGCGTCCTTTTTGAAGTTCCCATTGATTATGAAAGCATAAAAGAAAACGGCCAGTCATTAAAATTTGTGTTCCATGGAAGAACATCATAACGGGTTGGAACAACATGAAGAAACAAGTAAATGATATCTTTATTTTTATTTTTAGTTTGTGGATGCCACTACTTAGTTCTTTGGTGATTCAGATATGAAAACACTGAAGCATACTCAACATGGAAAACATTTAGCAAAAAAAACAAAACAAAAAAAAAAACGTAAAATTGCACTTGGACCATTTTGCGTAAAGCATTCATTTCAGTGCCCTCCATAGGAATCGTAATCATTCCTTAAAATGCATTAATTTCCCATAACCCCAGAAAATATGGATTAACATTTATCCCCAACACAAACCGGACCAAATGACCGTGTTTCTAGCGTCAGATTTTGTTTTTAAAGGAAATAAATCTTAGCACTGCTCATTTTAGGGTTCTCTCCGTGAATAGTGAATCTATAAGGACCTTTAGAAACCTTTGCAGGCAGACAGGCTATAATTTGAGCAGTGAGTGGTCCGTTCAGGTATAATAGAGGAGTCCTGGCGAGATCTGAAATGTGCTTTATCTTGATGCCAAAGCATTTTCTGCCCAAACAATCCTAGACAGCCTTTTGTAAACTTCAAGTGAACAGTAAATTATAGCCGTTATATTGTCCTCACCTAAAATGAAAAACCTGCTGGTGTCTCGGTCCATCTCAGTACCTCTCTCTTCTATTTGCCATGAAAAACAACTGTTTGGTACGTTCTTACATTTCTCCTGCTAATAAGATACATTACAGTTACTGGAAGAGCTCCCTCAAGACATATAAAATGCAAAACAACCTTCTCCTATCAGTTAAAACACATTAGCAGGCCTGAATACTTCATTTGACCAATAAAGAAGATATATAAAAGTCTGGCTGAAATTGGAGGAAAACAGCAAACCGGGTTTTTAGAAAAGGGAAGAGTGAAATTTGCACAGAGATTAAAACTAATACCGTGGAGAGACCGTAGTACAAATAAGACATTGAACAAGTAAGACAGGCATCATTTGCTTCATTACCTGTTTAATACGGTAGAAACAAGGTCTGTCGTCAGATAAAGTCATAGCTTTGGGTAAGGAAACAGAAGATATTATTGATTGATTGATTGTAAAACAAGTGATCATTCAAATTCTGGTCACGTGCGGGGAAACAATAACCACGAGGACCTTCCAGATCATCTTCCAGATCAAATGGCTGCCCTGTTTTTATTTCATTTGCTGATTTCTGGAATAAGGATCACACCATGATCAAAAGCGCCTTAAGTAGTAATTTATGCAGGATATGATTTACATTATTTATGCATACATTCAGAGGAAATGTTGTCAAGTATATCATTAGACATCAGTGGTATTGTAAAGTATTGCAAGTGTATTTGAGCATATAAAATATAGAAGAACGAGAAAGAACACAGGGTCCCACTTTATATGTGTACACGGACAGAAAAAATGGTCTAAAGCTGTCACTTTAACCTTTAACGTACTGTATGTACCCCTGAGTCACTAATTTGAGCTCTTTATGTGCAAAAGTGTACTTTTACAAAGGGTTCTCCCCAAGTGACAGCTAGGGATAATTGTTTGACGTTTTATCTGACAGTGTACTTACTGTACCTAAGAAAAAGCATTTAAAACATTATTTATTGTGTATATGCATGTTGCTTAAAGGTGCAGTGTGTAGATTTTAGCGGCATCTAGCAGTGAGATTGTGAAGTGCAACCAGTCCATCGTTCACTGAAATGCATAGGGAAGCTACGATAGCCACCACAGGACAAACATGTTGTCATCTAAATCAAAATACAGTAGTGACAAAATGCAGTAGTGACAAAAAAAGTTTGTCTGTTTAAGACTACTGTAGAAACATGGCAGCAAAAATGGCGACTTCCATGTAAGGGGACCCACGGTGTATGTAGATAAAATGTCTCATTCTAAGGTAATAAAAGCAATACAGTTCATTAAATAAGGTCTTTATACACCACTCATAATACAGTTATAATATTACATGTATGTTAAAAGATCCTTCTAAAAGTTACACACTTCACCTTTAAGGTAGTTTTAGGATTGGAGTGGGTTTATTTTAGGGTTAATTGTGTTACTACATTCAAATACTTATAATAACACGTATCTACACAATACTGTATTGTGTGCGTTTCTCTTTGATTCAAAGTGGGAGCCTGTGTTTTCTCGTTTTCAAAAATAGGTCAGATGTTTTATATCCTCTAATACGCTTGCAATACTTTTGCAACGTATCTATTGTACACGTGTTATTACATCACACTTATATTAAAAGTGTCTGCATGCAATTACACTCTTGACCCTATTCCTTACACATTTCATGCCTTAGTAAACCGTACTTTATTTATTCCATTAAATAAATTCGCCCCAGTGCGGTTGAACTTGGATTGCATTAGGAAACGTTCACTTGTCTTTTCACTTGTTGCTCCGCTGGGAAATTTGCTCTCCAAGCTTTCTGTTGAAGGGAGACAAATACTGCACGTCTAAATATGTATGTCACATTGTTTAAAATTATCCACAACAACAAATATCCAGTTAAAGTACTTATTCATTGCCTAAGATAGACAAACAGAGCGAAAGATAGACAGAGGAAGAGAGAGACAGACAATCATAAGAAGACAAATCAAGCACTTTTGGAGGCCGCAGAGAGGAAATCCTGTCTTCTATCTGACCTCCAGGATGCCTTCCAACCACAAACATGTTGTGGTCACGGTCAGCAATGATGGCTAATGGAGAGAGAAGACAAGAAAGGGATGAATCTGGACTTTTGACCCTACTCCTAACTCTAAACCCACACATAACCCTAAAACTACCCTGAGCAATGCGCATATACACAATAAGTATGTAATGAATTTGTTTTTATGTTAGTACACAGATAAAAGCCGAACACAGAGCTTTCCTCAAGAGGACAGATCAAGCGCTTTTGGAGGCTGCACAAAGTCCTGACCCCCAGGATGCCTATCAGCCACAGGCATGTTGTGGTCATGGTCAGCACAATGACTAATGGAGAGGGAAGACAAGAAAGGGACAAAGCTGGACTCTTGACCCTATTCGTACAGTAACTAGCTAGGGTCAAGAGTCCAGCTTTATCCCTTTCTTCTCTTCTCTATTCCTTATATGAAATGCGCATATACACAATAAGTATACGCAGTTAAAAACCGAACAAAGAGCTTATTAATTTTTCCAGCCCATAAGCATTCAGGTATTTATATCATGTAGGGAAGCCAACTGGTATATTGATATTTTTCGCACCTCTCCATTTGATACCTGCAGCGTGAACAGATGTAATTAGACATGTAAATCGCAGCAGGGTTTTTAGCGGTATGCTAATTAAAAGGTGCATTTACAAAGAAGGGAGAGAATGAATTAAATGCACACTGGGCTCCACTGGGAACACTTCCATGTTTAGTACACTAGTATATTACGCAGAGACTGTACTATCTGTCACGTCTCAAACTTTAGTGCGCGGTAAATAACAGCTAAATAACATAACTAATTGACCCAGGAAAAGTTTCTAAAACAGCTTTGGTTATGAAACGAAATCTGCAAAAATTAGTAATGATACAATATTCTTTACAACTTTTTGCAATCAAATGCTTGATAGTATGGTTATTAACTTAAACCAACGTAAACCATTGTACAATGTACATTTATAAATGATTTACTAACAAGGCTGAAAGCAAAATAGTATATTGATTTGTTGAAGTTCATATTTCTACATTGCAACTAAAGGTCACAGATGAACACATGCAGACCAGACAACAAGCAATACAACAACAATTCATGTCTGGAATCAAAAATCACATTGAACATAGCATGTGGATTAAAAATTAAAGATGGCTTATATTTCTATTTTATTTCTCACACCTAGGTACACTATATCCCTGCGTGGGATTGTTTTCTTTAGGGGTGCTCCGATAAATGCCTATATACACTAATAATACTGTACATGGCCGATAACTATTCTGAATCGCACAGTTGATATTTTTCACAGTTATTTCTTGTACTACGGCTTTTGATAATTAAGTCCTTATCGATCTGAAATCACTGTTAGTTTGAGACGTTTATAACTTGCATTTGAAAAAACCAACACAAACAGCAATATAAATATATCCTTAAGCCATTTTCTGGAGCTGCGTGTCATAGTTGCGTGTGTATGGTTCTTCATCTGCAGCGTATATTGAGTTTCTGCACAAGAGCGCCCTCTGGCTTTTGGATGTAGTGGCATTTCACCGTAATTCATTGAGAAGCATAGCAAGCATCATGGCTGATCGGCTGATGGCTGATCAGAACATCCCTAGTTTTCTTAAATCCGCACGCAATGTTTGTGTCCACTCATGTGGATTTTCCCTGAGAGCTTGTGCACAAGACTACATATTCATTTAGGTTAACATGCAGAATAACATTAAACATGATTGTGTTTATGAACTAATGATTGCGTAAATAAAGTAATGCTAAACCAAAACACAACACCTGACAAAAACATTGGGTACAGTAGCTATTTTTTTACTGCTTTTTAACATTAACCATTTAAACATAATCACAACTAGCGGTACCTCAGTATTTAAATGTTCTGCATAATACACACGCACCAAAGGATTAACTAAACAGACAGCTTAACTGTTAACAAACAGTTTAAGTAAATAAGCCAAAAACACAATATGAAATACATTTAACTTGATACATAAATAAACACATTGAACCTAAAAAACAGGCTAAATATAATTTAAACAAATTAAAAACAAAAACGAAATAATAAAATGCCTCATAAAAATCTCTTGTATTTAACATTCATAGTTATGTAGCTTGCTAAACAGGCTATTGCAAAATAAATAATAATTTAAAATAACGTTGCGTACTTGACGAACAAATCAATTTGATCACTGGGCCTTGCATAGTTCATAAAACTATGAGGATAAAGTATGTTGCTGACTAAATGTGGTCCCAGACATGTGCATCTTTCTTCCAAGAACCACCCGCACACAATGAATGCCCTCTCTGACGGCGCACTACATGTGGGGATGCTCAAAATATTACAAGCAAATTTTGGGAGGACTTGCACCACTGAAGCACATTCTCTGGATCTGGTTTGTCGGCAAGTGGGCCCCGCAAAATCCCGCCCGCAGCGAAGGTTAATCCGCATGATTTGCGTTGTGTCCTGTGGGAGCCCATACCCAATGCAGCCCTCTACTGTACATTAAATGCAGTGAAAATAATATCATGCCTAGGGATGCAGCGATTAACCGGTTTCACTATTAACCGCGCTTTAAAATGTCACGGTTAAGTAACCGTAAAGCCTTCGCTACACCGCGTGTTTTTGTTTCACGCACGCACAAACCAGATCCACGAACCACCAAGAGGCACATGCGTCATGATGCATTGTATGACAAAGCTCCGAGTTCAAAAGAATATGTGCGCGTGACGCGTCTCTTGGTTGTTCGTGCATCTGGTTTGTGTGTGCGTGTGCGTGGATGTGTGCGCGCGCACCTGCATCTGTACGTGAAAGAGCCACAGTCCAATCGGTCTACTCTGTACAGCATTAAAAACCTCCTGCTCGCGGATCAAACCCGGGCGGGGCTCCTGGTGGTCTGACTGCATTTCATTACGTTGAATTATTTTAACGCGTTAATGATTAATTAATGAATAGCATTAGTTAACACGTTAATCTTGCCACCCCTAATATTTATATTTGACTTTTGTGTAATATTAAGCTTCACCTGTCAAAATGACTTGCAGTACCTGGTTCAGGATGACCCTGTGTAATTATTCATTTTGAGAGGCTCTTATCATTTTTACTTCATATATTTTACTTCAATACTTCAAACAAACCAAAATAATATAACTTTATTCAGTCCAAATGTAAAGTTACATTTATTCAAAAGATCATTAAAATGAATAGCCTACAGGTTTCAAAGGCACCTATACGTTTTAAGTCAAAGCCAGCCAAGTTATTATTATTATCATTTGTCCAAGAATTGTAGAGAAAATACACAAACTGAAAATACAGAAAAATTTAGCAATTGTTCAAAAATTTATTCATGTGATTTTATACATTAATGTTGTAAAATAAATGAATCCTTAATAACCGTAATAACCGTACAACCGTGATTATTTATCAGACTATAACCGTACCATCAAAATCTATAATCGCTGCATCCCTAATCATGCCTCTCTAGATTGCTGTTTTCATTGAGAGAAAGCTTTAATAGCAAATTCAAAGAGATGATAAAGTGCATGTTTTCTTGTAAATGAGCATTTTATGCTTAGGTTCAGTAATTCAATTTAATGGCAATAATAAGGTTATTAGTTAGTAATTGAAATGCCTTAAGTACATGCAAGCTTTTTTAGAGCAAAAAAAGTAAAAAAAATACAAACACAGTGCAGCACAATTCTTCATCCTGTAGTTAAGTTCTGAATACTAACTTATGGACGTTGCAGCTGTCTACCGTGATCTTGCATAATTTACAAGGAATACAGAATTGCAGCACCACTGTGATCAGACAACTGAATTGGCTCGAGCACACAAATGTCTTTTTTTAAATACAATTCAGTTTACAACCTGCTTTCCGCGGGTGGCAAGAATGCACCGGTAATTGCGGCAAGCAAATAGCACCGAGTTTTGTGTACAAGGAGCTATTTATAATAAACCTACTGCGATTCACATATTCACAAGAAGACAAAGTCATTTGAAAACATTTAATGCCTGAGTAAACTGTACTTTTATTTACTTATTCCATTTAGTAAATTCGCCCCATGTTTTTGTGCAGTGCACTGGTGATGTCTGTGGAGAAACGTTCACAAACAGAGCGAAAGATAGACAGGGGAAGAGAGATACATAAAGAGATAGACGATTATAAGAGGACAGATCAAGTGCTTTTGGAGGCTGCAGAAAGGAAGTCCTGTCTTCTATCTGACCCCCAGGATGCCTCCCAACCACAAGCATGTTGTGGTCACAGTCAGCAACAATGACTAATGGAGAGAAAAGACGGAAGGAAGGGATAGAGAGATAGAAAGAAGACTTTCGAAGAAAACCAATGATGTATGAAGCTGGACCTTGCATAGACTCATACACACACAAACAAACAAACTTTTACCATTTTCTCACCCCTAGGCAAACTATACACTGACTGCACTTTGTAAAGTATTTTGATGTTGACATGTTGCTGTTGTTTTTTGTGGCAAGGTCACGGCTGGCTGATTTCCATGCAAACTGTCAGATGACCCCTCACTCCACCTCCAGGTGTCTGAACGATGACTATCAGGCCTGCCTGGCGTCCTACATCAGACTCATTGGTGAGCAGAAGAAATATTTCTGACATTAAATTATTTCATATCACAGATACACCAACTACAGTGTATTTCACTGGTCAATATGACCACTTTACAGCCTGTGTCCACCCCCCCCCCCCCAAAAAAAAAAATCATGATAAAACAATCTCAAACTTGGAAATTTGAATTAATCAAAGGTTTAATTACACAGAATGTATGATAAATTAACGGTCATAAAACTGGGACCCCTGGCACCTTCTTGTGCACCACCATCCCATATTTTATCGAACCATAGAGCTAGACAAGGTACATTTCGCTAATTCAATGCACTACATAATTTAGTAACCTCTCTCTTCTTCCTGCAGGTACAGATATGACTCCTAACTACATAGACTCAGGTCACTCAAACTTCACCATCTCCCCGTGGTGTACCTGCCGAGGCAGTGGAAACCAGGAGGAGGAGTGTGAGAAATTTCTACAGGACTTCAGAGAAAACACCTGCCTCCGTAATTCTTTTTTCTTTTATTATTACAACAATCTGACTGCAAAGTCTGTTTCTTTCCAGCTTCACTTTCTGCATTTACGTCAGAATTTGATGACTAACTCAGGATACTGTACACAGATATATGGTTATGGTTATGTAGTGGGTCTTCCCATAGGTTATTCCTGTGTGGAAGCTCTATCCACCAGCAGAATGTTAATGTCCCCCATTGTTTGGTAACTAATGTCATGCTTGTTAGCAGAGAGTAAATATATGAGCTGAAGCTAATAAGGCTTCCACTTGGGATTGTTATCATCTTATCCTCAAGGACTCCTTGTTTGGTTTATCAAAGTGACGAAGTGTCAGTTCAGCCATTTAAAACTCAATCTTAAAACTTTTTCTCATGACAATTTATGAAATGTATTGTTGGATTGCTTGAAACACTTGATGATGGTGATCACATCTCTGTGTAGGCCATACATCAGTTGTAGGATTCTTGTTGATACAAAACTCATCATTAAAATGAATGGACAAAAATGTATGGAAAACTATATTGATATTTCCTACTGACAGGCTGAAACAAAAGTAAAAAAAAAATGTATGAAGCATTTAATGTGATTAATTATTCTTTATTTATAAACTCATTCATTAAAGTATAGCCCACCGTATATAGTCACCCCCAAGAGGTTTGGCTAGGCCTCTTAATTTTGGTGAGAATAAAGAATCTAAAGACTACATCATACTGACATACTAGAAATTTATGTACTCCCAACAAGTCAGGGATGGCCTTTTCTTTTCCTGCATGATAATGTTGCTGCGCACAAACTGAGGTCTATAAAGAAATGATTTACAGAGTGTGTTTCAGAGAACTGAACAAAGCCACAACTGATCTCCGTTGAAAACATTTACTGTAGGATGACTTTAACTACTGACATTTAGGGTACGTTTACAAGACAATGATGTACTAAAAACTGAAACTTTTTTTGAAGGGGTCAAAATCCCAGCCAGTAGCTGCCAATGTGACTTTGAAAAGAAATAAAGAATATGCATGCTTATGACATTATCGTTTTTACAAATTTGTATTTTATGTCATTTACAGAGGGATAATAACATCAGGTCCACGAAACGCTTTGTCATGTAAATAAACGACCAACACTTTTCCATTTTTAGTTGTAAACAGTGTCATGTAAATGATCTTTTGGTGCTTTTCCATTGCATAGTACCCCACAGTTTAGTTTGGGTCGGATCAGCTTACTTTTGGAGGCTTTTCCACTGGGTTCAGTTCGTAGTACCCGATATTTTTTAGTACCACATCGGTCAGGGTTACAAGCGACCCGAGATGATACCAAAACATGACACGAAAAAACTGTAGATCACTGATTGGTCTAAGAGAATCGTCACTACCTGCGTCATCGCTATTATGTAAATGATTAGCTTTGTCTTTATGTTAGCTTGCACTGTCTTGAGTAAACCTGTTGTCATCTGTGCTCTGCTATAAGTTCCCCAATTCCCTTTAATAGATGAAAAACATCCACAGGTTGTGAATCAGGAACACCATAACATTGTCTTTTCCAGACTTGCAGTTTGTAGCGGCACATTTGCAACACGCAAGTCCGCATATATGCTTAAATGCAACTTAAATAAGGCTCAGGGGAGCGGGTTGACTGCCCCCACAAGTGTTTGTTCTGAAACTGTCATGTGAGGCAGAGGTAGTGATAAACGTGATGTGCAAACATCTATTTGTGGTGGTCAATTTGAATTTTGTGGCAGACATAAAATGAGAAATAAATAGATGTATGGGAATGTACAAGACGCTCTCACATGTATGATGTCACAGCAGTAGGCAGCGCAAATATAATCCCTCCCACTCCAAAGTGTTACTAAACTCGATGGAAAAGCTAACCATGCCAAAGTGAGGTGAGCTGACCCGACCTGACCCAAAACCAAATCGTGGGGTACTATGCAATGGAAAAGCGCCATTTGAGACCACACTACAGATACAGTATAAGGTAAACCTCTTGTTTCACTCAGGCAAGTAGCCTACATGTGTATTTATCTGAGTGATGCTTTAGAAAATATCAATAGATCAAATGGTTTCCTTTAAAAGTGCCAAGAAAAGCCCAGCATTTGGGAAACGTTGTTAATATCATTCTGCCGCTCTGTGGGGACATATGTCATTTGAGACTTGAGAAGAGAGAGAGAGGGAATGAGAAAGACAGACAGTGAGATGATTCTTGGTTGCCAAATAAAGAACAACTGCCAGCTATTTAGGAAAGAAGTTGTGCTAAAAAAAGAGATGATTTGTTCTCTTTGCTTACTTTATTTAGGGAAAAATTACTTTAAATGTGTATCTAAAAATACATGCTTAGAGATACAATTGGGACGGATGTAAGAGAGAATGTTAGGCTACTTTGTGAAAAGAATCTTAAAGTTTGATTGCTTGGCAGGAATATCTTCCCAACAGTGAAATAAATAACAGTGGGAAAAGAAAACATGATAATAAGGCACACAGCTTCAGGCATTAGCTCCGGAGATATTTCATCCAATATCCAACTGTGAGATGCTGAGATACTGAGAGAGATTTTTCAAGTCAAAACAAGCTGTGTTACAGTGCTATTCGCAATAGAGATCATGGCTCTCTTCTTAAACCAGCAATGCATTAATAAGAAAAATAACAAAAAAATTAATAAAACACAACCCCATGATCATATTAATTATACAATGTAAAATAATTCCTTGTTGCCCTTAAACTTTCTTGACTATAGTGAGGAGTTACTATAAATAATTATGCAATTATTATAGCAACTCCTCACTAGTCAAGAAAGTTGAAATAAATTGTGATTTCTTAACATTTTTTAAAACTTAAACATTTAAGTGCAACCGTGAATTGTGAGAAATGACAAATAGTGATTGCAATTTATATTGTCCATAAGAAAGTTTCAAATAGAAACTGTTTACCCCCAATATTTTGTGTTTTACATATTCTTTAAGCTTATCAACTTATTATCCTATATTTTCATATCAGTAACTATAAATGTGGCCCTGATTTGACAAAGCTTAGTGAAATTAAAATGCTTAGGCATCTTTTTTAAACATGCCCAAAAAAAAGACGTTACTGGTGTCTACCTTAAAACAAATCAGTGGCACTGGCATATTTTAAGATCTTATTTTAAGGTCAGTGTAAGTAATTTTCACTTGAGACCGCTCAAACATGTGGTTTAGTCTAGGACTAGCCATAAGCCTAAGAATACATTTTTGTCTATTAAGAATGCCCTATGTATGTAGACAGCATGTCCATCCAACTTTATTTACATTTTTGGAAAATGTGAGCGAGTGGTGGTGAATGTGTGTTCTGTTTTAAATGATAAAATCTGCAAGCTTTCCAAATTAGTATTAAATGAGCCGCTGACCCCCAGATACAACCAGCTGTGCCTTGCTGCCAAAAACTTGGCGGGTGCAACACATATTGCTTTTCTCCTGGGTACTTTAAAGTCTCTTTTTGCTCACACAGATTCAGGGCTGTTTTAATAATAAATATGTGCTTTGAATTGATATTTCGTTTTATCTATTCATTTTCCTGCAGGAGATGCGATTCAGGCTTTTGGCTATGGGTCGCTACCCAAACTTGATCCTCAGCCTACTAGCGGCTCCATTAAACCTGATGTCGAGTCCACTGCCATTATTCCCAAAACAACCATGGAACCGGGGGAGGAGCCCTGCATCATCTCATCTTGTGCAAATTTACATGTGAGTCAGATTTTATGCTCATAAATTATTATCTTCATCTGGCATCCCCAGCACATCTAGTCAAACATCAACTTTACAATTGGTTTTGGTATATTGGCATTTTGCTTGTAAACTATGAGCAATCAGACTTTTATAGGAGTTCCTTATGAGCCAAAGTCAAATGAAAGTAATATTTCTGGAGTATATTTGAAGTGCTTAGATGCAAACACGTGGCGTTTAAATCCACTTAAACCTTGCCTCAGGCCATTTAGAAATACAGCTTTGTTGGCAGAATCTGTTAAACGCCAAGTCATCTAAGTGCACAGAAGAAGAATTGGATTAACGGCAGCGCACGTACATCAAGGTGCAGGTTTTTACCCGGAAAAGCCGGTTTACCGAATATATTATAATATTGATAGAATTTTGTAGCCTTTTACCCTTATTCAGAAAGTACAATAAGTTCAGTTCAGTTCAATTTTATTATCCCACTAAGGGAAATTAGATTGCAGCCAGGTATCAAAAAACACTTTTTTAGAAGTAGAGATTTTTGGGTAACGCTTTAGATTACAGCCCGGAAAGTACTGCGTAAGTACAGCAAATTTACAGCGTATGTTTCTCTAATTATAGTTTACTTATGAAGTACGTACGTGTAATTATAAGGGAACAATTTATAATATTTGGGGAATAAAGGGGTAAAAACCAGGAAAATACAAATAATATATGCCATAAAGTACTGCGTAAGTACAGCGAATTTACAGCATACATTTCTGTAATTATAGTGTAGCCCTACTTATAAAGTACATACGTGTAATTTTAAGGAAACAATTTATAATATTTTGGGAACAAAGGGGTAACAAGTGCCACTTTAATTTACAGCCCGCAGATGTTGTATTTACTCTTTAACTACGTGAAACAAGGGGGTAACAAGTGCCACTTTAATTTACAGCCAGCAGATGTTGTATTTACTCTGTAACTACGTGAAACAAGGGGGTAAAAAAATTTGACTTAGACTGTAACAACACAAAACAATAGTATATTTACGCTGTAAATTCGCTGTACTTACTCAGTACTTTACTGCATATATTATTTGTATTTTTCCTGGTTGTTACCCATTATTCCCCAAATATTAGGAGTGTGATCGAGCCAATTCAGTGAATGTGTGTGTTCTCGCTAAATTACTCTTAAACAGATTGTTTTGCATGTAGCCTACGCCATTTCACGTAGGCCTAAGATTTGAAACGTTAGTCCGAAGTTATGAATTACTTAATGTATTAATAATTTGTAATTTCCCATGTTTTAGCATATAAGTCAAACATACCATGTAATATTAAAATAGTTAGCCCTTAGTTATAAAATACTTACTGCATATATTATTTGTATTTTTTCCTGGTTGTTCACCAAATATTATAAATTGTTCCCTTATAATTACATGTACGTACTTCATAAGTATACTATAATTACAGAAACATACGCTGTAAATTCACTGTTCTTACGCAGTACTTTCCGGGCTGTAATCTAAAGCGTTACTGACTTTTGTACTCTATGTACTTAGAGGTTTTTCTGAATGGTGTGTTTTTGTGGGATTGTTATTAAAAAGATTATTATAATTTATGCGTGATTTTTTTGCATTTATTTTGTGTCTCTTCTGACTGGGTGGGCCAGCTGTCAGTCTGAGTGCGCCAGTGCCACCTTGGCCCTTATGTAGCCTCACCACTGGGTTGAAGAAGCTTCTTAAATATTTAATTTACTGAAGTTATCAGCAGATTTATGCAGTATCTTTGTAAGCATCACTCAGGCAGTGCCCTGTGTTAGCTGCTCCAGATACTCACGAAATCCATTCTTTCAAACATAATAAATACAAGGAAATCATGCAGTATCAACAAGTTTTTTAGCTTTTTGAGTTTTTACACATATATAAAAGTATGCAAAAAGTTTTGCAGTATCTTTCAAAATGGCTTCCAGGAAGCTTATGGTCACTAATATGATTAGGCCACAACAAATAATATGTAAATATATTTTCCTTTGCATATATCTGCACCGTTCTACTACTCCATTCTCTAATTTTATTTTTCAAAATAATGCATTACGTGGGCTTATGTGGTACAGTGGGCTAAATAGGTTCACTTCCCCTAGGTCTTGCAGAAAACAATGCTGTATTTGCAGAATACAAATTAGACCGTATACACTATAAAGTACGCTGTATTACTCAATTATTTTACTCTTATATAGTGAAGGAGGCAACATATTTACATACAGAAATATGCTTTCCTAACTAGCACTTTCCATTTAATTAGCATTGATTGGACAATGTTGACAGTACTCAAGTTATAAACAGCTGTAAACAACAGACAAGAAACAATGTAGTTAACATTTGTGCATGCAATACACGAACACACACACAATTTTCCTTTGGTGTTTTGAGTTTTTGCATAAGAGCCAAATATTCTCCAGAGACGTTGATGGGCTCATAATTAACATATTAAAGTAAACTAAGTAAAATGATTGAGTGTGCCCCTGAAAAACAGAACAAACAAACTACAGAGGAAAATGTGTCCTCATAATTTCCCAGAGGAACTGAAAAGACCTGCATGTCACTGTTTATACTGTGTGTTTGTGTATGCATGTGAGTGTTTGTGTACATGTACGTGCTGGGCCAGCAGAGCAATGCTTAATTTATTGTAAAAAATTATAACTAGTGCATTACCCAAGCAGGACGTTTATAATGAAAGGTTGCCCGTGGGGAAACATCGTCAAACTTTACTATTCGAAAACGGATGTCAGATGTGCTTCACAGATTCACGCGAATGCAGAAACTCATCTTTTTCTTTTGATCCAACTCAAATGAAAGATGAAAACTTTGCCATGGGCCATTTTTCTCACTTTGACAGGTGGAGAGAAAATAGGGAAAGTCGCGCTCTGTTTACCGTGTTTTAATTCCAGGCAGAGTTTGACATCACTGTGATTTTTAGAGGTTAAATTCAAACGGGACGCTTTGCTCTGTCTAGCAGGTCCAATAGCACTTAAAGCTCGCCTTGGGCAGTAAAGATGTTCCCATACAGAATCTACATCTAGAAGTGACATGTTTCGCTCTTGGCCACAACTAAGAGAAAAAGCCCATTGAACCCAACACTATAAATCGTCTCCATTGCTCCGTTTACATGAAATACAGCATTTGTGTTTTTTGTGGTATTCCTAATGTGTCCGGAATATCCATAATACTTCCATAAAGCTGGGCTTCCACAGGAATGTTAAAATTCTCCTGTAAAATCAATTAGAATTAAATGAAGTAGTTTACACTTTGAGTGAGTAATTTTAAACCCAGCGGTGGATCAAAAGTGCATGAACTTAGTTTAACATATGCGGGGTTGTTTCAACCCCAAAAGCTGGGTTGTTATTATTTCAATTAGGGGTGTCACGATTCTCCAAATCCTCAATTCGATTTAATTTTCGATTCTAAGGTCACGGTTCGATTCGATTCTCGTTTTTTACTTTTTTTTGAAAGCACAAAAAAATGCTATGCTGTTTTAGACTAGACTTTTATGAAATATAATATCTGACCTTGAACTCGGAGATGCCCTGCCATGTTAGTCGTGCTGCCAGTGGAAAAATATGGTACAAGCACATACCTGATAAAACAAAACTTCCTGTCAGATGAACATTCCTGTCAGTACATTGCACCTTAAAAATGCGCTTTTATTACAATCAGAGGAGTTGTGAGACTATACCCCAATAAGTCATGGTTAAATGCTGTTTTCATAACTCTTAAGCAAATTAAATTAAAATTGAAACTTAAACAGTTCCCTTTCAGTCGGTCACTACGACGTCACGTCGTGACCGACGAATTGGGAACTCGCTTAGAGAGACCAATCTGCTTCGTATACTACTAAAACGCCAATGAACTTGGCATTGAGATATTTGCATAATGCTGGCGCCGCCCCGCCAGGTGCCTTTATAAGCAGCAGGTGCAAATAGGGAAATTAGCTTTTTCGCTTCGAAAGCCGGCTTTATCTGCTACTGAGAAGCTACTTTACTCTGTTGGGATTTGATTGCTGAAGTTGGTTGAACTAGCAGTATCACAGCGGACGCTTCGCTTATTCCACGGCTCTACATCTGTTTATTGTTTTGAGTTTAGTGTGTGCGTTGCCTTCCTGTGCGCTCATCAACTAAGCATCTGAGTGAATTTCCCTAAAAGAGTGATACGAGAGAGCTTTGTGCCTTGTTAAAGGCAGCCACTCTCTCGTATATGCGGGGATCAGCGTCCTTTTCAGGATAGCTTTTCGCCCGTGCGATCTTGGATGCGAGAAGTATAAGGGTTCCAGTGACGGTCACGAGCGCTGTCTTCGTGCTCAGGCATCGAGCACTCCGGGGCTGCGTTCGTGGAGAGTTTCTGTTCTCTCTGTGAGAGCATAACCCTCTTGGATTGCGGAGACGACTGTCGTTTCTACGGGAACGCTGTCCGCGCCTTTGCAGTGCTGACGCCGCCATGGTGCGGCTGTCAAGCGCTCGCAGGGCGCCCTTCGCGTCACTACGCTGAGTAGGACGGAGGATGCGTCCTCCACCTACCGGCCTTCTCATCCTCAGCCGGTTGAGGCTCCGGTGGAGACTGCAGAGTCGTGTTCTACGATGTCTGCCGAATCCATTGGACCTCCTTCTGGTCCCGTCACTTCTGCAGCATCAGAGGGGTGTCCATTTTTCCTCCGAGGCAGAGTCGTTCCGGAGATGGCGGCCGTGCCCGCGAGCGGCGGAGACGGTAGAGTTGGAAAGGTTAACCCCTCTCCGCCCGAACCGTCCCGCCCACATGATTGGTACTTCGGAGCTGCTCGGGCCTCTCGGTCCTCTCCTCCTGTGCCTTTCTTCCCCGACGGCACGAAGAGCTGACGTGATTTGCGGCCGTCCGGCCGTTCAGCTTTCACCCCTCACCTCCCTCACCAACGGAGCCGCTGAGGGCGGGGACCCCTTCAGTGGAGCGGGATGCGTTCCTGGAGGGACCACCCAACCCTTCCCTCCCGTGTTTGTAGACAGTCGTCCGGTTACGGACGCTGCCCATCAGGCATGCCGGAGAGGCGGCTTCAGCCCTGCACGTAATAACGTTGCTGCAGGCTCACAAAGGATTTACCAGGGAGGCCGCGACCTTCAGTCGTGCGATGTCCACCTCAGTGGTTCAAGATCGCCACCTTTGGCTGTGTCTGGCTGACATGACGGACGCAGACGAGAACAACTTGAATGCTCCTGTCTCACAGACCGGCCTCTTCGGCGAGCCAGGGGAGTCGTACAGCTCCGCTGCACAGACTGAGGCGATCTCTTAGGTCATGCCCCGGCGGAACAGAGCTGCCCTTGGTCCACCACGCCGGCTCCTCAGTCTGCCTCTCGCCGTCGGCGTCCTGCGGCGACCACCTCCGTTCCCCTCCTCGGACCCCATCTCGGCAGCGCAGGGGAACCGGTCGTCAGCAGCTCGCCCCGCCCGCTTAGCCGCTTCCCGTGAAAATCGGGAGTTTAAGTGGCCAGTGAAGGGCGACCCGGATTGGCAGAGGATCACTCTTCAGGAGATGGAGCTCCTTCCCCCGATAGAGGGTCGGGTGGAAAATCCTTGGTTTGCATATGTTCCACCGGCTGTTTAGCCGGTACCCACTAACCACACATAGAGTGCATTCCTCTTCCCTCTCCAGGTCTCCAGAGGATCGAGAGAGCCGTGAGCGGGCACACACCAGCTCACCCTACCTCTCCTCTATCGCCAGCGGGTGACCTGAGGAGTCCGAGCTCTCCGCTGAGGAGACCGGACCACCAGCACCCTCATCGGAGTCTGCGCTCTCCGTAGAGGAGACCAGACGACCGTTACCCTCAGCGGGCTCAGGTCAGTGTCACACACACATACTGTAGATGTTTATGCTGTCACAGCAGACGCACCGGCAGTCCCACCTGTCTCGCTTCGCTGCCCCACCGCGGGTACTTCGGTAGTGTCGTTATTTCTCCTCGTACGGTGCCTGGGTGCTTGGCTTCAGTTCCCAGCCCGTTTCGTTGGGTTTTACGCACGATCCGCCTCGGTTACGAATCCGGCACACCCCAAAATTTCGGGCTTTCGTTTCACTGTAGTGAAAGCGTCCGATGCACATGTACTGCGTGCAAAAGTCGATATCCTGTTGGCGAAGGATGTTCGAGCCGGTCCCTCTTACCGAGATGATGATGATAGGGTTTTTCCAGCCTTATCTCATAGTACCCAAAATACGCGGCGGGTTACGATCGATTTGATTTACGCACCGGCTCTACGAAGGTGTTCTTTTTGGATGATAACGCCGAGGCTCGTATTTCAATATTCAGATCGGTTTGCAGCCTTAGACCTGTAGACGTGTACTTTATGTGTCCATCTCCCCTCGCTTTAGACCGTTTTTCGCTCTGCGTCGTGGGGTGGGCATATTAATACGAAGTACACCATTCGAGCTGTCTCTCTCTCTCCGTGTCTCCATGTGCTAGTCACGGCATTAAAATGTCAGAGAGAGAGCGTTGTTCGCATTCTGCTTTTTTCTACGTCGACTTATAATAGCCCGTTCTTGGCAGACGTGCGCGAACACAGAGAGTTAATGCTTTGGCATCTCGCTCGTTTAAGTCTTCAGGTCGACTGGGAAAGAGCAACTTTGCCCCGTGCAGAGGATCCTTTTTCTCAGTATGGAAATAAGACTCGGTCGACTAATTGACGTGTAACAAGAGCGCGCAACCAGTCAGTTCTGACTTGCCTCGGTTTAATTCGAGGGAAGTACGCGGTCCCTCTGAAACAATTTCAGAAGCTCCTGGACATATGACAGCATGCTGCGGTTGTGACGCCGCCCGAGCTGCTTCATATGAGACCGCTTCAGCATTGGCTTACGATCGAGTCTCGAGGAGAGCGTGGCACACCGACATACACCGTGTAAACATTGCACCTGCGTGTCATTTAAATTTTTCCCCGTGGTAGACCCGGCATTTCCGATAGAAGATATGCCCCTGAGGGGTCTCCTGGCATTCTGTATATTGCAATGCCCTCAGCACGGGATGATCAGCCACGTATGACGGGCTTGCAGTCTCAGGGGTGTGCATACCACCCCAACTGCCGCGAGCGGTGCGCTGTATATCTGGGACTTGTACGCTCCGCTATGGAGATGCGAGGGAAGGATGTATTAGCCGACACCAATAACATTGCGACTGTTGCGTTATTTACCGTTAAGGCGGTTTTGCGCTCTCGTCACCTGTCGCATCTCGCTCGTCATCTCCTCCTTTGGAGTCAGAAGCATCTGAGGTCCCTTCGTGCCATTTACATCCCGGGTTCGCTCAATACAGCGGCAGACGCGCTTCCCGAGCTGCGCCCCCGGCGAATGGCGACTCCACCTCCAGACGGTCCAGCTAATTTGGAAGAAGTTCGGTTGTGCGTAGATAGATCTGTTTGCGTCGCCGGACGATACCCACTGTCGCCTATTTTATTCACTAACCGAGGGCAGCCTCGGCGTGGATGCGTTGGCACACAGCTGGCCGCGGGGGGTGCGTAAATACGCATTCCTTCCAGTGAGCTTTATTGCGCAGACACTGTGCAAAGTCAGGCAGGACGAGGAGAGCCTTTTATTAGTCGCCCCGTACTGGATTGGTTTTCAGAGTTAATGCTCCTCGCGACAGCCCCTCCCTGACGATTTCCCCTGAGGAAAGACTTTCTTTCTTTAGGAAGGGGCACATTATGGCACCCGCGCCCCGACCTGTGGGATTTCCATGTATGGTCGTTGAGCGCGCGCAAGGTTTAGGTGATTTATCGCAAGCGGTATCTAACACCATCGACGCGGTTCGAGCACCGTCCACAAGACGGGCTTACGCGCTTAAAGAAACCTTTTTCGTCACCCGGTGCTCTTCGCAACGCGAGGACCCCAGAGAATGCCCATTAACATTGTGCTTTTATATCTTTAACATAGGTTAGATGGTAGGCTGTCCCTCCTCCATTTAAGTTGATATCGCCGCTATTTCTGCTCATCACTCACTTATCAACGGCAGATCAGTTGGCCAGCATGATTTAATTATTACATTTTAAGAGGCGCTCGCAGGCTAAACCCCTCGCGCCCTCCCTCTTTCCTTCTGAGACCTGTCCATGGTGCTGAAGCCTTCAGGTCTCCCTTTTGAGCCTTTGCAGTCTACGAGTCTGATGTTTTTATCAATGAAAACTCTGACCCTGATAGCATTGGCCTCCATGAAGAGAGTAGGGGATTTACATGCATTCTCTGTTGACGTTTTGTGCTTTTAGTTTGGTCCTGCTGTCTCACTGAGACCCAGACCAGGCTACGTGCCCAAAGTTCCCACCACTCCCTTCAGAGATAGGTGGTGAGCTTGCAAGCGCTGCCCCCGGAGGACGCAGACCCAACCATGGCTTTGTTGTGCCCCGTACGCGCACTGCGACTCTACGTGGTTCGCACGCAAAGCCTCGGGACCTCAGACCAGCTCTTTGTTTGTTATGGTGGCCAGCAGAAAGGGAAAGCTGTCACTAGCAGAGGATGTCTCTTTGGATAGTTGATACTATCGCCCTGGCTTATAATCTTCAGGGTATTCCTTGCCCCTTTAATTTGAGAGCGCACTCCACACGGAGCGTTGCCTCATCTTGGGCTTTAGCTCGTGGTTCCTCGCTAACAGACATCTGCAGAGCTGCTGGTTGGGCGACACCTAATACGTTCATTAGATTTTACAGTGTTCGTATCGAGCCTGTATCCTCTCGTGTTCTTTCCTCACCAGGGAGGGCACGGAGAGCAGACTCGCAGGTCGGCTTGCAGCCTCCAACTGATGCTTCATAACTGTGTCAGTATGGAAGGCCTTCAGAACAAAAATGCGTAATGGTTTGAATTGTTCTTCCTCCGCTGCCTTGGCAGCCTTTGTTGCGGAGCATTGGCTGTCAGCCTTCACTAGCTGCATCCTCGCGAACCTACGTGTTGGCTCGGGCTCCACATTGTGTCCCACCGGGTTCCTTTGTGAGTATTTTTCCGTGGGGTTAATCCTACTAGCCCACGTTTCCCTTAGCAGAGCACTGCTTTGCTTACACAGCCACGGCTGTCATTTTACCTCAACTACGGTTGACTTTCGCCCACCATTAACCCTTAAGACGGGTGGTGGCTTCCGCAGCGTTCCTATCCCGCTCAGGTAGGGCGCTTCCCAGTCGCTGGCACTTCTGTGGGGTTAAAGGAACATCTAGTGCCCGGCCTTCTGCCTTAAAACCTAATTCTCCTTATCCTTAAGTGGAACCGGAGGGCTTTACGCAGACACTGGAAGAGGTCAGCCCCTAGTGGCGTTTTGGTAGGGATTCCCAATTCGTCGGTCACGACGTGACGTCGTAGTGACCGACTGAAAGGGAACGTCTCGGTTACGGATGTAACCCTCGTTCCCTGAAGGAGGGAACGGAGACGTCACGTCCCGTCGCCACAGGTGCTGCCACCTGCTGTTTATCGGCCGGTCTCATTTTCCCGGCTTTCTCAGCGAAAAGAAGCTAATTTCCCTATTTGCACCTGCTGCTTATAAAGGCACCTGGCGGGGCGGCGCCAGCATTATGCAAATATCTCAATGCCAAGTTCATTGGCGTTTTAGTAGTATACGAAGCAGATTGGTCTCTCTAAGCGAGTTCCCAATTCGTCGGTCACGACGTGACGTCTCCGTTCCCTCCTTCAGGGAACGAGGGTTACATCCGTAACCGAGACGATCTCAGTTCAGAGAAATGACCGGTCCTGTCACAGACGCCGTTCTGCTGTGCACGCATGCATGCTCTGTTCTGATTTAGTTCAGCTGAAGGCGGGAGGTGCTTGCTGTTTTTTTTTTGTTTCCCATGTAAGGTCTCTCCTGCATCTGCCATGCTATCTTTTGACTGGCTGTAGCTAGCTTAGTTAGAGGAGGTTGACTCGCAGCACTCAACACTTGTTTTGTTTCCGTTTGGCAAGCCGACCGGACGTGACATGGGGGCGTGGCGGTATCGATGATTCTATTTTTTAATTCTAAGTTCGAGGTTGTGACTTAATTTCTATCGATTTTGATTTAAAATCGAAATTGTGACACCCTTAATTTCAATATTTTGACTACAAATACAAATAAAGTCATTTCAGAGAATTGTTTCTAAATGTATTGCTGAAATTCGTAGCAAAGACTGTGAACTATGTAGTACTAAATTGTGGAGTTACATCGCTAAACAGTAATTCCACATTTCTGTGTTCAGGATTAGTTGGGCGGGGCTAAAACAGTGGCTCGATGATGCACTGGAGCCGCTGAGCATGGCCCCGCCCCTAACACAATCACAAACATCCATTCAGGTTGTAGTGGTATTTGCCAGCAAAATAGAGAGATACGCCCCCAGCATTTGAGAGCAGAGTATCCTGCCTGGATTACCGAGATTTTGATAACTTATTTTATTTTGGGGGGCATTTTTTAATTATACAAATTTTGCTGGGTGGTTAATATCACATTTTTCTCTGGTGTTACAAGATGAGACATCCTGATCTCACAAATTTCCATTTTCGGAATATTTTGCTCATTTATCCGTATCCTTGTCAATTTTACCATTATCGCTTGGAATTGGGGTTAGAAAGACTTCCTGTTACATAAAATGACATCCTAACCCAAACCCAACTCTAACCCTAACTTCAGGCAACAACTGTTTAAACATCCGGAAAAAAAGTATGAACCAATAGTTAAAGCTGCGGTCGGCAACTTATTTGATCATATTTTTTGATCATATTCACTGAAACCAACACTATGCTTCGATAGAACAACATAAATTAGACTGTTTAAGAAAAAACCCCGCGCTTCTAGCTCCACCTAGAGCCTGTTATTTGTTTTGCAAAAATCCACCGCTCCCGGTTCATTTGGTCCAATCAGTGCAAGGCTGTGTAAAATCTGCCTGTCAATCACAGTACCTGCACGCGCCACAGACCCCAACCCCCCCCCCCCCCCCCCCCCGTTCGCGTTACAATATCACGTGCATCCGCCTGAAGTTCATAGGTGTTTTGGTTTGAACGCAGCGTGATGGCGTAGAGAACATTCACTAACAAACTTCCGATTCCTCGGTTAACAACCAGAGCTAGGAAAACAACAAATGAAAAGAAGGAAACAATGATAGAAAGCGACTGTGACCGTAATAAATCTAGGATCAATATCGGACCAGCATTTGAAAAGTGGAGGAATCTACGAAATGTTAAACGGTTTACACTGGATCCAGAGCTTGCCACATTTCTTCTCAACAGGTAATTGTGCTTTATCTTGATAAGTATGGGTTTACAATAATACTGGTGCACACGTGCTGACGAGAACGAGCTCAGAGGGAGGTTCCTCGGAGGTATTGGGGGAGGGGCATGAAATTGTAAACATTTGGAAACTGCTCAATCCTCCAGAGATGCCGACGGCAGCTTTAAAGTAACATCCTAACCCAAACCCCAAATCTCACCCCAAACCCATGCGACAATGGTTTAAAAATAGGAAAAAAAATTGAGTAACCAATATGTGACCCGTCACGGAAACCAGGGACTCAAGTCGGCAGCACAAGTTTCGAGAAAATGAGAAACAAAGTTTTTTTTTCGAAATTTGTGATTTTCGTTTTATTGCAGAATCTGTTAGTTGAGATCACGAAGAAGCCTCTCCGTGTTTGAGATAGCAGTTTTTGTATATTTAAAAGCGTACATTTTGCGGTTAAAATAGGCTTGTTTTTCCGGAGATTCTAGCATGCAGCGGGGGGCGTCATTATCTGTGTGTATATTTACATACTGTATAAGCTTGTGTTTTCGCCTCCGCCCCCAAAGGGAACAGCGTGACTACTAAATAAGGATAGTTCGCCCAAAAATGAAAATAATGTAAGTAATGACTCACCCTTATGTCGTTCTAAACTCGGAAGACCTCCGTTCATCTTCGGAACACAGTTTAAGATGTTTTATCGTTAGATTTAGTCCGAGAGCTTTCCCCTTCATTGAAAATCTATGTATGGTTTCCATGTCCAGAAAGTTAATAAAAACATCATCAAAGTAGTCCATGTGACATCAGTGGGTCAGGAAGATTGTGTTGATGCATCGAAAATACAGTTTGGTCCAAAAATAGCAGAATTACGACTTTATTCAGCATTGTCTTCTCTTCCGGCTCGAGCGTGAAGTCACGTGACTGTAGTGACGCGCTGCCCTGTTCCTCAGACATGTTTGCTAAGTTTTTTTTTTTTTTCAAACTTATAGCCTGCGTCTCCCCAGACTGTAAAGCTCGGGCGCACAAAACAAAAGAAAAATAAAAGAAGCTGGGGCGGAACAAATAACAGTCAGCCGCATCGTACGTCAGCCGCGTCACTGACTTTATGCGGCGCCGCAGTCGGATGACGTCAAAGTACCGCGAGAGCTCTTCAAGAAATCTTACGGAGTAGTTTAATTTCGACTCGCTCTCGCGGTACTTTGACGTCATCTGTATGTCAGTTCTTGCAGCGCAGCATGAGTCCAAACACACAGAAGTTACACAGATATAGTTGTATTCTTCATATAATTGGCTACATGTTTTGTCTATCAATATTTTCCATGAAGTCATTGGCTGATGGAGAAACGAGCGAGCCATTGGTAACCTCTCTAAAGGATGTCACGTTTTCGACGGCGCTGTTTGGATGATCTATTATACTACTTCCCTATTTTAAATACAAACTTTGAAGGCGGGTTCATGTGTTTAACGGAGGTGTAAGCTCATATACCCTTACATGTTACGATTTAAATAGTCTTCAGATTATATATTATATTGTATTACCAGACATTCATGCGAAATCTGATGTAAACAATCTATATTTCACGGATTATACGCATTTGTGGACAAATATGGTCATTGGATAATCTGAAACAGACTGGATTCGACTTGTGATCCCCACAAAGGTAAAAGAGTCATGTTTATTTTTGCGGGTTGTCATTTGGTCATAAAATACTACATATGATGCTAGAACATCTCGAAAAGGGTTTTACAGGGGGCATGGCTTAGCTAAATGAGATGTAAATGAGCCCTATTGTCTCCCCCAGCTGAAAAGAAGAGTCCCTTTCGTCTCGATTTTCTCGGTTTGAGTATTTCTGAGTTCCTATATTCAAATGGCCACAACTTCTCCAAATCTTATCAGATTTCCATGTGTTACACATCGTTGGAAAGCTTAGAAACTGCACTTTCAGAATCTGTGAATAACTCAAAATGCCCAGATCCGACTTGTGTCCCTACTTTCCGTGACTGGTCACATATGTGAAACTGACACGGAAAAGAAAGTGCAGAGATCCAATGACTATTCAATGTTCAATATTCAATGACTATACCACAGAAATGTGTGAGATCTGGTTGGCTGAGAATAATTTAATATCCGACTTTACAAGGACTTTAAAGAAGTAGAATATGTTATGAGTGTGGTTTTATGATGTTTTAACAACACAATTTGTTGATATAAAAGTGAAACTAAAAAGTGTTCTTGAGGAAAAATGCAGTACTTGTGCGTAAATAAATTACTGAGTTTGTGTTCGTGCGTCAGGTTTGGCATAGCAGGGGCATGCATAGCTGCACAAGACAACACATCAGTGTCTTCCTGTGTTTCTGTGTAAACAATCAGGATGAGTGGAGGAGTTATAATGCAGAGAGATGAGATGTGAACGGGCGAGGGGAAATATGGGAGGGGGCATTAGCAGAGCTGTGAACAGAGATCTGGGCTGATGTCAACAGGCAGCTGACACACATCACTGAGCTCGCTAATTAATTGGCTTTTAGTCACTGTCCTCTGTTTCTCTCAACACACACACACCCCTCCACCGACAACATCGCCTGTCAACAAACAATTTCTGTCTCTATGTCTCTCTCTCTCTCTCTCTCTCTCTCTCTCTCTCTCTCTCTCTCTCTCTCTCTCTCTCTCTCTCTCTTCTTGCCAGCTGCAGTTCTGGTAGTTCTGGCTTTTGCCTAAGCCTGCATCTAATTACGCGTGTTTACACAGGAGACGCTGAAAGTTCACTGCATGAGCTAACGTTAATTCAACACAATCACTGCTTTCACAAATCAGGTGAACTGACACGTAAATGAACAGAAAGATGGAAATAATTAGACGTTGGAAACGGCAATAGTAATCTGGCCTCCGCTGATAACACATTTGTAACTGAATATTGTCAGTCACGTGCCTGAAACAGAAGATATAAGGTAAATGTGAATAACTTAAAATTTGAACACTCACAGTGTTGTTTATTTGCAAGCGCTGTGCAAATCAGGTAATGGCTTGAACACATCCGAAAACCGGTGCTTATTCGCACAAAGCAATTCCAATTTCCGTTGTGCGATGACAAACTATGTGCTAAATTGCTGCAGATGTGGACAACATTCACTACTTACATGTCAAAGGATTTTCCTAGATTTTAAAGATCCAATAGACCGGGACACTTTAGCAGCTCATATAAGGCACTTACTTTCGAAATATCTTGGAATTACTCATTCTAATAGCCTTTCATTCCCTACCTTTTAATCAGAAGAGGAGAGATTAAGATCGACTGAGTCTGGAGTAAATAGCATTGTGTGGAAAGAGGGCTGACCAGCACACAGCGAGCACAAAAGAAATCTGCACCAAATCTCTGCGGGATGCCAGCTCTACCTCCTGGCCAATGTGTGTTTAATGTGGCCTTTCGGTTTTCAGGAACACAGCACTTGATTAATGACCCCAGGAAATCAGAATCAAAGTATTGTGCTTTTCACGTTTGTTGGCTTTGAAACCATCTACTGTACGGTATTTACTAGTGTACTCCTCAAAAAGACTGCATTACAGTCTCAGTGACAACTTTTGTACCATCTTGTACTTTTTTTCTGAGAATGTATTCTTTAGCAGGCAGACATCTTATAACATGTACTGTTTGGGGGGAAACTGAAAAAAAACGTTTTTAGGAGAGCAAGCACGGCACTCACGACGATCAGGAGAGTGGGACTGGATGATGACTTAAAGGGATAGTTCGGCCAAAAATGATATTAAACCCATGATTTACTCACCCCCAAGCTGTCCGAGTTGCATATGTCCATCATTTTCAGACAAACACATTTTCGGATATTTTAGAAAATGTTTTAGATCTTTCAGTTGATTAAATGTAATGTTAGGTGGTCCACCCATAGTCCACGACCTTCAAGTCCAAAAAAAAGTGCGTCCATCCTTCACAAATTAAATCCAAATTGCTCCAGGAGGATAAACAAAGGTCTTCTGAAGGTAATCCGCGTGGTGTTGTTGTAGAAATATCCATATTTAAAACTTTATTAACGAAAATAAATACCTTCCGGTAGCGCCGCCATCTTAGACTCCTCTGTATTCAGGAGAGAGTATTAGCGTAGTGTACGCACTTTTCTTTGTGACGAATGACAAATTCGGAGGGCGGGGGCACAGAGCAGCAGCAGAGAAGCCTCCGTAGGCTTAGTAAGCTCTCATCCTACGGACTGAAAGAACTAAAACATTTTCTAAAATATCCGAAAATGTGTTTGTCTGAAAAACGATGGACATATGCAACTCGGACAGCTTGGGGGTGAGTAAATCATGGGTTTAATATCATTTTTGGCCGAACTATCCTTTTAATTTATCCTCAGCAACAATGTCAACTTTGAAATTAGAGCCATTCAATTTGGAGGATATCATTTCAAAAATCTATAAGAGGTAATTTACATAGATCGGGAGAAACGATCCCAAACAAAGGATCATCCAGTCCCAACCAAAAGCATGTATTCTGCATTGCTTCGCCCCAGCAAAGACTGCATTACACGCTCAGATAAAAGGTACAAAAGTTGTCACTGGGGCGGTACTAATATGTACCATTTTGGGTACCAGTATCCGAGGTACAAATGTGTTTTTTTAAGGTACCAATTTGCACCTTTTAGGTACCGCCCCAGTAACAATTTTTGTACCCTCTTGTACCTTTTTTCTGAGAGTGTATTCTTTAGCAGGCAGACACATTTAACATGTACTTTCTTTCGGGGAAACAGACAAAACGTTTCTAGGAGAGCAAGCGTGTCACTCGCGCCGATCAGGAGAGCGTGCATGGCACTCGCGGCACTCGTGACGATCAGACTTGGGGATGATGATTTAATTTATCCTCGGCAACAATATCTACCTCCAAATTAGAGCCATTCAATTTGGAGGATATCATTTAAAAAATCTATAAGAGGTCATTTACATAGATCGGGAGAAACTATCAGAAACAAAGGATCATCCAAGTCCGACCGAAAGCATGCATTCAGCATTGCATGGCCCCCAGCCCACCAGATGGACATGTCCATGAACTCCTCAATATAGTCCTCTAGAGGCCGCCCATTCTGCTGAAGATGAAATAGGAGGTTATCCTCTGGAGTTCCTATTATTAGGTCCGTTCTTCTGTCACTGTGCGTGTCGGAAAGAAACAAGGAATTTTACACTTTAACTATAAAACAGGTAGACATGTAAAACACGCACGCACAAGACTAAAATGGACAATCAAGGGGAACACAAGCAGAGTATTTATGGAGGAGGAGATGAGGATGATGGCTGGCAGGTAAGAAGGATTAAAAATGAGACACAGGTGATGGAGCGTGAAGGATCATGGGAAATTGAGTCCAGAGAGAGATAAATGTGAAAACAGGAAAACAAGCAGACAGACTGACTGGGGCTGTGACACATCTTGCACTGCACACATTTTTGTCCAATCAAAGGCCGTACAATAATAATGCCCCCCACTTAATACCACCTGCAACTGACTAGCAAGATGCAAAGTTTGGTTTATGGCTGTGACAAAGTTTGGCCTTAAAAACAGAAGTGTGACCCTGTCTGAAAACGCAACTATAATTATAATTAGATTATAAGACTTTACCTTAAGTTTCATAGACAGGGACACAAATAAAGATCGAAAAATAGTAAAAGGAAAAAATAAACTCGACAAGCCATCTCTGTGTCTGTAAATGCCAAAAGGTATTCCCGAGCTCTTTAGAAACAATTCAACAATGCAATACAGAGCGAGATCAGACATCAGCATTGTCCACGCACCTCACTTCTCTCCTATGTGGGGTGTCGGGAGAAGATTACATCTCCTCTAAGCCTCAGTGGTCTTACTGCAAATGCCAACCTGGTCGTGCGGATGCGCCCGAGCCCAAGCTGAAAGGTCTCAGTCTTTATTCTAACTTAATTGAAAACAGATTTATTGGATTAGGTCGAGTCTGCATCTGTGCAAGTGCACTAGTTCAATCCCACCCTTCTTTGTCATAAACAATGCCGAACGTGATGAAGTGACGTCTTGACAAACAAGCCTTGATGACCTTGTTTGGGGGAACAGAATTCAACACGTCGAGGCGCGGTAATAAACGTACGGGTGGACGTGTGAATGGAATGGGAAGGATTTGCACCTCCTTGTAAAGACCTTCAGAAGTATTAGGTCTTATGAGAAATCAGCCAATTCAGAGAAAGAGTCCAAAAGCAACAGATTTAATATATAACAAGATGGGTAGAATGGGACAGTGCCAATACAGACTGCACAGCATATGGAATAATAAACTTCTGCCTTTATTATGCTGTTGGCAGTTTATTGAAAAGACCTCTTGCCAGGCTTGCAGTGACACATTTTTGGATTTCACTGACACTCAAATGGCAGATTTTAGAAAATGGGTGGGCTATTGCATGTGTGCATGTGTGTGAATTATTGTATAACACTTAAAGGCGGGGTGCATGATCTTTGAAAGCCAATGTTGATATTTGAAATCACCTAAACAAACACGCCCCCACCCCAATAGAATCTGGACCTTCTTTTGATAGACCTGCCCCACACATACGCAACCCAGGCAATGATGTTGGTTAGTAGACACGCCCCTTACTGCTGATTGGCTACAAGTGTGTTTTGGTACTCGGCCCAACTCCCTTTTCCAGTGTTTTTCAAAAATCACGCACCCCGCCTTTAACTAAGTACAACTATATCAGAAGTCTTCCTGTAGTTTGATTGAGCAATGCTTTGCAGCTCAAAAGTTGTGAGTTCGATTCCCATGTGACAAAAATGTGTAGCTTGAATACACTGGCACTTTGTATAAAGCTTCTTCAAAATGTATAAATTTAAATCCTATTATAACTATCCGTTCTTTGCCTCATGGCCACCGGTGAAATATTCACTATAAACAATACAATCTCTGTTACTTAAATGGTTATTTCATTTTATCAGCGAAAGATAATTGTTGTCTTGATGATACAGTTAAAGCATTTAGCAGAAAGGCTAACAGCTGCAAAAAATCACAATTGTGAGAAAAGTATTCATTAACTTCAAGCACTGATGCTTTTTAAGAAAACAAAATGCGAACTGATTGACTTGATTATCTTGACACTTTCTAAACAGCAGTTTATTTAAAGATACAGTAATCATAAAATATTTTAGTATAGTGTTCTGCACAAATATGATATTGTGACTTTAAAAGACTAGTTTGACTGTTTATGAGTCCTTAATTTTACAAGGTACTGTGGATGCCAACTTGAAAATGTATAATGAGTCTTAAGAGTGCTGCAGGCCTTGTCTTTCATCTCAGCGCTCCTGAAAATCTGTGATTAGCTGTAAGCACTCAAATCCATCCACAATCGTGCACACCGCAGCCTGCTGTCTGTTCCAGTGAAATCACCAAATATAATGCCAGCAAATGCATTTTGGTTTTGACCCTTTATAGATGACAGAGCCCCCCCCCCCCCTTTATTTTTTCTAAAACTGCATTAAAAAAGGAAAATATTTGAAGTAAACTATCTAAAGTGTACTCTTTTTTTATTTGCAGGAACTTGGAGAGGATTGCTATCCTTCAAAAGACTACAACTGCGAAAATGAGGTGAGAACTGTAAAGATGAAACTTTCCAAGCCAATGATTCAAGTAATTTAAGTTATGCTTGTGCATGCGAAGGAAGACGGCAATTGTGTGTCTGTAGTGTGACGCTAGTATAAATGCTAACTGGAGTTCGATTTGTGTGTTGTTACTGCCCCTTTTCTATCCATTCTCTTTCAATAATTGGTGCTAAATAGCACTAAAAGTTCATAGGGGAACCATTTCTAGTGCTATATAGCACCTAAATATAATGATAAAGTGCTCATTGTAGATGTGCGTAGGTCCTTAGGTCAGTGTTGGGGAAAGTTACTTTTAAAAGTAACGCATTACAATTTTAAGTTGCTCACAAAAAAGTAACTAATTGTGTTACTTAGTTACTTTTCATGGAAAGTAATGCTTATGTTACTTTTTAGTTACTTTTGCACTACTTGTTCACTGAAAAAAATGATTCACTGAATTTAATAATTTTTTTAAGGTAAGTGGTTGCAATCAATTTATTAAAGCTACATTTAAACAAAAAATCTATATTTAAAAAAAATTGATTTTAAAAAAATTGATTAAATTCAATGAATCATTTTTTTCAGTGTTCTTGGCTGAGGCTTGATCTCTTTCAGGCCTTGCAGGTGTTTTTTGACTGAAAAGTTCTGCATTCAGAAATTGTATACATTATCACAAAAATGTCGAGCTCTGGCCTGCCATCTCAGTTTCTGACTCAAACTGTTCCCTCACAGGCCTGTACGCATAGAGTGCATAATGTGCATAATAATTTTTTTTATCAAATTATTTAAACTAAAAAAGTAACTTCCATTACTTTTTTGAAAAGTAACTCAAATATTAATGTGTACATTTATAAAGTAATGCGTTACTTTACTCGTTACTTCAGAAAAGTAATATTATTACATAATTCACGTTACTTGTAATGCGTTACCCCCAACACTGCCTACGCTGTATCTGCAACAATATAGGCTACGTGTCAGTTTTCATATATACTTTGCGTCATCGTCTGCGTTGACGTGCAAACACACATACAGACCACTAGTAGGCAGTATTCACGTGTAAGCCACAGTAGAAGCACAACCGTCAAAGAAGCAGCCGCTTGGCCAGTAAACCACAAACGAAGAAGAAGCAGCAGCTTGTTATGTATGATTTGAGAAGACCAGCAGTGAGGTAAATAAACAGCGACTTTTGTTGCAGTTTGAGTTAAATCACTCCTCAGCTTGGCTCATCTTTGTTCCTAATTCTTTCCCCACCAGCATTTTTCACGATTTTTCATGACAAAAGTTTAATGCCTCCCAGAAAATATTCTTCTTTAAATACATAAACATACAATATATTAAATGAAAGAACAGACCCTCTGCTTAAAAAAAACAAAAAAAAAAAACAACGTTTCATACCTTCATCAGTTCTCCTTTTATTGCCTCTCAGATATGGGTATGTTTCTTCAAAAACACCCAATTTTGAGCAAAAAGCTGAGATAATTCGATTTTTGTAAAGGACTTTTGAAAGAGATCAGATGCAGAGAAATACTCAAAACTTAGACGGACATACAGCTATTTGCCCTAGAGTGATACTTCCGGGTTTTATAAGTTGCGGAAGTGCCTGATGGATAATAGCGGTATTGCGGTTTGACGAGATAACTCGTCAATGGCAGGAAAAGAGTTAAAGTCGCAAGCGGAAATGCCTATGAAGGAATGCGACGCAGATATTTTTATCTGTTATGAGGGGTTCTAGTGGACCAATCACAGCGCTAGTGGTCTGTGAAGAAAGGAAGCGTTGTTACATTATTGGTAAGGCGTGCGTCAGGCTATGCAGAGCTACAGACAGCTTATGCATAGCCTACGGCGTATCTACGCGTAGAACTTACACATGACTATAAATTACACTTAAGGGGTGATATAGCACCACGTATGGTTCTACATAGCACAATATGGTGTTACATAGGTGCTATATTGCACTTAAAGTGGTTCCCTGTCGAGAACGTTCTCTCGACATTGCGTCAGTTAGCTGACGCTATGGGATTGATCCTTCAATCACGATAACCCTGAAGCCTTATTGCACAACGCCAGTGCAGTTGAAACTCGCGCTGGCCAATGACGCTCAAGACGGCAAAAGAGGGCGTGGCCTTCTCACTATAATAGCAGCCGTCCTGAGCGAATATCTTCAGTATTTTCTCCTTCACGAGCAAGTTTTACCCTGCAACGAAGACATCTGTTGAGTACGCGGATAAGACGGACGTCCCTCTTAGCGATCCAGATGTCGCAAATGTGCTCACGGTGCGGAGGTCCTATCGACCCGCCCGATTCGCACAAACTGTGTATAGTATGTCTGGGGCTTCTCCACGCAGAGACGGCGTTGGTTGGGTCGGAGTGCCCTCATTGTGATGAGCTCACAATGAGGGTGCTCAGGACTCGGCTCAACATCGCTCTCGAAAGCTCCTCGCTGCAGCCTCCCACTGCCGCCAAGGTGCCGCTGGTGGGGGCTCAGCCACCGACGGAGAGCGAGCGCGTGCCGGAACGCCGCACTTCCCCTCCCCGTCGCTTTCCGGTTCAGTTCGTCGCCGAGAGCCTGCGTCCTGAACCGGGAGCTGCCGAGTCTGTCTCCTTTGGGGTCCCCGCAGAGGAGGATGAGATGTCACTGACGGCGTCTGACGGAGATTGGGACCAATCTCCGCCTGCCGCGTCGGAGGCTGACGCCCACCCCCCCTCCTTTCACGAAGAGCTGGTGCGCATTCTCTCTAAGGCCGTGCAGGATTTAGAGATCGAGTGGAGTTCCCCGCAAGAACCCCAAAGGAGCAAGCTCGATTCGTGGTACTTTGACTCGGGCCGCCGCGCCGCCGCTCCGAGGAAAAGTGCCCCTTTCCTCCCAGACCTGCACGATGAGGTCACCAAAGCGTGGGCGACCCCCCAGGGCGTCCGCGCTCGCGCCGGCGGGTCTGAGCTGTTTTCTAAAGTGGACGGGGCGGAGGCTCGTGGATACCTGCATATCCCCCCCGTCGAGGAAGCCGTGGCGGCCCATCTCTGCCCGTCGTCCTCCTCCTTGGGTGGTGAGGCTTCACTACCCTCTAAGGCGTGCCGCATGACGGCGCACCTGGCTGATAAAGCCTACGCCGCGTCAGGGGAGGCTCTGTCGTCGCTACACACCATGGCGGTCCTCCAGATTTTCCAGGCGCGGGCTCTAAAGGCGCTGGACGAGGGCAGCACGGACCTGAGTACCTTCAGGGATCTGAGGGCGGCAACGGACTTCGCGCTGAAAGCCACCAAAAAGTCGGCGCAGGCTATCGGACGCAGCATGGGCTTCATGGTGGTGATGCAGCGCCAGCTGTGGTTAAATCTCACAGATCTCAAGGAGGCCGACAGGAAGACGCTGCTTAACGCTCCCGTTTCCCCATCTGGCCTGTTCGGTGACGCCGTGGGTACCATCACGGAGCGATTCTCGGAGGCGGTGAAGAGTTCTAAAGCCATGAGTCACTTTCTTCCTCGCCGCCCTATGTCTCATGCGCCGGCGGGACCGCCGCCGCCGAGACACCGCTCCGAGTCTGCGCCACGTCGGCCGGCAGCGCAACCCCCCGCGGCGACGCCCCCGACAGTGAGACCTGAACCGGTGGTGCGTCACAAGAGCCCCTGGCACGAATCCACCAGGAAGCGTCGCAAGAAACCGGGTCCAGGGGGACCGCAGTCCGGAGCAAAGCCGCGTTCCTGACGTGAGTGGTGTGAGAGAGAGAACGCCGAGCGGCGAGCCCGCCGCCAAGAGAACGAAAGTCTCGTCAAGTGTCCCCCTGGCTGTTGCGGGCGACGCAGAGACTGTCTCTTTAAATGTTTTTGTGTTGAATGCAATAAAAAATGTTACTTTTTCACAAAAAGAGCGTTTTCCTCCTTATCTGGTTTCGGGTCGCTCGCCCCAGGGCAGCTCCCACCCTCATATAGACACGCACAGCGCACCCTCCCTGCTTTCGAACCCCCCCGTGACGCGCGGGTCGCAGAGAAAGCGGGGACGGGAAGGGTTAATGCACGGTCTCAGCGAGCCGCACAAAAGCCCGTTGTCTATCGCGGCGTCAGCCGCCCCCCGGCCGTCCTCTCTTGTGCCCGTAACACACACGCTGCACAGAGCGGAGAGGTCTTCATTAGTCCCGCTGGGTCACTCGCCCCCGAGCAGCGATCCGACGAGCAACGCGCAGCCCCCCAGAACCGAGCTACCCGTCACGCACGAGACGCTCGGCGGCAACGAGCGGTCAGGTCATCCTGTCATTCAACCGCTATCACTGCGCTTAGATGCATGGCGTGCCATTCCCAACATATCGGAATGGATGCTGAACATTATTCAGAAAGGATATTCTCTACAGTTTCGACGCAGACCTCCCCGTTTCAACGGCGTGATAGCGTCAACGGTCCGGGCTCAGGACGAGTCGATTTTGTATCAGGAAATCTGCAATCTCCTCGCCAAACAAGCGATAGAGTCAGTTCCGATGCAAGAGAGAGAGAGCGGTTTTTACAGCCGGTACTTTGTCGTCCCGAAAAAAGACGGCGGTCTCAGACCGATCTTGGATTTGAGACAAATCAACAAAGCATTACACAAACGTGCTTTCAAAATGACTACACTGAAACAGATCCTCGCCCACATTCGGCCCGGGGACTGGTTTATTTCAGTGGACCTAAAGGATGCTTATTTTCACATTCAGATCGGCCCGCACCACAGGCGCTTTCTGAGATTTGCATTCAAGGATGCTGCATACCAGTTCACGGTCCTCCCGTTCGGTCTGGCGCTCGCCCCGCGCACATTCACGAAATGTATAGACGCGGCGCTGTCCCCGCTGAGAGCGAGCGGCATTCGCATCCTGAATTATTTGGACGATTGGCTGATTTTAGCACAATCCAGAGAGGTGCTCATCAGCCACAGGGACGCAGTACTTCGCATTTAGACAGCCTCGGTCTACGTGTGAATTTGCAGAAGAGCGCTCTATCTCCAACGCAGGAGATCGCGTTTCTAGGCGTGCGTCTCGACTCAGTCTCAATGAAGGCTTTCTTATCAGAGGAGCGCAAACGGGATCTGACGTCTGCTCTGAATGTATTCAGCCACGGAGGCACTGTGCCACTGAAACGGTTTCAGAGACTTTTAGGCTTGATTGCCCACTCGGTCTGCTGTATATGCGCCCGTTGCAGCTATGGTTACGATCCAGAGTGCCCAACAGGGCGTGGATATCGGGACGAGCGCGCATTACAGTTACGAACGGATGTATGCGAGCGCTGAGACCCTGGTTCGATCCCAACCTGTTCAGCGGGGGTGCCCCACTCGGGCTGGTTACGAGACGGAAAGTAGTCACAACGGACGCGTCGTTAACGGGCTGGGGAGCCCTGTGCGATGGCGTCCCGGCTTCGGGCTCCTGGCCGGAGTCGGAGCGGTTATGGCATATAAACCGTCTAGAGCTCAAAGCCGTCTTTTTAGCACTGCAGAGCTTTGCGACGCTGATCGGGGGCCATCATGTTCTTGTCCGGACGGACAACACTACGGTGGTTTCATACATAAATCGCCAGGGAGGAGTGCGCTCCAGGCCGCTGTTCAGACAGGCAGAAGCGATACTGTTGTGGGCGGATCGTCATCTCCTTTCAATAAAAGCGACGCATGTACCGGGCAGCATGAACTGCGGAGCGGATATGCTGTCGAGGAACGGCATTCCCCAAGGGGAATGGAGATTGAACCCCCTATCTATCGAGCTGATCTGGAGTCAGTTCGGGAAAGCAGAAGTGGATCTGTTTGCGTCCGAGGAAAACACACACTGCCCGCTGTTCTTCTCGTTGACGAGCTCTCCTCTGGGCGGAGAAGCGCTGTCGTTGCCGTGGCCGAGAGCCAGCAAATATGCGTTTCCCCCCATAAAACTGCTGCCGTCAGTTTTACACAAGATCAGAGAGGAAGAAGCAACAGTGACACTGATCGCCCCGTACTGGCCGAACCAGCCGTGGTTTCCCGAGCTGTTGGAACTGTCAACGGCTCCCCCGTGGCCGATCCCGTTGAGACGAGACCTGCTCTCTCAGGCGAACGGATCGATCTGGCACCCCAGCCCCGAGAAGTGGAAACTTCACGCGTGGAAGGTGTGTGGGAACCGCTGACAGACGCGGCGCTGCCGCAGAGTGTGCTCGATACGCTGATGCAGTCGCGTGCCCCCGCTACAAGACGATTATATGCCCTTAAGTGGTCGGTATTCGCTGCGTGGTGCAAAGAAAAAGAGTTTGACCCGGTGAACTGCTCCGTGTCAGCTATTCTATCCTTTCTACAGCACAGAATGGATACGGGAAGCATGCCCTCCACCCTTAAAGTGTATGTTGCTGCTATCGCAGCTTTTCATGCTAATATTGGGGGGCGCTCGGTGGGCAAACACGAGCTCATAACGAAGTTTTTACGGGGTGCACGGCGCCTCAGACCTTCTCGCCCTCCCACCGTACCGTCTTGGGACCTGGCCTTGGTCCTGAAAGCACTAACTCTTCCTCCGTTTGAGCCTATTCTAACGGTAGGTTTGAAGGAGCTTTCTCTAAAAACTGTGCTTCTGCTGGCTTTGGCTTCAGCTAAGCGCATAGGAGATCTGCATGCTCTCTCTGTGAACGCTGAATGCTTACAATTTGGACCAGGAGACTGTAATGTCACGTTGAAACCCAAAGCGGGTTCTGTGCCTAAATCGCTATCCACGCCATTTAGAGCGCAGGTTATTTCTATCCCCGCCTTCTCCTCGGACGACGCGGCGACTACTAACGCGATCGTCCAGAGGGAGCTTTGCCCGGTAAGAGCGCTAAAAGCTTATATTGATCGCTCAGCACCGTTCCGGGCAGCGGAACAGCTGTTTGTTTGTTTTGGAGGCAGCACCAAAGGACGCCCAGTTTCCAAGCAAAGACTTTCGCACTGGGTGGTTGATGCTATTTCACTGGCATACTCTAGCCAAGGAGTGCGATGCCCTTTGAATATTAGAGCCCATTCTACGAGAGCTATTGCATCGTCATGGGCTTGGTATAAAGGCGCATCTATTCAGGATTTATGCTTGGCTGCTGGCTGGTCGTCTCAGAACACCTTTGCTAGGTTTTATAATCTGGATGTCTCCTCATTGGCCTCCCGAGTGCTTTCGGTAAACACGCCCTCCACCTCCAGTGCCTGACATACCTGATGGTTTCTATCAGGTCGTGTGTAAGGGGCTGCGCTACTGCGACGCCAACTTGAGAATACCTTAGCGCCGGACGCTGCTCGCTCGCTGAGTATTCGGTTTATTCACTACGAGAATACCACCATGTATTGGTTTTTGCGGATTATCACTTGCATTCCGGACGCCGGAAATCACCCGCTCGCTGGATGCTGAGTCATATGAATATTGCATGTGGATTATTTTCTACAAACTTCAACGCCGGACCTCGTCCGCCGTTTGGGGATGTCAACAGGTGACTGCAAGAGTGCTGTGTTCACCGCCGCTAGTCCAATGATCTAAACACTTCTACAACTTGTGCGCCGGACGCCGTCCGCTCGCTAGGTATGTTGTTAATTCTTTAGCGTTTACTTCTTACCCGCTTAATGTGGTGTTACGCTAGTACGCTACTGGCCCTGTGTTGGTTTTTGGCTGGTGATTAGTACGATATGCCGCTATCGGCTGGTCATTGAGATTGTTGCATGCTGTTTGCTTCGTTATGCTTGGCCTATCTTGCCGTATGCACGGCGCGGTTCTATACAATCTCCCATAGCGTCAGCTAACTGACGCAATGTCGAGAGAACGTTCTCGACAGGGAACGTCTCGGTTACTATCGTAACCTCGGTTCCCTGAGAGAACGTGAACGAGACATTGCGTTAGCTGCCGTGCTCACGGCTTCGTAGGCTGTACGCTCGTTCAGTCGTTTTACTGAAGATATTCGCTCAGGACGGCTGCTATTATAGTGAGAAGGCCACGCCCTCTTTTGCCGTCTTGAGCGTCATTGGCCAGCGCGAGTTTCAACTGCACTGGCGTTGTGCAATAAGGCTTCAGGGTTATCGTGATTGAAGGATCAATCCCATAGCGTCAGCTAACTGACGCAATGTCTCGTTCACGTTCTCTCAGGGAACCGAGGTTACGATAGTAACCGAGACGTTACCCTATGATTACAAGCCAGTGAACCACTTTTAGTTATTTCGTTTTTTTTTTTAAGTGTACAGCCGATTTCTCCCAAAGCAAGTTCTGCAGAAGCTTACTGAACCTGTCCAGTTTGGGTTCAGGACCATTGCATATATATTTTTTCCATTGTATGTCAATTATAAACATTTCCGCACATAATTCTCATTAGAGAAGTGTTTATGTTTTAAATGCTAGTGTTTGTTGTGTTGTAAAAGTAAATAATTGCAATTCTGTACTTTTAACTGTAACAATCAGAGCAAAATAATATAGAGTAGTATTGGCACAAAAGCCATTGAGTGCCTATCCGAATAGAGATGACTCGGAAGTAAAACAACCATTGACAAGAACAGTAACGCTGTAGGCTATATATTTGATGGCCATGTCTCAATACAACAAATGAAGAGTCATTTTTATAATATTTGGTGCTAAGACTAATACAATATTTTGTTGGGCTGCTTGTTTACAGGTTCCTGGCAGTCCACCTAACACAAGGGTAGAAGATCCCAGGAATTCAAGTCCAGGCACAAAAAAAGCCCTGACTGACGTCTTTATGCTCTGTCTGCTTTTTGCTCTCGGAAAGCTCATTATATAAAACTACCCGAGCTTCATACGCCTGCAGAGCGAGTACAAGGCCGATGGAAACTCTTCATGATCATCTTCGAAAACAAACTCACAACTCTCTCCTCTTTACTGCAGCTTTTTCCCTAAATCAAACAATCGAATCGAACCGAGAGACGACACAGAGACACATATCGGAAAGACTGCTGCTTTCTTGCAAAGGCAGAATGAGAGAGATGCTGACTTAATAATCAAATAACAAACAAATGGATGTTGCTTAATGGACCCGTCGGGTGTGAAGCTAGGTCTTTCTCTTATTGCTTATCGGTGGACCTGCAACTAACAACCCAGGCACAGAGCTTTCCAATCTACCGTACAATCTCCTACCACCCACACAGCCTATAAAATGGCCTGAATTACCCACTGGATTACACCGTCTTTGAGAAACACTCTCCATCTTGGTCCCACTGCCCATTTATCGGGTTTTTCAAGCTCCTCTTTGACAGGTGCTTCAGCTTTCTCATCGTGATTATTCTTTCTGGATCCGTCTTTTTCGTTCCTTTGTCCACCCGTCGAACAGGAGTAATTACTTTCCCGTGGTCCTTTTAAAATGCTGAAGCGTTTGAAGTTTAAATCCGCACGCACGTCGAGACGGCACGCGGTGGATGTCTCTATCCGTGACGTTCCTTACTTAACTTTGACAGATTCAGAGCAAAAGAACGTTGAGATGAAAGTTGATGAAACGTAACAGTGGATCAACAAGAGCAGCAGATCTTTACGGGAGGATTACCCATGGTCCCTGTGGGTTTGAGGTGTCGATGGGCTACCCACGTGTATAATTTTGTCTGTGAATATGAATGTTTTTCTTTTTCCAAAAATACAGCTGTTAATTATTATGTAATGTCTTTAAGTGACAGATGTTGATAAGACGACCACTAAACGTTAATAGTAAATGCAGCTTCAAAAAGGAAAATCTTGACAAATGTGGCGAGCGATCAGACACATTCATTGTTACGTGACGATTCGTGTGCAATTTATGATGTGGCCTTACTCTTTGTTTTTCCTCCTCATTACTTTTTAGTCGCTATGGCAGCATCCTGTATGGTTAAAGACGATGCGAAGTTTCGATATGGAAAAAGTGTATTCAACCCAGTTCACAATGCACTGATTCTTTTATCAACATTCCAAATAATGAACAAACAGACATCTATATAAATATATAAATATAAATGTAAAGTACAAAACTAAAAAAGATTTATATATTGTGTTTTAGGCTTGTTACATACGTACCATTGCAGCGAAACAAATATGATCATACTTTACGTGTAAATATGACACTGAATGGGATGAATTTGTGAGGGTCCATCTGTGTAAACAGATTAATACTAAAAATCAAACAAGATCTTGTTTTTCATTAAAATGGAAATGATTCAATCCTTTACAGAACTTAAGGCTTTATGAGATCAATGCTGTGCGGCTGTAATATAATATTGTTTCTAAATGGATACGATGGTTTAAAATCAGCTCTTTATTTAAGCAGATGGCGAACAGAATGTTTCTGTCCTTGTTTCTTTAGTTCGACAGAACCGTTTAAGCGAATCCCTGATGTGTGACTGCCCTGATTAAACTCTGCTTTTCTTTATCTGTGCCGTGTTGAGACATCTGGAGTATATAGACATGTATACAGTATATTTTTGACAAACAATATATATTTTAAGGGAGTTGTTAAGGCACATTTGTCATTGTTCTGTGAGAACAAAAACAAATTTAAATGGGGAACAAAAGGATCCTGTCGCTAGACTGACTGCGATCACTGTTGCGATCATTGCTTTAAAATGATTTTTGGAAATGTGCCGTTATATTCGGAGGGCACAGACCTACTGGTGGATGAAATTCAAAAGAAAAATCATTTGTGTCAATTCTTGGTGAGATGTCAATTCATATTCAGTCCTACAGCCTCTTAGCAAAAAGACAAAGAAAATTTGAATCTTAATGTACCGAGGTACAATGTGCCTCCCAAATACACAGTGCTAAATTATCAAAAAACTGCTGTGGGATTGTTGAGTCTGTGTGCGTGTGTGTATGTAGCCTACATGTACAGTAAGTTTGACATTTTTGGCTATACGGTAACACAAAGAAAGTAAGGGGAGGGTGTGGGGTATGAAATAAAGAGCGTTTGAATGACAAACAAGCTTCATATGCACTTACTGTAAGTGCACATCTAAAACAAATATATTATAAAAAGAGTAGCACTTGACTGACAGCGTATGCTGTTTCACCTGACTTTGATAAAACATTGTGATTTGATCACCTCTGGAATAAGCAGAGATCTGCTTCATCTCATTGTTGCTTTGATGTAAGGCTCAACTCCCTTTTGTAGACTGCTGTAAGGTCCAGATATGCTAATGCTGTGCTTGTTTCCTGATCAATAAAACCACTTCAATTTTTACCGTTTTTCACATTTGTTATGTCAGTGTGTATTTAAGGACATCCATTACAGTTATAAACGTGTTGCAGTTTGTAACTGTCTTAGTTATTTCGTTTTGTCTGAAGAAAACATTATTATGGTCATGTAATATAAGTCTCAGGTGTGCCTAGAATGTGTCTATGACGTTTCAGCTCAAAAGATCATTTGTTGTAGCTTGTTAAAAATGTCCCTATTTGGGTGGTAGCAAAAGTGCTGTGTAACTTTAAATGCAAATACGCTACAGCTCCTCACTCCCTTACCAACAGACAGTGAGCTCTTTTGGTTAAAAATAATATCTGAGACAATACTATATTTAGCCGCATAAGTGGTACAATGTGTTATCAGACACATTTGGTAAAATTAACCAGTCAGTCAGTGACCATGGGCGGGACTTTATCAGTGTGACATCACATTAACAAAATAATGAAAACAGCATGTCTAATGAGATTGTGGATTTTTTCATTGTAGGGAGGTTGTGTTCACAAACTGCCAACACACATTTATGTCCAAACACCTTGTAAAAGTGGATTTTGCATAAAAGGGGTCCTTTAATAAAGAATGGTATATGCCTATAAGACAATTCCAGCAAGTTAAACTGAACAGAAGGTACAGCAGCTCATTAAGACTCACTTTCCTTTAAGTCCAGTAAAAATTTTAGCACACAGTGTTAAGATGCTATTGGGCATTTTGTTCAAAGTGGATCTAAAGAGCAGAGCAAAAATTGTAAATTGTTAATACTTAAACATACACTTTTAGAATAAAATTGTACTCCAGCTGTCACAGGAGCAGTACCTTGGCACAAATCCCTTTTGAGTGGTGAAACTGTGATGTACACCTTTAAATGTATATAACTTTGGCATTTTTTTTTTGTCTAGAAGCCTATTCTTTATCTTGTTTTCAAGAAGAGACTTGGAGGTTTGGGATGTGAAAAAATTAATTAAATTTGTTTATAGCAGTTTAAATTTATTTTAATAAATAAAATAATGCAATAACATAATAATTTTATAAATAAAATTATAAAAATGTAAATGTTTCACAAAAGTAATAATGTAAACATAGAACCATAAGTCTCAAGTTGTGATCCAAATTTCAAGTTAAAATTACAAAAAATAAGATTGTGTCACACTTTTAGTGGTTTTACCAACAACGGCCACTAGGTGTCAACGGTTTGCTGCATACTCTTGTCACAAATTAATAAATTACTGTTACTGCATTATTATTAATGCAAAAAGGTTTTGAAATATGAAAGCTACAGTCTAAAAGCTTTCTAATGATACAGAGTTTGTTAAAAAAATTAAGATATTTAATAGGAAATAGTGTTATGAATAAATATTAATAAATATGCATTCCTATGATAGGTCATGTAACAAAAAACTTATTTTTTTATCATCTGCATCTGCATTATTTCTGTCATCAAATGACCTTGAAATATGAAAACTACGTTTTGCAAGCTTTCCGGTGATGTATAGTTAATCATGATTTTTTTTAGGTTTAGAGTACGGTTTTAATGTTATAAGTAAAAAAATTGGCCTACCTGTGGGCCCGTGACCTTTTAGAAACTGACTCTCACTACGTCATAATTCTCCCAAAATGGTAATGAAATATGAAAACTAAATGAAGCAATTACTCCCCCTACATCATTTACTTTATAAAACACTGTTGAAATATATATTCTAGAGGATTAGACCTATCCAATGATACGTAGTTTGTCGTGATAGATAAAAATGACATGCAAAATATTGATGTGTCCCGCTCAAGGGACGGTGCCAGTTAATAAGGTCCGAAAATGTTAGGTACAGATATCGTATAAATTTTGTTCCAATATGTACCTTTGAGATAAACTGTTTAGGTGCAAAGATTTTGTTGATCCATTTGGACTCCATCATTATAGATCTGGTCTAAGTAGGTACTTATTGAAGCCAGATTTCAATAAGAAACTGAAACTGAGCATAACTTTATGTATCTTCCGTCATTTAATTTCACAGTTTAACCTAAAAATTAAATACATTAGCAAGCATATTTCTAGAAAAAAAAAAAACACTAAGAGAGACTGACTTACTGAATAAATTACAACAGTTGCCTGTTTTATTTTCCATAGAATTCAAGGCCTTTTCATAAATGAGAGGCTAATTGGTTTCTGCCGCATGCAAAGTGTATTTACACATTCTGTTTAGCTACTGTACGTAATGATAATACAAAACAATCCTTCACTCCAGACAAATATTGCCTCATTTGCTGTTAGAGATATGGCTAATTTATCTAGAATGTTATTAATTTGATCAATCTCGTCCTAAAATGTCTCTGAGAGAGAAACCTGATGAACAGCTTTCGAACAATCAAAATACGAATTGTGATTGAGTTTAATGATGATGACCAAACTGAAAAAACTAAACAAAATCCAGGCCCACCCATTACCACAGATGTTCAGACTATGGTAGGTTCTGCATTTTCAATTGGGTTTTGATAGTTTTCCAATTTGTCGCTAATAAATCACAAAAAAATTAATCTGGACACCTTTAATGTTTAAAATCTCTTTGAAAATGATCATCCGGAAAATTATTTGAACAGTGCAAGTGAGTAATTCTTCTGCAGAGGGGTAACTGTTTTGCGCTGTCTACCTCTGATTTAGACAAACAGTGGGCGACAGGCTTTAGAAATTTGACTTACCATCTAAGCCAAGCTTTGCATGTCTCTGCTTCTGCTCTGTGCCAATTTGTACTTCCACTGTTTCAGCTTACAGATCAGAACCAAACAGTGGAGAAAGAGATTTACATTATATTTATGCTTTTGGAAGATGTTTTAATTCAGAATGACTTACAGTGCAAATAGGAAGAATCAAACCTGTGACCTTTGTGTAACTCAATGTTCTTGAACTAAAAGTCCATTTATATGTGTGTTAACTAATATGATTTTTTAAATACTTTTGTCTTAGAGGATTACTCCACTTTCTTAAAAGATTCCTGATAATTTACTCACCCCCATAATATCCAAAATGTTTATCCTTTGTCTTCCTTTGTTCAGTCGAGAAGAAAGTGGTTTTTTTAAAACATTCCAGGAATTTTCTTTATTTAATATACTGTACTTAATTGGACTCAACAGTTAACAGTTTAAATGCAGTTTAAAATTGCAGTTTTATAGGGCTCCAAATGATCACTTGATAAACTGTAAAATGTTGGGGTCCAATGAAGTCTCATAAATTGAGAAAATCCTGGAATGTTTTTCTTAAAAAAAATATATATATATATTTCTATTCTTGACTGAACAAATGAAGTTCAGTGAGTAAATTATTATTATTATAATTTTTTTTTAAGAAAGTGGAGTTATCATTTAAATGCAGAAGATATGCATCACAAAGTTAACTGGTTGGGATTTTGAACTGTTTATCTGTTGAAATATATTTTGGGAGCTCAGATGCAAAAGCCACTAAAACGCAGTTTCCGTCAAAAACGAGATTACAAACAAGTGCGTATTATAGACATAGTTTCAACAGTAACAACATAAAGAAATGGCTTTCATGGAACAAACGTAACTTTCGGTAAACTCCACAAAGAATCAGAGTCCTTTTAGAGTAGTTTATTGATATGAAATAAAATAAATAAATAAAACTATTATTGGATGATCCGCAAACCAACAACCCCCCGTCCCGAATTTCACTCAATCTCACCTGGTCACCCTATCCCCTTGTCTTTAGGAAACCAAAACATTTGTTAATTTTGACAAGGTATTTGTTCCAGAGTTTAGCCTAGTAGGACCATTAAACAAACTGATACCTGAAGTTAAGTTCCGCCCAGACGTGTAACCGTGACAACGCATATGCGTCTGATGAAACCGTCTATACGTTCTTCAAATACTTTAAATTGTTGGGTGAACTGTCTTGGATTCCAGAATTGTTTGTGTTTGTTGGGGCATCTTCACAAATGTTAACATTGTTGATGCTGTGTGAGCCTGCTGCATTTTCTCATCAGAAAACAACATGTGGGCTACTTCAGTAGTGACAGCCGAAAGTGTTGTGTGAAGAAGTGCAATGTTGTCGATTTAATGAGTGTTTATGAATATATGTGACGCACGTGATTAATGCGGGGGTATTCTGGGTAGTGAATGGTGCGGACAAGGCATGTTTTATCTAGTGCATATCTGAACTAATTAGCACTTCATCTGCCCTATGAAACCATTAAGCTGAGTCAGACAGATACACACATACACTGTCAAGATATAACTTGGTAATACACACAGACAATTTTAATTACATTATATTCAGTATAATCTATATAAAATAGTGCAGTATTCAACATACTGTGTGTCCCATATTTATAAACTATGTAATTATACAACATCACTAAACATATGTTTAATGGGTAGTCTTATCTATTATACCTACAGTATATGTATCCAATATACCTGAATTAAAATACACTATTAGCATCATAATAATAACACAGGTGGTAGGCCTACAACAGAAACAGCTGCAAAAACAGCCACATGACCTCCTTACGTAAAACATACTGTGGTATACTTAAGCAATATAACTCGAGTAGGAGTGTGATGATATGGAGATGATATTGCTTTTACTAGAAAACAACAACAGTGTTATTTTAAAAGCCTCTTTATTTGGAAACTACTTTCTTCCGCCACGGATTTGAAGCTCAGAATGACAGGTAAACCTTTCGGCTCTTTTGAATGCCACAATTCATATTAAAGTATACCACTGTATTTACTACAGTATATCAATTCATTGTAGGTAATTCTACAAAATCAAAACAAAAAAATAATAAGGTGCATTGGAGCCAATGGGGCAGATGCACTTCCGGCGACCCGAGTTCAAATCCCGGCTCAAGGTCCATTGTCGTTCCCATACCACACTCTCCACCCTGTAAGTTCCTGTCATCTCTTAATTACTGTCTATCAAATAAAAGCAAAATGGCCAAAATAATAATAAACTGCAATAACTAACATTCTACAGTGTACTACTGTTTACTATGGTAAATACTATTTTTGATGGGTCTGCAAGTTCTCAAAGAACCATTTTTATAAATAATAGCTTATAAACATATATAATATCTAATATAATTTTTCATTGTGTATGAAATGGCAACTAACGGTTAACCACTTGAGAAGCAATTCACATTTTCAATGTGTTATAACAACAGACATTTTTATTGTGCATTTTGTAACACTGAATATGAAAATCTTGTCCTCTGCTATTGTTAATATATGTTTTATAAGCGGCCCATTGCATTTAAGACCTGAACAGCTTTATTCCCCTAAATCTCCCAGCTAGTAGACATCAACTGACAAGAGTCACGTGCGTCTCTATTTCAGCCATTTCTGTCCCTAACCCCCAGAGGAAGGAAGTGAAAGCTGTCCTTCTTGGATCTTTACCTGTAACATAAATGTCTGATGACATCTGCAGAACAACAGTCGTCCTACTGTGGACATTCCGGTCTGGGTTGTTAATAATTGATTTGCGTTTAACTCCCCGTGAGAGTATGTGTGTGTCATGAGTTCCTCTAGCAATGCCGACAGGCCTTCAGCTCTGCCAGTAAGAAGAACGCATGAAGCGTCAGTGTGTAACTGGAGTCTCCCAACTAGTGCAGGAACAAGAAGATAAGCCCTATCATGTCTCGCTTACTCAACACATTTCTTTTTATTTACTTTATCTCCTTCCCATTTGTACCCCTATAGCGCGGATCTGCAGCACACCACATCAGTGATGCACCCTTGCCTACGACAATGAGGTGTGACTGGGGGGTGGTGGATGTCGGCGCCTTGAATGAAATCTAATCCATTTCAAAAGGCAAGCTGAGGTTTATGCACATCAAACGCGTCCCTAAGTTGCGATAGTGCTATAAGGTCAGAAAAATCACACTCTGCAGCAACTGCTGCTGCTGGCTGGTTTGATGATAACGTTGCAAAGTCTTTTCTTAAAGAGACAGTTCTCTCAAAAACAGAAATTTGTTAGGCTTTTCACTTGGAATGCAAAAAGGAGATGCTGGGAAGAATGTTAAATACTTGAATATGTATGTGGGCGTAGATGACTTGCCTATAAAAGTTTTCTTTTTTAATAAAAATATATATTACTTAAGGGCCGTTCACATAGCGAAGTTCAAACCACAACTATAACGATAAAGACACGATGAATGATATCGTTGGGATCACTTGATGAGCAATTTGCCGAACGATAAATCAAAGTCATGAGCCAATCAAATCTACTTGAATGTAGAGGGAATGTGCATTTCAAAATGACTGCACTGTGGAGTGTGGAGAAGCTGAGGTCCATTACACAAAATTACCTCAGGTGTCCAGCGCTGTTGAAGTGAAAATGACTTCAAAATGATTCTACTACACTGACTATTACACTAAAAGATAAGATATTAGATTACACAAACTAGATTCACTGTTTAGAGCAGTGGCGAGGCTACATAAGGGCCAGGGTCGAACTGGCCCACTCAGATTGACGGCTGGCCCACCCAGTTAGAAGAGACACAAATAAAAGCAGAAGATATCATGCATAAATGATAATAATTTAATATTAATCACTCAATCATTTGCATGTGTTTCTAACCTTACAAATGCTAACATTCAAGCCATTTTAAACAGTTAGGGGTTGTGCACACCAAAACTTTTAAACGCGGATGAAAACGCCCTGGAGGACATCGGTTACCAGCTGTTTTTTCAGCTGATTGTCAGCTTTCTTCAGGCGAGCGCTTTGGTAGCTGTGATACTTGTGCTTTTCACCCAAAGTTGAATCTCTTCCAACTCTCGACGCTCAGCCCGAGTGTGGAAAAACGCAGAACACCGGTTTTCAGCGCGAACCCCCCCCCCACACACTAGCTGCTGGTTTATTTAAAAAACACAGAGAGTCCATTAGAAACAATTGAAAACATGCGCTGACCGGGGGCGTAAAAGCTTTGGTGTGCATGCCCCCTTAGAGCGCAAGATGTTAAAGTGAGCTGTTTTCTGTGCGCAAAGACGCACACACTCATACGCACACAGACAGAGACGCGCGTTTCAAAAAGCATGCAAACAGAATCTCTGCGCTTGAAAGGACATACACCCCAAATTATCTCGAATTGTCTTGGCAAGTTTTATCATGAAAACAGTCAGCTATGTGTTAAAGGTGCAGTGTGTAATTTTAGAAGGATCTCTTGGCAGAAATGCAAAATAATATACAAAACTATATTATCAGGGGTGTATAAAGACCTTTCATAATAAACCGCTATGTGTTAATTACCTTAGAATGAGATATTTTTATCTACATACACCGAGGGTCCCCTTACATCGAAGTTGCCATTTTGTAAAAAGTAAACGTTGGATCTACTTAAACAAATGATTTCAATTGGTAGTACTTGGTAACGCTAAAGTTTTGTCACATTTTTTACTTAAAGTGAGAAAATTTAAGTTGAAAATTTTTTACATTCAAATAAGGCAACATGTCAATAAATTCAAATCTCATTGGTTCTTACATGCCTTGTGATGAAGTATGACAACCAGCAACTAGATGAGCTACACTAATGAGTTTGAAGTGAAATGAGTTTAAATTGAATTTAAATGTCACCTTTTCTGAAAGTTAGTGCCCAGATTGGATTGTTTTGATTTTAGTTTTGCTAAATAAACTAAAAAATTAATAATTTCCTTACACAAACCCAATGATTTGCTATACTGTAGAAGACAGAAATTCTCATAAATCTATGGAGTAATTTTATAATGTATGCGTTGTTGAAGCTAAAACATTTTGGGACCAATACAGTATAAAAATAAAAGACATTTCTATTTTAAAAAAATCATACACACCTGGGTTGGAAAATAATGAAAGAAATTCAACTTCAAGTTCAACTTACAAACAAGCTACTAACGGTCTACTTATAGTGCTTCCGAAAACACAGTCACTGTTGACTTTCCCCCTTAGTTTAGCGGTAACTCACTTATGAAGTCACGTCATGTCTACAGTTATCCATTATGTGAATTGGATACCGGCATTAATGGCATTTGGGTGGGGGCGTCATGCCAGAGTGCTTAGCCCTGACAACACAGGAAGCTGTGCTGGATGTATGTGTCAGCACACAGCTGAAAGCAGAAGACATGCAAATTATAGAGGCGAAGCACAAAAAGGCCTTCTGAAGTCTATTAGACTGCACAAAGCAGCGAAGGAAAAAGCTTGGCTTAGATGGTAAGACATTTCAGTGAAGTCAAATTCCTAAGTGGTGCCGCCCACTTCCTGTCAGTGTGGAACAGAGGTGACAGCACAGCATTGATCCATTCACCTCTGTTATATGAATTACGTGTCAAACCTTCAAAGACAAAGCTTCTAACATTTCATGTGACAAGCAAAGCTATTATAGTTGTGCATTTTGAAACTATTGGACATTTTTCTATATTAGATTTAATTGTAGTTTTAGCTACGGAATCACTTCAGAAAGTTTGCCAGAGGTTAGATATAAATATGCAATAATCAAGTACTTTGAGGACAAAAAACGAATCCGTTTCATGATGTTTATGACATTAAAAGTGTTGAAATGTCTGTACACATTGTAATCAGAATGCATATTTATTGCCAATGAAAAGTAAAAAATTATTTCATGGTAAACTAAGGGGCCGTGTACACAAAACAGGTGTCAACAAAAAATAAACATAGCATGAACATACATAGCAACCAAAATTTCAAACTTTTAATTTGACTTGAAAGTGCAAGTTTTTAAAAATGCAACAATTATTGTCTCTTTGAAAACTATGTAAATTTGTCAAAACATTAAAGGCGGGGTGCATGATCTCTGAAAGCTATTGTTGATATTTAAAAATCACCTACACAAATACGCCCCTACCCCAAAAGAATCTGGACCTTCTTTTGATAGACCCGCCCCACACATACGCAACCCAGGTTAGTAGGCACGCCCCTTACTGCTGATTGGCTCCAAGTGTGTTTTGATACTCGGCCCGACTTCCTTTTCCAAAGTGTTTTTTTTTTCAAAAATCATGCACCGCCTTTAATGTTATGTGTATTACATGTTCAAACATTTTCAACTACTAACCTGTCAGGAATAATACAGTGTATTTAGTCATTTTTGCAGTTACGTGGAAATGGTGATCTATCGTTTTTATGACTTTGTCATACTTCTTAACAAATTTTAATGGAAAAAAGTTTTTAGTAATCCGTTATTATGTAAATGTTATTGGCCCTACTCACACCTGCCCCAAGCGAGATTTGAACCGGTGATCTATTTGGCAAAAGAGTCAGCCGCTCTAACAAGTGTGGTAAAGGCCACAGCCTCCAGGGTCTGTACCTAGAGGACCTCTTGAGATTGATAAATGAGGCTTACCGCACACCTTTCACACACTTGCTGACCTACATTACACTCACACCTCACTTTCTATCCGGGTCACGGCACCACTGTACATACTTGCACCTGGACAGAACGGGTGGCAAACCTTGGATAGGTTCAGTATGGAAGTAAGGTGCCTCTAGTGTCGTTCGCCAGATGACCTCTTGAGATCGAAAGTGAACTTACCACACAGCTTTTATACACTAGCTGGCCTCCATTACATAAAATTACTCTAAGCCAGCCCACCAGTTTAGAGAATATTCGCCAGCATCATTTAAAACAAAAAGCGTGTGGTTCAATTTACCCATGAGCGCTTGTTTCCTACAAAAATTATTATTTTGATCGTTATTTCATTTTAATTAATTTTTAACCAGTGTTTTTTCTTATGTATGAAACCCAAGTTCTGATCTGCCCTGAACTGCTTTATCGGTTTTGAAAGCACACGCTGTATTAGGATTTGTTTGTGTGTGCGCGCATATGTGCGTGTGTGTGTCACTCATGGTGTTTTCATAGGGCAGATGAAGTGCTTAGTGTTCACTTCAGATATGCGCTGGAAAAAACATGCCTACTCCGCATCATTCACTACCCAGAATGCCACAGCATTAATCACACCTGTCAGCACATTTTCATGATTACAGTCACAATATTGCTCTTCCTCACACAACACTGCTGCCTGCCTTGCTCTTATGAAAGTAACACATTTACATAAGACATTGTTGCTTTAAAAAACTAAATCAAGATGAGGCTTAAATTGATGATGACAAATTGAATCAAGATGATGCCTAAATCAAACAGAGCTGTAACATAACATGATGGCTTGGTAAAACAGCTATTCATAAAATGTACTGTACACAATTCAAATATTAGGTGGAAACATAGCTATGTGTGACTCTGACATTGTTTTGAAAAGCTTCAAAAATGGCCACTAGCTGTCATTGGGGCAGTACCCTTTAAATGGGACATTTCACAAGACTTCAAATAAATATTTGGTGTCCCGGTATATATATATATATATATATATATATATATATATATATATATATATATATATATATATACACATTCTGTACCAAAATGTACCTTTAAGGTACTAATGTGCACTGATATGTACATCTATAGTAGTAAACTCTTTAAGGGGAAATGTGTACTTTTTTTTAAACTGTACTACCCAAGTGATACTGTAGCTTCTGCACATTTTTTATTTTGTCTGACGTATAATAAAGGCCAAAACATAAAAAAACAATTGTGCCATCTGACCTGTATGTAAATTTGGGAATAATGATCCATCAGAGTGATTCAATTCGGAGCAATAGTCTGGAGTCAGCTAAGCCCCATCTGCTAGTACAGACAATGTCAACAGACGTTGAAGCAACATTGAGATGCCACATCACGGCCAAGGGCATCCATCTGCATGTGTACGTATAGACCAACAAAAATAGCAAAGAAAGTGCATAAACAACACCCTTCTTGTGTAAAGTCTACCTAAGGCTGATTGACAGTATGATTGGATTGCTGGAGGAAGTAAACAACAAGCTAACATGTTGATGCAAAAATTTATCTTTTTTTAGATGCTTTATTAACAACAATGTACAGTGCCACATATTACAGAAACAATTCACCTGCCTCAACAAGATGGAACAAGAAAAAGGGTACATAGTTAGATATACATTTTACAAATAGATATATATTATATTACACCATTCCAAAGGATATTACAATGCAAATTGAATACAGAAAATATACTTAATAGGTCAGCAACCTTTATTATATTTTACTTTTTAATATTATGTGAAAATATTAAAGGAGGAGCATATTTTAATCACTTTGATTGCTTTACTATTTTGCAAAAATGTATCTGTGTAAATGGATAATGAAATTTCTTAATTTTCCTACTGATATGCTATAAATGAAATTAATCAAAATGCCATTGATTCATCTGTTTGTATTGGATATTAGACAGATAATCATACAGTAGATAATACACTTATTGCCTCCCTAAAATGAATCACATGAGTTGACAATAACTCGATGAGGGTGGAAACTATGGTAATGTAAGACTGTAAGTGGACGGGGCTTTATCAGTGTGACCTCACATTGATAAGAGAATCAAAATGGTATGTCTAATGAAACTGCTTTGGTTTATTGGAGATTCAAAAACAAGTAGGTGGTGGATTTTATTCATCGTAGGGTGGTTGTGTTCACACACTATGTCTAAACACCTTATAAAAGTGGATTTTGCATAATTGACAATGTGAAGATGTATTTTTTTTATTATTTTAAAAAGTTGATACAATAATTTTAACTTGTATTGAGTATTAATAACTATATAAGTAGAAATAAATAACAAATAAAAATTAAGTCAACCAGATAACTAACTTTTTTAAGTTGAACCAACAAATCTTTTTTTACAATGGGATGATTTTGGGGGAAATAAATATTATTTTTATTGGTGCTTGTTTATGGCAAGTCACTGCTGGTGCTAAAATAAACATTTTTGTAAGGGTAGAAATAAAACTGCAAAAAATCTAATTATGTTATACAATGTTTGTTTCAGAAAATGTTCTGTTTATTTATCTGTCTATGATTTTCCCACGTTCTTGTATCTCACAGAGGCATAGCAGTGAAATAACCGCTGTCCTTTTGGTGTAATTTAAGGGCGATTTATAGTCGTGCGTAGGTCCTACGGCGTAGCAGCGACGGCGTAGGTTCCGCGTCGGTTTTCATTTATACTTGTGCGTCGCCGTCCGCGTCGACGTGCAAACACACGCGAAACCAATGGTTGGCAGTAATCACGCGTGTATCCACAGTAGCAGCAGAAGTCGTCACAGAAGAAGAAGCTAAGCAAGTTAACCCACAAACGAAGACGAAATAGCAACTTGTTGTGTATAATTTGAGAATACCAGCAATGATGGAAGTAAATAAACAGCGACTTATGTTGCAGTTTGAGTTAAATCACTCCTCAACTTGGCTCATCTTTGTTTTCACCGTCTCAAACGGAAATACCTATGACGCAGTTTTTTTACCTGACGGGAGGGGTTCTGGTGGACCAATCACAGCGCTTACGGTCCGCGTAGAGCCGACGCGCTGTTAGAAATTTTGTGAGGTGCGCGTCAGGCTACGCAGAGCTACGCACAGGCTACGGATAAGGGCGATTTATAGTCGTGCGTAGGTCCTACGGCGTAGCAGCGACGGCGTAGGTTCCGCGTCGGTTTTCATTTATACTTGTGCGTCGCCGTCCGCGTCGACGTGCAAAGACACGCGAAACCGCTGGTTGGCAGCAATCACGCGTGTAACCACAGTAGCAGCAGAAGTCGTCACAGAAGAAGAAGCTAAGCAAGTTAACCCACAAACGAAGAAAAAATAGCAACTTGTTGTGTATAATTTGAGAAGACCAGCAATGATGGAAGTAAATAAACAGCGACTTATGTTGCAGTTTTAGTTAAATCACTCCTCAACTTGGCTCATCTTTGTTTTCACCGTCTCAACCGGAAATACCTATGACGCAGTTTTTTTACCTGACGGGAGGGGTTCTGGTGGACCAATCACAGAGCTTGCGGTCCGCGTAGGTCCGACGCGCTGTTAGGAATTTTGTGAGGTGCGCGTCAGGCTACGCAGAGCTACGCACAGGCTACGGATAGCCTACGCCGTAGCTACGCCGTAGGACCTACGCACGACTATAAATCGCCCTTAAGTCTTTAAGAAAGATGCCTATGTTTGACTCAGCAGACCCCTCAATGCAACAGGAGGCACAGGAAGGACCAATTAATGAGACCCATTTGATCTCAAGTCAGTAAGTTCATCTTTCACTTACTCATCCCTCTATTAAATATGTTTAGGTAATTAGGCTAAATTAATGAGCAAAGCTCAGACGCTGCCTACCGTGAGTAATTGCTTGAACTAATCCACTGCTTCTACATCTCAGGCAAATGAAACACTGAAAAGCCATGCAGAGTCAATATTTAATAAACAAAAAAACTTAATTCTTGATGCTTAAATCCCCTTTATCTATTTCTTCACTTGTTTGCCACTATTGCCACTATTGTATTCATGGAATGTTAACAAGCATATGTTTATATTCTCACCAACCACATCAACATGCTCCTCATAATAATGACCTCATGAACCATGCAAGAACATAAAACCTACGATACGCTTCAATACTCTCCTCCCTGTGGGTGAGACGGAGCCGTTCCTCTGTGTTTTTCAAAGAAACTTCACCTCACACCAATGAAGGGAAAAGCCCGGAGGGTGCTCATTAACTCTGGGTTAGAGGTTTGCTACGACCGAAACCACCTCCCGTACTTTAAGTCAAGACCCTTAGGGCTTTCTCTGCACGCTCAGTATGCGGGGAATAGCTTTGGGGTACGGCACCACTAAAGGCCGAATTCAAACTAATGTTACTTCATGCCTTTGTTCTTAATCTAAGCTCACAGGTAGCACTTGATGATGCAAACTAAAAGCGTTAAGTGTTGGGTACTGCTGAAACACTGTGGATGTTATTGGCCCTATTTTAACAAGCTAATCGCTTGGCACAAGTGCACTTACGGCGTGTCCATATTCACTGCTATTTTAATGGCGGACAAATGATGGGACCAATGGGTTGTACCTATTTTTTTAATGAGTCATAGGTGTGTTTTGAGCATAACAAGCAATAAGCCAGTTGCACCTTGGCGGATTTGTTATTTACATGGACAAATACTGAATGCTTCTCTGGAGAGGAAACCATTATGACATGTAAGCATCTTTATGTACACAATAATAATTCCTTTACTTTTTAGTATTTGGCATGTTTGTTGCTGCTGCATATTACTAACGCACCCTTTTAATAAATAATATATGTTTTCAGACCAGCACACCCATGGTTGAACAGATGGACGCAAGTGCATATGCTATTTAAACAACATGGCACTAGATGTTAAAATGATAACTGCATCAGGCTGAAATGATCAAGAAACACCTACATCATGCCTAGCATCTCATTGCGCCGGGTGTAAAGCGCGGGATAAACTGCATGATTTTTGGCTGTCCCAGACGACAGATTACCATTGTGAAACAATCGTGGTGATTTCTGTGATCGTGGCTCTTCATCAATGGTCCTGACGTCGTACAGTAAGAGAGGTTCAAAGACGGCTGTTTTCAAGGTCTTGCATCCAAAGATAGCCTACGATAGTTTTCTGACAGTGTCAGAAATTCGTCATGATCGACACACAGTGTGTGACCTGCGCACCAGTACTTGTTTACCGGAGTGAATGCTGGTGATATTGCGCTAATGTGTAGGTGTCGTCATTGTACAGTCTACATGCTTGCCAAGTTTAAACAACCCATGTCACACCGTGTGATAAGATAATGATCTTATATGAGTTGAAGATCTTAAGATAGGGCCTGATATGTTAATAGTCTGCAAATCATATCATTGGATGTCATTATTATGTGTCATTATGTGTGTTGTTTAACCAATTGCAGATCAGTTTGAAAACTGGAGTACATTGTCTCACAATTGTTTTTCCTTGCATGTTCAAGGTTCCTGTTGTCCTTGAAGATCTATGGTTTATTCATCCTTTCTTTAATATACCTACTGTACCCTGTAGATCGCTTTCAAAAGACACTTTCTTTATCAATGCAATTAACATCCAACAGGTCAATGCCAATAGCTGGGTGTATATAATTACTAGAAAAATAAATGAATAAAAGAGACCATAAGAAAGAATGAAGAAATGAATAGTAGATTTAAAAGAAATTATTTCATTTAATACTCTGCACTTCTCTTTCAGAAAGTTGTGATGGAAGCAAAGTACTTCTAAAGAAAACTTTAATTCCTTTCATACAAAGTTCTGCTCTAAAGTATGTGTCAGCTTTTTCCATGTGAGTTCATTTAAGGTAAAGGACTTCTGCAGTGAAATACAGCACCTGAGCTTTGGTTATCAGCTGGTTGACGTACAGTGCAGTAGTGATGGAGTTACAGTATGAGAGTGCTTGATAATTTAAAGGGGAACACCCTCTAAAAATACCCTCTAAAGGTACAAACCCGAAAGTAAACAATGAAGCGAGTTATCGTCTCCAACATAAATCTCTTTTCTTGGACTACAACACAAACACAGATTGTAGGCAACAGTTTACTTCCTGGGCCAGTTGACGTGGACACAACGGTCATTATCATAATTCCACTTCTATGTAAGTAGTCTATGTTTTAATATTTAAAGGGGAGAACCGAGGCAAAAGTAACGCGGGACAAAAGTTACAAAGCGATTTTTTTCAGAGCCCTGATAACATTTGCATCCCAAACTATGACAGTATATTTAGCAGACCTGACAAATATTGCGTTATTTACTCAACGTTTTCCGGGTGTAGATTCAGAAAGGTGTTTTCAACACTGTAAAAAATGTCTGTAGATATTACAGTATTACTGGGTATTACTGGCAACTAGCTGCCAGTAACTTACTGTAGATTTAACATTTATGTTATTTACTTGCAACAGTTTGTTCAAAGTTAGGGTGTTTTCACATATAGTTCATTTTAAAAGAACCAAACCCAGTTCACTTAAAGTGAGCCAGAAAAGGAACTAGCCGAATGTGACCTCAGTCCTTTTGGCGTTCACAATATAGTGGACTCAAAAGAGGACCCAGTTCTTTTTTTAGTCCTCTTCAGAACTGAAGTGATCTCAGACCCTTTATTGTTCACATCACAATTGCATAAGAACTCAGACCCCAGCTTTCTGTGCAGCAGTTTATTTTGATACAATGTCAAAACCACACGCAAAACGGGCCGGGACCAAGAAAATAAATCGAACCACAAAAGAACCCAAAAGCGAACCGTACTCAGACCTCCTCCAGACGTTGTCTGAGTTCGGTTCGCTTTTGGGTCCTTTTAGGGGGGTCTGAGATCACTTGGTTTGTTCACATATACACCCTGAACTGCTCTGAGAGCATTTGGAGGGCTCAAACGAACTAGGTGTGAAAACACCCTTAAATAAACATGAAAAATTTTCAGTCTTTATCTTCTACAGTAAGTTACTGGCAACCAGCTGCATAATTACAGCAATTTTTACAGTGAACCATAAGTAAATTACTAAAGCGGTCATTTTTTTCTTATAACGCGTTGTGTTTCTGGTTTCAAATACTGATCTACAGGTTATTTAGTGACCTAACACATCCTGAAGTTTCACTTCTCTGAGTTTTTCAAAATAAAAGTAAATTGTCTTTAAATGTGAGGAGATCCTGTCGGGACGAAAGTAACACTTGTTACATTTGTCTCGCTGCTAATATTGTTGTATATGTTGAAAATTGATATTATTCTAATTTGATTTAATTTCATTTTCATATAGTTCAAATTATTGAAACATGTTTTAAACTCAACAATTTAAAGGAACAATATGTAGAATTGTGGCCAAAACTGGTATTGCAATCACAAAACGTGTGGCCAAAACTGGTACTGCAATCACACAGCTGGTGGCCAATATACCAAACGACAACATAAACATCAGTTGAGGGCTGCAACTCCACTTTTTAAATGACAATATCCTGGCCAGACCACTGTTGTGAGTGATATAAGTATTTGAAATGAAAATGATTTCTTAATGTCTAGTGACATTTCTGGGCCATTTAATTAATTTATATAAATGTCTTACATACTGTTCCTTTAAGTTTGTACTTGATTGCTTTTGAAACATTTGATAAAACTAAAATTTTAAATGAAAATGTAATTTCATATTTTTTTACAAAGATAAATTACAAAATATGTTTGCAATTATATATTAACAAGGTCATAGTCAACGTATATTTAATAAAAACATGTAACAAAAAAATCTATAATGTTTTGTTGTTTTACTTTTCACCTACCTGTGTGTTACCTTCGTCCCTGCAGGTGGGGTCAAAAGTAACAATTCACTGCTTATGTTTAAAGTGAAATTATACTGAAGTCATTTAACATTTTTACAAAATTCCACCTGGTATTGATAGACCACACTTGTGAATTATTGACCACAGCAGAAATATATATCTGTCTATAACTTTATCTTTACAAATTAAGTTTTTCTGAAAAATTGTTCTTTCACCCCTGCTATCCCCTTCTACTGTCTATTTAAACCATGACTCAAACATGAGTTTTGTGCAGTGCAGAGTTTTGTCGTTTCTACGATCACAAATGCAGACATGGTTTTATGTTTAGCATCCTTACCTTACCAATCTGTTACAGTCTGCTCAAGCCAGTAAAGTTGATCGATCAGCTCGGTCATTTGAATTTTCTGGATCAGATTTGGCCCATATCGATAAGGTAGTAAAGACAATAATAACTTTTGTCAGTATTGCATTGTGAGCTAATCTTCCAAATACGATAAGGAGCGTCACATTTCCGGCTGATGTCTGAGGTATTCAGGCCAACGTACTGGCCAAGCACTTTTCAGAACGATGAGCTTTGTACAAAATCAATGAGTTTCAGTAGTGTACTTTTTAAAAGGGTACTGTCTCTGTGACAGCTTGGGACCATTTATAGACAGTGTATGAACATTCAGTACCACAGTATTATCTTCTGATATAATAATTACATCATTATACCTCTACATTTCTTTTGCTTAGATCTGTTATTAAATGAGAAAGAAGAAAGAAACATTGATTAACGCTTAAGAAAGAAGAGCATACTGCAATTAAACTAATTTAAAGGGGAATATGTATGGAAGAAAAATAATGACAAAAGTTTTTGAATTAAAATAGCCTGTTGAATTGTACTACCTGAAAAAAAAAGGAATTTTATTAACCGTACTTGAATTTTAATGCATTGTATTTTTATGTTTTTGAATTAAAACAGCCTGTTGAATTGTACTACCTGAAAAAAAATGCATTGTATTAACCGTGCTTGAATTTTAATGCATTGTATTTTTAGGTTTTGCATTTTTAAGGGCTGAAATTCAACATGCGTGTATATTTTCTGTATTAAAAATTCAATAGTCCACATTCACCTTTTAGATTTCACTTTAAAATATTCGGTCTGTTTAAAAATACAACGTAAAATATTCAGCAGGCAAGTTTCAGTCCATTTAAATTCGCGTCCAAAAATTCAAGTCCAAAAATTCAGTCGTACAGATTTCAACATTTAACATCCGGGAACTGCAGGAAAAGCAGTAGAGTACCGAGTATAATCTCATCTGCTGTTAATCGATCTGGCCAGCAGGTGGTGCACGTGTTCGCCAAAACTTTGTACATGTAAGATGATTTATCCACTGCAGTGATGAATGTTGGCTTTTATGTTCAGTTTTAGTAGAACAACTGTAATACACTCATACAGAGAGTGTATTGTTTGGTTATGTTATTGACAGGATACTAAACGGTTTTTAAATGCCATATAAAATAAATAGGGCCTTTCTGCCTGCTATTGGCTTCGTTTCTCAAAAGCTAAGTTGATTGTAGATTTTATTGGTGGCAATCTACCATCTTCTTATGCCTACGAGAAACGGACACGTTTTTGTAATTCTTCACCTCAGTTTATAAACCATACTCGGATTATTGAACTGTTCAAGTTACAAATCGTGCGCGCGGATTAATAAACCATACGCACAATTAAACAATCAGTGCTCTCAGATTTTCAATCCATATCCACAAATTCATAAACAATAAATAAACAGTGCACACGCTTTCGCAATGGTTTTGCAAACTGAGTCCACTACCGCAGAGGTCCCCAACCACCGGGTCGTGGACAAGTTGCCACCGGTCGCAAGAACATCCTGAAAAAATGTGTATAATAGCTACGTTATAGTTTAATCAGGTGTTTTGTCCTTTACGAGCCGACTTCAAATAACATATCAATCCACTTCTATACAGGGCCGCGCTCTCTCTTTTTCTTTCTCTCTCTCTCTCTCTCTCTCTCTCTCTCTCTCTCTCTCTCTCTCTCTCTCTCTCTCTCTCTCTCTCTCTCTCTCTCTCTCTCTCTCTCTCTACCAGCGCATCGGCGATCACATTGCTGTCATTAGAGTTCAAGCATACAGTACTTCTAAAACACAATCGATCAAAGAATTGCAAAGGTATGACTTTATGAATAAAATTAAGACATTCATTTGATATCGCAAATGAAACTAATTGCAGGCAGGCGCGGAGGCCCGCCCAGATTGACAGCTGGCCCGCCCAATCAGAAATGAAAAAAAATAATACTCGGGACGTCGGGGTAGCGATTTTGCGAGCCCTGCATTGTTTTGTAGAAAGACTTTCTTTAAAGTGAATTTCGTTTTGTATAAATTGTATCTTAATATTAATCAATGTTTAATCAAACAATTGCCTCGATTTAATAAATAAGAAGCAAACCAAGAACGTCTGTGGTGTGGATAGTGAACCCACTATATTTCCGCAGCCTATTCTTTCTGCTTTTAATGCATTTCTTAAATGAATGTCTCAATTAGCTACACAGTAGGCTTATAGGTTGTTATGATAGGCTATTTGTTGCTAAAAGCAATAGACTATATTGTATAAAGTGTAGCAATAAACATGGCGTGACTTAGTGCTGAGTTAGAGAGCTGGTAGGCTATCAAACAACATCACTGTGATCAGATGGTTCCTTTCTATTTTTTACCCCGCTGTCATATTTGTTGTGTGTTTATGTTATTGAGAGGAAAGCGCGCAGCACATATTTATAACGTATTGTTATTCAAAATACGTTTTCCACTTGCTTGCAAAAAAAGTTCTCAAAGTGATCATGGCTGAAAGCTGCTCGGGAATATTTTTTTCATTAGAACCATATAACGCAACATTCAACTTCTTTATAATAGTTTTTAAATAGTTATCAGGCTTACTTATAATTTTACTGTTTTTAACATAACATGCAATAGGTAAAATACACCATATGAAGTTGTATCCATGTCTAACTGTCCCGGGGCTATGGCGAATTCCTGTCGGGCTACAAAGATGTATCTGCGCCCTGCCCGTCGGAGGAAAAAATATTGTAATGGGTTTGCATTCTCTCAGATTTAGTTAGGTAATTATATTGTATGTAATTCGGTGTCATCTTGTTAGTTATTACTATCCCCACTAACAAGTGAAACTGTCAGGAAATGAAGTGAAAGCATAACTAAACCCATTATTCCTTTCGTGTTCACGTCTGAAATGCGCGCTCCTCGGCTCGATCCGCTCTTTACGAGTACCCGCTTCTTATGGTCATCAAAAAGTATATTAAATGTTTATTTATTTGTCATTTCGTTTAACCTCAGAGTCAAACATTATTCTAGCAATTCCCTTTTTCTTTCTTTATTTAGTAAGTTAACTTAAATATGTGAGAACGAAAATATATTTTTAGTGATTTGTATGAAGAGAATATGATGTTAGAAGCTTTATTTTATAACACAAAATAGTGACTGCACACTCACTTGCAAAAATTATTTATTATAACCAACGTATCGGCAAATAGCCTTCGTCAAGGTATGTGTTCGCTCAGAGTGAAGCTTCATTTTAAGCATTTAGTAGCTTAATTTATTTAAACAGTTTTAATAGGCTATTTCAAAAAGTATTAGGTTTTTTGTGTTCATTTATATTTCTTGTCACTGTGTGCAGGTTCTTTTTTGTAGGCTATATGACAGCCCAATAATTTTTTTAACCAAAAAGGCTTAATGTCATGTTGCATTACAATTTAAAGTATATCAATAATGTCAAAATGTGACGTGCAGTTCGGGTGTTCTCACCAATACGCTTGTGATTCCTGAAGTTTTGACGAATTTTATAGACTTGTTATAGTTTCTTATTCAAAAGTGACACCCATAGATTCAGGTCCACCCGGACTTAATCCATGCCCACCCATATGTCACGTTCTGCATCCGCCACTGAAAGGGTGACTTCAGATGATGAAATGTAACCATTGATTTTTTTGGATGCTTTTAGTCACCAACAAAAATTCTCACAGACACAGTTACATTTGTGCTATTGTAGTTTGGACGTGTTTATTATTATTCTGTAATATGGAAAAAATATAAATAATAAAAAAAAATGTAGGGGATGTCCTCGGTATTTGAAAAATCCTGGCTACGGCCTTATATGACAGCAATGTGATCGCCGATGCGCTGAGAGAGAGAGAGAGAGAGAGAGAGAGAGAGAGAGAGAGAGAGAGAGAGAGAGAGAGAGAGAGAGAGAGAGAGAGAGAGAGAGAGAGAGAGAGAGAGAGAGAGAGAGAGAGAGAGAGAGAGAGAGAGAGAAAGCACGGCCCTGTATAGAAGTGGATTGATATGTTATTTGAAGTCGGCTCGTAAAGGACAAAAGACCTGATTAAACTATAACGTAGCTATTATACACATTTTTTTCAGGATGTTCTTGCGACCGGTGGCAACTTGTCCACGATCCGGTGGTTGGGGACCTCTGCGGTAGTGGACTCAGTTTGCAAAACCATTGCGAAAGCGTGTGCACTGTTTATTTATTGTTTATGAATTTGTGGATATGGATTGAAAATCTGAGAGCACTGATTGTTTAATTGTGCGTATGGTTTATTAATCCGCGCGCACGATTTGTAACTTGAACAGTTCAATAATCCGAGTATGGTTTATAAACTGAGGTGAAGAATTACAAAAACGTGTCCGTTTCTCGTAGGCATAAGAAGATGGTAGATTGCCACCAATAAAATCTACAATCAACTTAGCTTTTGAGAAACGAAGCCAATAGCAGGCAGAAAGGCCCTATTTAATTTATATGGCATTTAAAAACCGTTTAGTATCCTGTCAATAACATAACCAAACAATACACTCTCTGTATGAGTGTATTACAGTTGTTCTACTAAAACTGAACATAAAAGCCAACATTCATCACTGCAGTGGATAAATCATCTTACATGTACAAAGTTTTGGCGAACACGTGCACCACCTGCTGGCCAGATCGATTAACAGCAGATGAGATTATACTCGGTACTCTACTGCTTTTCCTGCAGTTCCCGGATGTTAAATGTTGAAATCTGTACGACTGAATTTTTGGACTTGAATTTTTGGACGCGAATTTAAATGGACTGAAACTTGCCTGCTGAATATTTTACGTTGTATTTTTAAACAGACCGAATATTTTAAAGTGAAATCTAAAAGGTGAATGTGGACTATTGAATTTTTAATACAGAAAATATACACGCATGTTGAATTTCAGCCCTTAAAAATGCAAAACCTAAAAATACAATGCATTAAAATTCAAGCACGGTTAATACAATGCATTTTTTTTCAGGTAGTACAATTCAACAGGCTGTTTTAATTCAAAAACATAAAAATACAATGCATTAAAATTCAAGTACGGTTAATACAATGCATTTTTTTTCAGGTAGTACAATTCAACAGGCTATTTTAATTCAAAAACTTTTGTCATTATTTTTCTTCCATAGATATGGGATATAAAAAGACACAATCATCAATGGCTCTGACAAATGACAGGAGAAAGAAAAGAGAAACACTCATGTCCACCAATTTACAGGTGACAACACAATACTGAGAAATAACTACTCGTACAAGACGCCGTACAACGTTTGCCACCCACAAAGGGTCTGTATATTTTTAAACGTACAAAACAAAAATGACAGACAGGTAGGTGGAATACATTATCTGTGCTATGTTTGTGCAAAACAGCTAGAAATATTTCAGAATAATGCAAAACGTCCTTGAGGGCTCTAATACATTTCAACATCTTTGGACATAAACATTAAATTAACAGATTCATATGAAAATGCGATTTTTGATTGAAGTGTACTCTAGAGATAATGGTGTAGGGCCTAAACAGAAATATGCTTCACACAATAGGATGTGATTTTCAAAGACAAAGTTCAATATCTAGCAATTAGGGTGTCAATGTTTTATTCAGATTCTACTGCATTCGGTTAATGATTTTGTGGAAAAATGCCAGATTCCCATTAAGAGACTAATGAAACGTGCCTTATTTAAGTTCGTCCGACTCCAGACTCTAAAAATACTTTCATGTTTAAGTATTTGAGAAGTCTTGCTGTTTGAGGGCATGCAATATAAATGAGACAACTGATGTAAGAGAGTGTCAAGAATCTCGCACATCCAACAAATCAAAATGTCACAATCACACCCAAGGGAAACAAATGAAGAGATAACAACAGAAAATGACTTAAGAATCAGGCCATTTGTATGCTGATACAAACATTTAAGGAATGAGCTTTTTATCCCCTTTTTCTTAGAAATAAAACCCAATTGCACTAGGAATAAATAGAACGCTGGTTCAAGTTTATCCAGAGTTTTTCTCTTAAAAACAAATGAATGAATAAAGCTGTCACTAAATCACAAACTCCAGCATGTTTTGCTGAGAGGCTTAGAAAATCTTGCCGTCATGCAAATGGCGGAAGGTTTACATAAGCGTAATAAACAATAATCACTCCCATAGCACTAATTATCTCTAATGGCACAACATAGACAACAGATCACACATCTGAGTGAGGTTAACAGTCTGTCTTATTGCGTTTTGCTGTGTTAAAGATGAAGTTGGTGGGAAAGTTTCAAATGAAACTCGCCATTTCCGACCTCAAAGTGTTCCAGTCAATCATATGTCCCAATTACACACAAACAAAACAAGATGGTGTGCTCTGACTCACCAAGGCAATTTCTGATGCAAACTTAAGAAAAAAAAATGCATTTGCTTTAAAAACATCTTAAAAATTTGGTCAAATTATATATGTTTTATGCATTATAGAAAGAGCTTGACATTTACTTTTTTGCTCACCGGCCAAAGTGGCTAGTTGTTTTCCAAAGTTACTAGCCACTCAGCATTTTCACTGGCCACAATTTTGTTGCTAGTAAAATACATTTTATATGAATAAACCTGACTTTGGCATCCTAAAATGACTTTAATTTGAGTAATTTTACTCGATTTTGCTAGATTAGATGCAGATTGACTTTCAAATGCAGACTGACCACCCAAATTAAGACTACATTAGGTGCATGGAAAACATGCTAGGGCATCGATAGATTAACTTCTGAGGAATATATGGCTGTGTTCACACGGTACCATAATACGGTTGTCAAACCTGTATTTGAGTCCTTAAGACGGTTCCGTTCACACGCAGTTCGGTTATTTACGGGTTTGACAACCGCATTCTAAAACCGACCTCACACCCTTTAACTTTTCGGGTTTCACAACCGTATTTACAGAGAAGCTGTGGCGTGTGAACGGAATCTATTAAGCAGTGTAGACAATTAACTAAAAAAAAGATACCCTAGACAAACACTTTAAATATTTATTAACAACAGCAGTAAAATTTATATGCTTGATTGTGTTTTCTGTTAAAAGTTAATTAAGACTTTTAATGGCAAATGTCGAGAGGGAATTATTGTTACACAAAGTAGCGTAAATTAAAATGACGCGCAAACCTCTCCACTTGTGGGTTTCCTTTGATTTCGGACAAAACTGGGATGTGTGCATTCAGGTATGCGCTATGAATTCATCTCCGCTCTTGCCCAGAGAGTGTGCATGCACTTTAAATCTCTTCAATCACTTCCATGCAATTGTTTTATCTTTCCCGAAGTGTACGTGTGTGCGCTCAGACTGCGTCCCGTGCATTCGCAAATCCATCAGCTCTCGCGCTCTCTCTGGTAAAAAGGTGGCGCTTTGGTCCGCAACGCGAGCCTCCGCTGAATGCGGGCGCGTCTCGACAAACTATCTCAGTATTGCGCTGGGTGCAGGGAGTGCTCATGGGAGTTGTAGTTTCCCAGTGTCGCATTGCGCATTGTTTATAATTTCGCATAACTAAGAAAACTACAAATAACAAAATATATTCAACCTGCCAAAGTGGCTAGTGGCATTGGATTTGGCGGGTTGACGGGTGTCAAGCCCTGATTATACATTATTATAATCATTATATAATATTATACCACAGGTGTTGTTGATTATTTTTCTGTAAATGCACACCTAACCTGTCAGATGTCTTAAAATAACCACCCGAGCAATGTTTGGGGTAACCGTGATATATGCAGAATAATTGACTACGGTCCTTTGAATTATTCGAAAATAATGCACACTCACAGTGTAACGACACCTTGGGTGTCCATTATTTTCCAATAATTCAATGGCCCGCTGTCAATTATTCCTTGCGTATTTCACATATAAACGCCACCTCCGTCAAGAATTTAATAATGATAATCCACTTAATCTCAGCCTCAGGTCATTCAGAAATACAGGTTTGTTGACATCATCCAATAAATGACACCATTTTTAGCAAAGTCCTCTGAGTGCATGGAAGATGAATTGGATGAACGACAGCAAGCAAAACGGTCATGGATGGCATTCAAACTTGTGTCCCTTGTGAGACCAACCAGAATCTGGCAGTCACGGCGCCCCCTAATCTGTGGTTCAGTTTCTTCATTTTAAATTCTGACTTTTTGATTATATGCAATGTTTCTTTAGCATCTTTAGTGATTTTGCGACTGTTTACTATGTATTTTCCAAAGAAGTGGATTTTGCCAAAAATCTTGCATGCACTTAGAGGGTTCTGCCGTGACAAACCAATGCAGCACTTAAGTGATATTTGTAGGCATTTTGGTTTCCGACTAATAACCTTCTCATTTTCATTAAAAAGAGAAATTACTGAACCTAAACATGAGAGCCTAACGTATACAGTATAGGTAACTGTGTGTGTTTGTATACAACCTCTCTCCAACCTTCAGTGACATCCTATGCAGCATAATTCCCTCACATTTATCTGTTATGTCCTGTTTCAATCTCTTTTGCCTCAACAAACTGCTTTCCAGCTCCAACCTTCAACTGAGACGCTGAAGATGGGGGAGGCAATGTGGTAGTTTAAATGCAGCTTGCCATGATGCTTCATCAAGAGCCTCTCCATGAATTAAATCTATGCCTCAATTCCTCAGTGCAGTGGCACAAGAGCATGTATGTTCTTCAAGCTCTTTCATAGCACAATCTTCTCTACTGGCTCTAGACTGGCTTTATAGAATATCCTGCCTTGCCGTCAAGCCAATCTACACAGCTATAATTACTTCCTGGGGCCTAATGATAAATGTTGAGGTGCTAGCCATGATTCTGGTTTATTTGCTGCCTGCTGCTATACTGGAGTGCACTTAAATGACTTTGCATTACACGCACTGCACTAAACATGCGTGTGCAATCAATGTGTAATATTATACCGCAGCATAAAGTCATGCATATGTAAGTCTCATATATATTTAGGAGTATTACTGATGTCCAGTGCTCATATTAGGTCTGATATCTGCTTACAGTCTAAACAATAAATATTGTGGTAATCATAGGTTATATATTTTAAAACCAGCTGTATTTTTTTTTACATATCATGAATAACTGTGCAATTATGTTCTGTTGTAAAAAAAGCTTGTCCACAGTTATAAAAACAATTCTGACCAAACGCTGTACAATGTAAACATACAATATTGTATTTGAGTTCACAGGGATCAAACCCACAACCGCTTGCGTTAGTAATGTAATGCTGTACCACTGAGCCACAGGAACACCAATTAAAGCCAATTGAAGTGTGTAGTATAAAACTGTTGCAAAAGCTACTGCACTTTGTATTGTGAAGAAAAAGCAGATACCACATTTTTATTTTGCAATATACAATTCTGTGTGTGCTGAGATGGTCTTATTTGATGGCAGGACCAGCAACTCGTGCTTTGAATTTTTCTCCAGGTCTTAGCTTCTGCTTCTGCCTGACCTGTCAGTGGCACTTTAAGAATGAGTTTCAGGAACTACATGCTTCCCTGGTCTAACCTGGTGGCTGCTACCCAGCGATTCACTATTCTGGCCTCTTTCCCAGGAAACAGATAGCCTCTTGGCAACAGTACTGCACAGGTGGTAGACCGGGCAGAAGAACTGATTTCAATTCTGAATGTTTCTCTCTTTGAGATAGAGAGTGCCAGTGTCTCACTTTCAAATTATGGACTATAATGCATATTTGAGGGCTGCTTCATCGTGATTACAACACAAACCCAAATTATACCAACAATAGTACATGCAAATGATTCTCATTGTGGCTTTAAAGAACGTATTGCTGGTCCAGAACAAATCAGTGCGCTTATTGTTCATTTAGTAGAGATTTGTATTAAAAGGAGGTTACAGTTCATCACTTTTAGTCCATGCAGTAAATCATGCTCGTGACTATGGTCTAAAGCAGTGGTCACCAACCCTGTGGATCAGTCATCTTAGCAGGTAATAATATACAGTAGTCTGTGCATTTGTAAGTAAAACTGAAGTACACAACTTTGCAATGAAGACTCTTGGTTCGATTTATGATCTTTGGATATAAACAAGCACATTTCATCACAAATGTAAAAAAGTAAATAATTGTCTACACTGTAAAAAAAATACTTCGCTGCCTTAAAATTTTTTGTTAAATCAACTCAGATTTATAACTCATGTCAACAGAGATGAGTTGTCACAACTTATAAAATATAGTTGAGAAAAGTCAACTTAATTTTAGAAGTTATAACAACTCACCTGTAGTTATAACAACTCATCTCTAGTCAAGATAAATAATATTAAGTTGAAATGACATGTAAATCAGTGTTGATTCAAAAAAAAAGATTTTGGTTCCAAACGCGATAAACGTTTAATGGTTAAAAAAAGGTAACAAAATCAGTATTGTTTCTGGTCAGTGTATTAACAAGTAAATTCCTAATTTTACGCAAAATCCAATATAATGGCTGTACCTTTAAATGCAAATTAGTTACTGACCTCACTTCCTTACAAACAGACAGTGCGTGCTTTCAGTTAAAATACATCTAATAATTAATAAAGTCTGAGACAACTTTCTAGTGGACAGAATACAACTTCCTGAGGGTGGAAACTACTGTATGGCAATGTAGGACTGAAAGTGGGTGGGGCTTTATCAATGTGACCTCAAATTGATTAGAAAATCAAAATGGGATGTCTAATAAGACTGCTTTGGTTTAAAGGAGATTAAAAAACAAGGAGCGGGTGGATTTTTTTTTTACTCTATGGTGGTTGTGTTCACACACTGCCAACACACACTAAATCCAAACACCTTGAAAAAGTGGATTTTGCATAAAAGGAGCCATTTAATGTTGCTTTTACCATACAACACTGTTACAGTACAGTACAAAAATGTTGTAGTTCAGTTTGCTTAACATCTTGATGAGTATTTGCCCTTTATTGAATTGCCGTAGACATATGAAGCTTTATGGCTTTATTTGGAATGCATATAAACTACTTATTAAACATACTGCATTGTTATAAACTACTGTACTTATTAAACATCCTGCAACTTACTAATTGCAATTTTCTCTCCCTCATACAATTAAAGCAGGCATTGTTTATTTATTTTATCATTGTTTTCAATCTGAAAAGTTTGAATCATTGATCTTTCTAGTCAGTAATGAATCTGTATGAATAGTAAATAAGAGTAAGCTACACAGTAATTACATCTCAATTAGTCATATATCTCTATTCTAATATTCCCTTAATGAGAATCAGAATCAGGATGCTGTGTTGTATAGCTTTAAGCTTGCGAATCAGTTTTTATGAGATGGTCTCATTTTCAGCTGATACAGGGCAGTGATCTCTCACCCACACAGTCTGTTCACCACATGTCAGGTAATGGCCAATGTTCAGGTTATGGGCAGATGCTCTGGCTAGAATTCACCTCCAAACGAACCTTTTTTATTATATGTCACTGTCCAGGCACCTCTCACCCCCAGAACTTGATTTCTCTGATAAACTTGACTTCATTATACCCTTGTGATATGTCAAGGTAAAATGCATGTAAATGAAACAGGTGAAGGTAGTGCTACTGATGTGTCTGATTGTACTAATGAGAATGAATAGCTGCAGGCTGAATGTTTCTGCTCTAGTTCAGCGAGAAGACTCTTTCATCCCAGTCATTAATAGCTGATAAATGGCTGTGGTCTTCATGCATGTCCAAGTGCTAATCCCCTCTCAGCACCGCTTATTGATTACACTCATGTCAAAACCAATTACAAGACTTTTAAACTTTCTTAACAATGACACAATCAGAAAACTCAGGCATAATTATAAAGCTCAGCTACCCTGGTACACAGCACCAACAGTAACTAAAATATGACAAAACTAGCATGCTAAAAGGGACCCTAGCTGGGCCACAAAATGAGTCGTAAGGGTAATAAAAAAAAAAAATGTAATTTATACATCAATCAAAAGCTGAATAAATAAGCTTTCCATGTTTTTAGGATAGGACAATATTTGCCCGAGATACAACCATTTGAAAATCTGGAATCTGAGGGTCCAAAAAATTTAATATTGAGGAGATCGCATTTAAGGCAGTGGTGACCGGTGCCTCCTCAAGAAAAAAATATGTTTGGGGTGTTATGTGTGTGGCTCATAGACTGTAAAAAAATATGGATGCTGTGTCCGTGGCGTCACCTATTGGTTTGTGAAGATCGTTTTTGAAGCGTAGCCGTTGCCTGCCGGCACCATCTTGGCCGCACGTCACCGCAAATTACTCAAGGAAAACCGAAAATGGGTAAAGAGGCGGGACATGGGTGAAGCTGAGGTGGCTGGTTGCTGAAACCACGCCCGCCTTGCTCGAATCTAGTGACAGCAGTGGCTGTTTATCAGTCACTCAAGCGACCACGCCGTTAATTATGCAGAAGTTTAAGGCTTAATATCATTTAAACAGATGAGTTACAAAAAAATTCACCCCCCGTCACAGCTGTCATTTAGGGCAAAATTAGCTATATAGACCAAAAACACTTTTTGTACCAGGCTGTAAACTTATTATTTTACTCTGTAAAGTTGGGCATTTTTAACATGGGAGTCTATGGGAATTGACTCCCTTTTAGAGACAGCCTCTAGTGGCCAGTCGATGAAGTGCAGTTTAAGTCACTTACATATTGGCTTCATCAGAGAGATCGGAAGGTTGCCCGGAAGGTTGCCCCTTGGTGTGGCTCATGTCGTCAAAATATGTGTTCGGTGCATCATGTGAACCATGTGCATCACGTGTCATGTCAAAATACATGCCTGCTGCATACGTGTCGAAATGGTTCATGATAAAAGACAACACTAAACTCTAATTACAAGTGAGATTAAGCTAGCAAGAGCGAATGTTTAGCAAGTGAGAGCATCTCTTTTATCATAAACCCTTATGAAGCACCTGTAACAGGCACATGACGCCACTGTTGTGCAAAGTGCAAAGGCCAAATGAAGTCCTTAGGACTGCATATTACTTATGAAAATTTTATTTTACAGTCTCTACTGGCTTACCACTGTAATAACATTGTGGACTGAATGAGAAAGTGAATGGGAAATCCCCAAAGAGCAGGCAACAGTAAAGTTTGTAGGTGCGTTTTTTGGCCAATTTCGTTTGCGATTTTGCTGCATCCACTCTTGAAATTAACATTTTGATATATTTACAGTAGGAAATTTACATGATCTTTACATAATTTACTATGATTTTTTGCATAAAAGAAAAATCGATTATTTGACCGATGTTTTGTGGTCCAGGTTCACAAATGTCAAACTAGCATCATGGTAGATATACATGCTAGTGTTAATGCTAATCATGGTGGATAGTGGTACAATAAATCATGCTAAATGATGCTAAAAATGGTAGCATTGATCATGGAAAACATGCTAACATCGAACATCCTAGCATTATACTAAAGCATGCTAGCTAGATACATGCTAAAACATGTTAGCTTCGTGTTAAGCGACTTTAAAGTTTTTACCATCATATTAGAAAATCAAACTTTAATATTTAGCTGTTAGTTCTGATTTATAATAATTTAGGCTTTTGGTAAACACAACTTATACATTTTAAACCAAATTAATGTTATCTGGGTGTGCAATCTTGGTTTTATTAGCACAACGTCTACCAACTGAGCTACATGGCAGAATCAGGAACTGCTGCAAATTCAGTCAAAGTCAAGCGGTAGCTAACTTCATGTTAGTTTGCATACCTTTAGGTTTTCACTTTGGGCATTTTTTTAAACAGCAACGTATAAAGGAAAATAAAAAAGAGAAAAGGAAAATGAAGACTGCCTCTAGTTAAAAAGAAAAATCTCATCTGAATAAATGTACCTCAAAGTTCTCTTCAAATGCCAGTGAATTAAAGGTAAAGTCCATCACCCTAAGGCAACTTAACGCTCTGATGAGAATGTTTTCAGACAGCTATACTTTTTCAAAGAACAGCCAAAGAAAATGAGCTGTTACAAAGAAGAACAAATCTGTTTCTTTTAATCAAATCTTTTTTTTACTAATTTTTCAACTAGAGAGAGCACCACAAATGTTACCTGAAGAACTTCCTTTAATGATTTTGCAAATCGTTTCATGTAATGTGCCGGGAAAGGTCAACATCAAATAAGCACAAAAAAGTTGACAGGATAAAGGATCATGCTAATGAAATTCTCACTAACACGAATCCTTTCAAACATCAGAGAGTGGCTGTTTAAAAGCATTTAAATGAGAGAATATGATAAATTACAAGTGAAGATGCAGATTAAAACAGTAATGATGAAAATAGCCAGGGTCTAAAAACTAAATTGTAATTAAAATGCTTTGCATAATGTGCATTATTTATAATAAACCTTTCACCGTGCATTAATTCCAGTCAACAGCATTATACACGAGACAAGCGACAGATCCCAATTATAAGAGAATTAGCATACTCTCATACCACCAAGGCAGGCCTGTCTCTTATTGGCTGTTATTTCTTGTTGAACTTCACAATTATAAAATGTTAAACCCCTGCTCTTATAAGCATGTAATTAGTTACACTATGTTCTATCCAAAGACTCTCACCAGGTTCCTAGACCGTTTCCCAAATGGGATCACACGGATTAAACGGAGTGGGGGGGCTTTTCATTCCGGCGTTTCCTGGTGACATGGCAACAGTGTGACAATGGAGCCTGGAAACACGGTTCCTTCAGGGGTTCAATTTACACTTAAATTACACCTTTAATTTTACAAAGAAGTGCTGGAGAGTCCATCAGCTATTCAACGTGCTGTGACGTGCATTTTACCCGACTCATTTTTCTAGCCACTATTAATAATAAATATAAAGAATGTGATCCAAAACAGATCAGAAATAGACACAGTATGATCACAGATGTGCAATATAGTGTGTATACAGTGAATAAACTGCACACAATGAATGATAGCATGTACAATTGCAGGCGCATGAAATCTCCTGTTTAAAAATTCACATCATTTGAAGTGCTGACAAGGTAATGCTTTGTTCGTGCGATGAAATTCAATTAAAAAAGTAAGAGAAAACGATGCAGGAGATGTGCCGAAACTCAAGTCTTAGGATAAAATAGGCTATTTTTGAAAGTGTCTGTTATCATGTGAATGCACATGGCTCTGAAAACCGGCAGCGTTCTGTAATTTGTCACAGAAAAAGTTGAAAAAGCAAAGCGTATACTTTTCAGAACTGAACTGGACAAAATGCTTTTAAAGTTTGAAATGAATAAATAAAATGTGAAATGGTGAAATCTGTTTGTGAAACGTGGACTACCTCATTTGGTTTGCCAAGCAATGGTGTCAGCAGATATACAATAACACTGACCATTGACAGAAAAACTGTTTGGGATATTTTCATTTAAATCCAAAAGAGATTTGAAGGTGTATATGCACAATGGACTAGAGTGTGTCCGGTACTGACCTGTATTTTTCAATTCATCAAAACCAATCTTGATTCCAGTGTGCTTCAATTTTCTAGTGCTGCCTGGTTTGTAATCTCAAATAGTAGAGATGCACCGATACAAAATTTCTCTGGCGGTACTGATAACCCAGGGGCAGATTAACGCTCAGGCATATTGGGCACAAGCCCATGCAGGGCAGCAACGCTACCACCAAGCTACTGAAAATGTAATTAAACAAGTACTGTAGCTTTACTGTAGCGACGCTACTTCCTAAAACTGATAATCAGGCAATAATATTTAAACAGGGAATTACATTGTGCAAAAACAAATAATGTAGTGAATCCAGATCAGTTGTAAGCGGGTGTACACACCAAAGCCTTAAAACACGCCTGAAAATGCCAGGTGGATGCTAAGCGCAGAAAAACATCGAGCGCTGGTGAAAATAAAACACACCAGTGACTGGCTTTTTAGACAGCAACAATTGAGAACATACGCCGGCCGCCGGCGTAAAAGCTTTGGTGTGCCGCCCCCTAACCGTTCTGCAGGAGTGACTGTACTTATGCAGTCACAATTGTTGCTTTCCACCATTTCCTGAACCCCAAACTCATTGTTATGCCACTGCTTAGGTAGACCATATAGAATCTATTTAGCATTCATCGAAGGCTTCAGATGACAAACTGTCCAGCAATCCTTTCCATCAAAGAACTAGATTAATGACTTCAGTTTAAATGCATGGCTGTTCTGACCTATTCCACCTCACCAGACGGCCATCAATAAAATGTGCGTCAGTAAGTGCGTTGTTGTTACCAAACCACAAAGAATGCCTTAAGTTAAAGCGCATTATTTTGATCTCAGATTGAGGACGAGTTTTGTCTTGGCTGGTGGCCTTTGTTTATCACAGTTATAGACCGTGAAGGTTTCCTGCTCGCAAAGACCTTGGGAAGGTGCAGAGTATGTAATATTTATTGCTGAACATTAAAGATAAAGTCAATTATGCAGCTTATTTAATAAGACAACACAAGTATTAAGTATTCATGTTTGGAAAGTCACATAATTACATACAGTGCACAAAAAATTATAATATTTTAGAAGAATAAACAAGATAAGCGAACTAGCAAGCAGGATGCATTCAAAAACATCAATGTCTGTTTAGAGCATCTTTGCACAGAAACACAATAGAAAAAACAGGTAAAATGTGCAGACAGGTGCCATGAAAAGAAAAATGTGTCACTTTAATCTTTAATAAGGTGCATGTGTATTTTACTAGGTGAAGTATGATGGAGTTTTTGAAAAACTGAATGGGATATAGCAAAGAATGAGGTTTGTTGAATGGTGACTACAGTACAGTATGTACTATGTATGTTTCACTGTGTTATTTTCCCCATTCTATCAGGTATGATACAAGCTGACTTATTAAAACATCTTTCTTCCTTACCTCTGACCTCAAACCGCTTGAGTTTGAGTATGTGTTTGGGTGTGTAAGATGTGTGGAGATGTCTGGCCCCGCTGAGACAACAGTAGCTGTGCACTGAGCTGATGATTGATGTGCTTGCTGTAACCCTTCTCACAAAGGGGCTCGCACGGAGCAGCGTTCGGTTTAGTGCTGTATCTGTGAATCTGTGTGAGTGTAAAGCTGAATTTAAGCGTAAACTAAAATCCAGTTCAATAGAATGTCATGTGCATTTTTACTGTTTGGTTGTCCATTTTTCTTTCACAACGATCTACTTCTGTATGGGGCTATGACTCAAATAAGGCCTGCATGTCTCTATCATAATCTGATACCAGAATAGGGCTGGGGACCCCAGGGAACTTGGCCTTTGGGTCAAAAAATACACCCCTTGTCTATATGATATATGACTGTTTTTGGTGTTTGCCAGAGTTTTATTGTATTGTTGTTTGTGCTTTCTAGGTGGTTTGTAGAAATTTTCAGATTGCCAGAAGTTAAAAGAACCAACCCTCCCTAAGGCAACCCTTTGGAAATTAAACAACCTATTTGCAATTTAACCTATATAAAGGTTATATTTTCACAGAATGTTCGGTAACACTTGAAGGGGTGTTCATAAGACTGACATGACACATTCATAATCATGATATGACACATTCTATGAACATGAAGGAGATTTTATGCATGCTAATCTCATTAATTGTCATTCGTTCAATTGTCATTTATAATGCAAAGATGACATTGTTTGAGATTTCAACTTGACATTAACCAATACATCATAACTGACCACTTTTTACCAGTGATACAAATAGAATTTGTCATTAAAATGTCATTAAGTGTTAATACTCTATCATATAGTTTTATAACAGCGTCATGAATATTTTTCTTGACCTCAACTACAGTGGTACAAATATAATACTTTGTCAAAATTTTTTTATAACAACATCATGAATATTCTTCAGTTCATTTTTTTCAAGGTGTCCTCTGTGTGTTTAACAAATAAAATCAATCATTCAATAATAATAATAATAACAACAATTAAAATTGATAAAATTAAATTTTATTGCATTTGGAGACCGATTCACTTCAAATTAAATGAAAATAATGGGTTAACCCACATTACATTAAATAAGTTAAATACATTAAATTAATTCATTAAATGTTTTATTTTAGGGTTTTTTTCTATGTGAGAAAATTTCAGAACCCTCTTTGTGAGGAAGTTTTAATGTTTTTTAATGTATTGTGCACATACATAAAGTTAAGTATTAGCTTTTTATGTGTCTGTGGCATTTTGTTAAGGTATTTTTTTTTTTTACATATTATTAATACTTAATGACATTTAAATGACAGTTTAATGTAATTTTAACCCATAAAGTTTGATAATTATTCCCCTACAGTATGTCGTGTTTATGACAGGTTTATGACAGATTTATGACAATTTATGATGTAGTGGTTTATGTCAAGTTGTCATTACAAAGACAATTCAAACAATGCTATCTTTGCATTAAAATGACATAATTTAACGAATAACACTTAATGACAAGTATCATAAATGTGCATAAAATCTTCTTCATGTCCATGACACATGTCATGTCATGATTATGAAGGTGTCAGGTTAGTCTTATGAACACCCCTTCAAGTAAAGGGTTACCAAATGTTCTTTACATTATGTAGGATGATTTAACAGTAGGCCTACTGTATGTAGAAAACAGTAAATGAAAAAAAAAATGACTTGGGTCGCATACTCCATCTGCCATACAAAAAGGCTGATTTCTTTTCTCTCACTTGTTTTGACAACCGTATAAACTGTGTGTATACATAGAAGAAAAACATGTACTGTAAGCTTCATCATAACTACGAAAAAATATGATACAAACTAATACATAAAATCAAGATAAATGCTGTCCACATACAGCTCACTTCAAAAGATCAATTTGGGAGTTTTATCATGACTTTACCTAACCTCAGACAGGGCACAATGAAAAGCCAGAAAGATCACAGTACCGCAGGACGTTCTAAGATGGAGGGCTCCGTCTTCCCTGATCAAACGTGTTCTCTTGGTATAAGTCAACAACGGCTTTATCGTCTTCACAGAGCAGGTGTTAGGGAGTTGCGTCATGTTTTAACCTAACACATCGAGCTTCAGTCTCCAGCAGCAGTAATGAGGTATGCTGGTACATGCACAAGCCTGGAGGTGTTACCAGTGGCCAGAAGTGTGTGATCTCTTTCTAAGTGTACAGGTTGCTCAACAGTAGCTGTGTGGGTGTTTATTTTTAGAAGTTGTAGTTTTTTTAGATGGTCAACATGCTGATAACTAGTGCATCATTAAAAAACATGCAATATTGTCATTATTAGTGTTTATTTGTACTAAACCATTAAAAACTATGAACTTCACCAATAAGGGTAATGACGGAAGCCAACTGATGTTATATCTCATATGTACATTTTTGCATTTGGCAGACTCTTATCCAACGCAACTATCCAAAGCGGGTCGGCACAGAATCAACACTGGCCGCCACAAATAGATTTTTTATGATTCCCATTTACATTTAAATTGTACTATTTAAAATGTCTTCATTTATTGTAGCAAGCGCTCAGCGCGCCTCCCTCCTCCCTCTCTCGTTGCATGCAGCGCCTCAACAGCGTGCCCCCTCCCCTCTCTCTATGTTGCATGCAGCGCGCCTCTCTCATATAACAGTGATAGTATTTTAACTCTGCATTCCTCCTTGTACTTTCTTTTTCACGTAAACGTCAACAGTCACGGATGTTACTGACAGAGAAGACAGCTGATCGAGTTCATCATGAGTGACTTAACAAAACGTTAGCATAACCACACATACCCGTTCTGGTGTGAGTCTGTATCGGAGCTCTCACCCTACCTATGATGCAGTATGCCCCTGCACGTGTTCTGTAGTAAAAGCAACCATTCTCTCATATTTCTGAATTTGCAACAAATTGTCTGCGCTATACGCGATATACAATAAAACTACCACTCGTATTTAAAATTAAAAAACGCTCATAACGCAACAACACTGATGAGAAGAGCAACATCAGTACGGCCTCAATGTAAATGTATGGGGATTTTTTCAGATGAGGGCGCGTTTTTAGCAGCAGTTAAAAGAACACGCCCAGATTTTGGGAATTTAGCTTATTCACCGTATCCCACAGAGTTAGATAAGTCCATACATACAATTCTCATCTCCGTGCGTGCTGTAACTCTGTCTGACGCAGCCCCCGCTAGCTTAGCTTAGCAAAAAGTCTGGAAGTGAATAGCTCCAGCTAGCAAACTGCTCTCAATAAGTGACAAAATAACGCAAACATTTTCCTATTTGTGTGTTGTGATTTGTATAGTCACACCGTGTACAAATAACAACATGATATGAGACACAGCGAATAACAGTATACAACAGTATACATACTGGGAATTATATTCTCTGAATACGAAGCACTGCTACATGGGCGAAGTGATTTGCTCGCAGAACCCGAGAAGCCTGTGGTGCGGAGCAGAGAGTTCGGTCAGAGTTGTGCAAATCACTCCGCCCAAGTAGCAGTGCTTCATATACAGTAGTTCCCAGTATGTATACTGTTAAAAGATTGCTGTGTCTCATATCATGTTGTTATTTGTACACGGTGTGACTATACAAATCACAACACATAAATAGTAAAAAATGTTCGCGTTATTTTGTCACTTATTGGGAGCAGTTTGCTAGCTGGAGCTATTCACTTCCAGTCTTTGTGCTAAGCTAGCGGGGGCTGCGTCAGACAGAGTTACAGCACGCACAGAGATGAGAAAGGTATGTATGGACTTATCTTACTCTGGGGATACGGTGAATAAGCTAAATTCCCAAAATCTGGGCGTGTTCCTTTAAAGAAAGAGCTGATTGGATTAAACAAGGAGTTACTGGGTCATGTCACTGTGTTTAGTCACTATTTTATAGACAACAGAACAAATAATATGTAAAAATAGCATTCAGTTGTGTTAAAATGCAATATAATATGACAGATCAAAAAGTGAAACCCGACGCAATGACGTCACATATATGCTAATCGGCGTGTTACATCATCACCCCCACAGTCTCTCAAAATCCTGTGGGAAACACTGAAGGTAGTTGTTGTAGTGGTTAGGTTTAGGTATTTGGTTGGGTTAAGGGATGTACAATATGGTCAGTCAATATGTAAGCTAATAAGAAACTAGTTAAAAGTGAGAATTGGTCCCTATACTAAAGTGTTACCGGCATTTGTTATCAGTATGTGTGTCAATGGGTCGAACCTATGACCTTTTGAGATGCTACACTCTGGTTAAGTTATTTTTGACCCATAATGGGTAAATATTGGACAGAACACATGATGGGTTTAAAATTACCCCATGCTTGGATAAAAATGAACTAATGTTGGGTTGATGTTATGCAACCATTGGTTATAACAACCCAGCAACATTGGGTCAACTTGTGTTCTGTCCAATATTTACCCATTATGGGTCAAAAATAACCCATCCATTTTTACAGTGTAAAGCAATGCTCTAGCACTGAGCCATACAGAGGAGCATATACTCAAATATATGATGGTGTATTGTTTATACAGAAAGATATTGGTACTGAACAAAATCTCACAGGTTATTGGAAAATGAAGAAGACTGCATCTTAGAGAATCTTCAGTAAACTTACAGCAGTGCAGCATAGCCAGAGAGTCTCCAGAGTCGAGAACGTCCTCTTATACAACGCGTCAGCTGTCAGGAATCACATCATTCCCACAACCATCAGAGATTAAACAGGAACTGATACTGGGGAGATTTAGAGAACAGCGGGCGTGCTCAACCAAACAACCCATCTTTGTTTTGGTATCATTAAAATGTATCCTCTTTTTCTTATTAGTGTACTTTATACAGGAAATTCATTAAATATAATTGATATGCGCAAGAGCAAAATATTTTAAGTGGTTCACTCATCCCAGTCCAAGAAATGATGCTTTCAAACATTGTTCCCGTGTTACATATCAGTTGTCTTTTTGGTGGTACCAGCCAGATATATTTTGGCAAAAACTAATCTTCAAGAAAATGTCAGAGGAATGAATTCCGTTTCCGATAATTGGTTTTCAACAGCAGAATAAGAAGCAGCCAAGCACTTAAAACTATCTTCAAATGCTACTGGTGTTTCAGCCATTAGAAATCACTGACTGGACTGCAATTGAGAGATAAGATGAATATGAGTATAACCAAAAACAAATCTTTAACACCGTTAATTGCATTTCATTTGCAATGAGGAGTGAAAGTTCTGGGGTTGATTGTACCGTAAGAATATTAAATGTAAGAATAGTAAACTTACTGCTGGTGTTACAAAGACCTTCAGTCTTTAATAAATATTCATCATCTCACCCCACAAACAAATGAAGCAAAGAAAATCTTTACAATAACATCTTACTCCTGCACGGCCACTTGACCTTGAGACAACCTTTTGATTCCACATCTGTTGGATAGCATAGCAAGGGCTGTCTTTCAAAGGAAAAAGCTGGTTTGTATCTGTCAGACATGATGGATACCAGCAATGGAAAGCGGAGAGCCGACTGCATGAAGGACCTAGATTGAAGGTGAATGAATGTCTTTATATAATAGCTGTTCTTCAATTTGAGCTCCTAACAAGAAGGATGAGGCAAAGAACTTGATGTGTCTTTAACTGAGATCATTTTTCTTAAAAACCCACGTGATGTTTTCAAAATCCACAATATGGAGCGTTTTACGGTTAAATGTTTTATCATTCGAGGAGTTGTAATACTGATGGGCAAGGTTTCATAGGTGAAACGATTGACCATAAAACGTACCCAAGGATGGGTGACATCATCACCCTCAGTTTCACACCCCCTAACACGTGCACACACACAACACCGCACGAACACAGACACAGAATGAATCATACATAAAGGTCAGTTACAGTATGGCCATCACCTGCTCGTCTAATGGGGCCTTAATGGAGAACAGCTCATGAAACGTGAGACCCTTTTCACAAAGGAAGTACAGATGCATTCCTCAATACACTTTAACCTTGGACAAACTATGCAATCAATACTCTATGTCCCAGTGCACTCATTTATCTATCAATCCATCCATCATCCAGTCATCCATCCATGTCAGTGTTTTCAGCCGAGAGACTATTACCACAGTTTCTGTACAGTATAACAACAGGATTGGTCAAACTTGCTTTTTAGTAAAAATGTATGTTAACCGATAATAAAAACGTCTAAACAAATTCATAAAATAATGACATTGACATAGAAATATATAGATACAACTATATATACAATATCATAGGCAAAGTTTGGGCAGGGGGGCACTGGGGTCTGGGGGGCAGACAAGAGCAAATTATGATTTTGCCTAAGCTATTAATGAAATAGAAATATGAAAATTTATATTTTATTTGTCTCATCTTAATATTTTAATGGGTAGACTCTGAGTAACTTAAGGCTAAAATATTTTTAATTCATTTAAACCATATTTAAAAAACACACAGTCACACACTTTTACTAATCTCAAAGTATTGTTTGCTGGTAGGTGCACCCCAAGCACAAATGCGAAACTCTGCCTATGGAAATGATAGGTCTGTGCAAAGAAAAAACTTTAACCCATTGCCTTAAAGGTGCAGTGTGTAGATTTTAGCGGCACTATTAGTGGTGAGGTTGGGAATTGCAACCAATGGCTCAGTCTGTTTCTGTCCACTCCCAATAAAAACAGAATGTTGTGCTTTTTGCAAAATTAAGAAAATAAACATGATGCACGTTTTGTTCTCTCTCCCTCAGTGTAGTCCTTTCAGAAATGCGTCAGAAAAATTAACTGTAACTTAACGAATACTTGTCATAGAAACAAAAGATTCATGTCTACATAATGCTTGGAATGTTTACTTTTAACTGATGTAAGTGAAATCGAAAACAAATATTGTATTTCGTTGTTAACTGTATTAGAAAAGGGAGATGTACCATCTTTCTCCTATTACTGCATTATCTATAATGAGCCACGCCCCGCTCCATTGAAGAGAAGAGCAGAGATCATCCATATTCATTAGTCAACTCCACAGTCAATGGAGACTATACGTCTCTGCAGCCATTCAGTGATGTGATGAGTTTTAATCCTGAGTGCTGGAAACATGACATCTACTTGTTTACTCATGACTGTAACTAAAGATATCTCCAGACGCGAGTGTGTGTGCTTCGTCATATTTGACGCACTTTGTGGTATTCTTATAAAAGATGTGATTGCAAACATCACATCTACTTGTTTAGTCTCGCCTGTAAATTAAAGTTATCTCCAGACGCTAATGTTTTCTTTGTGCTTCCGTCAGACGCGTTCGACGGCCAAACACACACACAAACACACAATGCCTCATATTTGACGCACTTTGTATTAAGATGCATCTAAACACATTTAAAACCCTGTTTATTCGTGTATATCTCTGCACAGTAAGTTTATTTAACACAGGATCATGCATAGGAAGGCATTTCACAAACAAACACGTAACAATAATGGCGTCGTCTAAAGGCTCATTATGCAGCTCATTATGCAAGTGTTTTGCTTTTCAGCTGTCAATCACAGATTATTCAAGAGCTTCCAGCCTCCTTGCATATTGCCTTCCTAACCAAAAAGTGACTTTGAAATTGTAAATCAACATATTGTTTTATGTGAATGAGTAAGCAGAATGATTTTCACATCATTTTAAAGAAAAAACTCTAGACTTCTAGATCCTGAAAATTCTTGGGAAAACATGTTTAATATGGGTTTTGTGGACTTAAGCAAATGGTAATAATACAACACAAAACTGGACATCCAATATCATTTCATTGTTTGCATTAAATGCATTTTGCTACACACTCCAGTTTAGTAGGTGGCAGTAATGCGCCAGAACCTGGTTTGATAACCGTCAATAAACACAAAAATAATTAGCTGGTGCTTCACACTCTTCTGAATCCACTTAGGACTGTTTGCCTGAAGCTGTGGATTACAGGTGATAATGGTGTTAATAATATTGAGTTTCTTGGACAGACATCATTTTGCTTCATAACAACTGAATTGTCAAGAGCCGCAAACATGAATAGTATCGACTGTATCTACTTAATTCACAAAGTGATGGCAGTCAAGGTCTTCCATTTTACGAATCACCAAGGTTTCAGTTAAAATCGTTATTGTTCTACTGAAAATAAAAGTCTCTTATATTTTGGACGGCCTGAGGGTAAGTAAATCAATAGCAAATTTTCACTTTTGGGTGAACTATCCCTTTTATGTGTAAGAAACTGAGGGGGAAAGTTCAGTGAGTAGGTAACCATTACAGATCCGAAACCCTCCGGAGAATGCTGAACTGCAGAGATAACAGGAGCTGCAGGAGTGAAAAATCTGCTTCAAAGAGCTCCGCCTCTTTTCATCTGTCATAAACACTCCAGACAAGCAGTGAGGATGCCATGTAACCTCGCTCAAAACAACACATACAACCCACACAATTTTGGCGTGTGTTGTTTGCACTGCAACATGAATTTGATTTTGAAGTTCAAACTCAGAGGTACATTTACATATATGTAATGGTATCCAATGAAAGATGTGAAAATAATGTCACTTTTTTACTCAGCCATCCAATCCTAAACAGCAGACAACTCCGGGCCAGATCCCGAGTCACTGCTGTCTGGGTTTAAAGTGGAGGAGGGGCGGGAGAAATACCACAACAACCAACCGGCGCATCGTACAACAACTAAGAAACCAGAACAGAACATAGCGCTTAGCTGAAGAAATGCTGTCAAGCATCCGCAGTTACAGTAGTGTCCACCTGGCATTCTCAGCTACATTTAAATGCTTTGGTGTGCTAAAAGACTAAGACTCTGTGTGTGTGTGCTTGTGTGTGTGTGTGTGTGTGTGTGTATCTTTGGTAGTAAAGTTATACACTTATTGTATTGTGATCAGTGTTTCCCATACATTGATTTATTAGTGGCGGCTCGCCACAGAATCAACACTGGCCGCCACAAATAGATTTTGTCATGATTCTCATTTACATTTTTATTTGAATATTTAAAATTGCTTAATTTGTTGTTGTTGAAAGCCTCCCTCAATCACTCTCTCTCCCTTTCTCTCATGTTGCATGCAGCGCCGCTCTTGACAGCACCTCTCTCTCACATGACAGTAAAAAGATGGTGGGATTTTCAGTGTGCTTTCCTCTGTGTACTTGCTTTTTCACTTAAAAGGTAACAGTTGCAGATGTTGCTGACAGAAAAGGCGGCTTATCTCTGTAACTGCAACAGTGTTTTCTCTCATATTTCTGAATTTTGAACAAATTGATGAGAAGAGCAACAGCAGTGAAGGCTGCCTGAGACAAACAAGTAATGTAGCCAGAATCACCTCATATATCCGCCCTTCAATGTAATGTATGGTGATTTTGTCAATGTCACGTTTATAAATCAGGATTTTAGCAGCAGGTAAAGAAACAGCTGGTTGGATTAAACACAAAGTATTACTGGGTCGTGTTTAGTCACTATAGTCTGCTTGTTTTATGTCTGAGAACAGAACAGACAGTGTTGGGGAAAGTTACTTTTAAAAGTAATGCATTACAACATTAAGTTACTCCCCAAAAAAGTAACTAATTGCGTTATTTAGTTACTTTTCATGGAAAGTAATACTTGCATTACTTTTACGTTACTTTTGCATTACTTTTTCTTTCAATCCTTGCAGGTGTTTTTATCACTTTTTATCACAAGTTCTGCATTCAGAAATTGTATATTTTCATTGCAAAATGCAAGCTCTGGCCTGTCATCTCCGCCTCTGACTCAAACTGTTTACCCTTAGGTGCGCACGCATAGAGTGTGTAATTCTATGTGACTACATTCAGTTTAATTCAGAACATTATTATTTTGTTAAATCAAATTAATTAACTTAAAAAGTAACTTGCATTACTGAAAAAAAAAACTAAAATATTAATGTGTACATTTATAAAGTAATGTACTGAGCCCCTAAGGTGAGACTGGAGTAAAAAAATCTAAAGTTAATTTTTATGTGCTCACGCAAAACCTTTATGTGCAGATTTTTTTTAAAGTTTAGTTTTGCGAACGCACATGAAACCATCGCGTGTGCACGTGTAACTATCGCATGCGAATGTGAAAGCAATAACGCAAAAATGCAATAATTTCATGTGCGCATGCCATAGTTTCACATGCGCACGTGATAGTTTCACGTGCGCACGCGATAGTTTCACGTGCCCATGCGATAGTTTCACGTGCGCACTCGAAACTAAACTTGATTTAATTTTTGCTTCATGTCCCCTTAGGGGCTCCGTAGTAATGCATTACTCATGACTTCAGAAAAGTAATATTATATGATGTTTTATTAACAAAGTTCGAGAGGAGCACGTTTAAATAATCTGCCAAAATATCTCGTAATTACGACCAGCTGTCAACAATCAGCAATCAGGTGTCCACCAGATCAGCATGAGTGGAAGCCTATATAAACATGCAGCTAACTCTCCCACGTCCTTCGACAGGTCTTAGCATCCCTCCACCACCCCGTCTCCTCACACTTACTTGGTTACTTCCTAACCTGAATACGGGGGGGGGTGTTCTGGGTTCGGGCCTAATACAGACCCTGGAGCCCTCTCTTTGTTGAGGGGTGCTCCGGGCTCGGGCCTAATGCCGAGCTCAGAGCCCTCTCCTCGGACAGCACGCCAAATACGCATATCATTAATTCTATCTGACTTATTTGTAAGTGTGAACTCTTGAATACATAATGCACGTTACTTGTAATGCATTACCCCAACACTGAGAACAGATCATATGAAAAAGTAGCAGTCAATTGTGTTAAAATGCTATATAATGTGCCAGATCAAAGAGTAGAAGTGAAGAGATTTCAGGTACCAACAGACAACACTAAATCAAACGCAAATATGATGCAATAATGTCACCACCGAGTCATCACCGTCACAGTCTTTCAACATACTGTGGAAAACACTGCTGTGCTTATTATATTTTATTGTAAAAAGTTATCACTTATTCAAGTCTACATTCGATCAGTCGAGTCGCACCTTCTGAACACTGCATGCTGAAAACTAAAAACTCTGTCATCATTTACCAAGCGTGCCACAGAAGCCTTGAAAAGTTAAGCCAAAAGTCTCGATCGCCCCCCAGTGACTGGTCCTAGTATAGGTCATAAACCCCGCCTCCCCAATGTTATTCAATGAGACAAACTAAACAATTCAATTACACTTCAATTATATTTTTTCCGAGGCTGGTTTGTTTTTAAAATAAGTTTGTTGAAATAAAGTGACATCATTATTGACAGCTGTGATTGACAGCTATCTGAGCCGAGCGAAGTAGTCACTGAAGCACCAACAGGCTTTTTCTCAGGATCTCCGGAGGACTGAGAAGATTGGAGCTATACATTTCTAAAATCTAAATTTCTATAATTAATATAATTTCACACCAACATAATGGGTTGTTCTGCAGTAGAATGTGTTAACCGATCTGGCATTTTCGATCGATCTTTGAGGTTTTTTTTTTGGTATGTTAAAATTATAAGCTAATCAGCAGACATCAAAATTGGAGCAGATTGGAGGAACGGAGCAGACGGAGTTCACATAGAGCAGGACTCCACTTAAAAATATAGAAACAATGGAGTGTGTGCTTGTGATTTATTATGCACATTCTACGAGGGCAGGGCCTTGATTTCGCAGTTTTACATCCTGCTCAGGACTGATCCCGAAATCACTACTGCGCAGACTTAAGACCCAAGATGTCAGCGCCATATCGGGACACTGGCGGCTTCACTTTTCATCAATGGAAGAAAGCGAACGGGAGGCTTCCATCTTCGTCCATCCATGTCATTTACTCACAACCTCATGATGCTTGGCGCCTAATCATAATTTAAGTAAACAACATATAGTGATGTAGAACAAATTCAAATGCCTCCCGATTTTTGAGACTTTAAGACTGACCACTGCTGTGAAGAGGGAATGCTGTTTAAGGGACAGTTGTGTGGTTTTTAACACGATCCAGAGGGACACTGAAGAAGCTCTAACACGATCCAGGCAACTTTATCTGAAAATTAAAAGACACAGCTTTAAAGCAGGCCACTGAGATCAGATGTTCACTTGTGACACAGACAGACACATCAGCTACAAAGAAATCAGAGTTGACATTTAATCAAGGTCTTAAAAGCCTGGCCTTCTTTATCTGAAACAGACATAATTGATTCACCGTTCTGGATGGACTAAGCTAGATATTGTGAGAATACCAGACGTTAAACACTCGATAGGCAGAGTGACCATTCGAAACCTTTCACATTTAAATGCAGCTCCACGCATCCCTTCGTTCATATTTTTGCTACAGTACAATATCTTTGTGATGACGCCACAATCTCGAGCTCTCGAAAGCGAATCTCTTAAATCTGGCGTTTGCTCTGCTCGATAAATCCTCAACAGTCATGTAGGCCTTACAAATCCAATCACAGCGTTGAATAAAAGAGATTGGCTCTGACTGCCGTTGTTAGTCTTTTGAAAGTGATTGCTTTATCAATAATCATTTGAGCAGGGAAGCCAGCGGAGTAAGACACAAGAGTGGACATATATCCACAGCTGAGGGAAAATAGAGAAAAGAGAAGCCATCTGTATTATTGTTTCACTGCGGCGAGCTGTCATCCTTCAAATCTAATGTCCAGTATGTCTCTCCATTGGAGCAGAGAATTAAACAATGCAGAGCATCAGACCCATTTCACTTTCTTTTGCCCAGGACTCAATGGCGGGATGAGTCGGATGTTGACTTTTTTCTTTCCCCGGCATATTTGTTTATCAAAAATCTATAGTCAGATTCACTGCAAAACGAAAGAGCTAGTGCTGGTAGGGCAAACACTTTTATGAAGGAAATGCCAATGGTTGCAAAGCAGTGAAAGAACATTGCTTTTGGTTTGGCACAAATGAAATGTCACATCAGAGCCACTTTGCTGCTGTCTTGACACTCAGCGTGCAATTTGTTTTCTGTTGGCTGCACACAAGGATCAACGCAGTCGCTGTGCAGTGTAAAAGTCTCTATAAATGGCAAGGATGACAAGGCCAATCACAATCAGCAGGCAAATGGATGTAACGAATAAGACCAATCACATTTCAGTATGCATAATGTCAACATTGTTGGTACAATTTTTTTAATGCCAAACAAGTCAAGGGGACATTATTTCTGTCCACTTTACATGAGTTCTCAGTTCTCTTGTCTGATAGAATGTAGTATTGTATAACGGTCACATGAGATGCAGATTAAACAAATATAATACAGGATTTTCCGTACTATAAGTCGCCCCGAGTATAAGCCGCATCATTTAAAAATGCGTCACGAAGACGAAATAACATACTATATATAAGTCGCAATGGACTACGTTGCATTCATTTAAAATATTATTTCACAAAATCCAAGCCGAAGAACAGACCTTAATCTGGAAAGGCAAGTTATTCAAATAAACGAAAGCACACAGAACAGCAGACTAAATAGGTGTCTGTACGTTAAAGTAATATTATCAGTTATTTACACGATAAACAATAGAACATACCTGGAAGGTTGAATAGGCTAAATTAACCGAACAAGCCAACGAGAATGAAGTCCGCAGGCTTGTCATTCCACATCACTGAATTCATTGAATAACATAAATACAGAAGCAGAATATGGCAGACTCTTGTGGATGTGGACGATAATGTTTTCTCTTACCTCATAAAATTAATTCATACTGACTTCCAAGGCGCACCTGACTATAAGACGCAGCACCAGACAAATTATGAAAAAACATGACTAATAGTCCGAAAAAAATGGTATATCTTTTTTGTTAGCGTTTATTTAGATTTTGTCATTTCAAAAACATTTATTTAACATTCTATGAGTTAATTTTGATGACTTTATTGTTTTAATCAACACATAACCCCCTTGCGATTTACAAACCCTTAGTTTGGGAAACCCTTTTAGGGTCTGTATACACCTGGTATAAAGATGCGTTTTCACAACTGGACAAAGCTAAAGACAGGTGTAAACAGTTTTCGAATTGTTTTGAGCTTGTCCACTTTTGACCAGAGGTAGTCGAAAACAAATTCAACAGGACTTTTTTGTGGTGTAAATGCAGATTTGGTTGAATGTGTTCGAGCAGCCACAAAAGGCTCCGGCTATTTATCTAATAAGATGTACTGAGCACAATGTTTTACATCGTTTTACATGTTTCTGACTTCTAGTGAAAACACACAGTATACAGCTCTATCTTTAGGCTTTTCTATTGATAAAACCAAATAGCTGCTCTACACGTCTTTCACTAGTTTTATTTTGCGAGCATGGGAAAGTTGCAAAAGCTTATTTTATCAAATGCGCTAAATATTAGAGAAAGCTCTTACATATGCATGCACAAAACACTATTCAAGCAGCGGACTTTGACCTGATATTAGTTTGCGTCAATTTACAGTAAACCCGTAATTTCTCCCACACATGTTTAAACGACAGCAGAGGGACTCGCCCACAGTCTCCACAGACCAAAACCCTACTGAAAAATCCAGCATTAGCTGGTAGCTGGTTTTAGCTGGTTTAAGGTGGCAGTAGCTAGTTTAAGCTGGTCCTTCCAGCCTGGCAAAGCTGGTCAAGCTGGTGGGCCAGCTGGTTTTCCAGCATGACCAACTAAGTCCAGCTAGACCAGCTTAAAAAGTGTCCAAAACACAGCTAGACCGGCTCGCTACACCAGCAGGTTTTGTGTACCAAGTGTAAAGGTGAATGTGTCTCTCTCATCCACTTGTGATCCAATTGACGAAAACGCATCGGGTATAAACAGCCTTTTAATGTCAGTGTTATCTGTTTTGCCCCCCTAAAATACTGTGCCATTGACTTTAGGCCAGGTTTTAGATGCAATCAGTCAAAACCATTTGCCATTTAAACAATGTTGCACATGATAACTGCATCAGATAGAGCCCGAAATCTTATTGTCTCATGACTAGTTGTTACTGTACTGTATATGCATGTTTAATCACAGGACATGCAAGAACCAGCGAGATTTTATATTATTGACGTACCACCATACTGTATATAAATTTACCGCACTGATCTCCATGAATATGCAACATATATATCTCTAAATAAGTTAAACATACTGGAGTCTTTGATTTAATTTTAATGATGGATGGATGGGTTTTCGGGGGTTTCGCCATGTTAAGCAAATGACATTTTAAAATAAAATGACTGATGAAATAAAGTCATATACATCTGAGATGGAATTAGGGTGAGTAAATTATGAGAAAATGTCCATATTTGGGTGAACTTACTTTTAAATGATCTACAAAACCAAATTGATTCTGAATGTTAAGCGGATTGGGCTGCTATATTTGCATGAATGTAATTCTCAGGGTTTAGATCAAACCCCTAACCAGAGCATTTGAGGAATATCAGTACAGTGCTGTCTAACAAGCACTTCAAGTTGATTCCCATTGGTCCATTCTGCAAGTAATGTTATGCTCAGCGCTAAGCAGTAAAAATGAAAACAGAAACGGGCTAGATGGATGCAAATGTACTCACAAATACAGTAACAGATGAAAAAAATGAAATAGAGAGAGCCTTTTCCTTGCATTTATTTAGCAACATGTGCATCGCACCGATAAGGAACATCATTCCTCTAGCTCATTAATCTAGTCGAAACGGCAACCTGCCGTTTTGTATTGTAAACCACCACCCACCCACACCACCATCTTCACTCAACTAAACTGTTTACATAAGCACATACCTGACTTCCCTCATTACATCAGGAGACGGGCTGAGCTACAGTACTGTATGTTCTCTCTCTCTCTCTCTCTCTCTCTCTCTCTCTCTCTCTCTCTCTCTCTCTCTCTCTCTCTCTCTATCTCTCTCTTCTCTGTGCATTCCCACATAGCAACTTAAAATCTTGATCGTGAGACCTAATAAAACAGAATCTGTATTCTACAGTTTAATCTGTCCCATAATGATATAGCACACAGTCAAGAGGAGTGCATCGTATTTCCCCAATAAATATGCCAGACCTGTGTGATTACGACAGAAAAAGATTAGGTGGTCTACAGATTGTAACATCTGTCTCACTGAGAAACATCAATGGACACTTTCATTAAAACCCAGCTGTAGGCAACGGTAAAAATGGCACAGAGACGGTGCCGTAGCACTTTCCGCAGAGAAAGTATTTGAATAATTACATCTATTTGTATTTGATATCTGTTGGAAATAATCTTTAGAGTAGATGTTTATAAAATGCGAATGTCATTTGGTAAAAATTATAAATAGCTTCGGAATAACATGGAGATTGACCATTTTGTATGTGAAAAGTCACACATAAAAAAAACATGTAAATTGATTGTAATGTAATATTACCAAAGATGGCTTTTCACGGTTGAGGAAAAAATGACAGATTAGCTGAGAATGTGTGTGTAAATTACATTGAAATTTTTTATTGTAAAAAAGTTTACTGTAAACTTTTACTGTAAACTGTAAACTTTGATAGGCATGCGCGAGTATAACCAAAACAACAATGGCAGCCTACAGGACTGTGGTTGTGCTGCTTGAGTTTAGGAACGCTTCTCCAAAATAGTTTACAACACTGGCTTTATAGTCTTGGGTCATTTGTAGTAATAAACTTACAGTACCTTTTCTAAAGTCCATCTAAACAAAACTGCTCAATACTTTCCCTGCCTTGATTGTTTGTATTTATGGCTCTGTAAGGCTGCTTTACAAAGTAACATCGCCAGCTTAGTCAGATAGTGTCTCCTTCAAAATGCAAAATATATGCTAGCAGCCAATGTTAATCGATAATGATTTGGGACAAATATGATGTTATTTAAAGTGAAACTATGTGAGTGGCGCTCTGTGGCGCAACAGGGATTTGAGTCGTAGCTGGGCGCCGGTGTGCGTATACTCATAGAGAAAAATGTGTTAAATTTTTTAGAACGGCACGGTGCTGAGCTGCGTGTCCGGTGTGCGACCGACTGACGTGACGTTTTTCTTGCATTGGAATTGTGTATTTTGTATTAGGTTTGTCACTTCCTGTTGTTGTCATGTTTCTATGGTATTGAAGTCTTTTTTGATACCCTGCTCTAATATTCTCCAGGTGTGTCTTTTAACCCTTGATTGTCTTTAGTTTATACACCGGTGTTTGCTATTGTCAAGCTTTGTTCATGTCTGTCCACTGTTTGATGAGTCTTGTGTCTTATAAATGGTTATGTCATGCCAAGTTTAGTCAGTGTTCAAATTGAGGGGGGCTGAGGTGGTCCCGTACCTTCTATTAGCATCAGGGCCGCCTTAACCCAATGTGAGGCCCTGGGGCTGAGATGTTTTGGAGGCCCCCCATACCCTCAATTTATAGTCTCATTTTTAAAAAAAATAAGTGTAATATCTAGGTAATCTACATCACAAAATGCATTAGTTTCTTTCAATACATACAACAGTGAGTTTTCCCTCTTTGACCCAGAAAACACCATAATATCATTATTAACATATCACTGAGCCCACTTGAGCATAAACACAAGACACTTTATTTAACAACCACACACAGCAACTTGTGGTGAAAATAAAACCAAAATGTGTGAGAGTATATATGTTTATAAGCTTTGTAGTTTTTGGAATATACAAATTTGCAGAAAATTGCCACACTAACTAAATGCTCACCACAGTTTTAAAAATATAAGAAGTTAAAGTTAGTTTTAAAGTGAAAATGCATTAATGTTAACAAAAGATACGTCTTTATAGACAGAATCTTGTTTTTTAATCAGTTATTTATTTTGTAGGCTATTGAAGATATAGTATGCATTGTATTTAGTATTTATGCATACTACGCATGTAAAACGAACACGTATGAATATGCACAAAACCGACAGGGATACCTGTATATAAGATCTTTAGATAAGGAGATTATAAATATGAATGGTGCTATCAGGGGATGATCATTTGAGATGGTCTTGTCGCGCTTTGACTTGCACATGTACCGTTGCGTCGTCTTTCTAAACCAACAGATGTGTACTGTGAACTAACATCGCGTCAAACTACATCGCTCCGGCTGCGCACGCGTCACTGATATAAACGCGAGTAATGTGAGGCCCTGGGGCGAGTAAACTTAAACTTTATAACAACGAACAGCATTAATATGTTCGGGAACTCCTTTCTTTATTTGGCGGCCGCGGCACAGTATCTTGCGCACAGTTGGAGAGACTTCTGCATGCCAGAGACTCAATACAGCTGCACGAGCACAGAGAGATCGGGCGCGCGCTCGAAAGAGAGAGAGCGGGCGCGCGCGCGAAAGAGAGAGAGACCTGCAGTGCTTATTATGAAATTTCAGAAATTACTCTTTCATTTGATGGTGGATTATTTCCTGTTTCTCTGTCACACTCAGTCTAACATGCAGGAATGCCAAGTTGACAACGCGCACTTAATTACATTACGCGGAATAGAAAAATCTGTTACGTCTGATATTTTATTTCAAGGTAAGTTACCACGGACCAATCAGCAGCCATGTAACGTGCAGTTAGAGTGATTGACAGATAACCTGACAAGTTACAAAACAATATAAACGTGAACTTGGGAGGCCCCTGAACTTGGGAGGCCCCTGGGCTTCAGCCCAGGTAAGCCCGTGCATTAAGGCGGCCTTGATTAGCATTGAGGAACCCCCTATAAATCACAAAAATAAAAATTACGGGGGTCCCCTGGTTTTTATTCAAATTAAAATACCACATGAATTTAAAATTCTTGTGATACGCTGCCATAAACCGATACTGTCCATTATTTGTCCCAATTTCACAATGACCTAATCCAAAAGATTTCTTTTTAAAATAAGTTTAAACTCTCAAGTGTGTGTCATGCTGTTTTCTGAGAGTATTGACAAATTGTTAGATTTAGGATTGAGTTTGTAGCTTTTAAAATGAGTGTACAGTAATTTGAGGGGGGAAAATTGGTAAGGGTTTGAGTTAAGGGTAATTTGGGGTTAATTGATTAAAACGTTGATCCAGGACCAAAAAATGTTGATCTAGGATCACATCTTACTTTGGGATGATTGGCTAGGGGACCCCATACCCTCATAATCTTTATAATATTTCGAACACTGAGTCAAGTCAAGCCTTTGTTTGTATATTTGTTTGTTATAAAGTTAACTCTTTCCCCGCTATTGACGAGTTATCTCATCAATTAAGAGACAACATTTGCATAAAAAAGTGTTCATGATTAGGTTTTATGTAAATCTGTAATACCCCGATTATCCACTAGATGTGCACTTACCCAATTTATAAAAAACTGAAGCAAAAAATATATATTTACAATTTTAAACTCTGTGTATGTTTTGATAATCGTTCTGAATGTGATCTCTGACAAAATTCCTTCACAAAAATGCAATTATTTAAGCTTTTTGCTAATAAATTTGTATTTTTTTTTTTTTTTTTAGAAAAATACCCATATTTAAGAGTTTATAATAAGCAGATAAAAAATATAGATAGGATGAAAAAATCCAATTTTGTTTGTTTGTTTATTGTTTGTTTGAAAGCGGAGGGTCTGTTCTTTCATTTGATATATTTATGTGTTTATATATTTTTAGAAGAAAGAAAAATTTCCTGGAAGGCAATTTGTGAAACTTTTGTGAAAATCACAAAAAAGCTGGCGGGCAACTTTTCGAAAAATGGCTGGTGGGGAATGAGTTAATAAAGCTGCACATCACCTGATGGTAAATGTTTGTGGCAGGTTTGAAGTGATCATCTGTGCGACCTGTGAAGGTTTAACTGTTTGTAATGCCTAATCAAACTGGGCCCCATCGTTTGTTTGTTATACTTTCCCTATCGTAATTAAAATAATTATAATTATTATAATTATTTGTTTACCGTAAAGCCCCATTCTCTTGATGTGAAGTGCAATTCCTCTGAATGATGGTCATTAAAATCATTTTAATCACTTTAGAACCAAACCTCCCCAGTTTTCACTCATCATTTCCTCCAGAGGGAGAGATGTAATTCAATTAAGAATTTATTAACATCTCTGCTCTTTGTCCTTTGTTAATGAGTGGCTAATAAGGGCACTTTGGACTCTGTGAGGCCTAAATGGGCCAGTCATAAATATTGCATTAATATGCAGTTAGACTGCCACTAAAGGCTCCTCTAAATGGGGATGAATTCAGGCTGTGTGAAACTCACTCTAAATGGGCCTTTATTTCTTCTGGGTTCGGGCAATGCATTTTCACATTGATTCTCAGCACAGAAACGGATTGCTTAGACAGTTATGCTTTTGTTTTTTTGCAACGCCAGTGATGTTGTTTCATATAATCAGATTCCGAAGTAAGAAAGGAGACAATTAATCTTTTCTCAACGTTCGGCTGGCTTACGTTTTGACAGGCGAGGCAGTGTCACCCCACAGAACTCTTCCTTCCTTGTTGGATTCTCGACAGCTTATAAAAATCATCTTTTATGGCATTAATATCTCTATGAATAATTCAGCATGAGAAAATTAGACACGGGGCGAAGAAAATGTTAGATAGAACAAAATTAGACAATAAATCCCATAATATACGCAGTTAAATGTGAAAAATAACAATACCTAATCTTACCAATGCGTTTTCCACACAGCATCTGGTTTTGTGCCACAGCAATAACAGTTCAAATTAACTTTGTGGTACTGAACAATACAATTACAGTAACATGAAACTAAATGAGCAAATAGCTGATGTTAACTTCTACTCAACATGTGAGCATTCCTGTCAGAATTGTTCATTAAATGCTGTGCGCTGGAGTTGAAAGTAAGCCGCAATCAAAGTAACGCAATTATGTGCCGAAGAATAAATGCGACACAGTGGAGTGGTTGTGAAGGGCCCTAGAGAGGCATTATTTAATAATAAAACTAAAAATGAGTGAGGTGAAGAAAGAAGTGTACAAAAATGAGAAAAGCATATGCACGGAGGAGCACTTTCAGGGGTGAGAGCCTGGACTTTATAATGACACCTGCAGACCTCTTCCTATGCTTTGATGGAAATTTATGGCATTGGTGATGAGGTGCAGAAGGTCTCAGGTGTGAATCAAGTTTCATCTCGAGTGTTCCTGCATCTTTTTCTGGAGAGATGCAATCACATACATTATTAAGATTTAAAGTGAAAAAGCCCCCAAAATTTAAAAACAGTATTTGAATTTCAAATTAAATGCAAACTAAATTTGAATTTAATAGAGTGGAATACAATGAAAAGAAATTCACAACCTTGATATTGATTATATTAATATTTTTTAAAATGACACATTTTGAATAATGAATATAGCCTCAGATGTCACGGTACATAAGGCACATTTAACTGGAGTACATTTTATAAGCCTTTACTTTGTGAACCATGGTGAATGAACACTGAGGCTATTTACCTCATAAGTAAGATAAGGAACATTAAATATTGATTGAAATATTTTATTTGCTCATTTTTAACGAATGCAGACCTTCCACAAGGAAAACCTGCTTACTTTCGATTTGAAAATCGAAAGACAACATGTTTATATGTCACGCACATACAATTTGCTTTAATTATTTGTAAATACACTCACCTAAAGGATTATTAGGAACACCTGTTCAATTTCTCATTAATGCAATTATTAAATCAACCAGGGTTTACAAAGAATGGTGTGAAAAGGGAAAAACATCCAGAATGCGGTAGTCCTGTGGGCGAAAATACCTTGTTGATGCTAGAGGTCAGAGGAGAATGGGCCGACTGATTCAAGCTGATAGAAGAGCAACTTTGACTGAAATAACCAATCATTACAACAGAGGTATGCAGCAAAGCATTTGTTAAACCACAACATGCACAACCTTGAGGTGGATGGGCTCCAACAGCAAAAGACCCCACCTGGTACCACTCATCTCCACTACAAATAGTAAAAAGAGGCTACAATTTGCACAAGCTCACCAAAATTGGACAGTTGAGGACTGGAAAAATGTTGAGTCTTGATTTCTGTTGAGACATTCAGATGGTAGAGTCAGAATTTGGCGTAAACAGAATGAGAACATGGATCCATCATGCCTTGTTACCACTGTGCAGGCTGATGGTGGTGGCGTACAGGGTTCTAAATGAACTTTTTTGACCACCAGCCAAAGTGGCTGGTAACTTTCTAAAGTTACCAGCCAATCAGCATTTCCACTAGCCAAATTTTTTCCGGTGAAAATAAGAGAAATGATGAGTGCCACTGAATGCAACAATGATTTGTTTTTTCCTTCGCGTGCATGCGACAATCCTGACAAAACATGACAACATTTTTGTGATGAAACATAAGCTTCCTTCATTTCTCTGTTGATAGACACTGGGGCACAGGCCCCCCATTTTTTGCTGACTTTTTTTGAAAGCCTGCTGTGTGCAAGAAGTGTGCAACACTTCTATACAATGTCCTTTACTTAACCCACTATTGTACAGTGCAACGGGTACTGCGAAAGATAAATATGTATTTAAAAATATTTAAGTATAATCTTCATCATACCTAACATTATTATCATATTTGGAGGCATAAATGGCATAAAATGTTTGGTAATAATGACAGCAGAGAAATATTTTCTAAATTATACAATGATAGCAATGATTAATGACTTATTTTTACAAGAATATTTTAAGAAACCAGACTTTATATGACTGCTATACTAAATAATCTCAGTCACAGTTACTGCTAACTGTTTATGTAGTGTCCTAGAGTTAAATATTAGTAAACTAAATATTAATTTCATATCTGAAAATACAGAACAGTATAACACATACATCTGTTGATTTTCTCAGCAACATTGCAATTCAAAAGACTTGACAAAAGGTTTTCCTGAGATTTTTCCTCTAATATTTGAGAACTGACTGAGTGAGGATGTAGTTTGTCTTACCTCCCTTAAAAACTCATCATCTCTCTGTTCTGCTTCCCTTTCCCTGCTTTGCACAAATCATTTCTGATGTCCATCTACAGAAGCCAATAATGATCGAGTCAAAATAAGATTATCATTATTATTTAGAAACGTACTTCTCGTCATGTTTTCATAATTACTCATTTGCGTGGCGTCCCATTTGGATGCAGTTGCGCGCGCGGATGAACGCAAAGACGCGCGTGGACATGGATACATGCGTGAACGCGTCAGTGCGACGCTTCGTCGCTTTACAAGCGTAAATTGGGTAAATACATTGCATATAGATCTGAATACACTAGTTAACTGCTAAAATTTAAACTTGAGATTTACACCTGGGCACAAAAGATTTACACCGGGGCACGTGCCTCAGTAAAGGGGTGTGGTGACACCGCTGTCTTTTAGTCTATCCTCCCTGCTCTCCCGTTCGTTCTCCTTCTTCCGTTTGTTTTCTGGTGGACGCACTCCGTTCGTTTCCATGGTTTCTCGCGCTGGTTTCGCTGCAAACTGCGCGCAGCCAATGGGCGTATGAAACATTATCACGTAGCATTACGGCACAGTGTTTATGGGAAATGTAGGAAGTACTGCCAGAGGGATAAATGTTCGAGAACGGAGCTTTATGTATCATGCTTGCAGTGCCTCATGCATCACCGGCCAAAGTGGCTAGTAAGTTTTTATTAATACCCGCCAAAATGAATTTTAACCCACATTTGGCGGGTTGGCGGGTGTTAATTTAGAACCCTGGTGGCGTAATGGTGTGGGGGATGTTTTCTTGGAACACTTCAGGCCACTTAGTGCCAATTGGGCATCTTTTAAATGCCACGGCCTACTTGAGCATTGTTTCTGACCCTGTCCATCCCTTTTTGACCACCATGTACCCATCTTCTGGTGGCTACTTCCAGCAGGATAATGCACCATGTCACAAATCTCAAATCATTTCAAATTGGTTTCTTGAACATGACAATGAGTTCACTATACTAAAATGGCACCCACAGTCACCAGATCTCAACCCAATAAAGAATCTTTGGGATGTGGTGGAATGGGAGCTTCATGCCCTGGATGTGCATCCCACAAATCTCCATCAACATAAGATACTGTCCTATCAATAAGGGCCAACATTTCTAAAGAATGCTTTCAGTTCCTTGTTGAATTAATGCCACGAAGAATTAAGGCAGTTCTGAAGGCAATAGCGGGTCAAACACAGTATTAGTATGGTGTTCCTAATAATCCTTTAGGTGAGTGTATATTGCCATGTATGGTTTTAGAAGACGTATTTATATTCAATTTTTGTGTAATATTAACCCTGGAGAACCCAAGAAGAAATTTGACCCTGTGGGTTCTCCAGGGTTAATCTGTACCTGTCAAAATGATCTGCAGCATCCGGGTTACCGTGTGTTATTAGTTTGAGCGACGTTATCTGTTAATAACAAACCAAATGTCGCACCTGGCCAATCAGAATCAAGCATTCCAACGAGCCGTGTAATACATTTCTTTAAAATTCCTCAAAGTTGAATACAATTTCTGTCCTATATAGTGTGGCCAAGTCAAGTTCATGAATCAGTTGTTTGCCAATTTTAAATGTTGAATTACTCTCGGAAAAGTACTTTTTGTGTAGTGTAGTATCGGCGCTGGGGTAAGGGCCAAACCTTCACGGTAAATGAGTTTAGACAAATAAATGAAGCATGCAATCTACTCACGTCCTGTGGATGAGCAAGAATAATCTTATTGTTGGAACCCCATCACCAAATAACTGATAATAAAGGTTGCTTTTGACAAGGGATACCAAAGCTAATTTAAAATTGTAATTTTCTTTGCTCTATCTACCCGTAACCTCTCGGGTAATTTTCTTTTCTCTTCCATTGACCTTTTTGTGGTGTTGCTAATGAGAACATAATACAAAGTGAAATCATATTAGTACGCAGAGGGGAAGAAGCACACACAAGACGAAAAACAGTTCTTTACGAATTTGCCTAACAATTTCTTTAAAACAAACTATTTAGGCACCAATATTGTGGATATCAATGGTTGAACATGGGTTCAAATGTTTTGATACACGTAGAGTCACACTGTTCACACTTTCCTTAACAATTAATGTATGGATGGCTTGCAATTACAGTTTTTGGAATTCAACAAATCTATACAAAACAGTTATGCAAACCATGTCCTGGTGTAAAATAAGTTCTGTGAGAGCATGTTAAAAAAATACTAGACAATATGGATGAAAAGACATGTGCTGTAAATCTAAGAATGTGTTCTCTGTAGAATGATCTTTAGGTGATCCTTCAGAACTGTAGATATTTTAAGCATTCGTGTTGGATGGGTAACAAATGTTACTTGCAGATAGGCGTGAGAAGGTCATCATGGATTAAACCTTCAAAACATGTTGACACGTTAGGCTTTTTGAAGTATGTGTTGGTGATCTTGGGATTCCTAAAAGACCTAATCACCTTTTTCATCTTTGTTGCATCAGAATAAGACATTGACCTGGGGTGTTCCTGTTTTCTCTAACACGATGTTGTTGAGGAATGCAGGATGAAGCAAAAGTTTCAAAGAGTTGAACTCAAAGTTAGCTCAGATTTTTTGTTATGCTTATAATATTTAAATTGTTTGTATACACATATATTAAAGGGACCAATTGTCCCCATTTTGAGGTCCCATTAGGGAACAAGCTTATAAATCAAACAGAATGATTTTTATTGAAAATATAAGGTAGCAGACAGTTTTATGTGATGGTTGAGGTTAGGGGAAGGAAACAGAATATACAGTTTGTACAGTATAAAAACCATAATGTCTATGGCATGTGTGTGAGAGAGAGAGAGAGAGAGAGAGAGAGAGAGAGAGAGAGAGAGAGAAAACATGAAGGGAGATAGCATGATTGATAAATATGGACCATGCCGGACCCTCTTTTGTGGAAGTGACAGGTAGAATGAGATGTGTCCTTGCAATCGGAGGCATTTTAACAGTGATAAATACGCGGCACAATGTCACATTCTGACACATCAATAAAGAGCTTTAACGGCAGCTGTGAAATTGTGAACCCAGGTGAAAGCCGGGGATGGCCATGGGCAATTTCTACTGGCAGCTATGCTAAGCAAATCACAGAAACAGCTCATTGTATTTCATATTTTTTTCCACCACACAATCCTCTCTCAAATGATGTCCATCTCTATCCTCAAAAGTAATGTGGTAGATGAAACAATAAAGGTTTATAATGAGTGGTTTTGATGAACAGAAGAGCAGAGTGATGCAAGAAAGTTTCTTTATTAACAATCCATTCATGTATCTACGGAGCACTATATGTGAATAATCTTACTACACTACTTAAAGGTGTGGGACTTTTAGAGGGATCTCTTGATAGAAATGCAATATAATATACATAACTATAATATCAGTGGTGTATAAAGACCTTACATGATGAACTGTATTGCTTTCATTAGCTTAGAATGAGCTGTTTTATCTACATACACCGCGATCCCTCTTACATGGAAGTCGCCGTTATGTTTCTACAGTAGCCCTAAATAGACAAACTGATCTATAGAGTGTATTTTTATCAATACGTTGTCTCAGACAATGACGTGTTGGTGGCGGCTACCATAGCTTTTCGATGTGTTTCGAAAAAGGGGGTGAGGTGTGGACTGAACCATTGGTTCTCAACCCTAGATGTTGCTAAACATGTACACATTGGACATTGAAGCCCCACATACTGCTGCTACTTATTTACAATTAATTCATTATGATGAATACACAAATAAGGTTATTTTGTATCTCTAGCTGTCACTGTGGCGATACACTTTCAAATAGTACACATTTGGACTTAAAGGGATAGTTCGGCCAAAAATGATATTAAACCCATGTTTAACTCACCCCCAAGCTGTCCGAGTTGCATATGTCAATCGTTTTTCAGACAAACACATTTTCGGATATTTTATAAAATGTTTTAGATCTTTCAGTTGATTAAATGTAATGTTACGGGGTCCACCCATAGTCCACGACCTTCAAGTCCAAAAAAAGTGCGTCCATCCTACACAAATTAAATCCAAACGGCTCCAGGATGATAAACAAAGGTCTTCTGAGGGTAATCTGGGCGGTGTTGTTGTAGAAATATCCATATTTAAAACTTTATTAACGAAAATAAATACCTTCCGATAGCGCCGCCATCTTAGACTCCTCTGTATTCAGGAGAGAGTATTAGCGTAGTGTACGCACTTTTCTTAGTGACGTATGACAAATTCGGAGGGCGGGGGCACAGAGCAGCAGCAGAGTAGCCTCCGTAGGCTGCGTAAGCTCTCATCCTGAATGCGGACGCGACTAAGATGGCGGCGCTACCGGAAGGTATTTATTTTCGTTAATAAAGTTTTAAATATGGATATTTCTACAACAACACCGCGCGGATTACCCTCAGAAGACCTTTGTTTATCATCCTGGAGCCGTTTGGATTTAATTTGTGAAGGATGGATGCACTTTTTTTGGACTTGAAGGTCGTGGACTATGGGTGGACCCCGTAACATTACATTTAATCAACTGAAAGATCTAAAACATTTTCTAAAATATCCGAAAATGTGTTTGTCTGACAAACGATGGACATATGCAACTCGGACAGCTTGGGGGTGAGTAAATCATGGGTTTAATATAATTTTTGGCCGAAGTATCTCTTTAAAGAGCCCATATTAGTACCCAGTGAATTGTACATGGTGTTCTGTACTCTGTACGCGTGACAGTTCAGCTTTGACTTGATTTACGTAAGCATAAGTAATTCAAAAGGACCTTAATGGATTTTTAGGTGAAACAAAATGTCATGCTGATAATACATTGTCAGGAATGACTGCATTATAAAAGAGCAAAAACCAGACATCTATTATCCACACATCAGCTGAGAAGAAAAGATACATTTTCATAACGAATTTCGTTAAATGTAAAGACTCAAATCAGATTCATTATTCATTATTTCATAATAATTATTACTTTACCAGCTTCATCTGTCTACCTAAAGACATAGAACATTTAAGCAACAGATACAAGTTCATGTACTCAGCAGCCTTTTAAGAAAATATTGTTTAAATGCCAGATTCATATACATTTTCTTTTAATACTAAATATCAAACACTATTTTTTAAATGTTATAAAGAAAACCAATAGGAAAGGTATGTTGATAGCAAGCCGGCAGCTGATAAAGTGTGTCAACAGCTGCTCTGTATTCCAGTCAGTCAAGTATTCCCTGTATCCAACACAGCCTCTCTGCCAGTCCACACAAAAGCTACTTCATTTTTGTCATCTAGATTTAGCTTTTTAAACAATTCTACAGGTAAATTCAAAAACATGCATACACAGTACATTATGGTTTTCTGTGATTTGTATCAGATGTGTCAGATAGATACTATACATTTGTCTAAATGTCCATTTTTATCAACTCATATCATGCATTCTTCTAAAAACAAATATGTACTGAAACAACATGAGAAATTCAACAGATGAGGGAATGCATTTTGAATGGATCATTTGAATATTAATGATGAAAATGCCAGACTGGGTCCAAATAAATGGATTAAAATGAATGTATTCAGGGAAAATCAAACAGCGGTGCTTAAACCGAGCTGTAGTTTAGAAATACAATCCAAATGTCAGGATGGTGAATATTTTTTTTAATCTACATCCTGAATCCTGAATTAAACCTGGATTGATCCTGTTTTACTGCAACATCCACATCGGCCTTTTTTAACCAATGCAAAGGTCAAACAAGTCAACTTGAGTAGAGGGAAATGTTTTTATGCATTTTGGATGCATTTTCTATGCATTTTTGCATAATTAACTATACTCATGAATATCAGTCATTTTGAGTTATCCACAGTTTTTAAACTTTCCAACGATGTGTAACACATGGAAATCCGATAAGATTTTGAGAAGTTGTGGCCATTTGAATGTAACACATTCAAGAAGCAGAAAGCCGAGAAAATAGAGACGGAAAGTTAACAATAGGCACAAGAGAGACAATAGGGCTCATTTACATCTCATTTAGCTAATACCCCATGTAAAGCCGTTTTGAGATACAGATGTTCTAGCATCATATGTAGTATTTTATGATAGAAGTCCGGATGACAACATGCAAAAATAAACAGGACTTTTTACCTTTGTGTTGATCACAAGTCGAATCCAATCTGTTTCAGATGTGTGAAACATCCAATGACCTTTTTTGTCCAAAAATGCATATAATCCGTGAAATATAGATATATAGTCTATTGTTCACATCAGATTTCGCATGAACGTCTGGTAATAGAATATAATATACAATCTGAGGACTATTTACATCGTAACATGTAAGGCTATATGAGATTACACTCCGGTACGTTCCGTTAAACACATGAACCCGCCTTCAAAGTTTGTATTTTAAATAGGGAGGTAGTATAATAGATAATCCAAACAGCGCCGTCGAACGTGACGTCCTTTAGGGATGTAACCAAACGCTCACTCTTTATTCCATCAGCAAATTACTTCATGGAAAATATTGATAGACAAAACATGTAGCCAATTATTTAACGAATTCAACGATCTCTGTGTGACTTTTTTTGTTTGTGTTTGACTTCATGCTGCGCTGCAAGAACTGACAGACAGATGACGTCAAAGTACCGCGATAGCAAGTCGAAATTAAACTACTCCGTAAGATTTCTTGAAGAGCTCTCGCGGTACTTTGACGTCATCCGACTGCAGCGCCGCGTAAAGTCGAACAAACCAGTGACGTGGCTGACTTACGACACAGCAGGTCAGCCGTGTTACTACAGTCACGTGACACAACAGACGCGGTAGAGAAGACAATGCTGAATAAAGTTGTAATTCTTGCTTTTTTTGGACCCAACTGCATTTTCGATGTTTTAACACATTCTTACTGACCCACTGATTTCACATGGACTACTTTGATGATGTTTTTATTACCTTTCTGGACATGGAAACCGTACACAGATTTTCAATGGAGGAGACATAAAACTCTCGGAAATCTAACGTTAAAACATCTTAAACTGTGTTCCGAAGATGAACAGAGGTCTTACGAGTTTAGAACAACATAATGGTGAGTCATTAATGACATTATTTTCATTTTTGGGCGAACTATCCCTATTAATTAGCCACGCTGTTCTCTTTGGGGGCGGGGGCAAAAACAAAAGTCGCTTATCCAGTATGTAAATACACACAGACTATGACACCCCCCGCTGCACGCTAGAATCTCCGGAAAAACAAGCTGATTTCAACCGCAAAATGTACGCTTTTAAATATACAAAAACGGCTATCTCAAACATGGAGAGGCTTCTTCGTGATCTCAACTAACAGATTCTGCAAAAAAACGAAAATCACAAATTTTGAAAAAAAAACCTTTCTTTCTCATTATCTCGAAAGTTGTGCTGCCGACTTGTGTCACTGGTTTCCGTGACGGGTCACAATTTTGCCTGAAGTAGCACCCGAATCTCTACACATGAATGCGAGCATTGAGAACAGTGTTTGTGTACACAGAGTTTACTACAAGAAAGGTTTTGTACAACTGACTTTGGCTGTTATGGTGTCTGCTCGCCGTCTTTGCCAGACATAAAGAATCGATTTCCGAATGCAATGAATGAATCTCATATGAGGGTCCTTTTTCAACTAGAAGGTCAATATTGTTTTTCACTTGTGACAAAACAACGAATTATCTGTGCATTTTTATGGAACTTTGATTTAGGAGCTATCCATCTTTACTCTCCTCTCTCCTTACGTTGCAGTGCGGAGATTGATACATCTTGACTGGCAAGATGGCGGCAAGCGGACACCAAAACAAAAAGTCAGTTGTTCAAAACCTTCTTTTTAGTAAACTCTGTGGACACAAACAATGTTTTCAATGCTCGAGTTCACGTGAAGAGACACAGGTGATACTTCGAGCTAAGTAATATGTTGTGTCGAGCCTTCTTAGTGTTGTAAAAATAGTGATTTTGATGCTCACAAAATATTGAAGGCAAAGCTTCTATTTCTTTTGCGATCACTTCAGGTACTCAAAATGGCGGAAGACAAGTTTGAGATGGGAGTGATGTCACCTGATATTCATAAATAGGCTTGTGTGAGTATAACCAAAGCAACAATAGTGACCTTCAGGACTGTGTGTTGTTTATTTACACTTCTCCGAAAAAGATAACTAAACTTTGCCCCTTTATAGTCCTCATTGTTAATTTAAAGAAAACTGAATGATGCTTTCACCATATTAATTGTTTGTATTTATCGCTCTGTAGAATAGTATGTACTGTATGTGCAGGCTTGTATTTCTTTACAAGGTAACACCGCCATCCACTGGCCTGGCATGCATAATACAGCGTATTTAGTCGCCTTTGCTGATCCTTGTAGTGCAACTTTTCAGTTTTTCACTAAATCAGTGTTGTGTAAACAAAGCTTTAGAGTTTACAACCACCACATAATGACACTTCTCTGTGACAATTTTAACTCCCTGTGTTTGCCAAAGTGTATGTTGACTAGACAAAATGTCAATTGGCAGCATTTTAAAGACTCATTAGTTTGCCATAAATTAGTTTTACACATTGAAAAACCATTAACTGTCAAAGGGGGTTTAAAAGCTATTGATTTATAAAGTATACAGTTGTAGGTCCCTTAAATAATGCTTGTTCTTCTTCTATCATAAATACTCACAAATGCATCTAAGCAGATTTTCAATACCTTACCACTAGCATAAAAAACGACATGGGAACAAATTCTGTGAAATTTTGATTGAGGTTCGCAAAACAGTGCTGAATCAAAGCGTATTCACAGCAAGCTTTAGCAACAAATAAACTGCAATTGCCAGGGGACCTGAAATTTGATGGTAGGTATTCATCTGCATCAACACATTGAGTTACATTTTAGCATCAGTCATAACTTCAATTCATCTTCTTAAAGATTCAACACAAACAGAATAATTCATCTAATCATAGAGCAGACCTCATCCTTCTTAGTCATCTTCTGGTTTATTTGCCATTGCCGTGCATTAGACCACGAGAGACCCTTTCCTGTCTTAAGCCATAAGCTGATCAATCTTGAAAATGAATGATCTGACATGCAAATTTTGGATGAATATCACAGCTGACAGTTGTTTGCAAACGCTGTGTAGTTAAGTGATGATGGTGATAAAGAGATCCTGTAGCATAGATGGTAGACCATAGTATAGTGCTTGGGGATCATGGGTTTGATATTCAGGGATTGTGTGGTGTGATAATTCAGTGTATATACCCCAACTAAACAAAGCTGTATTGGTTATAAAGCGACTGTCAAGTGCATAAATGTACAGTAGGATCAACAAGAAACATTTACTGAAGTTTTTGGTTAAAAATTGTTATGAATTATTATGCAACAAAAACATGTTTGCATACAGATAATTAACCCTTAGAGACCAACTATAGGAAAATTGCAACAGTGTATCACAGCAGACACTGAAACATGCTTTTTGGGTACTTTAGGGTGTAAATCTGAGATGGACATATACAGAAGACCAACTTTCCTTTTTTTAAATGCTACCTGAGTGATTTATTGATGACTTTGTATCTGTGGATATGGTGAGATGAGTGACTGAAAGAAAACTACTTTAAAAGAGAACCAAAGGTTTTCATACAAAAAAATCAATACAAATAAAAACAACCCAATTTTTGTATTATCAATCTTAAACTGGTGGTCTTCTACCTTCGGTTGTTTTTTCAGTTTACAAATTCCGAGCACAAATGGCTTTTAAAGGGGATGGGAGATGAGACTCTCATTGGTTTTTTGCATGTTACTCTCAAAACACACACATTACTCATCACGAGAATAGGAACAACCCTTTTAGACTGTGTGCTAGGCGCACAAACCATTTACCATTTTTCACGTTGTTAAATTATCAAAATTTGATTTGGACATTCCCATTTAGACTGTGCGCTTTAGACAATGCACTCATACCATTAAAATAAGGCCCAAAAACTTAAAAAATAAATTTTAAAACTAAAAGCTTCCTAAATACACTTACAGTACTTAAGAAAAATACAAAATCAATAATGTTGTATTGTATTTACATTATACTTTAATTGAAAATACGTCTTAAACATTAATGATCAGGACTTACTGTCAAACTATTACATTTGCCTGGCACATGATGCTTTTTCTGTAAGAACTGCATTTTGTTCATCTGAAAGGTTAATCAAATATTATAACAACTTTAACTTAAACCCATTTCTGCTGAGTTGCTTAAAGTCATTACCTCAGGTTTGCCCCATTACTCCCACATATTTTTTGAAGATCCACATTTACAGGTGCACATGCACAGAGAAACAGTTCCTTAGAGGAATGTGTAATTGCACTTCTGGAGGGTCTTCTTTGATTCCCAAACACTAAAAAATCTTAGGGGAGCGCTTCTAAACTTTTCTTATGTAAAGCTGTGATGAAAGAATGCAGGGGGGGTAAAACTGGATTTGTCTATGTAAGGGTATTGCAGTATGTCATAATTTAGCCAAGGAACTGCAGCTGTTGTGAGCTGTTGTGTGCGCGCGTGTGTGTGTGCATGTGTAATATTTCCTGTTTTATCACCTATCCACACAATAGAGTTGATTTCAAAGGAAACTTTTAAAACTCACATTGGCACAGGGTAAAACATTGCCTTTCATCCAGAGCAAAGCCAATACATTCATCTCCCTACCTGTGTGTAATGTGAAATGTATTCTTTCCGTATATATGGCAGTTAATCTTTGCAAAGCTGTAAAAAACAACAAAACAAACATCCGCGGAGTCTGAAATGAAGAATTATCAGCTGTTCAAAGAAACCAAATAAAAAACTGCTACACATAACACACACCCAACAACATTTATGTGTAATCATAAACTTCAAGCTAAATTAGCACAAAATAAAACTTTATGTACTGCACTGCACATTTTTTAACCCCCCTAAAATGTTTCTCGAACACTGTGGTAGTTTGTCTACACTGTAAAACCTAAAAGTTAACTCAACTCAAATCATTTAAGTAAACAGATTGCATTAGTTTTAAAACACATACATTTGAGTAATGTGAACTTGAGTCATATGCAGTAATGCACTTATATTTAAGTTCACACTACTTAATATATACATAATTGCACATGACTCAAGTTCACAGTACTTACATTTATGTGTTTTAAAACTTAAATGGTCTAATGCAACCGGTTTACTTAAATGGTTTGAGTTAAGTTAACTGTTAGGTTTTACAGTGTACAGCAGGTTAAGGGTTTAACTTTAATGTCTGACCTAACAGTTTCTTTCCACCTGTCTGTAAGCCTCCATTTACTTTAAGCATAAAGTCTGGTCCACATTGTTGTTTATTCTGGAAAAGAAACATGCCCAACATGTATTATAGATTAAACTCAACACTTTTTGCCTGGTACAATAACTGATATTAAATAGCACTATTGGATTACTGAATCAGCTGCTAAGCCACTGTAGACAGCACCTCCTCATACATACTTCCATTACCATTTTATTTTATATTTGGTTTTAATTTAAAGCAACTTATAATGCATATTTTTTATATGAGAACAGTATGCGTTCCCTGGGAAATTCAACCCATAACGTTTGCATTGCTAACATAATGCTTTAAATATTGAGCTACAGGAAGATGTAAAGAATCCATTAAATACATTTGTACTGTATTCTACACTCAAAAAATGGGTTTTGTAGCACTGTTCATTATACACAAATATATTTAGTTACATTAACACATACACATTTATTTTTAAGACAAAATACAAGTGTAATGTGTTATGCTAAATAAATTTGTTATTCACTCTGGTTTACCTAACTACCTATCTTTAAACTAAAGTAATTGGTTTACTTTTGCGATAGAGAATAGACCTATTATCAGGTTCATATTCCGGAACAGAGGGGGCGGTAATGCTCCATTAAACTGGTTGCCAACCGCCGGTAAAAAATAAAGAAGAAGAAGAAGAAGAAGAATTTTTTTCAAACTACAGGATGTGACGTCATTTTAACGACTTCCACGAAGACGGCGCGTAGGTGATGGTGTGGTAAGTAGTAAACTAAATACGTTTATTCTTCAATCCATCTTAAAACATTGTTGAGGCAACTTTATTTATGTTTAAGGCGATGGTGTTTGTTTTTGATGGTGATGATTTCACGTCATTTGTGCAGCAGTGAGGTAAAGTGTGTGATTTGTGCGTTTCAAATGTAATGGAGTGCTTCACACGATCTGTCGTGTGACGTGTTTAAACCGTATTAAACGTGATGTACTCGTGTTTAAACAGTATTAAACGCGTTGTTCAATTTCGGGCCATTATTAGTGTTTTATGATAGCAGCAGTGTTGTAAACTGTGTGATTTGTGCGTTTCAAAATGAACGGATTGCTTCACGTGTTCGTGGTGATTTGAACTTCGATTTTCCGTCGTGTTCCGGTGGTAACGTTAGCCATTGAAATTGTTTTACTGGTGATAATAGTGCTTTTGAAACGTATTTTCCTGTGTTTAGTCAGAGCATTTTCTCAAGGGGTTCTTAAAGTTTATTTTTATTTGTTACTCTGAATGAATACTTGAAGTAAGTTATGTTGAAATGTAAAATTTGTGATCTAAATTACTAAAACATTAAAGACTGCTGCACGTGCGTTGTATTGGTTATCATAGATATAACTGTACATATTCTAATTTATTTATTCAAGACATGATATGCTCTACTTATTCATTTATGCTACAGATGTAATATTGCATGACGACAAAGGCTCACTTTCACTTGTAATTTGTGTGCATGGCATGCAGTGCACTGTCATCAGAAAAATAATACTTTGCTGAAATAAACAGTCACTTAAAGAAGAGTAAAACGGTATTTTGCATGTTGCATCAGGTTGTGTTTTCCAATCAAATGTCAATGACTTCTATATCACACAAAAACAGAAAACACAAGCAGCATTCACTGAGTGATTTTAAGCCTGGTGTAGTTTCCATTGCTGAAGTATTACAGGAGGTCAAACGTTTTTATGGTGATGAGGCAAGTGATTCTTTTGTTCATGACTGAAGCCAGATGTGTTTTATTAAAACAGATTATTTAAACGAGAGCATATCACACATTTTTTAGGTAAACTGCATTGTATGTTAAAGTCTGTCAGTGCCTATTTTAGTTAGCTGATGATTGATTATCCATTGCTTGAGTTATATGGTTGGTGCTTTGTTTGGTGACTTTGAAAAGACAAGTCCACGCATATTGTAAAATATGCTTTTATTTTGTTAAACGGACAATTCATAAGTTAATGTTTTTTTAAACCATACTTACAATTGATTTAAAAAAAATAATAAACTAAATTTTACTTGTTTTCCACAGTCATACCACAATGACTTCTCCAGTCTGGCTAAAAGTTACAAAAGATGATCCTTCAGTATGGCATTCCTACTTCAGTGAGTGACCTGTCAAAGGAAATAGAAAAACAATGTCATCTACAAGGACATTTAAGGCTGCAGTTCATGGATTCTGTCTTGGGAAATTAGTTTTTAAATCTCATGTCCACATCTGAAATTCAAGACAAAAGTACACTAAAGGTGGTATTCCTGACAACACCAAGTGATTGTGACAACTTGCCCCCACCACAACTGAACAGTTCTCAAAAGGAGTACCTGCTCATCACCAGCTCTTTCACTTTCATCCTGTGACAGTCATTTTGTCAACCCCATCTACATCATTAAGCTCTGACTGTGTTGCAAAAGTGTGTCTTGCCAAATATATAACAAAACTGAGAAAAATTGGCTGTAATGAAGTGAAATTAAATTTACTCAAGCCCAAACCAGCTGGAATTTCCAGTGCTGCTTACCATATAAAAAAAACATGCAACGCTGAGGTGAACTACTTCCCTTACCATCCACAAACGGAGACATCCAAAACGCTGGAAGTAGTCAGTGTAATACTTCTGTCTGAAATTAAAAAGAACAATGAGAAAACATTATGAATGCTGATGGACAAGACCTTTTCTATCAGGAGACATGAGGTTGTCAAGGAATCACCTTCAATAGCAGATTTCAAAACTAGATGGCCTGCTCTTTTCAGAAGGGAAGAGGTGAGTGAAAAGTTTTTGAGTCATTTATGTTTAACTTTATTGGTTTTGTGGTAACAATAATTTATTTTGTTTTGTAGATTTGTGCAGAGTTTAAAAGAATCACAACAGCCCCATTGGTGTCTACATACTTGGCGAAGATGAATCAATATTCTGCAAAGCTTATAAGGATCTATGCAAAACGAGGAGTCGTCAATGGACAGAGAATTAAAAACCTGCTGGTCTCCACAACACGGGTATGAAGAACTGCACTCATTAAAACCTTATAATAAAACTTCTTTTTGCACTGGTGAAATTGGAATCAGAAAGTTTCTGGAACTTGTAAAAAAAGAAACATAGGTACAGTTTAAGGTGTCCCTTTTTGTTGTTGTATTCCACTTACATGCTGTATTTTGCATAATAATCTAAAAATAAAGGTAAATGTTTACCTGATATTGTGAATGCTACAATTAATAAAATTTTGATATTTACATATTTAGACTGACAACATTGATCAGACTCCGATCTTTCTTTGTCTACCTGAATGAAGACCTGACCAGTCTAATTAAAGAGTATTTGGTAAGTATATGTGCATATATATATATACTTTGCTGTATTATCAAGGAATTGAAATGTTGTGGTATCCCAGGTGAAAAGTAGTACACTTCCATATTGTACTTACAGTGCTCTATTTTAAACTAATTTATACTTGGTATACTAAAATTTATTCTTTAGTACTTTTTAAGATGTTCTTAAGATTATCTAAGTGTACTTATTTGTGCTGTTTTGAGACAACATGATTATGAACTAAAATGTGCTTTGAATATACTATCTATGTATTAAAAATGTATTTAGTTAAAACTTGTAAACTTGAACCCAACTTTCATACAAAGATGGGTTCAAGTTTACTACGAGTGGTACCTAAATACATTTTTAAAATAGATTTTTAGAACATTTTAGTTCATATTCATGGTGTCTCAAAAATAGAACAGGGAAGTACAATTATACCTTGTTCACACTGTCCGTCTAAATATGATTTTGGTGCATATTCGAATCCATCAATTCCAATTCAATCACATTTAGAACGTGTGAACCGCCAAAAACCACATGAAATCAGTGTTTTTTCAAATCTGTTTCGGGCTACATCCATGGGTGGTTTAAAATCCTTTTCAAATCGCATTTCTGGAAATCCAAGTCAGTCTGACCGCTCTGATCGCATTTGTGTAGCTTTTCGGTTATGTCATGCTGTTGCGTAACATAAAACGTAAACCCGTCAGATGTTGAGGCAGATTGTCATGCCAGCGCAACGTCATTGCCATAGAAACATTGCAGATAATCCAGAAAACGGCAGAATGCTACAGGACGCACAGAACAGTGATCCACAATATGGACAATGAGTTTGTCAAATCGTATATGCCCTAAAATCTGATTTAGACTGACATTGTGAACAATGTACAAGATGTTCTTAAGATTATCTTAAGTAGTACAAAAGAAGAATTTTTAGTATACTACGTACAGAGTTAGTGCATGAAAATAGAGCACTTTAAGTACATTATGGACTTGTACTTTTTCACCTGGGATAACTTTTTATTTTATCTCATCTCCACTCATGGTATTTCAAACCTAGGAGTTTCTTTCTAATGCAGAAAACAAGATATTTTAAATAATGTTGGTAAGCAAACAATACTTGCCCTCTTTGACTTTTTGGCTGTTGTACATTATGGAATATGAGACCGTTCTTAAAATACTTTAGTTTTACAGAATCAAGTGATGTGTTGGTTTTGAATAACATTAAATGGTAAATGAGATTTTTCTGAACTTATTAATAAACATAACATAATTTTATCATTGTCATTCTCACCTGCAGGATACAGATGCACCCAGTACCCAGGAGGCGATCCAGAAGATGGTGATGGGAGTGCTTGTTGTAAAAATGTATGGTTCAGACATCGAAGACAGACCAGCAGATGTTGGAGTGTTATTAAAGGGATTAGGAGTTCTCGGACCTCAACAACATTGTGTATGCGACAACCATGCTGATGGGACTGAAATATGCACTGAACTTGAGCTACTTTCCCGAATTCAGGTACACTTTTGATTGCAGTTGTTGTTTCTGGAGCTAGATGGGAAGTAACGATCTCATAAAGTTCAGACGCTGAAGACCAAGCCTTTTGCAGATGTTTTGAGAAAGGAATGTTTTAATATTTCATATGTAAATGCTATGTTTTTGAAATGACAGAACAATAACATTCAGGAAGTAAGCAGTGTCGTCAATTTATTTTGATAGTTTTGCAGTGTGTTTTTATTTAATTAGATTAATGTAGAGTTGTTTAAAGCTTTGGCTGTACATAAATGGTGCTGGATCTAATTTGTCATGGAATGTTAACATTTGTAATGTTGTTACAGTACCATTTAACTTAAATTATACCAAAGTTGTTGAAAAATCTTTGAAAGTCGCATGTGCCAGCTCTCTGAATGGAGAGCAACCTATTTTGTCAGTTAGCATTACAGTTGTGTAATACTGTTGTTTAATTATACGTATCCGGGGGCTTGAAAAAACTGCCTGAATGGTGCATTTCATTTGTCAGTAAGTGTAAAAAATTGTAATGTTGTTATAAGGTTACATTGTAATATCCAAAGTCCTTATAAAACTTTGCAAGTTTTTCAAGTTGATGAGTGCATCTCATTTGTCGGTATATCCTTTACGGTATCTGTAGTTTAAGTGCAATAAACATGGCTTGAAGAACTGGTGTCTGAGATTCTTTTATGAATAAAATGAATGTTATATAGAGTTTATTACAAAAAGTATATTTTTGTGTGTGATTTAACTTGAAATAGAAATTGTTGTGTTAAAGTAAATAAAAGTAATTGGATGGAACCACTGTCCACAATGTAAATGAGTTGTATGAATAAACTACTCTTGATTTGGACAAGCAAAAAATATTTGATTAGTTTGTACAAGTTAAACACATGTTCAGAAAACGTAACAATCTTAAGTTATGGATAAGTAACTAAGATTATTTTGTTGAACATTACCACTTCACATTAGTTATTTATTATTCAATTGTGTTGCTGCAACAAAAGAATTTGGCATTGACTGAAAACAACCCTTAAATGTTAATAAAAACTAACTGGGTTGTGTGGAACCACTGTCCACAATAAAATTGTGTTCGTTTAAAGTATCATTTTTTTGAGTGTATACTGTAAAAAAATACATCCTTAAGACTTAACAACATTTAAACTGCCTACAAATGTATTTTCACCAGCTGGCACAGAAGTGCATTTCACAATTTAGCACATCAGAAATGCGGTTGAGTCCTAACCTTTAGGTAGCTTAACCTTTAGGCATTTTCACACTTTGAGTACAGTACATTTGAACCCTCTCTCAAATACATTTGCTCACGCTCTAAACATATTTTGCTTGTGAACCTACCTATTACTCTGACATTTCAGCCCTGGCATGGTTGGCATTTAGCAGAGTAAGTTCTGATGCAATTCAGCAAGGGTGTGCGGTATCTAGCAGATGAAAGACAGAGAGATTTTGGCTCAGAGGACACACTGAGTCAAAGACTGCTGACATAATGACTTCATTTGGCCTTATTGTGTTTATCAAATGAATGCCATCTGTATTTGTAAAAAATGATTATGCCCCAGTGCGCAAACAGTCAGTGCGGGTCAGTCGAGGTAGTGAAGCGTGAGCGTTGTGACAAGGCAGAGGAGAATTAGGTACAAGAGTATAACAGCAGGTCATGTTAGTTCTGTCACAAACATTAGCAATTCGACCGCAACCGTACTGCAGGTTTAAATGAAGCTGTTAATCTAATGTTGTTCTTAAAGGGGTGTGGCCTATAATTTCAAGCATTATCACACAAGTCTTGTACATAAAATCAGCAGTTTATGTTAAAACTTGAATTTCAAATGCTCTATTTCATTTACAGGATAGCACTTTATTTTACAGTACGTGTACTTACCTTGTAAAAATATGGTAAATGTTGTACTTACAGATAAATGTGTGGTACTTACTTTTAAGTATCTACATGGTAAACAAATGGTATCATTCCTATACTTACCAGTGGTACATACAGTACAGTACTTCTAGATAAGTACTGGATAATACCAGATACATACTTATAGTATAGGTATAATGTAACTAACAAGAAACACTAATGTACTTACAAACTAATGTACAATATAAGTTCTCCACAACAATGCTTTTATGTTATGGTCTTAATAGTAAATATAACTCACAGTGGCATATTTATACTATGCTATATCTGAGGTGCTAGGTCCTATGTAATAACTGTACAAAATGCAGCACTTTATTTTACAGTCCTGTTTACATGCAGTTACTATGGACCTACTAGTGAATGTACCCAGTAGTTAATGCGTACGGTATTCAATGCTTGGGTTTAAAGGGTACAATGAAGGACAAATTATTCAGTACAAAAATGGCACAAAAGTAGTGTTTGTTATTAGTTATCATATATGTACAATATAAGTGCCTTCCATTAACTTACGTATCTGCATGTACCACACAACTACCAAGTACATACAACTTGTAAGTACAGTAGTGTATAAGTCATTAACTCACACTTGCCTGTAAGTACTAAATAGTGTTTCTTGTTAGTTACATTATACCTACACTATAAGTATGTATCTGGTATTGCCCAGTACTTATCTAGAGTTAACAAAAAAGTGTACCACTGGTAAGTACAGTAATGATGCATTTAATGACCATGTAGATACTCAAGAGTAAGTACCACACATGTGTCTGTAAGTACAACACATTTACCATATATGTACAAGGTAAGTACACGTACTGTAAAATAAAGTGCTACCAGAAAGGGATTTGAGATACTACAGAAAACCTTCAAAATGTTGGAACTGGCTCTAGAAAAACTGTGCACAAAAGAGCACAGGGAACGGCATCCGGGGAGTGAATTTTCTGGGGGGGGAGTGGTGTTCCAGTTTAAACTGTAAAGATTTATTTGGGAAATGAAAAGGATATATATTTATTATCCACTGCAAAACAGTGTTATCCAAATAGTAAAGTGATCCGAGTCATATATCACAAGCGTAGCGCAATAAAGAAATAATAAAAATAGGAGGAGCTTCCGTGCCTATTGTTGGCTGCACAATACTGACTTTTTGATTGGCCACTGTAAAAGGGAAAATCTTAAAAATTAACACCTAAAAAATTTATTTTGTTCAACTTTCTTAGTTTAAGTGAAAAAAATTGTTGATAAAGCTTACATTTTTTAGGTGTTACCAATTAAAGTAATTTTTTAACTTTTTCCACCTTTTTTACTTTAATGTGTAAAAATACCTTGCACTTACATTTTTAAGTTTAATAAACTTACAATTAATTTCAACTTTCTTGACTAGTGAGGAGTTGCTTTAAATTATTAAAATAAAGTTGAATTAGATTAAGTTATTTTAACTTTATGTTTGTAATTTATGAAACTCCTAATTAATCAAGAAAGTTGAAATAAATAGTAATTTCAAATTGATTAAACTTAAAAATGTAAGTGCAACAAGGATTTTTACAGTGTAGGATGCAGCTGTGGTTGGGTAAAATATGACTATTATAATTAGTTTTAACCTTACAAATAACCATTTTTAAATCACACAACCCAGCATTTTTTATTGTTCTATCAATTAAAATATATTTCTTTAAAGAAATTTATATCAAATCTATTTTACAGACCTAGTGAGCATGGAGACCACAGCAGTTGTTGGTTCTTTAGGCATGAAGTTTAAATACTGTATATATCTTAATAATAAACTATTATTTCCCCCTACATCAAACTTTATAGTTGGTTCCACTCATTCACGCATGCAGTGTTCATCTGACATCTGCCAAAGCCAGATTCATCTTTCAGACTGCTGTATGGTAAAGTAATAAATCATCCCTCCAGACAGTGGATTTTCACTGCTCCTGTACAACAGACGTGAGCTTCATACTACCTCAGTTGACACTTGCCATTTTGCATGGTGATTTTAAGCTTGTGTGCAGCTGCACGGTAAAGCAAACCCATTCATGATGCTCCTGACAAGTAGTTTTGACACCTTTTTCTCTCATAGAGCCAACATCTTGATTTGCAGGGGCTGCATTGGTTTCTTGAAAGAATAAATGATGCAAACTGTGATACTAAGCACATAAGTTTATATTTAAACACAGGATTGTTTCTGTATTCCACAACGCTTCACCATCCATTTACAGCATGACGGATGAAACCAGAAGCAATAAAAAGCACAATTTCTAACATCTAACTTGATTATTATTGGATCAGACTGCTAAAAGAAATTAAAGCATTTTTCCATTAAAATGCAAGAAAATTCAAAGTTACCTTAGGTGTACTAATCTAATTTTTTAAATAAAAGTTCAAAAGACAAATGAGAACAGACTGTTTCGTCCTGTCATTTCTTATGAATCTCCAGGGCTTCTCTTTTATTATTGTGTCAAACGTGCTGTATATAATTTGTATGTGAAGGTGGCAGTGCATTGATGGAGTAATGCAGAGACTCAAAGGGGTTCCCAATTACAATGCAGCTGAGTTAGCACAACACTGCCACATCAGTGGCTATCAAACGCCTGGCGAATGAAGATCGGTTGCAAGCTGTCAGTGTGCCAACAAACTGAAGGACAGGTGCATCCATACCATTACCCAAGGCACACAAATGTCAGATTTTTGATGTCATTATTTGAAAAGTTTATAACATAAAAATGTTTGCAACTTTTCTTGTGCTTCTCTCAATAAATGAATTATTACCCATGCACACTATTACCCTGCTCTCTCCTATATATAAAATATATATTTATATGTGCATGCATACTTCACAAACAGAGATGACTTACCTCCGGCTTGTTTGTGTAGACTTACACATGAGATATGAAAGGGAATAAGAAGAGAAGAGTCAGGGAAGGATGGAGATCATTATATTTGCACCCGAGAAACCGCATAAAGAGAAGCAAACCCATCCTCAGGCCCATCATCAATTCCCCCTGCCCAGGTAATTCAATGCAATCTATTGTTAATTCACACCGAAGGAGACTTCTGATTAACAGAGTCCTTGTGGACCACCGGGCCTCCTCGCCCGCACTCATACAGCTCGCTTTAATTAGGACACAACAGTCAGCAATACATTTCTCAATTTCATTAGTATTCAAGTGGCTTTGCCGCCCCATCCCTATTCGATCCCAAAGGACGGCCGAGCAGAGCTGCAATCAATTGTGTCAAAGCGAGAGAGGGACCACAAGCACCCACGTGGGGCCAAACGCTGCCTGAACTCAACGTGGGATATAGGTGTGTTTTAAAATATGTGCATTTTTGCACCCGTGCCAATATCTTGCCAACAGAACTTGCATGCAAGCTGTTATTGTTTGTCAAGTGTATCATTTAAAGTGGCTGTTAGAGTGCAGAAGATCTTATGCATGCATATTTGTGCACATATCACAGTCAGGACCCTTCAATTATCTTCCTGTTTGAAAAAGTGTGGATTACTGTGCATTACACACTGCAGATGCATTTGAACAATGCAAACGCACAAAGGTCAAATTGTCTGTCACACAAAAAGCATTGCGGTGAGTGTTTGAAAGACCCAGCTTGTTCTCAGGACTGACAGGAATGCACACATTACACTTTTTGTAGTTACCTACAGAGTCTACTCTGGTAAATGTCTATAGAGTCATGTGACTGCTAATAGAATACTGTCAGGATTGTCAAACTAGAGGCAATAAATCATGTCTGGTATAAAGGGAAGGTTTTGGCTTGAGGGGAAACATAACTGACATGTATGACCTCTCCCGTCTGGACTTTAATACAGTCTGTGCTGTGAGAGAAAATGCAGCATTTCAAATCATCTCTATTCTTCTTATCCTTATCTGCACCAGTTCTCACAATGGAGTTGTGAAAAGTTAGGACTGAACGATATAAACGAAAAATGCAATATGTGATAACTTTCTATACACTCAGGTGTTCAATATGCAACAAGTTAGTGAAATGAATTTTAATTCTATGAATGTATTTTAAACCTGAAAACTGTGCATACCATGCACAAACATGTCATTAAGACAACACTTAACGTTCATTTTCAAAACTGTACTACTCACCGAGTGGTTCGTGGTGTTCTTTGATGATTAAAAACAAATATATTGGCGCAATGTATGATTTTAATCCAACACAGTCTCACACCCATGGCGTCAATATTTGACGACACTTGACCATGCGTCAATATGTTGACGCGGAGGGTATACCTTTCGCGTCACTTTTTGACGAACTGGGGACTTCAATACTATTAGGTACGCGAAATTAAACAGTTGTCAACTGACATTGGGGTTAGGGATAGGTTTGGGTAGGGATGTCATTATGTAAATCTAACCCTAAACCGACGCGAAAATTGTAGAAAATGGTAAGAAAATAGGAAAGAGAATTTCGCGTACCTGATAGTATTGAAGTCCCCAGTTCGTCAAAAAGTGACGCGAAAGGTATACCCTCCGCGTCAACATATTGACGCATGGTCAAGTGTCGTCAAATATTGACGCCATGGGGTGAGACTGGGTTGTTTAATCCGTGTTATTTGCTATAGTGGAACTATTTTTTCAGAAACCTCACAACCGCGTATATACTTCCGCTCTATATTTGAGTTTGAAGCGTTAGCACACTCCCGACCACTTGATGGCGACAATCACTTTGCCATACAAGTATGCTCGGTGTCTAGCGTATAGACAGTCACAATCGAGCTCAACTTAAAACCTAAAGCTGGTCACTGAGCCATCAAATATGGGAAAAATTTCTTCTGAGAGAAACCGAGCGAAAAAACTACAACCACATGTAAACAGACCCTTTTTTGTTTCCCGGCAGCGGAGTGATATATCAGCGAGCAATGAGTCTTCCAAGAGAAGTCAATGGAATTTTACAAAATGCCAAATAAAACACGACAGAAACTGTATTTCGCTACACAACTTGTTTTTAATCATCAACGAACACCACGAACTACTCGGTGAGTAGCACAGTTTTGAAAATGAACGTTAAGTGTTGTTTAAATGGCATGTTTGTGCATGGCCCTTGACTTCTATTCTGAAGCAGTCAAGAGACGCTTCTAAACGAGTCAAAAACTCAAGACATATTCTGTTCTGTTCATTTTCAAATTTCTGTGTCCATCACTGTAGTTCATCCAAAACAAACCAGAAATGAGACTCAAAGTGTTAAATACCGGAATTATCCTTTAAGATGAAAAGACAACAGCAGCTCAGTTTAAGTGATTTCTTTCTCATGGGGAAGAAGAAAGGAATGTGAGTTGGTAAAAATTTTGTACAGGAGGATAATTATATTTTCTGTCTAACTTTAGACCATGGATTAAAGTTCTCCGTCGCACGACAGATTAACGTCAATTGCAAAATTCTTAAATTAACTTTTCATAAAGACAAGTTGTATACAAAGCCTGGAGTGGAGCCAAATCAAGTTCTTCTCTGTAACGTTACTATAAGCGTTCTTTAATCACTTCGCTCAGGATCCACTCCGGGTTTTCTGACTGTTAAGATGAGGTAAAACTTTAAGCATGGACATACTTTTAATGCAGGAAGGCTCATATCGGAAGTCAAAAAAGGTGTAAAAGACACATGGAGATTCACATGGCTTAGCAAAATGGGGAAGATTGGCAATCCTTTTAGTTTGTGCGATAAAAAAATCAAATAGCCAGCCGAGCCAGGTACGTGTCTTTGCACTGTATGCTCAGGGCAGTATTTTGGGGGTAATTGATTTGTCCTGTACATAATCACTCAAGTCCCGTTTTTGAGTGATATGCTGATTTAACCAGTGACTGAAACAGGTTTGTTAAAGTTCATGTGGTGCCACAATAACCGAGAGGTAGATGACAACAAAATCCTATGAGACCGATTCAAGAAAACATACAGAGGAGACTGCTTTTGAATTGCTCTCGTGGTACTTTGATGTCATCTGCCTGTCAGTTCCAGCACCGCTGCACAAAGTCGAACCAGCAGCAATGCTGATCACAACACATGAAAATGATCACCTGTCATTCAATCACAGACCCCCTCAAGTGTACATTAAAGGGAATGATATAATACGATTTAATATTTTCTTTTTTTAAAGTGGGTTATTAAGCCATTTCGGCTCAATCTAATATGCCTCAAAAGCATTTCTAACATTGTTTGGACATTCTCGTGCGTGATTCACAGTAACTTACGTGTGTTTTAATTAACTTATTTGTAAAAGTATATGATGTTGACTGGAAACTACAGCTTACAGAATCTATGTAAGAAGTTTTTTTTTTAGTTTGTCTAAGGGGATTTGAAATCTTAAAAATTAAATTTGAAGGGGATAACGTTTTTAACCCATTAGTGCAGGAGTCACAAGTCTTTTGTTTAAAGGACTGTGTTAAAACCAAGCTGTAAATTAAACAAACTATTAATAAACCTACCATATGTTGTAGGCATAAAAGTTATAAATTAGTAGATTAGCTATCATTTTGACAAATTGCTTAAATCAATACACTGTATATTCACACAAAACCATACCCGCACTGTTGCTGTAGCCCACCTGTATTTTCTAGTGACAGTTGGCAACCTATATATATGCCTCAGGAGACTTCAATATGGCATAAATGGCAAAAAAAAGCATCTCAAAATTCATCAGATTGATGGATTAAAATATTAAATTTTCTTGCGGGGGAGCATGCCCCCAGACCCCCTAGAGGGGTAATATCCTTTCACCATTTTCACACCTGACCCATTTTCATGCGTGAATAAAGTATGTTGGTGAATGTTTTGCACTGTAGTTCATTTATGACATAGTTTTGTTCAAGCCATTAACGGATCTGTCAGGTTTCTGATATGTGCCCCCCCCCAATGTTAAACTTATTCCTATGCCCCTTGGATTTATATATAATTCTACACAATGAAATATTGTGCATTCATTCTTAAAAAGCTCTAACATGTAGAGTACAGGCTTCTAATGGCTTCCGTTTACAGCATCTATAGCGCTGCTGATGTAATGAAGTGTAAAAGCATTGGGTGATTTACCCCAGTTTAAGACATGAGTGAAAACCTAATGCAGTCTGCCTGCTTGTCTTTGAATTTTTCTCAAGGTTATAGACACGTCACACGAGACCGGTTAATGAGTGGAGAAACACTAGTCGACAAACATTAGCGAGACAAAAAACTACTCATAATCATCCTGGCAACAACATTTACCATGGACATCTCTCCATGGACCCAGAATACGGACAAGCAACAGGAAAACTAAAGCATTTTCTTTTGACAGTGCAGCACTGGGCTTTGGGGCAACTTGTGCATCATGTCGTCCTGTCTCAGCTGGTCTGTTTGTTTCTCTGGATTTCTGTCATGGCTGCCCAGAGGAGGCATGCTGGTTTACTCCTTACATGGTGTTCTCTTACATATGTAACATCCTCAGACAGGAATCTCTCGTTCATTGCTGTGTATTCAGGTTGTGGTTGTATGGCCATTACTGACCTGTGGCGTACACTCACCACCTCCTGTGCGTAGTTGCCACCGAGCAAGACCACAAAAATGTCTTTCTGCTTTCCTGCCTGTGTAAACCACATGTAATTTAGAAACTCAAAATTTTAGTTTTTTGCCTTTAGTCTTTTAGCTTTGAGGCAATGCATTCAGATGCAAAACCCTCTAAGTGCATCTGACATATTTTCTTGTAAATTAGCACTTTTGTATCAGGCTATTCAGTAATTGTACTTGTTAATGTAATTGAAAATGCATTTAGTGGATTCTGCCAACAAATCAATATTTCTGAATGGCCTGAGGCTGCGATTAAACAGATTTAAGAGAAAGTACATGACAAAAATTAATATCACAAACACATTTTTGATGGAGGTGGCATCTGGCACTATGATATTTGTCCAATCAAATGCTCTTTAGAATGAAAGTGCCCCTCCCACAATACCACCTGCTTTACATTAAAAACAGCAAGTGGCAAACAGTGGTTTACAGTTCTGATAAAACTGATGTCTATTAAAAATAAAAGTGGCCAAGCTTGAACTTTCCGTTTTAATATAAAATGGGTCACGGGGGAAAAAAACGATTGTCTGGTGAATTCACAAGGTTTTTAACCATAACAAGTATCTGAAAAGACTGTAAAGTACAAGTGTGGAAATAAAGTAGAAAGGCCTTTTATAGATGTAATAAAAAACTGTATGTGTGATGCATCCTTCATGCTTTTACTTAGAGTAACATTGAGGCACTTGAGTCTTAAATGTGTAGCTTTTATATTTCCGCTATACGTCTGAAAAACATTCTGCCCTATGATATTAGAAGTAAATTGTGTTTAAAACATAATTATTACATGGCTGAGATGTCTTGGGAGTTTATTGGCATTAATTAACTAACCACATTTATTATGAATATCATTAATGTATAATGTTATGAATGATAGCCATAATACACAAGTGTTGTAACCCACTCCGCATATTTAGTTTGTAATTATTGAAATAATAAACTGTGCTGGGTTTTGAAAGTCTACAGGAATTCTCTTGGCTACAAAAGAAGGGGCAAAGGTTTAATTTTACATAATGAATACAATTAAGTCTATAAAGGCTATCTGATGGGGACGAAAACAAAATCTCTTTCTCAGCCACGTTCCAGTTTGCCCGGTAAGTCACAAAGAGACATGTTCAGCCTTGACAGCTAAGTGCAATGTGTAATTTGAATAATTAAACATTACTGGAGGCTACCACGCTGAGCGTGTCTCTTTACTCGATGCGATCTCTCTTTGAAAGCGCACCCACCTCCTGGACAAAAGCAAAGTATCATAAGGGTTTTACATTCCTTTAGGCAACCAGAAAGCCAGACGTTGTCCTCACCGAATCTTATCTGAGTACGCAGGCCCATGATATGATAAGACAATAAAGCCACATGATAAAATAATTGAAAATAACTCGCTGCGTGTATTCATGCAATGAGCCAATGTGACTTTGAAGAGGCTTCTGATTTCATACAACACGGTGGTTTTTAGCATCTTTCTGAAGTCTTTTTTCTAAAAAAGAGTGGTACAGGTACTTATAACATCAGCACATGGTAATTTGAAGTATCTCACTGTTTGTACACTCTCTTTTCTTGAATGACTGCTTTGTGCTTGGAAATAAGGACATGAGCTTCTTTAATTTCCTGAGAGTACACATGCTTGCAATGATCTCTTTTTACCACATATGGACTAAATGAAGTAAGATGAAGTATCAAAGATAAAGCAAAAGCAGTGCATGTCAGATGAGGTTTCCATGTTATGGAATGTATGTGCACACATAGACATAAAACAAGGCTTGAACACCCACCCTTTTCTTTCTTGAACCTGTGTTCTTTTAAGGAGGTGTTTTTTTTACAAATTAATATATATTATGAGTGTGAAATATGTGTTTTATTCCTTATTTAAAAGTATGTACAAAACAAATTGCCAGTAGTTTCTAAATTATAGAAAATTTAAGTCTTATTTTTACTATTACATATTACATTAAAATTGAGCCACTGCCCCCGAAAATGTTTATGCACACCCCTGCTGTGCAGCATAACTAGCTATATATAAGTAGCTAGATTATCTCAAGGTAATAACCACCAAGTGTAAATTAACAATGTGCAGCATAACTAGTTGCACGATAGCTATGTACAGAATATCTATGTGCATGGTACCTATGTGCAAGATAAGCCACTACAAAGATGAGGCTGCCATGGTCAATCATGAAAGCAATGAATCAGATAATCTTCAGCTATCAAACCTGTGTAATACGAGTCTAGTGTCTTTTGAGATAAGTCCTAAAACCTATACAAACACACAATCTCAAGCAGAGATTACATGAAAGAAGAAAGAACGGAGAGCAAAGTACTTAAAGTCTGGATAAAAGTTTGGCCTACGGAAAGCAAGTGAAAGTTTCCTGTATGAAAACATTGATCTGGAGAACAAAGCTGATGATGAATCCTAGTACAATTTCTCTCACCATCACATCTGTTTTAAAATGATGCTTTTTGTCCTATTGCAATTCCACTGTGTGAATATCATATCTAAACATGTGGTTTGCTCTTTTAGATTCCTGCTTCCATTTGTCATTGCCTGTCTTCCAAAGATAAAGGCTCGGCTCAGAATGGAATTACTACATTGTACAGTACTGTATGTACCGTATACTGTGTTTTTAATACTACATGGCCAAAAATACATCTTATTTTATGCTTTTTTAATAATTTAACTAATACACCGCTGGCATTAGTAGGGAGTTGTTTTTCTTTTTAGACCTTTCCACTAGATATTGGAGCACATTGCTGTGGGGATTTACTCCTTTTGAGACACAAGATCACCAGCGAGGTCAGGTACTTGTGTTGAGCGATGGGGTCTTGCTTACGGTCACACTTTATCTTTAGGGTTTAACTGTGGTTCAGATCTGGCCAATACAAAGTATGTCCAAAAGCAGTGTGTTCACTACATTGAATGTTTATAATCAGAATATGTTGATTTTTTAATGCAACTATGCCCTTTAAATCAATAAGGAAATTCACCAGCACTAGTTGGAGTGTCTCAATCATTAAACTTGAAGTTGAAGATCAAGTCAAGTTTATTGTATTATGGGATTTAGTATTTAACTGAGTGTGGTCTGCATGTTTCATATCAATTTTGATGATATATTGTATGTACGTCATGTCTCAGAAGGATATGGATACTATGCTATTCAGAAAACACCCCATGGCATCATCTAACAGGATATACAGGTATAGTGGATGTGGGTTTTGTTTAGTCTGTATATGGTATGGTAATATTCACATTTTACAGTCTCCTGAGTGTAGTCCTATGGCTCAGATCAGGATGTTTTTACTGTCCCTATAAAAGTCACTGTATATTGCATAGTCTTTTTTTGTTATACTTTTGCATTTTATTTCTGTTGTGTTCGTGTTTTGAATTTTTTTTTAGATATATTCTATCAAAATTTCTCTTACATTTATTATTATAATTTTTTATCAATATTACATGTATTATTTTAAATGTTTTTAACAGATATACTGTAAAATGTCTCCTTTAAAGGGATAGATCATTTACTCATCTTCATTTTGTTCTAAACCTGAGTTTCTTTTTTCTGATAAACAAAAAAGAAGATATTTTGAGAAATGATGGTAAACACACAGCTGATTGTAACCATTGAATTTCATCATATTTTTATTCCTACTATGGAAGTCAATGGTAACAACCTGCTGTGTGTTTACTATCATTCCTTAAAATATTTTCATACGAAAAATAAATTCATACAAGTTTAAAACAACATGAGGATGAGTAAATGATGACAGAATTGTCATTTTTGGGTGAACTATCCCTTTAACACATACGCTACAGTATATCAAATCTACATATGTAAGGTCTCTGTGAGTCATGGACTCCCATAAATCAACCTAGTATTTCAGAGCTACAATGAAAAAAGTTTTTCTAAGCCTCTTAACAAGACGCTCAAGTACAGAGACAAATGCTTTAGATCTCTCAGGACTTGTTTCCATCATCCAGAGAGGATATAAATGACTTTGTGCATCGTTTCCTTAGATTTCACTGGAGAAACAAAAAGGTAAAAATACACTCATTTATCACCTTCCATGTCGCCCGGCTTTGCAGTCACCTCTGCTTGCCTTTAATAACCTAGATTCAAAAAATGACCTAATACATCCTGCTTCTAGTATCCATTTTACAGCATATAGTAACAATCTATTTTTGATGTATAAACATCTATATGCCATTTATGTTCTTGTCCTTGACTTCTACAGTACAGTACATGGATTGTTTTGGTTAATATCATGCCAATCCCTTAATGACCTCATCCTACAAGAAGTGACATAATTTTTGGTGTGTGAATAAGAGCACAAACATCAGTCGAAACAATGGATTTTACACTGTCAAAGTACCCTTTATGTATACATATGATAATAATATATGTCTATTTGAGGTACTAATATGAACTATTTAGGTACAAAGATTTTTTTTTTTAAAGAGTAAGAGTTACTGCTGCGAAAACGCCAGTAAAACCGACTATTATCAGCTTAAATTGAATTTAGTTGGCCTTAACAGTGACCCTAACAACTTGCCAAACAACCAGTAGTCTGCGGACAATGGCATATGGCCAGACATTGCTTTTCCTGACATAATATGTTTGTCTTGCCAAACACTATTAAACCATCCCACCTTTGTAGAACACAAGGCTCATCATAATGTTTTTTTAATGAAGGCTCACTGAAAAAACTTTGCAATTACACAGAATAAGAGTATTTATTGGTGTATTTTATAGGAATTTTTTAATCCCCAAATTTTACATACCTGACATAGCTACTACTACTGATTTACTTCTCATTTAAGTGTTTTTTGCAGTCTAAAATAAAACCCTACATATTTTTGTTGAATCTGTACAGTTGATCACACAACTACTTTTCCCATTTTAGACTCGTTTTTCGCGCTATGTTAATGCTGTCGCTCAGACTTTTTGCCACTCAGTGGGCGAACTCGCAGTCACTGCATACCCTCTATTACGTCATGTTTGAGTTCAATTTGTTGTTCTCACTCGAAAACTTTGTCATGCTTCTATAAGATTACAATGACTTAATTCTATGTGGCATTGATTCAACAAGGTGCTGAAAGTATTCTTTAGAAATGTTGGCCCATATTGATAGGATAGCATCTTGCAGTTGATGGAGATTTGTGGGATGCACATCCAGGGCATGAAGCTCACGTTCCGCCACATCCCAAAGATGCTCTATTGGATTGAGATCTGGTGACTGTGGGGGTCATTTTAGTACAGTGAACTCATTGTCATGTTCAAGAAACCAATTTGAAATGATTCAAGCTTTGTGACATGGTGCATTATCCTGCTGGAAGTAGCCATCAGAGGATGGGTACATGGTGGTCATAAAGGGATGAATATGGTCAGAAACAATGCTCAGGTAGGCAGTGGCATTTAAACAATGCCCAATTGGCACTAAGGGGCCTAAAGTGTGCCAAAAAAAAAAACTTCCCCGACACCATTACACCACCACCACCAGCCTGCATAGTGGTAACAAGGCATGATGGATCCATGTTCTCATTCTGTTTATGCCAAATTCTGACTCTACCATCTGAATGTCTCAACAGAAATTGAGACTCATGAGACCAGGCAACATTTTTCCAGTCTTCAACTGTCCAATTTTGGTGAGTTAGTGCAAATTGTAGCCTCTTTTTTCTATTTGTAGTGGAGATGAGTGGTACCCAATGGGGTCTTCTGCTGTTGTAGCCCATCCGCCTCAAGGTGTGCATGTTGTGGCTTCACAAATGCTTTGCTGCATACCTCAGTTGTAATGAGTGGTTATTTAAGTCAAAGTTGCTCTTCTATCAGCTTGAATCTGTCGGCCCATTCTCCTCTGACCTCTAGCATCAACAAGGCATTTTCGCCCACAGAACTGCTGCATACTGGATGTTTTTCCCTTTTCACACCATTCTTTGTAAACCCTAGAAATGGTTGTGCATGAAAATCACAGTAACTGAGCAGATTGTGAAATACGCAGACCGAAGCAACTGCCATATGATTGGTTGATTAGATAATTGCATTAATGAGAAATTGAACAGGTGTTCCTAATAATCCTTTAGGTGAATGTATAGCCTGAATTTACTGAAAGTCGCTTTGGATTAAAGCACCTGTCAAATGCTTACATTTAAATGATTATAATGGTTAAAAAAAGAAACTTTAATTGAATAATAAATTGAAATAAAGTAATTTATAAATTTTTCTTTCACTTTCTCTCTCTCTCCTGTCTACAGCCCACCCCTCTATTCCTAAATCAATAAACCCAACCTTCATTTATTTCGACATGACTACTACAATAAATAGGAGCGATATCCTCTCTGCCTAAATAGACTTTGGAGAGCTTGGGTTATTAGAAAGGGTCTGTTTATGTGGATGTGCGGATAATGTGTGTTTCGTTCCCGAACCATGAGTGCATTCTCTGATCAGATAACTTTGGTTTCAGTCTTGCCAGTTGCTGCCGGCTGGTTGGGAACAATCAAAGATCTGATGTATCATTTAAGGGCTTTAGGGCTTCAAACCATAAATGTGCTCAAGCAATGCAGGGTCATGAACTTGCGGTCATAGAACGATCAGGACAACAGCCCCCCTAGAGCAACTGTAAAATAAGTGCCTTGCTCAAAACCACATCACCAATGGACAGGCAGTGTTGCATGGGTCAGCACAGCCCATAAACACTCAGCCTGTCAATTACTGCTACTGTAAAACTTATACACCCCACATCTTGTAGCACAGCAGATGCTTTTATCCATTGTCAGAAGACAGAACAGTAAAAAGGCAAAATAATTCTTTTTTTAATCTTTATTTATATTTTGGGAAATGAGCAGCTTTTGAATTTAGATAAATGACATGTAAAAGTAAGATTTTTTTTTCACTGCAGTATTTCTGGGTGCATAAGACAGTGTATGCTGTCATTAAAATAAACAAGGATTAAGATTTATACTTTTCGGACAGATAATCCATCATGTTATGCTTATAAATATGTATTGAATTAAAAAATACAAAATAAAAGCTTTTTTCATTAATAGACTTCACAATGTATATTTTAATAAATGCAGCCATTTTTGGTTTCTAAGAACTGTTTATTACGATAGACATCTCATTTTAACCTTTTCAACATACAAATGCACTGACAATTTGACCTTGTTGTACCGCTGTACTAACATTTGTAAAGAGCAATGTTCTGTTTCAAGTCTTTGAAAGCCCTGAAAGCTCATAAAGGCGAGCGGTAACCGGGGACACTGCGTCTGCAGTTAATTTTGTGCCAGCCCACGATGCCATTTTGAGTCCATAATTGTCTTGTGTGAATAGAAAGAGTGATAAGCTGAAAAATAGAGAGGGGAAATGATAGAGTGACATTTAAAGTCTTTGCAGGCGTGTGTCCAGTTCCCTCTTATTCACTGAAACTCCCACAGGAGCAGGATTTTCATTTATTTAACAGATGCCTGTTCATTATGTATACAAATGATCAGAGCAGAAATGGGTTATTTTCACCCCTGTTTAATATTCCACAAAGCAGGTTTTTGCAGGTCTTGCCCGAGTGATATTGCTTCATATATTGTACTTAAATATACATCATATAGATGTAGCCTAATTGAAATATCACAATGTGCATATTGCAATAGTTTGAAACAAAATAATGATTTTTAAAGGTCAAGTTCTTTCTGATCCCATTTTTAAACCCTAGTTAGTGTGAAATGTTGCTATAATAGCATAAATAATACCTGTAAAATAATAAAGCTCAAAGTTCACTGCCAGGCGATATATTTTCTTTAACAGAATCTGTCCTTTTAAAGCCTATAGCGAACGGCCGGATGGACTACAGCCCTCTACTTCCTGCTTTAATGACGTCAGTAAAACAGTTTTTTGACTAAAAAAAATCTGACTCAACAGCTCAACTTACAAATCATTACTATAAGCTTACAAATCTGAATCATGGTAGGGTATGAAGCCAATTTCGAACACTGATTGTTTGTGTACTTGCTCAATAACTGATTTTGGTTTATTTTTTGTCAAAAGTTACTTCAAACACTTTAATACTTCAAAAGATTATGAATAGTCAATGTTTTAGCAAAGAGACTGGCACACGAACTGTTACTGTTCGTGAGTGTTCAGACGTGTCGAAGATGATCAACGATTAGAAAAAATACGAAGCATATGATTACACGTATGAATTTAATAAAGTTTATATTAATTTTACAAACTTAAAGCATTATCATATCGCATAGGGGTGCGCGGGGCAAAAACGAATGTGGGGTTAGTTGTAATACGGACTGTTTACATTGTTGCTCAAGGTTGAACATATGGTTTTTCTGGTATTTTTTCACGCTGCCAAAAGATGATCTCCTGCAAATTATTGGAAATGTATAATGTTTTTCCAGAGAGTTATTGATGAACGAGTGTTTTGGTGGCATGTAAGTAAATTTTTGCATCATATGTTTTTTTTTTTTCAGTTTCTAATTTGGGTGTGTAAGATACCAAATCCAATGCTATGTCATATTAATCAGTGTCTTTTTGACTAAAACATGGCATTGTTTTGAAAATATGTCTGCAGCTCTTAGCAACTTCTTTGGTGGGCTTGAAAATATTTTGAACCAGCGGGGTTAATTGTTACGCTGTGTTACAACTAACCCCTCAGCACTTACGATATGAAAACAGCTAATGTTAGCGTAATTCTTGCCGTTGTTTTAAATCGGCTACACTTGAATGCCAAAGATTGAAATCATAATGAAATGAATGGCTAAAATCAGACTTTGATGCTCATTATCTCAGAATTTGATTTTGAGACTTCAGTATGGTTTTTACTGACTGGGTCACATATAAAAAAATTGTGTTGTATAACTGTGCTGCTTTTACTCACATATTTAGACATTTGTATCCATTTATAATTAAACTATTGTTAAAAAAAAGGGCTGGATGAATGAATACAGTGTGGATACCTGTCTATTATAGACAGATATATAAACAATATCTACTTCAAGTATATAGACAAAACAGTTTTGAAATATTTGCCTGCAAACTTAATTTTTAGCAAGTGTTACAATTAACCCCACTTATGGTGTAAGTTGTAACGTTTGCACTTCTGTCACGTTTGGTGTAATTGTCCAAGAATGGTAAGTACTAGAAACAAACTTCAAATGTTTATTTGTAGCAGAGATGTGTGTTGCTTGTGTAAAAATATAATGAATCAAACTCAAATATTTTTTGAATGATTGAGCCAAAACCAAAAAGCGTTAGGTTGTGACCCACTCTCCCTATTGTGTATCACATTATATTACTAGTTACAGCATATCACGCTTTTTTCAATATGGTGCAGCCCTAATATTTGGCCATAGAGAAGAGGCCATAGGCAGCAAATATCTGATGTCCAGATATATAGCCATAACATGATTTTAAGTGCTTATAAATCCATTATAAAAACGTGCTTTACACAACTGTAAAGTGTCAGTATTGTTTGACTCCTATACTCAGTCAGCCACTTCTCCAACACTTCTCCTAGCATATAACCATTCAATTTATACTTGATATACAAATTTAACACATGTTATACAAAGCGTCATTCTTTGGTGCTTATCAAACAGGAAAGAAATATTATAGTACATAACACTAACGTGATGGGCACACACTGTGTTTTTGTGGCCATTCTGTGGTGTTTAATTTGAAAACAATTCAGTATGGCTGAATAACCACAGTACTATGTTAAGCCTGAATGCTCTTTATGCCAAATCTAGCTGACAGGATAGAGTTGATTAGTATGACCAATTAGTAAATTGCATAGCGCTGGTGGACAGGCACTTCTTCAAAACCACCAGTTTTGCTGTTGTTGCAGATCTCCAAGGGCTGGGTTTTGGGTTATGTTGTGCGTGGACTATAATGAATAGACCTCACAAATAATGGTAATGATTGGGGAGAAAAGAAAATGGCATTTCATTAGGTCTGCAGCTTTTTGATTTTAATGTCTCTCTACACACTCACAAAAAAGCAAAGACTTGGCAAGTTTGAAAATCCGTTACGTCAGTGCATTTATACAGATGTAAAACAACATCAAACTGACCCAGAGAGGTAAACAAGACTCGGCTGGAGGGTTACGTCAGTCAATATGGGTTCAGAACTTTATGACAGACTTTTAAGACTCTAAGCATTTTCTTAAAATTGCAGACTTACTGAAATGTTAAGCTCCGCATTAATAATATTTGTTTATTCTTTTAATGATTGGAAAGCACATAAACTAACCCTTACAGAATTGCCACCACAGCAGAAAACATAGTTATAGAGCAGATGACGGTGCACCAGCGTAACTGCAGCTCTCCTCAGCAATTTAGTAATGGTCTTTGCATTGAGCTCCTGTCAAATGTATTGGCAATATGAATTCTAAACCTGATCACTTTTATTTAAGGCTCCAGGTGAAATCTGAAATGTGCAGTATATCAGTTATTTAACACCTGACAGCATGATTGTGTAGACTTGATGGAGTACAGTGAGAGCGAAGGAAAGGAAGAAGCTTGATAATTGCATTCCTGTGTCCTAATGAAAGCTAAAATCTGTCTTTAATTGTGAGGGTATGTATGAGCCCCATGAGGTAATCCACATTCAAGGCAGATTCAAAGTGTCCTTCTTTAAATGGGCAGATGAATTTAGTAAACTTTCCTGACCTTCATATCTGAGCATCTGGCGTACTCTGAATGCACTGTGGGTATCTGATGAATTTCTGCTGAATCAGAGATAATTGGAAGGCATGGGTGGGGCAAGACCATAAGCCGGACATTAAAATGCAGCACAAATGTTTTTCTTTCTCAAAATTTTTGGTTTAAAGGGGACATACCATGAAAATATTACTTTTTCAATGTTTAATTGCTACAGTCGGGTCCCCAGTGCTTTAATCAACCTAGATAATGTGAAAAAGATCAACCCAGTAACTTAGTTTTGGTAAACCATTCTCCACAAGCATTTGAAAAAATAGGTCATTTAAATTTGGCTCCCCTAGTGATGTCAGAAGGGGATAATACCGCCCCTTAATCTGACCTATCCAATCACTGCACTTTCCTTTAGTGCAGAGCTCATTTGCACTTAAAGGATTAGTCAATTTTCTTAAAAACAAAATCCAGTTAATTGACTCACCACCATGTCATCCAAAATGTTGATGTCTTTCTTTGTTCAGTCGAGAAGAAATTATGTTTTTTGAGAATAACATTTCAGGATTTTTCTCATTTTAATGGACCCCAACACTTAATACTTAACTCAACACTTAACAGTTTTTTCAACGGAGTTTCAAAGGACTCTAAACGATCCCAAACGAGGCATAAGGGTCTTATCTAGCGAAATGATTGTCATTTTTGACAACAAAAATAAAAAAATATGCACTTTTAAACCACAACTTCTCGTCTATCTCCGGTCCTGTGATGCGCCAGCGTGCCCTCACGTAATACGTCATCACGTCAAGAGGTCACGGATGATGTGTGTGAAACTACGCCCCAGTGTTTACAAGTGTAGGAAAAGAGGACCGTTCCGGCTTTGTTGTATGTCTAATAATACAAATTAATGTCTTTGTGTCGGTTTATTGTTTACAATGGTCCGCAAATGTGCGTTTCATATATGTAACACGTGACCTCTCTACGTCACTACACAATTACGTGAGGTTGTTCTGCTAGATAAGACACTTATGCCTCGTTTGGGATCGTTTAGAGTCCTTTGAAACTTCATTAAAAAAAAATTGTTGAGTTGAGTCCATTAAAATGAGAGAAATCCTAGAATGTTTTCCTCAAAAAACATAATTTCTTCTCGACTGAACAAAGAAAGACATCAACATTTTGGATGACATGGTGGTGAGTAAATTACCTGGATTTTTTTTTAGAAAATGGACTAATCCTTTAAAAGGACACCGTTATCTATATGATATTTTGAGCTTAAACTTCACATATGTACTCTGAAGGACACCAACAATTTATTTGACATCTTAAAAAAGTCTTGTGAAATGTCTTCTTTAAATAAGTATTTTTCCATTATTTACTCGTGTCATTCAAATTTGACCCATGCTGGGTTGTTTCAACCCAGAATACTGTGTTGTTTTAATCCATTGTTGGGTCAAATATAAACATGCTTGGCTCGTCTCTTTTGACTGGTTGAAAAGAACCCAGCATTTTTTAGATTGTAGTGTTCCTCCATATGCTCATAAGAGTTGCATTTGTAAATGAATCATTCTTTTAAGTTGAATCTTTCGATTCTAAAGAATTGGTTGACAGTTCACAAAAAAAAAAACGAATGATTCCTTGTTCTACTGCCAACTGAAGGTCAAGACAGAAGTGAATAACGACTTCAATTTCAGTCTGTTTCTCACACAAAGCTATCATGTGGCTTTAGAAGACTTTTAAAACACACTGCGGCGATATGAGTCATATAGAGCACTTTTATGGTCTTTCTGAAGCTTTTATTGAAATTGAAAGGAATAAAGTAAAGCACAATCTTTAGTATTTCTCCATGTTGTGAAAGAAAGTCATACAGGGTTGGAACCAAACAAGGGGGTGAGTTTTTAGTTGAACCGTTCCTTACTAAAGAGACAGTTCACACCAAACAAAAACATCACCCTCAAGTCATCTGAACCCCCAATGTCTCTGTTCTTAAGAACCCAAACTCAGATTTTTAGGAGGGCTTTCTAGTTACTACGATAGTGGATGGTGACCAATTGTAACCACCATTCAAAATGCAAAAGTACTCCAATTGACTTGTCATATATATTTTAAGTGTCCTGAAGACATTTTCTCCTCCGCTTTCTTGTTGTGGATACCCCTGTCGTTAGAGTTGTTACACATGATTTAGAAGTACACCTGCTTAAACAAGAGTTCATGTTCACTTAAAGAGAAGCAACCTTTTTACATCAAATCATGGGTTATATTTTTTTGTTTGTTTTTCACCAAACCCTATATGTGTAGGGCTCTATCTTGCAATTCAGCGCAATGCACAACACAAGTGTCTTTTGCTAGTTTCTACCCTGCGCAATTATCATTTCCACGTTTAGCACCACTTTGTTTAAATAGCAAATGCATTTGCGCCCCCTTTTGCGCCCATGGGCGTTCTGGTCTGAAAACGAGGTGTGTTCAGGCACATTGTTGGTTTTTTGAGGCCAAATAAAATATGTTTTTTGTTTTTTGTTATTTAAAGAGCGCATTATATGCGCCTATAAACGGGACGACAACGCGGGTTTGCTTATCACATACATGAATGCACAGCAGCACAAAAACACTTTTAAATATGAAAGATTAAAGGATTGAATGTAAAAGATTATTATTGATTCTCTTGGACATAAATGAGGACTAATTATGAAGCGCAAAGAGCTGCTTCACCTGCAGCCTGGTAAGTAAATAAATGCTTTGCTTTAAACAAATGCGTCTGTTTTTAAATGTTTTTTTTTAAATGCTACCTCACGGATTTATTGTATGATGACTCTGTACCTGTGGATATGATGAGATGAGAAACATTTTTAAGTAATGCTTAAAAAAACTCATGACGCTGTCCAAGTGCTGAAACGTACGGAGAGGCGTTTGTAAATTCTTTATCTCCTGTTTGTTACAAATAAAGTATTTTTACAGTACAAACCTTTTCTTACATACTTGTAAATTATTTTTTGATGATATTGGATAGCCATACATTTAAAGCAATTAAAAGCCTGCTTTTTTACTTCCATGACTAAAAGAGAACGGGGTTAAAATTTCAATACAAGTGAAAAACAACACAATTATTTAACATTAATCTTAAACTGGGGATCTTCTTCCTCCGCTTAGTTTTTCAGTTTACAAAGTCTGTCATTTAAATAGGGATTAAACATAGCGCCAGCACAACTAACTTTTAAGGTGGATGAGAGCTGAGACTCTCATTGGTTTATTGCACGTTACGCCCAAAATACTTCCATTACTCATTAAAAATATAGGACCAACCCTTTTCAACCATGCGCTCAGCGCACAAACCATTTTTCCAGTCGTTAAATTAGCAAAAGTGGATTCGGACACGCCCATTTAGACGTTGCGCTGTGCGCTTTAGACAATGCGCTTACATCTTTAAAATAGGGCCCTAAATCTTTTATGCAACAACTAGTGGAGGTAGAGTGGAAGTCCTTGTATGGGCACCAAAAAGTGGCAATCAGAGCTCCACCCACTGTACGCCTCCATCATTGGTTGTTTTCAGAAAAAAACAGGCTGTTTTAGAAAGAAGCAGTACTGCTGAGCTTTCTTTTATAAATCGGACAAAACTAAAGACTCTTTGGATATATGAAGGATGTGGTACTACTCTATAGGTACAGATTTACATGAGATTGGCAGAAACTGTGTTTGTTACGTGACCTTTAATAATCTAGATTGCACACTGTGTAAAAGCATCTTGTGTATTAAACAGCAGCAGGCTTTGTTTGATCAGCTTGCCTGTGTTCCTCAACGGCTGATCCAAAGGTTTGTATTAGCAGTGCTGAGCCGATGCATAATGACTGCTCCAGTTAAGTAAGTGAAGACGCTGCAGTATGCCGCAGAGCAGAGTGGACATAAGATACCCAATCAGCTTTACCTCTAACACAGGTCATTCTCGTATTAAACTGATTACAATTAAAAAGAAATCCCATTATTAAACATTCTTTAGAGTAGGAAGTCGTTTGTTACTTTTATTGTTTCGTAGATTAAAATTCACAAATTTTAAAAACGCTGCTGGTGTTTTGACTGTATATGATTTATAAAAGCACTAGTAGTAGAGACAGTAGAAGAAACTGAAATCATTTGCAGATCCTGGGAGAGGTTCTCCAGATGTATAACACATCAGGGCAGAGGATGCTGTGATTCGATCTCTGTTTATGGCGAAATGCAGTTCAGAAGTGATAAGGCAAAGGCACCTACATAAAGTATATGAAGGGCTGATTGAAGAAGTCGGAAAATGTCTTCTGGCAATAAAGAAAGAAAGGCAGAGGAAAAATCCTGATAATGAAATTCAACAAATCTGTCCCTGATTTCTTCTCTGATCAGGACCACCCTCAAGAGTCTATAATTGGGTTGAAGAAGAGGGCTGAATTTTGATTAATGAATGTGGTACTGGTGTGGGTTTGTTTGTGTGTGGAGTGTGTGTGTAGTCACACAGGTAAGAAAACTTTGATAGTGAAGGTAATGAGGAAGTAGCCCGGGCGCATTTGCGTTATCTTAATGTTTAGGCTAAAAGTGCACTTAACCCTGGGCTTGTGAATGTTTAATGAACAAATGAACACCTGTTATACAGACAGGTTTGTTAACTAATCTTCCCTTACTCCTGCTAGTGTGGCCCATTAGTAATTGATAAATGTGGTCAGGGTGCGATTTGTGAAAAAAATCTGATTCTAATGGTGCGTTCACACCAGACGCACAAGAAGCGTTAAGTGCAAGTGATTTACATGTCAAGTCAATGCAAAGACAGGATTAGACACCCTGCTGCGCGATACTCACAAATGAGGCGGTACAAATGACGCATTTTATGCAAATGAGGCAACTCAAATTGAGCATTTCAAGTGTGTTCATGCAAGTTAAAAAATCTGAACTTTGGTGGATATTAACCAATCGGGAGTAATCATCCAGGCGCAGCTCGTAGAGGAGTGGGTTAAAGTCACCAAGCTGGGTGTGCCTGGGTGTGCCTCTGAAGACTGGATCCCAGATACGGAGCCGAACAAATCTATGACGTTTTTCAGCTTTCCATAGAACATAAAATATAACAAAGCTATCATCACAACAAAATCCATGTCAGCCATTTCGCAACAAGACTTGAGCAGCCCGCCTGGCAGAAGCCCCTCCCATGACACAATTTCACGAGAAAATGTCTAGTATTTCATGCGCAAATGAAGCGAGTAAACTTAAAATGTTCAAGCATCCAACTACGCGCAAATAGCTTTTTTTCGCTTTTTCCGTGTCTGGTGTGAACACACAGTAAGTAGGAAACATTTAGAAAATTCAGGAATGGATTAAAAATGTATCATGACATAACATAGACACGCTGTCACTTATTGTCACAGGAATACTGACAGTAATAGCCCATTCCTGATTTTACTGTTGCTTGCATACTGCATGGTAGCATTTTTACATATATTAAATTATCTTCATTTTAGGCTGTTTATATGGCTGTTTGATGACCATTAATTAAATAGGGGATCAATTTTGATAAAAAATAACCCCTCAAAGGCAGGGATATAAAGACCGGGGGGAGGGGATCCCACAACCCCATCATCAAATTGCACCCTGAATGTGGTCTTGAAGATATTATGAATTTAAGAAAAGACTTTCGCTAAAATGCATGACAGATGCTTTTATCCAAAGTGACCTAAGGGGGTCACACACCTGACAAGAAGCCGCATCACGTCTAGGACAACTTGAAGGTATCGTACACCGGAAGTGCAAATTAAATAGCGCAAGCTTAGTCAGACAGCGTTTTCTTCAAAATGCAAAATATACGTTAGCAGCCAATGTTAATTGCTAATGATTTGGGACAAACATGATGTTATTTAATGTTAGACTATGTGAGTGGCGCTCTGTGGCACAACTGTACCATTCCATGAGCCCCCAAGTCACCTAACAAAGAAGACCCAAAAGACTTTTGTTCCTCTGGTTAAATTGCGCTTCTTTAACATCATACTTATCAAGTTAATGGCTCATTTACTGTTAAGACAACATGTGAAGTATTAACATGGCGGATGTAGTATGTCCAAATTGAATTCACACTGCCCATATTCATACAAAAGTGGTGCATACTGTTTTAACGATCAATGATTGGGTACTGAAATGTTTCACATAAAAATACCAGATTGGCTTTTACATCATGGTGTGCTGATGTCACTAACAAGTTTTTCCATCATCTAAAGTAGTTCTAATGATTGTCAATATTCATTGCAGATTATTGAAGCCCAACAGATTTTCTGAACAGTACCAGAGAGAAACTAAAGCATAAAGATTAATTTATATTACTTGTCAGTTTGTCAAGAAGAGCAAATATGTTTTATGATGCCTGACACACTGCACTACAAAACCACTTTATACTGGTTGACAACATCTTGTCAAGACTCCATATGCCTACACCGACTTTGATTATGCAGTGAAACAGCAGAACAAACAAGTTTGCGATTTTGCTAAGCAATCTTACAACTGTATATTTTTAGACCGACCAACCCTGCAAAATTCACAGGGTAGATCACAGCTGAACATCTTCTTTCTATTCAACGTGACATCAATTTTTGTCAGTCGGCATTAAACATGGAGCGTGACATACGGTAGCATAAACTGATTTCTACATTGTTGACATGTCTGAATGAATTAACATGATACTTAACTCTTTACCCCCAGCGTGTTTAAAAAAGGGTTCTTCAAAAATTTCATATTTTGAGCAAAAAGCTGAGATAATTGCATTTTTGTGAAGGACTTATGATAGAGATCAGATGCAGAGCAATCCTCAAAACATACACTCCCTGACAAAAGTCTTGTCGCTTGTGTACAAATTGACCTGAAGTGCCTCTGAAATATATTTCTAATCGTGATTTTTTACAAGAAACGTCTCATTTATATCCCAACAGCTTTTGTAATAATGTTTCAGTGCATGAAACATTATTTTGATTATCAAGAGACTGAAGACCAGATCCACCTTCAATGTGTCTCAGCGTCAAGTACAGAGGATAAAAAAGATTTGAAGAGACTGGAGATGTTTTGACAAGCCCAGGTCAGGGAGACCCCACAAGACAACTGCTCGAGAGGACCGTTTGTTGGCTCGAAAATCCAAGGCCAGCCCATTTTCCACTGAACCAGAGCTTCACAAGACCTGGTCACCTGAAGTCCCTGTGTCAATCAGAACAGTTTGTTGGATTCTGTCTCGAAATGGCCTCCATGGTCGAGTGCCCAGAAGCCAGCACTAAACAAAAGACAATTGAAAAACCGTGTGGCATTTGCCAAGGCCCACAGCCTGCTAAAAGGATGGATGCTGGAGGAGCAGAAGGTGGATTTTTCAGATCAATCTTTTGTTGAATTACACCACAGTCACCTCAAATATTACAGGAGACCTACTGGAGCCCGCATGGATCCGAGATTCAAGTTTGGTGGCGGAAAAATCACAGTCTGGTTACATCCATATGGGGGTGTGCAAGAGATCTGCAGGGTGGAAGGCAACATCAATAGTCTAAAATACCAAGTAATCTTTGCTACCTCTTATATTCACAACCATAAAAGAGGCCAAATTCTGCAGCGGGATGGTGCTCCATTGCATACTTCGATCTTCACATCAAACTTCCTCAAGGCGGAGAAGATCAAGATGCTCCAGGATTGGCCAGCCCAGTCACCAGACATGAACATCCTTGAGTAGGATGAAAGAGGAAGCATGGAAGATGAAACCAAAGAATATTGATGAACTCTGGGAGGCATGCAATACTGCTTTGTTTGCTATTCCTGATACATTGTATGAATCCTTGCCAAACCGCATGGAGGCAGTCCTATATGGAAGTCATACAAGATATTAAATTTGGATCTCACAGCACCACTACTTAATTTGCTGACATATTTTTGTATTTGCAGTAAATTTGTTGAATTTCTGTGTAGGCGACAAAACTTTTGTCTTCAAAAATGTGACCTTTCTGTCTTGATTAAATGATAAATATTTTTTTTAGTAAAACTAATTTATTTCAGTGCATTAAACATCATTTAGGAGGGTTTTAGCTTTTCATATGAGCTATTTCTAACACCAATTGATTAATTGAAAGTCAGGGCCTGTATTCATAAAGAATCTTAATGCAAAAAGTAGCTCCTAGTGACGCAATTCTAAGAAAATTCTTAGAAATGTGGGTGTTTACTCTTAAGGTTAAAGAAAAAATCCTAGTAAAGAAAAAAGTAATTCAGAAAGCATCTTAACCCTTAAAAGAGGTCTTAAGGTCAAAATTGTTAGGAGCATGGACGAGGACTTTTAAGAGGCTCAAGAGTTTTTTTTTTAGCAACCGGGAAAGTGGACAAAACACAAATGTTGCACACAATGCATGACAGTAAGTAAACAACATGCAACACATTAGATCGTGCAGGAATCATGTTTGTGACAGATCTTATTAGAGACATAATAATATAATATAGCGCCATAAATAAAAGTAATCACTACATTAACTACAGTAACAGATTCGGTAACAAGAAAAAATGCAATTATGCAGAAAGATGATTTAGGTCTGTTGCAAACGTCTATAAATTTTTAACTTTTATATCATATTTTTATATATAAGTTTATACTTTATTTATTTTACATATAATATATATATATATATATATATATATATATATATATATATATATATATATATATATATATATATATATATATATATATATATTATACCTGCAATTTCAAATTGATGGCTTTTTACTCTTTTTCTTCCTTCTTGGACTACCAACCAATCACAGTCTTCAAAAGATTGTGTCACACGTAGCAACGGGGTCAACCCCGCCTCCTCACTAAGATAAATTTTTTTGTCTTTTCCTTACTCAGAGTTGCTCTTAGATCAGTCCCAAATCGCTTTTAAGCTAAGACTCCTACGTAAAAGTTTTTAAGCTAAATTAAGAGTTTTCTGAGAGGAATCTTAGAATCATTAAGAATACGAGCCCAGGTTAATAGCAGGTGTTTCTACAAAATATATAAGCGACAAGACTTTTGTCAGGGAGTGTACACAGTTCTTACTGTTTGCCCTAAGGGGTTGCTTCCGGGTTTTATAGGTTGGGTAAGAGCGCCACATGGTGGATAATAGCGAAATACGGATTGACAGAAAAACTCGTCATTGGCAGGAAAGCGTTAACATGTCATTGGGAGGAAAGCGTTAACATGTCATTGGCAGGAAAGCGTTAACATGTCAATTGCATCATTCTGGTGGGCATCATTCACTTCCATTAGTATTATTTTTTTCTAATGTGTTTATCTCATGTGTTGATATTTTTTATTGTAACAATTTATGATTTCCAAAAATAACTGTTGCATCTGTGTAGATTAGATAAGCAAAGTGTGTGCGCATTGTGCACGCTATACATTATGGTCAAGCATGCGCCCTTAAAATAGCATAATGAACCACGCGCAACGCACCACTGACTTTAGACTAGTTTTTTCTGGTCAATTGTTTTTTGAAACTGCAAAATAGCATCAGGGATGGTTTGCGCCGCAACACGCCTCCTTTTTTGCGCTGAACCGCCCAGGGAGCGCAAGTTTAGTCCCTATAGTTTGCCGACGTGCGTTTGTGGAGGGAAAAACCCGCTGTGCGCCGGTGCAAAATACGAATGATACATGCGTTACTGACAAAGTCAATTGCGCTGGGTGCAAGATAGGGCCTATAAAGTATTCAGTCATATTTTGCTGCACACCATGTAGTTTTACCATAAATGATGTTGACTTCAGGTTCATAAAACATTTGAATCATTTAGATATATTCAGTACTTAAGACTTTTGATATAACACTTCTTTTGTATGGAAGGTTTTTTTGGTCTTTTTTAAATTAATTAATTAAATTATAAAATAATAAATTAAATTATAAAATAATTAATTAAATTATAAAATAAAAAATAAAATCACAAAATATGTCCCAAATTTGAAAATGAAATGCTAAAATAAAAACTAAAACATTATATTAAATTATTTCATTTTCATTTTTAACGTGATGACGCATCATTCCGGCCAAATTGAAAAATTAAATTAAATTGATGATTTGACATTTCATTTTCAATATAATCTTGAGTCAAGACAGACAATATTAAAATAAAAAGGCAAGCTTGAAAAGGAATCTGTAAATAATTTTTTTTAAAGGCTTTTTATTCATGCCCAAGCAATAATAGGGACAAAATTAAAATGTAAAGTTCATTTTTTATTCTATGTTCTGTTTTTCTTTTTCATTTTCATTTTCGTGTTCACTTTTATTTTCAACTTGTATGCAAATTCAATTTTAATCAGTGGGTGGGGTTTACTTGCTAAAAAAAAAATGGGATTGGCTGAAGTGTTGCCAACTCAGCGACTGTGTTGCTTCCCAACTTAGCGACCTTATTGCTACATCTAGCGACTTTTAGACCCATTTAGACAAACTTAGCGACTGTTTGGATGAATCTTAGCTTCACATCTGTACATATAGGCTACTGTGTCGCTTGTACCGGCCCACGAGTGCTTGGTGGCGCTGTCACGGTGAAATGTGCGCCTGGCGTCTACCCTCTGTGCATTTTCTGAGCAGTGAACAATTTAGACGGTACGAACTGACGCGTGGATGAGATTCGCATGCATTGTTTACATTTCAAACACTAAAAGTGTCTGGTCCGCTGTTATGTATTTGTGTATTTTCACACATCTGATCCAGTGAGGCGTCAGTTTAACGAGCTGAAGACATACACCGACCAGTCACTTACTTTTATATGAACATTATCTGTTTATTCAGCCTATGTGTTGTCTTTTCAAGTATCGTATCAGGACTTGCGTCCTCTGTGAAATGCAAGTCTTTCAGGGTCTACCCTGTACACTGCACTGGACACAACACACAGTTCTGACCATAGCTGAAGCAAGCACATAAGGGCTGTGACGATAACGCGTTACAGAGGGGAAGCGGAGTTGGTCCACACGCCTTGCTCGTGCACCCAAAATCCTATTCCTTCTCCGGACATGGTACTTCATGACAGGCGCCGTTGAAGATAAACATATTTGCACTAAATGCTGCACAAAACGCTTCCAATACAAGAGAAAAGCTGAAGCCGCTCGGCGATTTTACCGCTTTTTGTGCAGCATTTAGTGCAAATATGTTTATCTTCAAAGGCGCCTGTCATGAAGTACCATGTCCGGAGAAGGAACAGAATTTTGGGTGCACGGGCAAGGCGTGTGGACCAACTCCGCTTCACCTCTGTAACCGCCCACGTTTTGCCGCTTTCCGCACGTCTCCCATTGAAAAAAAACTAAACACTCGCGGTTGCCGCGTACCGTGTGAAACGACCTTGAAACGGCCATACGTGAGATGCCAGCTGCGGTGATGTCACGGCCGCAACCTTCTTAAACATATAGCGTGTCATGCACAGGTGCTCTGATTTCTTGAACGGTACCGACTCACTCCCTGGTTTTAAACCCCTGCGCGAATAACATCATCTCTGCAAGGAAATGTCAGTGCAATGCAAGTTCATGTGCAAGGAGTCCGAGCCACGCGCATTATTTCTCGTTCAAGGAGAAGCAGGCACTGTGTGTTGGTGATGATAATAATAGCATAATAATAATTTGAAACTATAATGGGCAAACATGACAACTATCGTTATGAAGGCAGGTGAGCGCTTACCGACAGCGCGACTCGTTATTTGGTTGAATGCTGTGTTTATATGGAGCTGCTGTAAGTGAATTTCTCCAGCTCAGGATAAAAAAAGTCTTATCTTCTTGATAATGTAAATGGACAGCTGAAATTGAAAGCATTGATTGGAGTATCCATAAGATTTGCGCAGTTATTTACGGAATGATGCAATAGGCTATTTCGTTTTGTATCCACTTTGAAAAAATCGAATTAAACATACTAATCATAATAACATTAAAAACTATTTATTTTCGATATCTTTTGAGTTTAATATCAATTATGGAACCGTTTTTGTCATTGTTTTTAACCCATTTTTTGTACAATAAATTATTCAGCGTTTCAACAAGTTTGGAGAAGTGCGTTTCTATCCACGGACAGTTAACCGAAAAACAATGTCTAAAGAAATAGGAATCAGGTTTTGCACAACTCACCAGAAACAATCTTAAACTGCATATTCTTTCTGCAGCTTTTCAGGTTGTTATTCTATGAAATGTATTGTATAAAATGGGCTATAAACGGTGACATAAAAGTTCTATAATCAATAGTATATTCAAAAGATATAAAAAACAAAAGTTTACATAAAGAAATACATATTATTTCATGCTGTTATTGCTAATATAATTTGTCGTTTTAATAATATATAAGATTACTGCTTTCCTGGGGTGGGTTGTTGTGCTGTAACCGCCTGATTTTGTTGCTTCTTCACCGCGGTAAAACAAAATCCTGTACGGTCACAGCCCTACTCACAAATCAGCGTAACACATGAGGATGAAGGGTTTAAATTGGGCCGAAGCTGAGCCCCGTCACAAAGGCTGAAGGTCTGTTCTGTACCAGTGTGCCCGCTGCAAAAGTAAGTGACATGTCTGTGTATGTCCATTCTCATGAAATGCATACAAATAACACGCAGTGTGATTATCGTGCTATACATAAGCCAAATTCCAATTTTGCGAGCATATGATACGCCAATAATTTCCGGAATTTGGCATATGTATTGCACGATAATCACACTGTGCTATGTGTATGCATTTGATGAGAATGACTGACGCCTCACCGGATCAAATGTGTGAAAATACGCACATATATAACAGTGGACCAGCCCCTTTTTATTGTTTGTTCCTCCTTTGACATGTAAACAATGTTCGCGAATCTCATCCACGCGTCAGCTCGTACAGTCTAATATCTATGTTGCTGCTCAGCTCCATGTACAGAGACGCCAGACGCACATTTCACCGAGACAGCGCCACCCAGCACTCGTGGGCCGGTACATGCGACACAGTAGCTTCTCTGTACAGATGTGAAGCTAGGATTAATCCAAACAGTCGCTAAGTTTGTCTAAATGGGTCTAAAAGTCGCTAGATGCAGCAATAAAGTCGCTAAGTTGGCAAAACAGTCGCTGACTTGGCAACACTGCTTCACATATCTATGCTGCTTCAGCCAATCCCCTTTTTATGAGCAAGTAAACCCCACCCACTGATTAACATTGAATTTGCATACAAGTTGAAAACGAAAATGAAAACGAAAATTAAAAAGAAAATGAAAACCAATAAATAAAAGAGAACATAAAATTAAAACTGAACTTTATTTTAATTTTGTCCCTATTATTGCTTGGGCATGAATAAAAAGCCCTTTAAAAAAAATATTTACAGATTCCTTTTCAAGCTTGCCTTTTTATTTTAATATTGTCAGTCTTGACTCAAGATTATATTGAAAATGAAATGTCAAATCATCAATTTAATTTAATTTTTCAATTTGGCCGGAATGATGCTTCATCACGTTAAAAATGAAAATTAAATAATTTAATATAATGTTTAAATTTTTATTTTAGCATTTCATTTTCAAATTTGGGACATATTTTGCGATTTTATTTTTTATTTTATAATTTAATTAATTATTTTATAATTTAATTTATTATTTTATAATTTAATTAATTAATTTAAAAAAGACCAAAAAAACCTTCCATACTTTTGTGTTCTGTTCTTTTGGAACACTTTTCTGCTATTCATCATACAACCAAGCACAACACCATTTTCAACCCACAGCCAGACAATCCGACACAAGGTCAACACGCACACGCACAATCACACAAACTGTAATCCCAGCACTGGCAGCACTGAGGAAAGCTTTGATGAAGCTAAACTGGTAGAGGGAGATGAAAGAAAAACAGGAGCTAAAGTTCACAGTAAAGCTTGATTTAACACAAAAACATAGACTAACACACACAAAGGCATCTGTGGGATGCTATGCTATTTATACAGATTCAGACATCTGTATATCATCAAAGCCTTCATAATTCCCCCTCATTGTTTTTTTTTTTTTTTTTTGCTCACTTGGTTGCTTACTGGGGGTCTGCTAAGACTCATACTTTATATAGCTATGAATAGATATTTCAACTATAATACTATAAACACTTAATTGTTTTGGTTGTGCTTTATTTTACAGTTTTATTATTATTTTACATATATGTGAACTTAATGTAATTTGTCCTTTACATGAACAAAGTTGGTACGCAAGTACATTCTGTATTCATACATATAGAACAGGACTGCAAAATAATAAAATGCAGATTGTAACATAAAATGTAAAATCAACCTATGATTTCCATGTATATACATATTTTATATAATTTTCCTATTCTTATATCATTTTAATTTTTTCTTCCTCTCTCTAACATTTTGTGTTAAAATGTTTTCTGTTAAGATGCACTACAACAATGCACATTGTTAAAAACAATACAGAAATTAAACTGAATTAAATAAAAATTGTTGTTGTAAGGCACTTATAAAGACTTACTAAATGTCAGCCAAGTCTTAGGTCACACTGGAAAACCTCCAGAAACCACCAAACGCCATTGTTTTGAATGAAAGACTGGCCTAAACTACTTAAAAATGTGAAGTGTTTTATGCATGTCTGTGCATGTTTATAATGTAAATTGTGAATCCTGCAATTTCCCTTAAGGTATTAATGAAGTCACATGAATACGTCCCAAATTGTACGCTTATGCACTATTCCATTCTAAATAATGTAAGTGTGTTTACACTAAATATACCAAACAAGTGTATTTTATATACCCGGATGCTAAGCACATTCAACCGGAAATTTGAAGTGTGCAACATGGATCCAACATGCACTTCACAACTTTGCATGCCTAACGGAGCAGAGGCGGGGCTATCCGATGCTGTGAGATAAAGTTTACCCGTGGAGAGGGTTACATCGCAGTGTAAAGCTTACTGAAGTCATGTTAAACAAAACAAATAACAACAGTATACAAATAGATTTTCATTGACTTGCATTGTAGGCCTACTACTGTATGAGCTTGACATCATGCCTTCATCTGGGAAACCCATTAAACTTCTGGTTAGTAAAAACCATTAAGTGTTCCATTCCGGACGAGACTATGCTCTTTTAAAATTCATACACTAGACGGGTGAGTACATAGTGCATAGTTTAAGTGCATAGTGTATAGTATGTCATTTGGGACACAGCTAAGGTTTAGACACAACCGCAAGCAAACAGTACAAGAATACTAAACTTCCAAATTTCTCTGCAGCCTCTCTATATTCAGTGCCCAATGAAGTAGAAGTTTTAACGCATAAGAGTAACAAAGGTATCCCAGGGGAATTGGGTAATAATGTAAAAGCACTGGAGATATTTTGGTCCTGAAAGCACATGACATTGTGGATGACAAGATCTCCTTAGACAAAGTCATCTGGGGCATTTCATACACATGGTGTGTAATGACATGCATGCATTGCAAAAGTAATTTCCCATCTACAGTACTGCACAATGAAGGCAATTTTACAAACAAAAAAAATATGCAATAATCTTACAAACAAATGTTGTAACAATATTTTAATATAATAAAAAGTTTTGCCCAGAGAGGCAGACCTATTCTGTTGTATGTATTATGCTGTTGTATAGCATCCAGGCATTTTCGAACAGAGCAGTACATTTTTTCTTTCTTGGATTTTAATCCTTTGGGTACACCTGGTTCTTAATGTATTGGTGGACCTTGAAAATGCAGTAACATTTTCTGGTGTTTGTGAACTATTTTTTGTTACAGCATAATTTAACAAAAACATATTTATTTAAAAAAAGCTAGTATAAATTAGGCAACATTATACTATTTGTGATAAATATTTACATTCACAGTACTGACATGGCCTATACTGTCCATGCTGTTTTTCAGTACAACAACACTGTTACACATATGGTTATTATTTGACTTAACACATACATCAGCAAAGAAAATAAGATTACTTTTTTCTCCTTTTGTGTGCTAAAACTGAGCAAGAAAGCAGGCATTTTCATTTTCATGATTCAATTTAATTGGTTATGCACATTTTCATTTTACACAGTCCTCTCAGACATACACTTGGAAAGTAATGACCACTTTTATTGAAATATTGGTCATGCAGGGTCCAATGATTTGCAATTTTACAACTGTTATCACATCAGATGATCTCCTTTGGTGAAAGTAGCCAGGCTGAGTGTAGCAGATCGCATTCAAAATGTTGCCGCTTTTATCTACGGCTTAAAATTTAACTAAAAACTTGATGCTGCAAGAAAGACACCTGACCTTTATATTTTCTTAAAACGATTTAACTTCTCAGAGAATCTGTGATCTTGTCGTATCTCTAAAGGGCAGGTTCAACGTATAACAAAGAAAAATAATCATATCTATTGAACAGATGTGTTCAAAACAACACAATCAGAGTTAGTTTTGAGACAACACACTAAATGCTAATAAATACTTTTAACACAACTTTAGTTGTCTCTTTTATTTATTTTAACACAAAATAACACATAATTTGTTAAATAGCATAACATAAAAATGTTAAAAAATAAACACATTACATCCATTTTATTTTATAAACTATTTATTTTTTTAAAGTATTTTTTTGCAAGATGTCCATTTTATCTCTTTATACAACCTACAGTATCTAATTTTACTTATAATTTTGAAGTGTCTAAGAAATGATGTGTTCATTTTTAACACTTTTTTTGTTATGGTAACACATAAGTTCCAATAATAATATATAGATAATGTAGATTCTGGGACAACCCTTTAGTGTGTTGTCCCTAAACTAACACTGATGTGTTGTTTTTAAGCAAAAAGGCACCAAATTTCACAACACAATGCAAATGCTAATGAATACTTGCAGACAAACCTTAAAATGCGAGTAATGGGTAAAAAATATTTTCCCCATCAATAATGCCTCTGGTAGTCAGGTGCGCTGCTGCAGGGTTATGGCTTAATTCTGTTATGTTGTGGCCTAGTTTCATCGTTTTCCCAATTTCACCATGTTGCGAGCCATTTTAATAATGTTTTGGCTCATTTTGCCATGGCTTCATTTTGTTGAGTTTTCTCATTTTGTTTTGGTTGTGGCATACTGTAATTTAATCGTGCTGTTATATCCCAAACTTTGCTTTGCTTTGTAAATCTAATCTTATATTGTGTCCCAGTTGGTGAAAACCAGAGTCATTTTATGTTATTTACTGTTTTCTATGTAAAAAATGTCCTACATAAAAGAGTGATATCTTGATATCTTTAAAATTGACTGAGTAAGGTCATGTCAAAGATGAAATCAATTTAAATTCAATGCATGAAATCAAACTTTAATTACGAGACCTGGATGACAGGGTCACTATTCAAGAAAGGTCAGAAGTTGTTGAAGTTCTGGACTTTAGACATCAGTGAATATGGAGGAAGGTTGTCAGAGGATGATGGGTTGCAGTCGGTCGAGTTTGGGGACTGGGATGAGCAGGGCTGCAACGCTGTGGCCAGCAGGAAAGCTCTCCAAAGGTTCATCATCGTCAACAGAGCGAAGGATCGATTGCTTCATCTCCTCTGTGTATTTCAGAGATAGACTCATCCTATGCTTTACCTTGCTCATTTTTTTCCTCACACTTTTTGATCCCATGCTATGGACGGATTTCTCTCGCTGACTTTTCAGAACCTGTGCACGCACACATTTTTTGAACTTTTCATCACTCACTGATGCCAAAACTCTAGAAGCTCATATTTTTCATTGTCTAGTACGTTCTGGTGGATGAAAACCACAACAAGGGTAGATTGAATGTCCATGTATGGACAAATTTCTGTGAAGTATGTGATTCTTTCCAGTTTATAATTCCAGAATGACTTCTATATCATATACTGTACCCGTCTTTAATGTATTGACATCTCATAATCAGTTCATACAGTACAGTAGGGGAAAAAAGTATACGATCATGGTAATATCAGATATGGGATTCTAAACTAAAATAACAAAAGTGTAGAATTTTGTAAACTAATTTTGCAGCATCCCGTCGGGATGATTTAGAAAAGGCAGCATACCTAATACTAGTTCTATATAATACTAGTTTTTAAAACTGGTGTGTCAAATTCTTACAATTATATAAATTATAACAACAACATGCATAGCAAAAATATGATAAAGCAAAATAGTAACATTTCACTGTGGGTCGTGTGATATGCACCGCCCAAGCAGAAGTTTAGCCGGGGTATTTTTAAGCAGTCTCACATTACCATTGCATTTCAGGTAAATATGTAGATATTGTTGTTTAAAAAGCAGGGACTGGATGCCTTTGATGTATGATAGCAGCAAATAGCCTACAACACATGCATATCACTTTGCACCAGCTATTTCCACCTAAAAGCTCAGACTTTAATCCGTTTTAGCCAAAACTGTTACAGAACACCGACATCCAAGGACTATTGAAGTGTTTTTTAGGGGGCAAATCCTCAGGATGCAACTGGCTACACGGATACAGGAGAACATTTCCGGAATTTCAAGGTCACTTTTCTATCATTTTTTTCAATTGGCCAGTAAAATTCTATATGACTTAAATTTGATATTTGTAATAAAAAAGACACTCAGTGTCATTTAATGTAAAGCCTAAGTCTAACAGTCAGTAAAATGACCAATCATTATTCACTTTTTAACACACCATGCTAGTTTCACACACTTATTCAAACAAGACCGTGAGATGTCAGATCCACATTAATTATGTCTTGTAAATATGTTTTAAGTATTTAAAAGGGTATATTTATAAATATTATGCATAACAAATGTATTTTTACATTCAACAATTTTCTGTTTGTCTCTTATTTACTGTAATAGCATTTGTTTTATATCACCGTATATCTCCCAATCGGCCATACAGCTTTCTTAATATCGGTATTGGCCATAAAAAACCCATATGGCTCAACCACTACCAATATGATCTCACAAAGTTCTGTGGGATAGTAACGAAATTTTTTGCTAATTTTCCGTGGCCCCACCACAGACTTTCTTTTCCGTGCCATTCTCATGGATTGGGTCCCTCAACTGCTTTTTCCTATTCAAACCATTGTCTCTTCAGATTAGGGTTAAATTTGGTGTTTGCGTTAGTATGTCACTTTAAGTATTGGTTTATACTATTTTTTCGGATTCATTCTTTTATATTTTCTAAACTTTAAACAATTGTCGCCTGGCGTTGGGGTTATTCTGCGTTTACACCAACCGCGGTAGAGGCGTGAAGCGCGAGTGATTTCCATGGCGCGACGCGGCAGACGCGTTTCTGCCTCTTTCGCGCGTGAAGCTCGCGCAAATTTAGCGTTGTGCGCAGTATGCACGCTAAGCGCGAATGGTGCTTTTTGTGCATCTTGTGGTTCACGCGAATTCGTGGCTGACGCCAGAGTTGAAAAATTTGAACTTTGGCGGAAATTCGCGCCGCGTTAACCAATCAGGAGCCTGCTTGCTGCTGTGGTGGCAGCCCCGCCCGTGTCACTCATTCAACCAACGCTTGATATTGTCCATAAGCAGTCACCCGGAACTATATGACACAAGTTCTTATTTCTATAGAGGAGACAGGAATAAAAACCTGATAATTAATACACACTTCACACTTTTGAGTCACGTGACGTTTATCGACCAGCACCGTTTAATTTCCCCCTATAGTAAGGTTACCAAATACAAACTGGTAACTCTCTTGATAAATGCACAATCAACATCAGTCATTTTCAAATAGACAACCGCATAGCACTTGCCCCTCCCACAAGAAGAGGAGTTTGCCTCTGACGCGCGTCAAATGCTTGCCGAAACGCGGTTGGTGTAAACTCAGCATTTGAGTTGGGTTTGGGTAAGGCTGTCATTTTATGTAAATCTAACCCTAAACCGAAGCGACAATGGTAAGAAAATAAAACAGTAACCAATATCAGTAAACAGTAACCAATCCGTGAGAATGCCACGGAAAAACTCTGAGACTATCCCTGACCACTTCATATGATTTCAATGTTTGTCTTTGTGATATGAGCAGGAATTTTGATGTCATAGCTATTTGTACAAATAATTACAAATACCCAGCTTCATTCTGTTTACATTATTGTATGATAAACAGGCACTGGACAACTCATAAAAAAAAACCTGCCAGTCATACACAGGGTGGCCAGAAACAGCCCCCCAACACCCAATACATACATTTATATACACTTATCACTTAACACTTATCCAGCATCTTGGCAAATCTACTATGGCAGCACAGGCCCGTACTTCTGAATCGATTGATTACTCTGGTGTAAAGGACTCACAACTCACACTTGAATTCTAATGAAATTCTGAGAAATGTATCATTGAGTGTTGTGTCCTAATTAAAGTGAGCTGTATGAGTGCGGTGAGGAGGCTTGGTGGTCCACAAGGACTTTGTTAATCAGAAGTCTCCTTCTGTGTGAATTAACAATAGATTGCATTGAATTACCACAGCAAGGAAATTGATGTTGCTGAACCAACAATTATAGATTAAAGTTCATTCCATTGTAACGACGTAACTCGTTGCTGAACCACCATAGTACAATGCATAGTTGGAGAAACTAACTACCTGGTCAAGACTGTTTCCTGAAAACATAGTAACTTTGTTGCGCATTCTTTTTTGAACCATGCTGGTTTAAAAACATAGTTGATGATGTCACATGGGAGATGGAGTACTAATTAATCTGTTCAAATCGTTTAAAGTCAGATTACTGCTGTAAATAACGTATATATTGCACGGATTTTGTAGTTGTGTGTTAAATTGTTTAGTTATCTGTTGTTTTTCAAAGACATTTAATTTAATTGCACAAGTTCCCTCTTACGTCACTGTTCCCAGGAATTCCCCAGGGTCTTAAAGCTTGCAGGACTGCATGCACAGTTTTCAAATGCAGCGCTTTAATTCTGTTTACAAACTTAAACGTGTTTCCTGAAACTAAAATTCAAACGAACATTCGCATGGTGCATCGCAAACTTGTGTGGTTTAAACGATAGCCATTCACCTGTGGTTAGAAGCATCGTTCCTTGTTATTATAATATAGAGACTTACAATGATCATGCTTTTGAACAAAATAAGCAAAAAACATGTAGTGCATTCTATATCCATCATTCTAAATATATACACATTTATATTTTAAGTCTTTAAGTTTGTAAACAGAATTAAAGCGCTGTATTTGAAATTTTGAAATCAGTGTATGTGCACAGTTCTACGAGCTTTAAGACCCTGGGGAATCCCTGGGAGGAGTGACGTAAGAGGGAACTTGCGCATAAATTAAATATCTTGAAATAAAACAACAGAGAACTAAATCACAACAACAAAATCAGTCTTCCGATGCAAACAGATTAATTAGTACTCCACCTCCAACATGACATTATCAGGATGTATCAGGATAACGGCAGTCCCATGTGTTTTGTGTGGCAACGTGAACCGACTTCACAGTCTGCACTACGTTGTTGCCATCAGTTTGGTGTGTCCCTACCCTGGTAAAGCTGGTCTACAAAGTAAAACTTCAGTTTGGCCAAGCTGGGAGGGAAAGCTTAAACCAGCTACTTCCAGTTTAAACCAACTAAGCAGCATTTAGCTCCTTCATACAGCAGAATGAGAATATTGCATACGCAGTTACTTCTTTGCTAGATGAAAACGAATTGATTTGCGTAAGATAAACGAGTGAAACGATTTCTCATGACTGTAGTATAAACAAAGCCTATTTCTTTACTGTGCGGAGACCACATTGTCAACATTACTTTATATGTAATCCAAACAGTAGTCTGTTCAATATAAGTCCATATTTTCCTCATAATTCTGTGCCATTTCATTTTAAGTTTTCAGGGTGTTGTTTGTAAACTATATGTAAGAACATTGAAAACACACAACACTAAAATAAACCCATTTATTCATATGACAGTTATTACTGACAGAACTTTGCATGAATGATTACCGCTATACAAACCTCGGATGGTTGTGTTGAATTTTAATGCTAACAACAATGCTAGCAAGCACTAGCTCATTCATTACCACAGCAACTACTGAATTAAACAGAAATGTGTTTACATTGTTTACAAAAATTTTTCTTTACATGTTAAAACATTAAAGCAGTAGGTTGATAACACATTACAGTACCTCGGTGGGAGAATCTAAATGAAACTATATTCATGTAATGTATGTAGTAATGATATAAAAAGAATTTAAGCATAGCAGCAGAAAACATATAGAAAAAATAGGACATAATTGCTTTTGATTTGTTTTGTCTGCATAACAATTTGTTTATAATAAAGAAAAGTTGAGTTTGTACTGTATTTATTTTCCTGTCAATGTAGGGATGCATAAGATTAATCGTGAATAATCTAAAGCAGGAATATTATGTTTGTGAACTGTGTATAATAACTTAGATAAATGCACACACATGCATGTATATATTGCTTTACATGTGTATATACATTTGTATATTTATGTTTAATTTATATTTTTTTCTTAAAATTATACATGCATGTGTGCATATTTATACATAATTATTATACACAGTTCACACACATATACTGTATGATCTAAACAAAATTTTTTATTCTGCTTTAGATTAATCCCGATTAATCAGTATGCATCCCTAACTGGTGCTATTTATTCTTTGCTAATTATGGGGGTACATTTGTAAAGTTTTTTTTTTGTCTTTTAGGTCTTATTTTTTTTATCTATAAATTGTATGGATAAAACAAACCTATATTTGTAACCATTAAAATGGTTGTCTAAACAGTATTGGTATGATTTGTTTAAATATTTAACAACAATTAATTATTCAAAAAAGCAAAGTGAATTATTTGCCTAGTACAATTAATATAGTAACTAATATAAAAAAGTTAAAATATGAATCATTATACACTACATCCTTGCCAAAACGTGTGCAAAAGACCAATGGGACAAATACCAGACCCACTGAAAAAATGTCATGCACATTTCCTATTTAAAATCCATTAAACATGGATAGAAACTGCTATAAATGAAAATAATGGCAATAACTCTTTGATGTGTGAAAAATGCTGTCTCAAATGTCTTAAAAATCTTTAAGTGGCAAGCTGTTAAACATCCTGCTATTTTTAATTAGTCTCAGAAATCTGAAATGTATATTGAAATGGTGTCTTGATATTGTGGAAATGTAATATTGACTTTATTGACAGCAAACAGCCAAAAACTTCCTCAGCTTTTTTTATGACGGGGCACACCATAAACAGTAACCCAGTGCCAAAATGATTCTCAAAATATTTTTAAAGAGGCGTTACAAGCTTAAACAGCTGAAATGTAGTTGTATATTTTTTCAACACTTGCTCTAACCCTACCATAATTTTGGATAAACATTATGGGTCAGTTTCCCGGACAGGGTTTAAATTAATCCAGGACATTTAAGTCGTTTTTTTTACAAACATACCTTACAAAAACAATACTGGTGTGCATCTTAAGACAAAATAATGGGACTGATATATGATAAAATGTGTCAGGGCAAGGTGTTTTAAATTGAAGCAGCTCCAACATGTATTTTTAGAACTAGTATAAGTCCTGTCCGGGAAACCGCCCCTATGTTTATCAATATGTTATGTACTGTGTGTCTAATTTTGTACTGGCCTTATCATGGTTGTCCAAGATCATTTTCCAAGAAATGAGAAATTGATATGTAACTCCATTGAACAAGGAAATTGATATGTTAACCCTATTTAAATTGAGACTATTAATAGAATGTGCATTGGCGGGCAACTCACAGACTCTGTGCGGGCAACCTGGTGCCCGTGGACACCATGTTGGAGTCCACTACCCTAGACATTATGGAATTGTTTTCTATCCATAGGGATTGTTTAATGCTTATAAAATGTAAAGATTAAATATAATTAAGCAGTAAGTATGTTTTGTGAATGCAAACACAGTACAAATTGTTATTCCATCATAAAACTTTACACAAATTAAGGAGCCCCATTTTTTAGTCTTGAAATTAAAGTGCAACTTTAGGCAGTGCCATAAATGATGTGACATTCTGACGTGCACTTTCTGCTATTGCAGCAGTACACTCACATAACTTTTTGCCTTCCTGGTCTTTTCAGATGGTATTTTCCCCTTCAGTCAGCCATTTTACACAGACTCGTTAATGTAATGGAGGGATGAATGTAATAAATATTTGAAAGATATATGTTTTCATGCTGTTTCGGCATAACTCAATGTCCCCAGGCATTAATTAGTTAATATACTCATATATTAAAAGAGTGAAATGTGGAAGCATTGAGACTGTGAGTTGTTTTACGTGATGTGACCCTTTGCAAAATCATCAAAATTTCAATAGGCTTCATAAATCCTCTGGCAGAGATTTTCCATCCGTTTTAATGAAAAGTATTTATTAATTTAGTTTTTGTTATGGCACAGCTCTATAAGAGGCATGTCAGAGATCCGGCTTCAGGTAAGATGTACACAGATGAAAAACACCCTGACAAACAGATAGTTTGAGTTTACATTTACATTAAATTTAGTCATTTAGCAGATGCTGACAAAAAAACAGCAATACATAAGTGCACTAAAACTACAGTAGTCTCATAAAGTCTAACACAGTATATAGTGGCAAGAAAACGTATGTGCCATAAAATGTGATTTAATCCTCATCTAGGTCACAATAATAGACAAACACAATGTACATAAGCTGACAACAAACAAATAATTGTAGTTTCTTGTGTCTTTTTAAAAACACCCATTAAACATTTACAGTGCTGGAGGAAAATGTAAGTGAACCCATAGATTAATTACATTGATGAAAGCTAATTTGTATCAGAAGCTGGGAAACTGGAGTCTTTATTAATAAAATTAGTTTAAATATGTGGTTTAGTGCAACTTTGATTTTTATTAAAAGACACGTTAACATTTTAAGACTGCTGTCCTTAAAGGAACAAATTTATATCAATTAATCATTAAATGGCCCTGAAATGTCACTAGACATAAAGAAATCATTTTCATTTCAAATACTTATATCACTGATAACATTGGTCTAGCCAGGATATTATCATTTAAAAAGTGGAGTTGCAGCCCTCAACTGATGTTCATGTTGTCGTTTTGTGTATTGGCCACCAGCTGTGTGATTGCAGTACCAGTTTTAGCCACAAGTTTTGTGATTGCAATACCAGTTTTGGCAACAATTCTACATACTGTTCCTTTAAGTAGCATCAGCTCTTATGAACCCTTCCTCTCTAAAGATAATCGATCAAGAGTTGTTGCACTCCATAAAGCTGAAAAGGGATACAAAACAATCTCAAAATGTTTAGACATCCATCGGTCTACAGTCAGATAAATTGTCTATAAATTGAGACAGTTTAATACTGAAGCTACCCTTCCTTGAAGTGGGTGCACAGCCAAGATGACTCCACTAAACAACGCAGAATACTAAATGAAGTAAAAATGAACCCACGAGTAAGAGCTAAAGGCTTAAAGACATCATTGGAACTGGCACACATCTCTGTTCATGAGTCTACCATACATAATCTTTGAACAGGCATGGGGTCTATGGCAGAACACCAAGGAGGAAGCCGCTGCTCTCCCGAAAAACATTCTTGTGAGCCTGAAGTTTGCAAACCCCAGTGCTACTGGAAAAAAATTCATGGACTCATGAAAATAAGTTGAATTATGGGAAAAATACAATGGCACAAAAAGGGCACAGCTTACCAACAGTAAGCATCATCCCAACAGGGAAGTATGGTGGAGGGAACATCATGATTTGGGCATGCTTTACTGCCTCAGGGCCTGGACCACTTGCCATCATCGAGGGGAAATGAATTTTAGCAAGTTTAACAAAATATCCTACAGGATAATGACAGGGTGGCTGTCCGCCAGTTGAAGCTCAGTAAAAGTTGGTTGATGCAGCAGGGAAATGAATCGAAATAAATCCACCACAGACGGGTTCAAGAAAAACAAAATGCGTCATTTGCAGTGGCTTAGTCAAACTCCTTAACCTGTGGAATGACCTCAAGAGAGCGGTTCACACCAGACATCCTACAAATATGTCTGAGTTGAACCGGTTTTGTAAAATTAGGAATTATTATACAAGAAATACAGTATGTATGTATTAAACTAAGAGACAGAGGAAACTGTACCTGCTTAGGAGATTCATCTGCATATGCACAGACACGAATAACCCTTCAGATACTAGAATTCATTCTGTATAAACACATTTATGGTGACCAGCTGCATTCACCTTGGCATATGTGCAGTGTTAGGGCAAGTCTCAGGTAGAGATGCATGATGATGAACTGCATGGATTTGAGAACACAGTTCAGACCGCCCTAGGCACAACGTTGCATCAGAATTTTAACCAAGGATGTGTACTGTACACACACACACACACACAAAAGCACACACAAACACATTGCACTGCTCCCTAAAAAACTACAGTCCATACCTGTGCTTTGCATTCGCACAGCGAGATGTGGAAATAACAAGAGCGAGCACATAAATCATCAGCTCAATAAACCGCCAGTACTGTCTCAGTGGAAGCAGTCATTTTTCCACACAAACACAAACATCCTTACGCACAAACACCTACACAACATCAAGCCAACATAGTCTGATCCATTTGTTTTGCGTCAGGTGTGCTCACACATCTGGAAACAACTGGGACTAATCTTGCACGCAGCAAGTTATTTGAATTGTGGATTGATTGTGTGTGATTGTGACTTTACAGATGCCTACGGTTTTGTCGTAAATGATTAATTCCATATACATGCATTCAGTTTTTCACAACTGCCTGCTAAACGTACCCAAATAGGATCATGGATAAAGTTTTTTTTTAGTGACAAAAAAAAAACAAAAAAGTACTTTAAGTTAGCACATGACAACACCTTTGCCATTTTAGAATTACTGTATTAAAAACAGTACGAGAATACAACCATATGTTTTAAGTAATCTTATATAAAACCTAATACAAAGTCTTAACATTACGAGAATAGAAAACGAGAAACAAGAAATAAAGAACTGTTCTATGTTAAAATGATTATTATATGGCACTAAAATGTATTGGGATATACCTCAATCCATTTTAAATCATATTAAGTGAATTATTTTAAGTTTATTTGATATTTTTATAGAGATCCCATTTATTATGTTTATATTATCTTGATCAGTCGCTTCCCTTTTAATAAACAGAACTGTTTGCTACTGCGATATAAAGGTTAGGGGTAAATTACCCAGGTGGATTTATTTGAGATCATTTCCTGGGGAACCTTACTTCCTGGAAGGTTAAAACATTAATCCCACACATTTATTTTAACTGAGGTCCAATTAATAGGAGGTAATCAAGCGTTTAATTAAAAATCCCAATTTTGTGCCACCTCGAATCATCTAGTGGTTGTGTTTCTCGCTCCTTCATTTGCCTGAGCAGAGCAATGAGTAGCTCTCTGTCCTTCCACATAAATTATTCATTTTTTATTCATTTCTCCAAAAAGGCCTGGAGTCAAATTTGGCTTGATCTGTCAGTAATTTGTTCCACTAGCAAAACCTGCATCTGCCATAATCTCCCAGAAACAACGTAAAGCATGTTCATTTCATTGTTAAATGATATTCACACTTCATTAGTATGATAATAATAATGCAAAGAATTTAATGCTCTAAATTAAGAGTTATACATATATCAATATTTCCTATGCAATTGATATTGGCCATGTTTTACAAAAAAATAGTGTTTGAAGGGATAGTTCACCCAAAAATTAAAATTCTGTCATCATTTACATACTCTTATGTTGTTACACACCTGCATAAATGGCTTTGTTCTGATGAACACAAAGGAAGATATTTTGAGAAATGTTTGGAACCAAACTCATAGTGGACCCCATTTACTTCCAATCGGGTCCACAAACAGTTCTCAAAATATCTTCCATTTTGTTCATCAGAAGAAATGAGGGTGAGTAAATGATGAAGCACCACCATGTCATCCAAAATGTTGATGTCTTTATTCAGTCGAGAAGAAATTGTGTTTTTTGAGGAAAAATTCCAGGATTTTTCTCATTTGAATGGACTTTAATGGACTCCAACACAGTTTTAATGCAGTTTAAAATAGCAGAGTGACCTCACGTAATTGTGTAATGCCGTGGAAAGGTCACGTGTTACATATATGAAACGCACATTTGCGCACGATTTTAAACAATAAACTGACACAAAGACATTTATTAGTATCATTCCACATACAACAACGTTGGAACGGTCCTCTTTCTCCACACTTGTTAACACTGGGGTGTAGTTTCGTATACGTCATCCGCAGGGCCAGATTAACACTTTGTTATACCCTGGGCAACAATATTCAAGGGCCCCATCATCATGACCCCAGGATCACCATAATATGGTCATATACAGAATATATTACTGTATTATACAGTACATATACTTAATACTTCAAATTCTAACTGTCATCAGGTGTATTTTGATTTACAAATATTTAAATGCTCAAACAAATGCACTACTATGTCCCCTATCAAAGACATTCACTTACATATGATGCTATTAAAACAAAACACATCAGCATTGTATAATCTCCGGGCTGTAAACGTAAACTGGCGGTGTAGAAAAGTCCTGGCTAACTTAGCTGAGTTGTCCTCGTCGTTGACGGAAGCTCACGTAACAGAACTTTTAATTAATACACATTTAAGATGACCATGGATTAACTCTAATTTGCATAGTCATTGATATAAAGCTTATTTTTTTGCATATACAAGCATTGTCTAAAAATGAAAATAGGCTTTTACTTAATTATTATTACAAGACCATCATATAGCCTAATATTAGACACCCAAACCAAAGTGAAGAAAATGATCTTTAATTTGCAAGTCTGAACTGAACATCAACGCAGACATGAATTTCCTGACAGAAGTTTAAGATCATATAGGCTAAATCTTGAACGTATAATTTAATTTAAATGTTGTTTACTCACATGTGCGTTGTACTCTCCGGATTTTATGTTGCAGCACTGCTCCACTTGTTCACTTCTCCACATGGACTGTTTGTTTACAGTGTCGTGTGAGCAGCTACACTGCAGGTTCGACTTCATTTGGCGCTAAGCAGACCTCTTGGTGATGTCAAAGTACCGCGAGAGCGATTCAAAGCAGATTTCTCCATGTGATAACTGGAATCGCTCTCGCGCTACTTAGCTGTCACTCGCCCGTGGGTTCTCTGCTCCCCAGTCACTTTCGCGCCTCTATAGTAATTTGATTTCATACGACGATCGGATCGCGCAGATATCTGCGTATCACATAGACTACACCACTGTTTATAATTTACATTTTCTGCGTTTCTGATGTCCTTTTCCTTTTTTTAATTTCCGCTTCGCCCTCCCACTTAGCTTCTCCATGTCTCGTTTTTTTCTGTTGTAGCAATGCCTTGCGTCTGTAACGCTCGGCGAATCTTTGACCGACCTCATGCGGACTGACAAATGAGGAGAGGGTCTTAACTTGAGGCCCTCTCTTCATTGGTCAGTCCGCATGAGACTCAACTGCTCTCAACTCACGTTCCGAGTCATAGGCAGTGCAGCGTCTCTCTTTGCAGCGCAAAAGCCGGTGTTGACAGTTTGTTTAATATAAAGCGGCCAGCGGGAGATTACCAGACACATTATTTTGCTTGTGCCCTTGCTGCCCTGGGCCCTTGGGAGGTATTGGGCCCCTGGGCAATTGCCCAGTTGCCCGTATGGTTAATCCGGCCCTGGTCATCCATGACCTCTTGACATGATGACGCATTACGTGAGGTTGCACTGGCGCATCACAGGACCAGAGGAAGTTGAGAAGTAATGGTTTAAAAGTGCATGTTTTTTATTTTTCTTACCAAAAATGACAATCGTTTCGCTAGATAAGACCCTTATGCCTGCCTCTTTTGGGGTCATTTAGAGTCCTTTGAAACTCTGTTGAAACTGTAATTTTAAACTGCATTAAAACTGTTACGGGTAGGGGTCCATTAAAGTCCATTTAAATGAGAAAAATCCTGGAATATTTTCATTAAAAAACATAATTTTTTCTCGACTGAACAAAGAAAGACATCAACATTTTGGATGACATGGTGATGAGTAAATTATCTGGATTTTTTTTTAAGAAAATTGACTAATCCTTCAAAGTAAAACAACAGAAACTAAACATAGTAGTCTGATACAAAATGCCCATTTACAAGAAAACATGCCCATGCAACACACTTGGGTGTTGCATCTGATTCTGAACATCTCCTTTTTAATAGTTTTCTTAATAAGAAAATTAAATGTATAAAAAAGGCTGCACCATAGTGTACCCAATTTATTGAAAGCGCTTGGTAAGATACAGAATACTTGCAAAATCACAACATCTGCCATAATCTTTATATTGTACATTGCCTTTGTTGTCTAATTCTGGGGACAGTGCACCTCCAACTTCATTCTTGCTCTAGTTTTAAACAGGGAATGTGCAAGATTAATTGACTAAACCAGGGGTCACCATCCTGGTCCAGGAGAGCCGGTGTCTCTGCAGAGTTTAGCTCCAACCCTAATCAAACACACCTGAAGCACCTTAATTATCTGCTTCAGGTGTGTTCGATTAAAGTTGGAGCTAAGGAGACACTGGCCCTCCAGGACCAGGATTGGTGACCCCTGGACTAAACAGTACAGTTGCTATAAGTCAGGGATGGGCAACTTCCGTCCTGTATAGAGATTAGCTCCAACTTGCCTCAGCACACCTGCCTAAATGTTTCTAGTATGCCTAGTAAGACCTTAATTGGCTGCTTCAGGTGTGTTTAATTGTGGTTGGAGCTAAACTGTGCAGGACACCAGCCCTCCAGGACCGAAGTTGCCCATCCCTGCTATAAGTCAACAGCTAAAACAATAGCCAATTTCACAAACAATCCACAAGATTTTATTAATCAAATTGCTGTCCTTTAAATGCCAAACTGAAAACCATTTTTTTAAATAACAAAAAATGTAACTTTAGAAAAAATAGCCTTATCTTGCCTGTAGAGGCCATATACTGTAATATTTTCAGGTTTAGCTAACTCACAATGAACCTCCTGTTTTATTCCTGCTCCAGCGGTGAGTTTTGTAAGGTTTTAAGGGCTCTGTGGATAGTCAGGTAACTCTGTACAGGATAAGTGTGGCTGATGCCCTGAGCTTAAAGCTAAAGCTCCAAAAACCCAACTTGGACGGGCGTAAGTCTGATAAGAACAGCTTCATTACTTCATCTTTTACCAGGCTACAAACATCAGAGGCCAAATCACAGGTCAAAACTAACCTTGGTCATTTTGGTTATTTAACAGGATTTATCATTAATACATGCAGAAAAAGGAAACTACGAAGAGTGGCTTTTGGGAATAGCAGATGACATTTTCTCTGTCCCGTCATCAAGTGGACGTGCCATACCTGTAGACACTGACATTTTCTTTAGACCGATAAGGTCCAAAGAGCAAATACTGTTAATTAAATTTAATGCAGAAAGGAATGAAGAAATAAATCTTATCTTTTTAATTGCAATTACTTCCCGTTTTCTGTCTTTTCCCATTGCGGCCAGTTTGATGAATATTTTTCAAGTAAGAAGCCAAATAATGATTGCCTGAATCTATTGACTTTTATTAGTGCCTCCAATTCCCATTGTGCATCTACTTATCAATGCGCTTTCTTATAACATATTCATACTGTGGTTTGTATTCAGATCAGATACCGAATAAATCACTTTATCATACAGGTATGTGCTCACCGGGTAGGAGTCGAGTATTATTGCTTATTGTTATTCTTCACACATATCACTGTTTGTTAGGGACCTTGGAAAGAGCTGCTTATGTTAAGCAAAGCTAGACACAATATGTCAATCCTTTGGAAATGTATATGCATGGACTTCACATGGGACCTCCAAGTTTCTAGGTTTAAGAATCATCTCTTGTTACACTCTAAAAACTCCTGGGTTATTTCATCAACCCATATTCTGGGTTATTTGTGTTGGGTTAAAATTATGGGTTATTTTTTCAGAGAGTAACCATTTTCTGGGTTATAGGGCTAATATTTTGACCCAATTCCTGGGTTGTTTGGGTTTCTGGGTTATTTTTCAAAGGTTAACCCATGTTCTGGGTTAACGCCCCGCCCCCCGCTGTTCTGGAATTTTCTCACAACAGTCGATTGAAATAACTGCCACCGGAGTTCGCGGCGCGCTCGATCCGTTTTGGCCTGGGCTTCTTCGTTGTGCATTCAAGGTAAGCAAGTATTTTAAGTGTCAGTGTAACGTAAACTTTCTGTGTCCATGTCCCCGTTGCTTATCTCATTGTTATAATACCGGTAAAATACGATAAGTACAGGGCAGCTATGACTTCGTCCAACGTTAAGGGGGTCGGGGGTTAAGGGGGAACACCGGACGAGAAGCGCCGCGCCGTATATAAGACCACTCGAGGTATCTTTCACAGTTTATGTCCAGCAATATTGTTATGTTTAAGGACATTATGGAATTAAGATATATCAGCACTATGTTATGATTGTACTGTATAATTAAATACAATCGTTGCTGAGTCTGCAGTCCGAACACTTTACCTCAGAGCGTCCGTAAACGGAATGAATTTAGAATATCACCTGAAAATCCAATATCAACAAATTTTCATGAAAGTAGCTGATTTCTGTAAATGAATGTAAAATTTAATGTACATTACAGCACATTGTGAAGTCTGTATATACATTAACGACGAATTTGAGACGAATAAGTGTAAATTTAAAACTATGTACATGGCGCTCGGCGCCGCAGACAGACGCAAAATGGCGCCGCCGGTACACACACATACTGTACCCTGTGTCTCCTCGTTCCCTAGCTCCCGAGGTCGTGAATCAGTTTATCATGTACACAGGCTCGGGCACTGGTAAGGACTTTAGCTCACTTGACACTGGGTCACTGTTCACTTATTATCCTGTGATGTGGCTGCTTAAGCGTGTTGTGAGCATCACTCAGCTCTTACTCATCAACAACCGGCAAAACCAACCGTTGCGTTGCTTTGAGTTATGTTTACCAGCTGCAGCCTGCTTATAATATTATACAGTGCTCTACTGGCTGAAGTAGTGAGATTTAAAGAAGCAGGTCAAGTCTTCAAATTGTTGCTAACCTCTATATATGTTTTCTCCAGGTCTTTTTAAATGGACAGCTTTGTCACTGATAAGTTAACTGAGTGGCGGCTGTTTGAGCTGACAGAGACATTTTTAAGGTGAGCTTTTTACTCTTATTGCCCTCATATCATCTCTCTATAACTAAAAAATTTTCTTTAAAGGAAAACTACACCGTTTTTCAATATTTTACTATGTTTTTACATCAACTTAGACGAAATAATACATCCCTGTCTTTTTCAATGCGTGCAGTACATCGTGTACAGCATGTCGTGAATGTGTTAGCATTTAGTCTAGCCCCATTCATTCCTTAGGATCCAAACAGGAATGAATTTAGAAGCAACAAAACACTTCCATGTTTTCCCTATTTAAAGACTGTTACATGAGTATTTACACGAGTATGGTGGCACAAAATAAGAGGTGACGATATTTTAAGCGGATTAAAAAATGAGAACTATATTGTATGGCAGAAGAGCACTTAGTTTGCAGCACTTTGACCTCTGGTGCAGTAACATCACTCCTGTGAACTCTCTCATCTTTTTCAAAATCAGTGTGATGAGTGATGATGTCACTGCACCAGAGGTCGAAGTGCTGCAAACTAAGTGCTCTTCCGCCATACAATATAGTTCTCATTTTTATCAGCTTAAAAAATTATTTAGTGCCGCTATATTTACTCGTGTAACTACTCATGTAACAGTCTTTAAATAGGGAACACATGGAAGTGTTTGGTGGCTTCTAAATTCACCCCTGTTTGGATCCTAAGGAATGAATGGGGCTAGGCTAAATGCATTAATAACGCGCTGTACAAAGATGAACTGCATGCATAGAAAAAAGACAGGGATGTATTATTTCATCTAAGTTAAGGTAAGAACATAGTAAAATATTGAAAAACTTTTTCTTTAATATGGCTTAAAGGGATAGTTCACACAAAAATGAAAATTCTGTCATCATTTACAGGCCATCTGCAGGGTTGAGAAGAAGACTATCCGGCATTCAACTGAAGAGTCCTGGAAAGCGTTCATACACCAAATGTCTGTAAGTACAATGGACCAGTTTCTCAGCACTACTCTGAGAGAGAATATTCTTAATTCTATAACTATACTGTTCATGTGAAAGAAGGCTATACACGGGACATGTTTCATGTGGAAGCTAAAGGGTGAATCCTGGTTTAAAAAAACAACTTCGAGGTTCCTTGCAGTTGTATTTCAGTTTTGGGTAATGCCATCTAAGGTAGCAATCTGACTAGAAAGTTAAGTTAAAGCGTAACTAAACCCCTGGTCAGAGCCTGACTCCACCCACTGCAATATTTGAAAAATGCAGAAAAAGTGGGCAGATCCCAACGGAGATAGAGGGGACGAACTAAGCTGTACCAAGTGTGTGGTGAGATCGTAACAAGGGCGTGGTGAGCTTGAACCTTATACGTCACGAGTCATTTCTTGGACCCAATATCCAATAGGAAAATTCAACTGCAGTAGCCACCGTTCAACCTCAAGAGGGCAGCACTCAGACGTTTTTACACCATATATTGTAGTATTGAAACACTTTATATCCAAATGTCAAAAAACGTACTAAAATCAATGAACAGCACTAATAAAGCATCATTCTTACAGATCATTAACTAAAAAAAGTTGGTTTGGGGTTTAGTTACTCTTTAAAGATGTTAGGTTTTATTACTCAGTGGTTCTCAACCCACATTTTCTTGTACACATTCATGACCCACTCAAAATGAAGACACCAATTAAGCACCACAGCTCATTTGGCTTCCTTGTACAGTTAGTATCAGCATTCTAACACAAACTGGTAGTCTATTATCTTGCTTACAATTTACGTTCTACACAATATTCACTTTATATCTTTCTGTCTCTGTCTGTTTTAGGTTGGAACAAATATGGTGGAATACAGTGGCGGCTCGTAACTGCTCATCCGAAGATGCGCTAATTCAAAATAAGTGTTCAGATTGTCACGTGTGTGGTTCCCTTCTCCAAAATATGTGTCCTGCGTGTCGAGAGATCCTGTGTGCATCACGTGTTTTGTCAAAATAAGTGCCTGCTGCACACGCGTCAAAACTGTTTATGATAAAAGAGACGCTCATGTTCCTAAAATACACGCCAGACACTTCCTTAACAGTAAACTCTTATTACGCATGAGATTATGCGAGTATCTGGCAAACGCGAGCATCTCTTTTATCATAAACCCTTTAGACGCGTCTGCAGCAGGCACTTATTTTGACATGACACGTGATGCACACACGATCTCTAAAAGCGCATAACACATATTTTGAAATTACAAACCACACACATGACAAGCTACATACATGTTGTGACGAACTTTGCATCGAGCGTCCTCGAATAAAGAAGTCACCGGCTGTCACTGGTGGAATACCTTCAGCAATCGCAGCCGTTCCCCTCTGGGAGATCTTAAGCTGCACACAACCAATGTTTGAAGACTTAAAGCCTCAAGTTCAATCCAATTATTGAATGTTGTCAAATGTTTGAGAGAGAATGTTTGAGAGTTGTTTATTTTTCTATTTTTCCTTTCTAATGTTATTACAGTGTGACCTAAAATAAATAGGTCCAAGTGTGCGTTTTTATATAGAATTTAATTGAATCCAATAAAAATTTAAAACTGCTTGAAGTGTGTAAGTGTCTGAATTTTTCTTTTCTGAAATAAGGCATAGTGGCATAGTTACACAATTTAGGTTATCTTTGACCTTTGGTTAAAAAGGATCTACTAATTTCTGGGTTTTTCCCACCCAGATATTGGGGTTGTTCTTTTGACCCAGAAGTTGGGTTGTATTAACTACAATTTTGGGTTATTGTAACCCAGAAGTTGGGTCAGGTATTTAACCCAGAAGTTGGGTCAAAAAGAATAACCCATTTTTCTGGGTTGAAATAACCCAGAAATTAGTTGGTCCCTTTTTAACCCAGGAGTTGGGTCAAAAATAACCCATTATGGGTTGTTTTTGACCCAGGAGTTTTTAGTGTGTAGATGATTGAATTGTTTGTCCTTGATGTGAGGAATGGGTGAAGTGTATAAATTGTGCACATTTTCCAGAAGATTTACTATTTGCCCTAGTGGAGATTCAGAGCTGTTTTTCTCACCTATGTGGATGTGAACGGGCAAGATGTAGCGCTTAGATGGAAACGGATACATGTTTTGTTTCTGACATTGTTTACTCTGTAATAACTTGACCTTCTTTTTTGTGTAAACTAAAGGAAACATCAGAACTGATACCTACTTATCCTACTATATCCCATCATTAAGTCAGGCTTTGGTTAATCTAATTAAGAGGGTTAAGTATAACCAGTGTGATGGCATTATACACATACTGTAGTAATACACTCCCAAAACATCCATAATCTTGAAATAGGATTTATTTGTGACCAATGCTGGCAATGAGCAAATTTTTTAAAATGTGTTATTTATATTTTGACATTATCTATTAACTCTTTCCCCACCATTGACGAGTTATCTCGCCAATTAGAAAAAAAACATTTGCATAAAAAATGTGTTTCTGATGAGGTTTTATGTTAATCTGTAATCAGGGCTCAAAATTAACTTTTTTATTTGGTAGCACTGGTGCTCCCAACTTTAAAGAGTTAGGAGCACCGGGAAAAATTTAGGCGCATCCATCCAAAAATTAAAAAGCACCACAACTAGAATGTATATGTTAATAGATTTATTTTATTAAAAATAAAACACCACCACCGGGCTTTACACATCCTATGGCCAGCATTTAAAATTTGGTATTCTATTTTATTTAAAAAAAAAATTTTTTGCTGCATAGATTCCTAAATTAATACCCAAATGATGTTGAAATAGTATGGCAATAATAATTTAGCAATTACAGGTAAAATGATTAAGATTACAATAGAAAATCTAGCAAACACGTAAAACACTGATTAATTGGGACATTACAAAAGTGACCTTAATATAGAAGGCTAATATATATATATTGGTATTGATATAGCATTACCAGGATGCTATTACTACTAAATAGGCAATGTTTTAAAAAATACTATAAAAACATACCATCAACATTGTCGTGTTCCACATCAACATGGACCACAAGGATGTTTGTCGGATGTCCATTCACCAGCGCATGCGCACGTACACTATCAAACACTCTGACAGACAGGTTGGTGCCTCCATCAATAATGAACACAATTGTCATGACACTTCTTGTGTTTTTGGCACTTTCGCCATGTTTAAGTAAGGTCTGGCGCTTAAAATGTTTTGATTCCGCCACCAACGCCGTTTTACAGGATTTACAGTAAACAAGTTACATCGAGCCATTCTCATAGCGGAGACACTCGAAATATTTAAGCCACTCTCTCTGAAAGGTTTAACGTCAAGTCTTATTTTCCGGTGGTGGAGTCGCATTTGAATCCGGATCGTCGTCATTAATTACAGTAGTAACATTGGCTGTAGTCGGCTCGTTCTCGTCATGCTCGCGGTTCTTCTTTCACATTTTCGCGCTTCACCTACCAACGTAGCACGGCAACAAGGAATGATTGATGCTCATATTAGCCAATCTGCGGTCTTCATTAAACGTAAGAACTTAATGGTGAAATTTGATTGGTTATGTAACGTTGGAAAGAACACTGAACCTGGGACAGCAGCATGGCAGCATCACAATCTAATCTAAATCAAGTCGCACCACAACAAAATGGGCAGTCGCACAAATGCTCCCAAATATATTTTAAGGTCGCACAGATTAAATTTCGGTCGCATATGCGACCAAAATAGTCGCAATTTCGAGCCCTGTGTAATACTGCGGTTATCAACTAGCACTTACCCAATTTATAAAAAAACTGAAGCCAAAAATTATTTACTAATATTAAACTTTGCGAATGTTTTGATAATCGTTCCCAATCTGATCTCTAACAAAATTCCTTCACAAAAATGCAATTATTTCAGCTTTTTCTAAAAAAAATGTGTATAAAAATTTTTTTTAAGAGTTTATAGGCAGAGAAAAAAATATAGGGATAATAAGGTTTCTTCCTGTTTTGTTTGTTTGTTTGTTTGTTTATTGTTTGTTTGAAAGTGGAGGTTCTGTTCTTCCATTTGATATGTTTGCATGTTTAAATATTTTTAGAAGAAAATTTTCCTGGAAGCCATTTTGTGAAACTTTTGTGAAAATGTCACGGAGTGACTTAAGATGGCAGAACCCAAAATGGCGAAGAATCGTTCCGCCGGACGAGTGTCCGTGAAACACCCCGCTACTTCCGGTAATTCCAGGCAACCAGATTTGGGTTTTATTGAAGAAAAATATGTGCCTAAATGGTACATCTTAGAACCTTTTAAAGGATACCATCCCAGTGACAGCATTTGTACCATTTCTCTGAGTGTGTATAAACTCACGCCAGGGGCTCAGTTATGAAATTCAATAAAAAAATGGCTAAAAAGACTAAAAGAAATTATGCAGTAATAACACTGTGGCTGCCTATATGCAAAATGCAAGCTATTAGTAGAGCAATAAGCTCTTTTACACTTGTACCCTCATGCCCAGTGTGCTTGAATGGTCATGTTTCATGAGTTAACAGTCGTGTAACGTGTGGACGGAAATCTTTTCTGAAATGCCAGTTTAGACTTTTTTAAACAAAAATGCTCTTATGTAAACAGGGCCTTATAGGGGAGAGCGGGGTAAGTTGTCACATGGGTACGTTGTCACATAACTCCAACCTTAGAGGCACTATTTAAATAATCAAATAGCCACTTTGTGTGACAACAACTTCTGTAGTCAACTTTGTGTTCACATGTGGTCAAGATCGCTCTTATCTGATGTTAGCACAATTTTTTTGGCTTAAAAGTTAAACATTTGCACTTTATATTTTACGCAATACATTTTTGTTAAGGATGAATGTTAAAAATTATTATTTTGCACAAAATAGAGGAGACAATATTGTGTCTTTTGATACTTTAGCTGATGTGCTACTGTACGTTGAGCTAACCCTGATATTTAGCCAACATTAGCATACAAGTCAGTTTGGGGCAAATTGTATAAATTAATGACTTTGGGGCACGTCGTCACATGCTTTTCACACTGGAAATCGTTTACCCTGTGTTATTCTAAACCCCGGATTAAGGGAATCCTGGGTTATCTTTGAAAAGCCCAGAGGTAATATTTCCAGTTCTGATTTGAATAAAAAAAAAATCAATAATCACAATTAAGCTGTGTGCTTCTTTTTATATATTCTAGTGTGACAACTTACCCGCCGATGGGGCAAATTGCACACAAGTGAACATTCTCTTTTCAACACTCTACAACTCCGTAATGAGATAAGATATGAAAATGTAATGAATACAACATATATGCCCCAGACTTGGGCATCTGGTGCTCAAGACTTCCTTCTTTCATTTGGTATGAGATTTATACCATTGTGATGTATGGTGCTCAGTAAATGTTAGACAGACTTTAATCCATAGGAAGTCGTAATGTAAGCTAATATCCTTATCTTCCCATGTTTTCACTAATCCAGAGTCCATATAAAGAATATTTTTGGTCTTATGTAGCGGATGGACACCCCAGGGGGTTAAGATCTAACCTACAGCAGGAATATTCTAGGCGTTTTGCGTTTTGTGTGAAAAGATCAAATTAGCACGCTGCTGCCTATGAAGCTCTCTTAGCATTTCCCTCTCAGGGGTTCTAATCCAGCGTTTAAAATTCACAGACATTCATAGGGATCCCAACAGAAGAAGAGCTGGGCAGAGGAGTGAGAAGCAATCAGGCAGACTGAACAAATGGAGCTGGAACCACAGTGAAAAACTAACAAAGGCTGTGGGGAATATGTTACGTGTGAGCACAGCAAAAAAAAAAATTGGCCTGGCTGCAATTGCTGAGGTTATTATATGGCCTTTACATTCTGTTTATTCAAAATGTATACTGCCCTCCACAGGCTAAGTGCAGTAACTACACAAAAACACAGAAACTGAGGAAAATGCCCTTAAAGTTTTATTTTACACTAGCCAGTGTTACACTAGACATGTTTTTGACACAACATAAATTAAATGTAATATTTATACAGAATGAAATCCATCCCTTGGCCGCATTTGGCCTGCGAACTAGGATTGTACCGATAGACGACATCTAGGCGTATATATCGACCAAAGTCTCCCTGTAGTAAAGAATTTCATCATTTAAAATGCATATTTGGATCATAATAGCATATATAAAAGTTTTACATAATTTCGTCATGCTTTAAAACAGCTTGAACTTAACTGTACATCCTTGCATCATTTAGTATATGAATCTATTGATATGCAAATTAGTCCCCACCTCCACTGTTTCGCACCACTTCGGACCATAGATATATATGTAAATAGATGCTACATTCGGCATTTCAGACACATAACCATGGCCATAGGCAATGTTTAAAAATTTGTGAGGTCGAAGGGTGTTAAGAATTAACAAATGCTATCCCAGCAGAACAAAGTGCACTAAAATACACTTAGTAAATATACTATTTTGTGCACTAATTTTGTAATTTTCCCAAAAATGTGTCTTTAGTACTTCTTAAGATAAACTTAAGAACATCTAAGTGTACTTAACAAAGATTGAGACACTATTTATTTCAATACACTAGAAATCTATCTAAAAAAATCTAGAAGCTTAAGTATTACTTATATTGTATCTTTTCAAGTGCATTGAAGTACTACTTATATACTTTAACTATATACTGTTCATTAGTATATTTGTAATGCATTATTTTTACAAAATACTTTATTTTTACCTGTGATTGCCATTTTACACTTTAGATACACACTCTGTCTGTATCGAGGGGTGGACATTGTTATATTATCCCCTATTTATTAGATCACAGTTTGTTAATACCTAACTGTTTACTGAGAGTGGATCATTTATTTATTTACATGCAACAATGCTTATTATAGCATTACATTCACCATTTTAATAAGCAATATAAGGCTACATAAACAAGGACTTTGTTTAGTGCTCTTATGAATGTTTTCAGCATGACTTTGTTACATGCTAACTCTAAAACTTAATGAAATAATATAGCCTTCTTCCAATTATCTTTCTTACATACTGTCATGGCACCTGGGTGATCGGCAGTGTATGTGTGTCTGTTTGTTTACCTTTGGTGTTGGTTCCTCACGTGTGCACTCGCTCCTCCCATTCGTTTCTCTGATTGTTTCCCAGACGTGTCCTATTCCTTTTGGTCTTTTTATAGTCTTGCGTTTTGTCCTTTGTCACGCGCTCATTGTTTCCCGGTTGGTTACGGTCTCGCTCCCTGTCCAGGTAGATCTCCCCGCTGCTGTTTGTCTCACCATCTCTGCTCTCGCCCCAGGTTCAATCGCCGACATCCGGACTCTTGTCTCTGTCCAGGATTCTCGATCCTGTGTGTTTGGTCAGAGGATTACTGTCAGTGTGTCTAGTTTCCTGAGTTCTCGCGCAGTTGGTTGCTTCGTCTACAAGCGTATACCAGCTGTCTTCGGCTTCCTATTGTATGACGTCATCGGAAGTGGGTGGACCTCCTCGTCACTATTGGACTTCTTCGGCGGTGCAGTGTGTGAGACTTTTTCCCCTGTGGATTGTGGACTAGTGTGGATCTATATTTACTGTCAATCTGAAATTTGTCGGGTGCTTCGTCTTCAAGCGTATCCCTACAGACTCAGTGTATTTTTTCATTAATAAACTTTTTGATCTCGCATTTGAGACTCTGATTCCTGAACTTTCTTGACAATTCCTAACAAATGAGCGCGTCAGAAATGGAGTCTGCGAGCGCGGAGGCTTTGGACCCTGTACAGACCGCACTTAACCAGCAGGGGGCAGTCATCGATCGACATTCCTCTCTCCTGAATGCAGCCTCCAGAGATTTCCGTCTTCTCTCCGATCGGCTCACGGAGCTAACCAACCGTTTAGATCAGATCAGCCCACCGGTCGGAGAATCTCATCCTCCTGTTCCCGCTGTTATACCATCCAGCACAGATCGCGAGCCACACGCGGCCACACCGCCTACGTATGACGGCGACCCTAACACCTGCCGGGCCTTCCTTCAGCAGTGCTCCCTGGTCTTCGCTCTCCAGCCCCGGAGGTTTGCAGCGTCTGTTTCCAGAGTGGCGTTTGTTCTCACGCTGCTCACGGGGAGGGCGAGAGACTGGGGAATGGCTGTTTGGGAGGTCCAGGCCCCGTGCACGGCTTCGTTCGAGGCCCTCAAGGACGAAATGCTGAGACTTTTCGATCGATCTCTACAAGGTGACTTGGCAGCAGCTGAATTAGTGCGATTATTACAACGAGATTCTTCCGTCACTGACTACGCTATCACTTTTAAGACCTTGGCTGTCACTTGTGGATGGAATGATGCTGCTCTCCGAGCTCAGTTCCTTGAGGGTCTCAACCCGCACATCCAGGATGAAGTCGCTGCACGGGACCCACCTACGTCATTGGAGGCTGCGATTGACATGGCATTACGCATAGAGACTCGTCAGCGTCAACGAGACCTTCGCCAGTCATTTAGTCGCTTTACTGTGGCATCTGAGTCTTCGGTTTCACCTGTTAGATAGATAGATAGATAGATAGATAGATAGATAGATAGATAGATAGATAGATAGATAGATAGATAGATAGATAGATAGATAGATAGATAGATAGATAGATAAGTACTTTATTAATCCCTCTAGGGGAAATTGGTTTGCATTAGCAGCCAGGCATAAAAACAAACAAAACATATACATAGAGGATATGAAAGTACATAATGTACTCTGAAAGTGATTCACCAAAAATATACCCATATATGTAAAACAGAAAGTAACTATTTGTAAATGCTAGTGAATACTGGATGCATTGTACAGTCTTATTGCAGTGGGAACAAATGATTTCCTGTAACGCTCAGTTTTGCACCTGGGTGGGATCAGTCTCCAGCTAAAATTACTCCTCAAGTTAACAAACACATCATGTAGAGGGTGAGAGGTGTTGTCTAGAATGGTTACACCTGTTTCACCGTCTGAACTCGAGGAACCTATGCAATTGGGTAGGCTCCGCCTTACCGGCAGTGAACGACAACGTCGCTTGAATAATGGATTGTGCCTCTACTGCGGTAAGGCGGGGCATTTAGTCGCTGCGTGTCCAGTAAAAGGGGGTGCCCGCCGATAAACCCGGGAGTATCGGTGGGCGTTTCATCCTTTGATACTCCCGTAAACCGCACCTTATTGCCTGTAATTTTGAAATATAACCACTCTGATTTTAATTCACAGGCATTGCTGGATTCTGGTGCGGAGGCAAGTTTCTTGGATGCCAGGTTGGCTGAATCTTGGGGTATTCCTGCTATCCCTTTATCCTCTTCTCTCTCTGCCTGGACGTTAAAGGGTCAGCATATGGCAGTAATCACCCATCGCACTCCCCCTGTAGGTCTGTATGTTTCTGGCAATCATCGTGAGGACATTGAATTCTATCTGTTACAGTCATGTAATTCTCCCATTATTTTGGGGCATGACTGGTTAACTAAACATAATCCTCACGTTGATTGGCAGAACAATATTGTCTTGTCTTGGAAGTCTTCGTGTCATGTTTCGTGTCTTGGTCCTGCTCCTTCTGCTTCTGTTTGTTCTACTTTTCAGATTCCTGCTGCCGATCTCTCGGGGGTCCCGGCGGAGTATTCAGATCTGCACCAGGTGTTCAGCAAGGCTCGGGCCACCTCTTTACCTCCTCACCGGTCGTACGATTGTTCTATTGATCTTCTCCCAGGTACTTTTCCGCCTAAGGGTCGTGTTTTTTCCCTTTCTAAACCTGAAAGAGAGGCTATGGATAAGTACATTAATGAAGCGCTTAATGCCGGTCTCATTCGCCGCTCCTCGTCTCCAGCCGGTGCTGGATTTTTCTTTGTTAAAAAGAAAGACGGTTCTCTTCGTCCGTGCATTGATTATAGAGGGCTTAATGACATTACTGTTAAGAACAAGTACCCCTTGCCTTTAATGTCATCAGCTTTTGAATTACTTCAGGGAGCACGCGTGTTTACCAAATTAGATTTGCGTAACGCCTATCATTTGGTACGTATTAAGGAGGGCGATGAGTGGAAGACAGCTTTTAATACACCATCAGGACACTGGGAATACTGCGTTTTACCATTTGGTCTTTGTAACGCACCGGCTGTTTTCCAAACTATGGTAAATGAAGTGCTGGGAGACATGATTAATAATTTTGTCTTTGTGTATCTTGATGACATTCTCATCTTTTCTCCCTCCATGCAGATACACACTCAGCATGTTCGCCAAGTTTTACAACGGCTTTTAGAGAACCAACTTTTTGTTAAGGCGGAGAAGTGCGAGTTCCACAGGGTGTCAGTTTCGTTTCTGGGTTTCGTTATTGCTGAGGGAGAGATTCGCCCCGATCCCGCTAAAGTTAAAGCGGTCGCCGAATGGCCAGTGCCCGACACTCGTAAGGAGCTTCAGCGTTTTCTGGGGTTCGCCAATTTTTACCGGCGTTTCATCAGAAACTTTGGTCAAATCGCTAAACCTCTCACTGCTCTCACCTCTTCTAAAGTGTGTTTCCGCTGGAATAAGGAGGCTCAGGAGTCCTTTGATGAATTAAAGTCCTGTTTCATTTCTGCTCCTGTCCTCTCTATTCCTGACCCGGCTAAACAATTTATAGTGGAGGTAGATGCTTCTGATGTTGGGGTAGGTGCCGTTTTATCACAGCGGTCGTCCATTGACGGGAAAGTACATCCGTGTGCTTTTTTCTCTCACCGGTTAAACCCAGCGGAACGAAATTATGCCATAGGTAATAGGGAGCTGCTGGCGGTTAGACTCGCGCTGGGTGAGTGGCGTCACTGGTTGGAGGGAACCTCGGAGCCCTTTCTGGTCTGGACGGATCAAAAGAACTTAGAATATATCCGTTCGGCCAGAAGGTTAACATCTAGGCAGGCTCGTTGGGCACTTTTCTTTGACCGTTTTAATTTCACCCTCTCGTACCGGCCTGGCTCCAAGAATACTAAACCTGATGCTCTCTCCCGTCTGTTCGGTCATTCCGAGTCTGAGCGGACCGAAACCATTCTTCCTAAGGGCAGGGTGGTCGGTGCCCTCGTTTGGGGGATCGAGCAGCGGGTGAGAGAGGCCGGACGAGAGGGGGAAAGGCCGGATGGGTGTCCAGCGGGGTGTCTGTGGGTTCCTGAGTATTTACGTTCCGATGTCATCCGGTGGGGCCATGAATCCAGATTTGTCGGCCATCCAGGTATTCGGAGAACATTGGCTGCCGTCCGCCAACGTTTTTGGTGGCCTTCTATGGCTACAGACATCAGACAGTTTGTATTAGCCTGTTCTACGTGTGCTCGTAGCAAAGCATCTAATCAGCCCCCCGCTGGTCTGCTCAATTCTTTGCCCATCCCTTCCCGACCCTGGTCACATATAGCCCTTGATTTTGTCACCGGCTTACCGGCATCTGATGGTAACACTGTTGTTTTGACTGTGGTGGATCGTTTCTCCAAAGCGGTTCATTTTATTCCCTTACCTACACTTCCTTCTGCCAAGGAGATGGCTCAGGTTCTGATCAACCACGTTTTTTGTTTACATGGTCTTCCGACTGATGTGGTTTCAGATAGGGGTCCTCAGTTTATTTCCCGGTTTTGGCAGGAGTTTTGTAGACAGATCGGCGCCACTGCCAGCTTGTCTTCTGGTTATCATCCACAGACCAATGGGCAATGTGAACGGGCTAATCAGGATCTCGGTCAAACGCTTCGCTGTCTGTCGTCACAATATCCGAATTCTTGGTGCCAACAGCTCCCGTGGGTTGAGTACTCACATAATTCTCTTCCTGTCGCTTCTACTAATATGTCCCCGTTTGAACTATCCATCGGTTATCAACCTCCCCTTTTCCCATCACAGGAACCCGATGCAGCGGTTCAGTCTGCATTAGCTTTTGTCCGCAGGTGCAAACGCACGTGGAAAAGAGCTAAAGACCTTTTATTACAATCCTCCAGACGGACCAAGGTTGCGGCTGACCGCCACAGACGACCTCCACCTCGTTATGTGTGTGGACAAAAGGTATGGCTTTCTACCAAAGATTTGCCTTTCCGTGAGCCTTCTCGAAAGCTGGCTCCGCGTTTCATTGGGCCATACAGTATTGTTAAGGTCATTAGTCCGGTAGCAGTGAAGCTCAAGTTACCACTTACTCTTGGTCGGGTTCACCCTGTTTTTCATGTATCCAAGGTTAAACCTGTGATTTTTGCCAGTAATTTTTCCCCTGTCTCTGCCCCCAACCCTCCCGCCCCCCGTCTAGTGGATGGTGCTCCTGCCTATACGGTTAGGAGATTACTAGATGTTCGTCGCAGGGGCAGAGGTTTTCAGTATTTAGTGGACTGGGAGGGCTACGGTCCGGAGGAGAGGTGTTGGGTTCCGGCTCGGGATGTGCTGGATCCTGGTCTGATCGAGGATTTCCGTCGGCGACGAGGTGAGCCTCCTCCAGGTCCGTCCGGTGCCGGCCCTGGGGGGGGGTACTGTCATGGCACCTGGGTGATCGGCAGTGTATGTGTGTCTGTTTGTTTACCTTTGGTGTTGGTTCCTCACGTGTGCACTCGCTCCTCCCATTCGTTTCTCTGATTGTTTCCCAGACGTGTCCTATTCCTTTTGGTCTTTTTATAGTCTTGCGTTTTGTCCTTTGTCACACGCTCATTGTTTCCCGGTTGGTTACTGTCTCGCTCCCTGTCCAGGTAGATCTCCCCGCTGCTGTTTGTCTCACCATATCTGCTCTCGCCCCAGGTTCAATCGCCGACATCCGGACTCTTGTCTCTGTCCAGGATTCTCGATCCTGTGTGTTTGGTCAGAGGATTACTGTCAGTGTGTCTAGTTTCCTGAGTTCTCGCGCAGTTGGTTGCTTCGTCTTCAAGCGTATACCAGCTGTCTTCGGCTTCCTATTGTATGACGTCATCGGAAGTGGGTGGACCTCCTCGTCACTATTGGACTTCTTCGGCGGTGCAGTGTGTGAGACTTTTTCCCCTGTGGATTGTAGACTAGTGTGGATCTATATTTACTGTCAATCTGAAATTTGTCGGGTGCTTCGTCTTCAAGCGTATCCCTACAGACTCAGTGTATTTTTTCATTAATAAACTTTTTGATCTCGCATTTGAGACTCTGATTCCTGAACTTTCTTGACAATTCCTGACACATACATAATCATGATGATTATTGCGTGTCTTACCGAATGTAGTATCATGTCAGCAATAACCTGCCCAAGCTGAATGATGTGTCATTCGATTTCTGTTTAGAGGCTGCTGGTAAACCCTGTGTTACCAGATATTAGTACGAAAACAAACAAAATAGGCCATGAATAAAAATAAGTTCAGACTTTGTTTTTCAGAAATACAATCAGAGACATCGCTAACAGTAACCAGCACAATCTCACTTTATAAATCTATAAAAGTGTCACATTAATTGCAAAAACATAAAACACTACGTCTAAAGAGGATTTTTCACAATGGGATCTGGCAACACTGCAAATGCTGCAACCGTGGCAGCGAGGGTCTCACATCTGCTTTGAGTCAATTTTCCTTCCTTTTTATCGCTAAATCATAAGTGAACTGTCCAAACTTAATTATATATGCGAGTAGTTGGAATTATTGTTTAGTTACAGCTTCATTTTTTTATATGAAAAAATAAAGACAAGCCAAGCCATATCGTATTCATTTTTGCAGGAGATACATCTAGGATAATGAATGCAAATGCCCCAATTGTCAGTGAACTTTGTGTAGTAAATGGTGCTCCCTCTGAAAGCAGGAGATGGCGATTTACGACTAACTGGCTTTACTGACAAGATGCGCATGCGAGTTATTGTGCAGCCCTACTTTTTTGGCCATTTTTGCCCTTATTTTATAGACAGTATGTAATGAGAGCATAGCAAAGTACTGTGTGGAGAGTTGTACGTGATCGGCAACAGACCTTAAGGCAGGATTCGAGCTCGGGTCACCGAAAGTGTTTACACTTTCCAACATGAAACAATTTCCAACCTAGCAGTTGGTTCAGAAAACTAGGTTGTAGAAGATGCAGCAAGTTTGACATACTTTACTAAACCTACATCCTATACAGTAGCATCCCTGACCACTGCAGTGCAGAAACATGAATCTGCTCTTTATAAAAAAAATAGTACGACACCCCACATCTGGATGTATGTTTTCTTTCATTTAATGAATGGCTGCTATCACGATCAATAGAAACTGTAAACAAACATCACTTTTAAATGAAAGAAAACCAAACCAAAAGCGCCGACAGAATGACCCTCAATTACTTCAGCGAGGTCGGCTGTCATTTTAACCATTTTTCTGTCAGTAATTTCTTAAAATCTACTGCAATGTTGTCACGAATTCAACAGCCTACAGCAGTTAACTGACGGTTCCATGCACAAATTGTTCAGACAGGAGACATGAATTTGCATTAGCACCAGACTGAAATTGGGAGCAAAACAAAATGGAAGCTTGCGAGACCATGAAATACCTATTACTGTTTGTCATTTTCTGCTTTAGACTGCAGCCTGAAAATCGATATGTGCCACATGGGATGTATTAACTTTAAACAGATACAATTGGTTATGTTACCATCACAGAATTTTCAAGACATTATCTAGTCCATAATAATACCCCAGCACTACAGAAGCAGCCCAACCGAGGTCCTGATTCTTAAATGGTAAACAGCTCTTATCTGTCTATCCTGTGTCTGAAAATGGTCACATAAAGAGATATGACCAAAACAAACTATCTTCCACTGAATGGCTTAGTCTGAATGTGAAGACACACAGTATGATAGCGTACTGCTTTACAGCGATAGATCCCAACTGCAGTGATCGTCTATTGAGATAATCCACACCTAACAGCTGAATAACTATATTACATATTATTCATTTTCTTATTCCTCTTTTAATTCATATACTCCCTTTTATTCCTAACATATAGTCTTTTGCATTCTGTGAAGAGAGTCATACAAAGCGTTTCACTACAAGTTGTACCATGTTGTATATGTGACCAATAAAACTGTCAAAATTTAAAATAGTAAGTTGAAATGACTTGTGAATTTGATTGTACTTAAAGGTACTTTTAAAATCATCTCTTGACAGAAATGCAATATAATATACAACTATATTATCAGTGGTGTATAAAGACCTTATATAATGATCTGTATTTTTTTATCTACATAGACCACGGGTCCCCTTACATCAGTGTTTCTCAAACTTTTTCAGCCCAAGGACCACTATATCTTCCAATTTTTTTCTGAGGACCACCTTACAGAATCCCACTCTAACACTCCCCCAAAAAACAACAAAATAGGAAGGATAAGCTAAATTTAAGTTTAATATGCAACTGTTTCAAGTCAAAACTAATTTTTTAAACACAAATGCAATGCTATGTTCAGAAATTATTTTATGAATTTTATTTCATTTAAACAAGTAAATGTGAAATGAGTTACAGCTTAATATGAACAACATACTGCACATGTGAAAAAAATGCAATTAAACATACTAGAACAGCCTAGGTCCCACTTAATGTCATTTACATTAATACAAAAACTAGTACATTACAAAACTATTAGATCTGTGGATTTAAGATGCTTTCAGTTGACGCTTGATCCTTCTTTTGACTCCTCTTTGGTTTAGCCACTGATCCATTTTTACGTTATTAAAACAGAATGTCAAGAACTGATATCACAGTTTCACAAGTGCATTAAAAATCTACTTAAAAAAGTGACGATTGTATAAACACTTGCCTAGTTTAGGTCATCTTTTGGCGGACCATTAGTGGTCCGCGAACCACACTTTGAGAATAACTGCCTTAGATGAAAGTCGCTGTCATGTTTCTACAGTAGCCCTAAATGGATAAACTCTTCTCCAGAACGTGCTTCATCACTATGTTGTCTCAGATTACGTTTGTCCTGTGGCAGCTACCGTAGCTTCTCATTGCGTTTCGAAATTAAGGCAGAATGCAATTCGCAATCTCACTTCTAGATGCCGCTAAAACACACATTACATCAATTAAAGGCATCAAATATATATTTTTACAGTGTACAAAAAGCCTTCCAATTCTCTCACCTATGAGTTTGTGTGAATTCCTTCTGCCGTAGGCGAAAATGCCAGTCCTTGGACACTTAATATAAAATGTTCACCAACAGCTGATTAATTCCTTTGTGATTAATCTTAGTCTCTAACAAATTTCAGACAGTTGTACTTCCCTCAGTAATAAAAATTTAAATTTGACCAATTCCCCACCACACTGTTTATTTACGTGATACAGATTAGCTATACATATTTTAAACACTTGACGCATACAATGAAACAAGAAGGTTAAAACAGGTGCACTGCTATTCAAAAAAATGAACAAACAAACATAAAATTAATCAATCACATGATTTATGACACCTCCGAAGGCGGCACTCAGACGGACTCATGAGAGATGGTTAGACTGCAGACTCTGCTCATTGGCAGTCCAGCTCCTGGGCCTAATATGATGCTATCTGCCAAAACTTTGCTTAAAGGCGTACAATATAAGAGCATCAGCATCTGTCAGATCAATTTACCGGTTCAATGAGTGGGTTACTACAAACACTTACAGGCAGAAAATACAGCAGGGCTGGGCCAGTGCAGCCTCCGAGCATAAATAATACAAGTAGAGAGCGGAGAACGTTATTGACAGGATTTAAATCAAACCACTGAAGCCAAAACAATAAGCTGTTTTATCTCAAAGTGAAAGTGTCCGTTGAGTGTACACACCTGTTCAGTCTACACTTGAGCTGTCGGTTATCAATTCCACTCAGATTTGGCTCGCTGTAAACCAATCTTTAATAATTTGTTTTTGGGCAGGCCAAAATATGATTTACAAAACAGTGAAATTCAAAAACAGCAAACACAATATTAAAATACACTGTCTGAATTTTTAGCACAGGTCCAGAAAGATGGCAAAATTTGAGTGCTTGTGATCCATCTGTTTAAACCAAATGAGTGTGTAACATGGGTCATGTAGCCCCTGGTAGATGGCTGCTGAAAGATCTGCCTTTTCATCAAAAGGTATTTAAAAATGTATTTTAAACTGTGCACATATATCTGTTAAATTAAAGTAGATTCCCACTGCATGATTTGTTTTTGGAAGTGGCTTGTGTTGCTAATGGGTGTCCCTCATAAGTTTTGAAAAGACTCCAATCTGAACAAGTACCATTAAGATATATGGGAACGCTTAATTAGTTGGGGGATTTGGTTAACCAGTTGTTTGTTAAACAGTATTGTTTCATCTAGTTTTAGGAGACGTAAGCTGTGTTCATATACAGCAAAGTACAAATTTTGTATTGTTAAGGTGCCGCATGGGTCAACTTTACCCTTTCTGTGATTTAGGTATGAAGTGTATCTCCTTATATAATTCTTCTTTCCTATATTTCCTATATCCCAAAATGCACCTCTCAAAGCTTTCATTCAATTAAGAGGTATTCTCCCCATAGCATCTTAAACCGTTGTGGATAACTGCAGATGTTAATGATTTGTTTCTCTTCGTACAATGTTGAGTGACCAAAACGATTGTGTTGTTCATATTTGACCCAACTATGTATTAAATACAACCTACAATTTTTGCAGTATACAGTATGTGGCCTGTCTCCATTTCTTTGTGTTTACTCTTTTATTATTATCCTATCACTCGCTTTCCTCCCTTCTCTCAAATCCCTAGATGTCAATTTAACACCTGTTACTTCCCATTGCTTTTGAAAAATATTGCATTTATGTACTGCTGACTACACCTGTGTTCACCTCCAAGCCCAACATACACCCGAACACACAAACCACACACAATGGCAGGTGGTGTCATGCCTTTTTATTTCCACAAACAGGTGATTAGATTTGCTGTAGTCCTTTGGGACTTGTCCACTGTATTGCTGACTGTAATTCAATCAAACTTGCTTGGAGCCCCCTAGATTGTGAGATTGTAGTGGTCCGCGGCACAGCCTGAGGGTCAAATCAGCGGCGTTTTACAAGAATAAGGGGAAAACCTGGGTTTATGTGATTTCGATAAAGCTGTATGATGCAAACAGGCACAGATGTTAAATCTCCCAAGAGAAACATGTATTAATTTATATGTTTGATGTGAATGGAAAGAGAAAGGCACCTGATTTAATAACAAAATATGTAATGCATTCGGTGCATACAGTATATGTTTATTGCTTGATATTCACAGCATGTTTCAGAATGGTTTAAAAAGAAAGGTATTTATTATAAAGATTGCTAACATCAAAATATCTTTTTATTTTCAAACCATTATACATGGCGTTTGCAATTTGTGTTATTGTTATACCAAAACGTGGGGAGAAAACGCATATAAAATTAAACTATGCAAAATGGGTAACAGGGTTACCAATTGTGTAAACTGCCACTCAGTAGGGGCAAAGCTGCTATACTGTAGTTTGGGACATATTGGATTGTAGTTTAAAAAGCGTGCTACACATAAACTTCCATATAAGTTTGGAATATATCCTTTTTCTATAAATTGTAATCCAACTTATGAAGGTTAAAAACCCTGATATTACAAAATGCAGAATGGGTAAGAGGGCTGTTGATTCTGGAAACTGCCAATCAGTTGAGGCAAGCAACAGTTCCCTTTCAGTCGGTCACTACGACGTCACGTCGTGACCGACGAATTGGGAACTCGCTTAGAGAGACCAATCTGCTTCGAATACTACTAAAACGCCAATGAACTTGGCATTGAGATATTTGCATAATGCTGGCGCCGCCCCGCCAGGTGCGTATATAAGCAGCAGGTGCAAATAAGGAAATTAGCTTTTTATCGCTTCGAAAGCCGGCAGTATCTGCTACTGAGAAGCTACTCTACTCTGGTGGGATTCGATTGCTGAAGTTGGTTGGACTAGCAGTACCACAGCGGACGCTTCGCTTAATTCCACGACTCTACATCTTTATTTTGTTTTGAGTTTAGTGTGTGCGTTGCCTTTCCCTGTGCGCATCATCAACTGAGCATCTGAGTGAATTTCCCTAAAAGAGTGATACGAGAGAGCTTTGTGCCTTGTTAAAGGCAGCCACTCTCTCGTATATCCGGACATCAGCGTCCTTTTCAGGATGGCTTTTCGTCCGTGCGATCTTGGGTGCGGCAAATACATGGGTCCGAAGGACGGTCACGAGCGTTGTCTTTCGTGTTTGGGCATCGAGCACGCAGAGGCAGCGTTCGCTGGGGGTAAGTGTTCTCACTGCGAGAACATGTCCCTTGTGGATTTGCGCAGACGGTTGTCTTTCCTCCGGGAAAAACGCAACCCTCGTCATGCGAGTGCTGAACGCCGCCACGGTGCGGCTGTGAAGCTCTCTAAAGACGACCTGCGCATCACTGTGCTGAGCCGAGCGGGGGATTCGTCCTCAAGCTCTCAGCCTCCTCATCCACAGCCGGTTGATGTGCCGATGGAGACTTCAGCGTCGTGTTCTACGATGTCTCTAGAATCCATCGCGCCGCCCTCCGGGTCCACCGACGCCGCAGCATCCGAGGGTGGGCCTCCTCCCCCTGACGTGGACCCCGACGCCCTTCCTCCCTCTGGTCGGGTTGGGACGCCGGAGTTCGATCCAGAGATGGTGGCCGTGCTCGCTCGAGCGGCGGAGACCGTAGGGTTAGAGTGGGTTCCCCCCCCTCAGCCCGAACCGTCCCGCCTGGATGATTGGTTCTTTGGAGCTGCCCGGGTTTCACAACCCTCTCCACCGGTGCCTTTCTTCCCCGAGGTGCACGAGGAGCTGACTAGAACCTGGAAGTCGCCGTTTTCTACGAGATTACGGCCGTTTCAGCCCTCCCCCCTCACCTCCCTCACCAGCGGAGCCGCTAAGGGTTATACGGGGATCCCTCCCGTGGAGCGCGCTGTCGCGATGCAACTGTGTCCGGCACACGCTCCCTCTTGGAAGGACCGCCCAACCCTCCCCTCTCGTGCCTGCAGACAGTCCTCCGGTTTAACGGGCGCTGCCCACCAGGCATGTGGAGAGGCGGCTTCAGCCCTGCACGCAATGGCGTTGCTGCAGGTTCATCAAGCGAAGGCCTTGAGGGATCTGCACGAGGGAGGACACGACTCGCCTGTCCTTTCGGAGCTCCGGGCTGCCACTGATCTGGCTCTTCGCGCTACGAAGGTGACAGCGCAGGCGATTGGTCATGCCATGTCCACGATGGTGGTCCAGGAACGCCACTTATGGCTATGTCTGGCGGATATGTCGGATGCGGAGAAGAACAAGTTCTTAGACGCTCCCGTGTCCCAGGCTGGTCTCTTCGGTGAGTCGGTGGAGTCTTTTGCCCAGCAGTTCTCCGCCGCCCAGAAGCAGACGGAGGCGATCGCTCAGATCATGCCCCGGCGCAAGCGACCTGCATCTCGCCCTCCAGCGCCGGCGGCCCCGTCTGCTCCTCGCCGAGGGCGCCCTGCGGCGGCTGCCTCCACCCCCCCCACTAGAACATCTTCCAGGCCACGGAGGGGGAACAGCCGTCGGCAGCCCGCCCTGCCCGCCCCACCCGCTTCCCGTGGTAAACGGAAATCGAAGCGGCCCTGAGACGGGCGACCTGGAATTGGATGGGATCACTCTTCGGGAGACGGTGACGGCATCGCTCCCTCCACCGGTAGAGGGCCGGATGGAGAATCCTTGGTTTCGTTTTGTTTCTGTTCCGCCGGCTTCTCAGCCGGCACCCACAAAACCACAAAAAGAGTGCATTCCTATTCCTTCTCCAGGTCTTCAGAGGATCGAGAGAGATGTGAGCGGGCATTCACATGCTCTTCCTCCCTCTCCTCTATCGCCAGCGGGTGTTCTGAGGAGTTCCAGCTCTCCGCTGAGGAGACGGGACCACCAGCACCCTCTTCGGAGTCTGTGCTCTCCGCTGAGGAGACCAGACGACCGTCACCCTCAGCGGGCTCAGGTCAGTGTCACACACACACATACTGTAGATACTTATGCTGTCCCAGCAGACGTACCGGCAGTACCACCTGTCCCGCTCCGCCGCCCCCCCGCGGGTACCCCGGTAGTGCCGTTAATTCCCCTCGTACGGTCCCTGGGGGCTTGGCTTCAGCTTCCCAGCCCGTCTCGTTGGGTTTTACGCACTGTCCGCCTCGGTTACGAAATACAATTCAACCGGCACACACCCAAATTCTCGGGCATTCGTTTCACCACGGTGAAAGCGTCCGATGCACATGTACTGCGTGCAGAGGTCGAAGTCCTGCTGGCGAAGGACGCGATCGAGCCGGTCCCTCCAACCGAGATGAGATCGGGCTTCTACAGCCCGTATTTTATAGTACCCAAAAAGGGCGGGGGGTTACGACCGATCTTGGATTTGCGCGTTCTGAACAAATCTCTGCAGAGGAGGTCTTTCAGGATGATAACACCGAAGCAAATATTCAATTCAATTCGCCCCCAAGATTGGTTTGCGGCTATAGACCTGAAAGACGCGTACTTTCATGTGTCCATTCTCCCTCGTCACAGACCGTTTCTCCGGTTTGCATTCGAGGGACGGGCATACCAGTACAAAGTTTTACCGTTCGGGCTATCCCTCTCTCCCCGTGTGTTCACGAAAGTAGTGGAGGCGGCGTTAAAACCCCTCAGAGAGAGCGGCGTTCGCATATTGGCTTACCTCGACGATTGGCTTATAATAGCGCATTCTCGACGGACGCTTTGCGAACACAGAGATTTAACGCTTCGGCATCTCGCCCGTTTGGGTCTTCGGGTCAACTGGGAAAAGAGCAAACTCTGCCCCACGCAGAGGATCTCTTTTCTCGGGATGGAACTGGACTCGATCGATTTATCGGCGCGTTTAACAGAAGAGCGCGTCCAGTCAATTCTGACTTGCCTCGGTTCATTCCGAGGGAAGAATGCGGTCCCGCTGAAACAATTTCAAAAGCTCCTGGGGCATATGGCAGCAGCAGCGGCCGTGACACCGCTCGGACTGCTCCATATGAGACCGCTTCAGCGTTGGCTTCACGATCGAGTCCCGAGGAGAGCGTGGCGCGCCGGCATCCATCGTGTAACCATTACACCTGCGTGTCGCCTAACATTCCCCCCGTGGTCGGACCCCGCGTTTCTCAGGTCCGGTGTGTCCATGAGACAGATCGCTCGGCATGCTGTTGTACATACAGATGCGTCCGACACGGGCTGGGGTGCCACGTACGACGAGCTTACGGCTTCGGGGGTGTGGACAGCACCCCAGTTGCACTGGCATATCAATTGCCGAGAGTTGTGGGCAGTATATCTGGGACTTGTACGCTTCGCTACGGAGCTGCGAGGGAAGGATGTACTAGTACGCACCGACAACACTGCGACCGTTGCGTATATCAACCGTCAAGGCGGTTTGCGCTCCCGTCACCTGTCGCATCTCGCTCGTCATCTCCTCCTTTGGAGTCAGAAGCATCTGAGGTCCCTTCGTGCCATTCACATTCCGGGCTCGCTCAATACAGCAGCGGACGCGCTTTCTCGAGCTGCGCGCCCCGGCGAATGGCGACTCCACCCCCAGACGGTCCAGCTAATTTGGAAGAAGTTCGGTCGTGCGCAGATAGATCTGTTTGCGTCGCCGGACGATACCCACTGTCGCCTATTTTATTCACTAACCGAGGGCAGCCTCGGCGTGGACGCATTGGCACACAGCTGGCCTCGGGGGATGCGCAAATACGCATTCCCCCCAGTGAGCTTAATCGCGCAGACACTGTGCAAAGTCAGGCAGGACGAGGAGAGCCTTTTACTGATCGCCCCATATTGGACGAGCAAGAATTGGTTTCCAGAGCTAATGCTCCTCGCGACAGCCCCTCCCTGGCGGATTCCCCTGAGGAAGGACCTTCTTTCTCAGGGAGGGGGCACATTATGGCACCCGCGCCCCGACCTGTGGGATCTCCATGTGTGGTCGTTGAGCGCGCGCAAGGTTTAGGTGATTTACCGCAAGCGGTATCTAACACAATCAACGCGGCACGAGCTCCGTCTACGAGACGGGCTTACGCGTTTAAATGGAACCTTTTCGTCACCTGGTGCTCTTCGCAACGCGAGGACCCCAGAGAATGCCCTATTAACATCGTGCTTTTATATCTTCAACATAGGTTAGACGGTAGGCTGTCACCCTCCACCATTAAAGTTGATATCGCTGCTATTTCTGCTCATCACTCACTTATTAACGGCAGATCAGTTGGCCAGCATGATTTGGTTATTAGATTTTTAAGAGGCGCTCGTAGGCTAAACCCCTCGCGCCCTCCTTCTATTCCTCCTTGGGACCTGTCCATGGTGCTGAAAGCCCTTCAGGCCCCCCCGTTCGAGCCTTTGCAGTCTGTGAGTCTGAAGCTTTTATCAATGAAAGCTCTGACCCTGCTAGCATTGGCCTCAGTGAAGAGAGTAGGGGATTTACATGCATTCTCTGTTGACGACTCGTGCCTTCAGTTTGGTCCTGCTGCCTCAAGCGTAACATTGAGGCCCAGACCAGGCTACGTGCCCAAAGTTCCCACCACTCCTTTCAGAGACCAGGTGGTGAGCTTGCAAGCGCTGCCTCCGGAGGACGCAGACCCAACCATGGCTTTGTTGTGCCCCGTACGCGCACTGCGACTCTACGTGGATCGCACGCAAAGCCTCAGGACCTCAGACCAGCTCTTTGTTTGTTATGGTGGCCAGCAGAAAGGGAAAGCTGTCACTAAGCAGAGGATGTCTCATTGGATAGTTGATACTATCGCCCTGGCTTATAATCTTCAGGGTATTCCTTGCCCCTTTAATTTGAGAGCGCACTCCACACGGAGTGTTGCCTCATCTTGGGCTTTAGCTCGTGGTTCCTCGCTAACAGACATCTGCAGAGCTGCTGGTTGGGCGACACCTAATACGTTCATTAGATTTTACAGTGTTCGTATCGAGCCTGTATCCTCTCGTGTTCTTTCCTCACCAGGGAGGGCACGGAGAGCAGACTCGCATGTCGGCTTGCAGCCTCCAACTGATGCTTCATAACTGTATCAGTATGGAAGGCCTTCAGAGCAAAAATGCGTAATGGTTTGAATTGCTCTTCCTCCGCTGCCTTGGCAGCCTTTGTTGCGGAGCATTGGCTGTCAGCCTTTCACTAGCTGTATCCTCGCGAACCTACGTGTCTGGCTCGGGCTCCACATTGTGTCCCACCGGGTTCCATTGTGAGTATTTTTCCGTGGGGTTAATCCTACTAGCCCACGTTTCCCTTAGCAGAGCACTGCTTTGCTTACACAGCCACGGCTGTCTTATTTCTCAACTACGGTTGACTTTCGCCCACCATTAGCCCTTAAGACGGGTGGTGGCTTCCGCAGCGTTCCTATCCCGCTCAGGTAGGGCGCTTCCCAGTCGCTGGCACTTCTGTGGGGTTAAAGGAACATCTAGTGCCCGGCCTTCTGCCTTAAAACCTACCTCCTCCTCCTTAAGTGGAACCGGAGGGCTTTTACGCAGTCACTGGAAGAGGTCAGCCCCTAGTGGCGTTTTGATAGGGATTCCCAATTCGTCGGTCACGACGTGACGTCGTAGTGACCGACTGAAAGGGAACGTCTCGGTTACGGATGTAACCCTCGTTCCCTGAAGGAGGGAACGGAGACGTCACGTCCCGTCGCCACAGGTGCTGCCACCTGCTGTTACGGCCGGTCACACTTTCCGGCTTTCTCAGCGAAAAAGAAGCTAATTTCCTTATTTGCACCTGCTGCTTATATACGCACCTGGCGGGGCGGCGCCAGCATTATGCAAATATCTCAATGCCAAGTTCATTGGCGTTTTAGTAGTATTCGAAGCAGATTGGTCTCTCTAAGCGAGTTCCCAATTCGTCGGTCACGACGTGACGTCTCCGTTCCCTCCTTCAGGGAACGAGGGTTACATCCGTAACCGAGACGTTTTGCTACACATGGGAAAACATTTGTGAGTATATAATATATTTCTTTCCTATAATTTATAGTCTTATACCATGGGGCTGTTTAATGATGTATTCTGATTGGCTGAGAAATGTTCCATGGGTGTTAATTATTTTTTTTAAACCACACACCTAACTTGTAAAATGTCTTAAAAATAGGCACCAGGGAAATATTTGTATAGTAATAACCGTGGTATAAGTGGAATAATTGACTCTGGTCCTTAAATTATAAAAAAAAATATTCATGACTTCGCGTCATGCCGCATTAACACCCTGAGTGTGCATTATTTAAGTCAACGGCCCATCGTCAATTATTCCTTACTTAAAGTGGGACATTTCACAAGACTTTAAGACGTAAAATACATTTTTGGTGTCCCCAAAGTATGTTCAGTATGCAAAGTTTTAACTCAAAATAGTATAGAGAATTTTTTATAGCATGTTAAAACTGCCACTATGCAGGTGTAGGCAAAACTTTGCTGTTTTTGGGTGTGTCCTTTTAAATGCAAATGAGCTGACGAAATGTAAACACTGATTGCCATGATGGTGGTTTGTTAAAATTTAAACACAATCTCTCTCTCTCTCTCTCTCTCTCTCTCTCTCTCTCTCTCTCTCTCTCTCTCTCTCTCTCTCTCTCTCTCTCTCTCTCTCTCGCTCTCTCTCTCTCTCTCTCTCTCTCTCGCTCTCTCTCTCGCTCTCTCTCTCGCTCTCTCTCTCTCATTGTAATAAGATCCCCTTTTGACATCAGATTGGGAGCCAAATTTTAATGACCTATTTTTTCACATACTTGCAGAGAAAGGTTTACCAAAACTAAGTTACTGGGTTTTTCTTTTTCACATTTTATAGGTTTATGGAAGTACTGATAGAAAGATTTTCATGATATGATGAAGGTCAAAAACCCTTATATTTCAAAAAGTTTGGGTGAAAACGCATAAAACTAAACTACGAAGAATGGGTAACAGGGTTGTCATTTTTGTAAACTCCAACTCAGTCGGAGCACGCTGTAATACTGTAGTTTAACTCTTTCCCCACCATTGACGAGTTATCTCGTCAATAAAGAGAAAACATTTGCATGAAAAAGCATGCTCCTGATAAGTTTTTATGTTTATCTGTAATACTGTGATTATCCACTAGAACTTACCCAATTTATACATTTTTTTAATTCATTTTAAACACGCTAAATTTTTTACCTGTATGCTTTGATAATCTTTCTCAATCTGATCTCTAACAAATTTCCATCACAAAAATGCAATAATTTCACCTTTTTGCTAAAAAAGAAAAAATATAGATAGGATGAAACGTTTTTTTTCTCGTTTTGTTTGTTTGTTTATTATTATTTGTTTGAAAGCAGGGGGTCTGTTCTTTCATTTGATATATTTGTATGTTTATATATATTTTTAGAAGAAAAATTTTCTGGAAGGCATTTTGTGACACTTTTGTGAAAATCACAAAATGCTGGCGGGCAACTTTTTAAAAAAGCCTGGCGGGGAACGAGTTAAGAAATTGACGAGTTATCTCGTCAATTAAATGAAAACTCTTCCCTGACGAACATTTCCAGCAATCCATAATCCCAGATTTAGTGTTTTTGAAGAAACATTCCCATATTTGAGAGGTGATAAAAGAAAAATAATCAAGGTAGGCTGAAACAGGTTTTTTCAGGGGGTCTCTTTTTTCATTTGGTATATTTTATGTTTATACATTTAAAGAAGAACATTTTCTGGAACGCATTAAACTTTTGTAAAAATCATTAAAAACACTGGCGTTGGCTGGCAACGCTGGTGGGGAAAGAATTTATAGCTCAGTGGTAAAGTACTGCTTTAGAAGTGCAAATGGTCATGGGTTCGCACCCCTGTAAAAATAATTAACAATAAAGCTTCAGTATATTTTAACTGCTTTATTTCTCTGGTTAAATAAAGGCATGGTTATTGTACCAGACAGAGTGTTATGGATCTTAACTTTGGGAGATTTAAGACTTTGTTTGGCCAGAGGGCGTTTGTGTAGGCACACAAGAATGGAATAAATTGCCCTTGGATATGAAGGTTATAAAGGATTATGTGGGATTTAGCAGAAATGTAGAGAATATTTTAGAGGAGCTGTATCTTTTTTTTGTATTTTATGGTTTGTGTTTTAGTGTTGATTGTTGTTTTATGAAAAAAAAATTGCCTGAAGGGTATGCCAAATACACCCATTGTCACAGCAAGGACCATAATAGAAATAACTTTTTGGGGTTATCCTTAACAAAAGTGTGATTTCTACTTTACTGTATGTCTAATCAACTCAAACTTCAACCCACAAATAAAAAAATACCTTAGTTGTAATGCACTGTAAGTCACTTTGGATAAAAGTTTCTGCCAAATGCATAAATGTAAACGTTGGTTGGTAGATTAAAACAAATGTGCTGTGTGAGCATGGAATATATCCCTTTCCTATAATTTGTAATCTCTCTTAAGATGTTTTAAACCCACATATTATTCAAATTCAGACAGAAAATAAACAATGCAGAATGTGTAACAGGGCTGCCAGTTGTAAACTGCCACTAGATGAAAGTTGTTCTGCAGTTATAAAAACACATTTCCAATCAATTAAAGACAAACATTGTTAGATAACAGTGTTGAACAGTTAGTCTTAATAAATGCAGTGACACTACAATTTCTATAAACATTAAGAAAATGAAACAAGATTATTTACTTCCCGTTTTGCCAGAAAAGGTCTAATCGCAGTTGCAAAGAAAAAATCTAATTTAGCCCGTAATGGTTTATAAGGTGCTTATTGAGATTAATTTGTGGAAGAGTTCAATGCAAAGGCACAAAAACAGATAAAAAGTACGATTCGTGCTGAAACCGCATAAACTTCATCAGCAACCCGGCTTAGTTTTGCTCATCGAGTTCCCCGTCTGCATAACATCCCTGGTGGGAGTCTCTCTCAAAGATAAACATTCACTCTTACCGCCAGCTCATTTCATTCAGCTGGATAAGTTTGCTTCTTAAACGCGAACCACAATGGCACGCTTGCGGGGAAGGACATGGGTCTGCCAATAATGAATAAAACCTTTCTGGAGTGCTCAGGAGAGCAAAGATAATAAAAATTACAGTTAGCGTTATAAGGAATAACACATTATGCAGAACAGGCTAAAATCAGAGTGACATCATAATGTATTATTCATATGAGATACAACATACGCTACATGCAATACCACCCCATTGTGGTGTAAAGAGTAGGTGATTTTTGGCACTGATGATCAGAATATAACAGAAGGTTTTTTTGGGTGTTAAAGGTTCCCCGTGAAACCACACAGCCACACCATTTTGGAAACCTTTAAATGCTTTTCGATTTACAACCAATCAAACATTTCCAAAATCAGTGCATCCACAGAACACACGACAGCTGTATTTATAAATGTGTTGTTTGATAGTGGTTCACACAGTTACATTTTCTAACAGCACATACGACAGAGCTCCCATAATGCCCTTTACAGGGCTGTCCTCAGATCAGTCGAGCGCAGAATCTGAATTTTCGCTGTTACATCATAAGCACTGTTACTCGAGCCTTGTTTGGTCACAGTAAGCGTTTTTCTTTACAACTGGAAAACGTTTCGTTTCATCTTGCTGACATTTATGTCTAAGGTGCTGATTGTGTGTCTGTGGCTTGTCCTTATCTCTCCAGACTGCATGTGCTTTTATTATCATCATTATTATTATTGACTGCAATGACGTCAGTAGTAAATAAGATAATGTGGGTGTAGTGCTGGTCAGGACCGAGCTTGTGGGCTTGTGTAGTGCCAGTGTTGTATAGAGACATAATGTGTCTGTTGAGAGATTACAATATATTTTTGCCAGTTTTGAGGATTTAAGACTCTGCAAACATGATTTTTTTTAAGATGCAAAATGCAGAATGTGATTTGACAAATAATGTGGCTTTCATTGTCGGAAATAACTCATTTTTCATGGGTAGAGCTTTAGATGGCATCATCTAATTGCAACTATAGCTGCATTTGAAGTTTAATCTAGAGTGTCTGTAACACAGTTAGGCTTTTAACGAAAAAGGCAGGTAACATTTTAAAGGCCTTTGCCTACTCCGCTGACATGCACTGATGTGCTTTTCTTATTTAGATGCGTCCAAACCTAAAAAAAAAATAAAGATCAACAGCACCTCTTAGTGGCCATTTCAATTTTAGTAAGGCTGAAATATCTGCTGTGATATCGACACGTGAAACACTAAAATCCTTTAATATAGCCACAGTTTTATTAAAACATTTATTTACAAACTCTCAAATACAATAAATTCACTGAATTATTTTATGATATGTAATGACAACAACCATAAAGTCAACCTCCTGAAGTCTATTCTTCAATGCAATTCGTATATGTGGATAATGCATCCTCCACACATCTATTTATTCATATAAAGCAAGCAAGCTGTGTAAGGGGTTAATGAATTGTCATGCCACATTGTAAAAATTCCTTGGTGCATTTTAATTGTAAATTCAAGTTGATTAAAAAATGTATTTTAACTTTCTTGACTAGTAAGGAGTTGTTATAAATTATAAAAATTAAATTAAGCTAATTCAGTTTTAATTTTGATAATATATAGCAAGTCCTCACAAGTCAAGAAAGTTTAAATGAATTATAAAATCAAGTTGATTAAGCTTAAAATTTTAAGTTGAATAAGGAATTTCTTGTAATATAGTAACATAGATTGCTTGTTTAGATTTCGCATATTATGTGTTAGATTTCTTAGCATTATTTCCCCTATCCTAATTTGCATTATGAATCTTTAAGTTTCACTAATTAAGTCTCTTGATGATTTATATGGCCTTCTCTTTTCTCATCATAAGACAATGTCTTGTTTAATCTGGAACATAAACGTGTTTATTTTCATTTACTGAAGATGTTTGGCCACTCATCAGAGTGCATCTATTTTTCGGCACTAGAGACACTCTGCTATTAACCTCATCACAATCTACAATAAAACTCATTAATCACTCTAAGATGACTCCCTGAAGATTTGACAAGTGATTGTAATATAAATAAGGGTGAATAAATGTGCTTTGATTTAAGCTATTTAAGTGTTGCAGTGAAATGTTTTTCTCCATGTATTTTTTAAATAAGCTTGATTATGTCATTGACCCTCATTCTTTAAAAGGTGCATCAAATCGTCATCAATGTCACACACCCCCGCTGCGTCCCAAATTGCATAATCTCTTAAGTAGGTACTTATATTGAATAAGTAAATACTTAATGAGTTTAAAAAAATATGTTCTACAGCGTGTGATCGGAGATGTTTTAAGTCTAAATTTTACACAAATTCCTATTATTTTTTTAAACATTACAATGCCAAGATGGGGGAGGCACAGATTGTCATATATGTCCTGGGGGGGGCAAAAAAAAAGGTTTGAGAACTACTACTCAACAGTATAGTATGAATGAAATTCTTACATTAATCACCAAGTTGTCATGTGACGTACCAGCATCAGTTGCATTGCGTCATTTCCATTAACAAATCCTCTCTTCTGTGGCCTCATGGGATAGTAAAGTGTCCAGCCGGATGAAGTATATCATCTGGGTATTGTTTGCTTACTCTTTAATGAGCACTGTGATTTCAAGCATACTACTTTCGTCTACAATATAGTCAAAAAGTTTACAGTTTCTATGCAGCCATTATCTTTAGTGTTTCTGTAAATTAACACATACAAAACACATTAAATAAATATGTAAATAGCTGTTGCTAATGAAACATTTTTTGATTTCTGTTACTTTCTGAATGGTTTATATTTATGTTTCTGGCATTTGTCTGAGTGACCAATATATGGTAACTTGGAATGTGACCTTTGCACCATCTGGTGAGTAGTGAACACACACACACACACACACACACACACACACACACACACACACACACACACACACACACACACACACACACACACACACACACACACACACACACCCGGAGCAGTGGGCAGCTCACAGCAGGGCCTGGGGAGCACTGCCCCAGGTGCTTTGGTCAAGGGCACCTAAATCGCAATCTGCCAGCCGTAAGACTCGAACCGGCAACTCTCAGTTCAGAAGCCTGACTCTCTTAGCATTATATTAATATAAAAACACATATAAAAAGATGACTAATATTTACTAAATAGTATTGCAACAATTCATCTTACTTCATAAAAATAAGACTTACTGCTTTTTAAGATGCATTGAACTGTGTTGTCTTTGATGCCAAGCGGAAACCCATTAGATTCTATTATGTATGCTGTATTATTATGCACAACATACTTTTGAATGCCAGTGCTGTTAACACTCTGACCCCAAGGGGGCAGTGTCTTATTATAATTCAAGGAAAAGAAACAGTACAGTTGCCCTAAAATCTTCATAATAACATAATGTTTCATTATTTACTCCAGTTTGACTATAAATTGTTGTAGTTGTTTTTTAAAGAACGTATTTTGTAATAAACAACTTATAAGAACTGAAAGAAGTCAGTAAGTTACAGGTACTTATAGGATTTAGAAACTCAGAAGAGGAATCAAGTCACTGCTTCTTGGCCTCTTAACACTAGAGATTTGGAGAAGTCAGCCTAAAACAATGTAAATATAGAGTGCAGTAATCAGTCAAGCAAGTCGTGACTGCTTCCTGAGTCTCATCCCTGCCCTGTGTCTGATCTCTCCTCAGCTGAACTCAATACCTCATCTGTCCCGGGGGGAAGAGAGAAAATCAATATAGATCCAGATCAGGTCCTAGTGCCTCAAGCCCAAACTACATTCAGTAGAAAGCACAATCACTACAGATGATTCAGTCTAGATCTAAACTTTTTCATTTCTTTATCCAAGTCGTTTATTACACTTCAAGTGTTGTCTCACATAGCATGCAAGGTTGCCTTGGTGAAAAATCATGTTTTATATATTTACATTTAAAGCATAGTTTAAGACTGAGCTTTGTAATGTAAATTTGAAACTGTCAGCTTTATTGCTTTTTATTACAACCTACAGTCATTGGTTGGGGTGGGAAGCAGGGGGGTCCCGCCCCTCCCAGACCAAAGCCAGTTATGATTTTATCTGAGCAATTGATGAAATAGAAATATGAGAATTCGTATTTGATTTGTATAATCTTAAAATTTTAATGGGTAACAGAGGCTAAAAAACTTTTAGTTAATTGTAACCCTTGTATAGGTAAATACACACTAGGTTCGGTTTGGTGATAATGCTTAAATCAAGATTTTATAATAATCTTTTTTCCTTTAACAAAAAAAATGAATTAAAGACAAGTAAAATGCATTTGCAAACGTAACTTGTATTAACTCAACAATGAATAAAAATAAACAATTACAATAAACATGTGTGTGTGTGTTATCAGTGTAAGTGTATAGTTTGATCAATGATCAACCATTGGTCAGTTCGATTCACGTTGCTGAGCTCAGATTTAGTCGGTTCCAGTTCAATGGAAAAGAGTTTGAATCAGTGTCAATTAAAGTTCCAGAAAAGGGAAAAGATTATCCATAGGTTGCGGATTGTGTTTTATACTGTCCTACCACAGCACTGGTGATCAGGAGTTGCCTGAACATAAAGATCTGCTGAAAGTTTCAACAATCAAGCTGGTTGGCTCGCCATCCTCCATCCGGAAGAGAAATCAATTCAATCAAAAACCTGGCCTGCACAAAAACAGGCACAAACATCACTATTACATTCATCACAGTCTGTTGTGAACATTTGTACTAATGTACATCAAAATTATATTTCACAATGTCAACATTTTGGAAGTTAACCATTTCAGAATAACATATACATGGATACGTACATACATGTTTCCCACATATTATGCATTTGACACTATTAATATGGTTCAAAATTGTACTTCTTTAGCATAACTGAACAACTTCAGCTCATAAAAAGACAATGTGGTATGATTTTGGTCTACTGTATATTAAAGATTAATACAACATTACTATGAATCTTTAAACATAACAAATTGTTCTTCATAAATCACATCATACCATCATATACACACATTACATCTTATGTTCATGAAATCACCCATCATAACAATCATTTGGTTAATAACTTTATATAACTAAATCACGCTGTGACTAGCAGCACATGCTAACCGCACATGACATCACATGTGATTATTAGATATGATCACTCACCGAGATTCAATGAATGTGCTTTCCGTCTCGGGATAAAAATAAAAATAAACAAAACTCCAGCAGTTCCTTGAACATATACACAAAAAACTCTTAAACCAATTTTAACAAATAAAACAGTTTTAAGCCATATTTACATGAGTTTAACTTTCCGCTGTTCACATCTTACTTTGCATCTCCCTCCGTTCTCACACACATCCACTCGCTCCGCAAGGGGCGGAGCTATAACTTTTTTACACCAATCACAATGATCCCTTCATAACTCACTCAGCTATCGCTAAGCAGATCTGCAGAGGTCAGTTTTACACATAACTATGATTGGTGGATTTTCTTGTATGTTACAGACAACAAACACTTTAACTCCTTATTGTCAGGACCATTTTCTAATGGGGTTACACCCTCCCCCTCTGAATCAACATGAGTCCCTTCATGTTATTAGACTACATAGCCATTTGACATTACAGGATTTCTTAAATTATCGTGTCTTTCTATTAAAGTACCAATTAGTGCTTGATGAAATCCTTCTAATACAGTCTGTGCAAAAGAAATTATGGGCTTCCCTAATGTTGGGTAATGGAACAACCCAGGAGCCCTACGGATTCTTTCAGATCTGCGTACCGGACATTCACCTGATGACTCATTTACAGGGATCTCAATAGCAGCTTCGGGTGCATTAACCTCTGAATCTGGCATATTAACAATAGTATGCGGTGGGATACTTTTTACGACTTCATCTAGCTCAACTGACACATCAGGCAAATTCTCAGTCCTACTCACATTTACAGATGTCTCAACTAGATCTCTCTCGTCAGTTAAAATAAGAGGTGAGTAGTTTTGATGTTCAATCTTATTTTCTGTTTGGTTTACGACAACTGTGTCACCACCATGCAGTTCCATATCTTTTACATCAGGCAAGGATTGGTCTTTTATGCCAACTTTTGGAACAATCTGAAGTGAGTTTCCCTTGTCGTTTCCCATCTCAGTGAACTGATTTGTAACATAATGGTTCTTTTTCACTTCAAGGGACTCCATCACTTGCTCTCTTGTTGGAGTTGGTGAGATAAAAGTATGCAACCAGTATTCTTCCTCATCTTCTGACTCAGGTTGGTCAAGCTGAATCCGATCTTGTCTTGTTTTTGGCTTTCTAGTTGGAATAACTACTTCCTCTGCCTCTTTTGTTTCAGGAAGAAATCCACAGGGAAGAAGGTGATCACGATGCAACGTCCGTACTGGCCCATCGGCATTCTCAGGTTTAACGGAGTACACTGGTAAGTCTCCCATACGTTTGGTCACAATGTAAACAGTAGATTCCCACCGATCAGCGAGTTTATGTTTATTACGCAAACGCAAGTTCCTTACTAGAACTCTGTCTCCCATTTCCAAGGTGGACTCTCTGATGACCTTATCAAAGCGTTTTTTGTTTTTGTCAGCCACCTTCTTTGCATTTTGAATTGCAATCCCATAACTGTGTTCCAATCTAGCCTTCAGGTTCTTCACATACTGGGAATGAGAAGTAGCCGTATCATCTCTGACAGGTAACCCAAAAGCAACATCGATAGGTAACCTTGGCTGCCGACCAAACATAAGCTCATACGGTGAAAAGCCAGTGACGTCATTCTTGGTGCAATTGTATGCATGAGTTAATGGTTTCACATAATCACGCCAGTGAGCTTTTTCTTTGTCCTGCAAGGTACCTAACATACTCAAGAGGGTGCGATTAAATCGCTCCACAGGGTTCCCCCTGGGATGATATGGACTTGTTCTCACCTTCCGTGTGTTTGTAAGAGTACACAGCTCCCTTATGACATGGGATTCAAAATCTCTACCCTGGTCGCTATGAAGTCGTTCAGGGAAACCATAGTGAGTGAGAAATTGGTCCCACAGACACTTGGCAACTGTGACTGCTTTTTGATCTTTCGTGGGGATGGCCACCGCATATTTTGTGAAGTGGTCAGTAATTACAAGGATATCTTTAGTGTTCCGACTGTCAGGCTCCAGTGATAGGAAATCCATGCACACCAGTTCCATGGGCCTGGTAGTGCATATGTTGACAAGAGGAGCACCTTTACTGGGCTGAGACTTCCTTCGGATACACCTTCCACAGGTTTTAACCTTACGTTCTACTTCCAAAGACATTTTGGGCCAGTAAAACCTGGATCTTACTAGGTCAAGAGTTCTTTCGATCCCTAAATGGCCCATATCATCATGGAGTTCCTGGAGTACTTGAGGTCGGATTGCGTATGGCAATACAAACTGGAAAACAGTCTGGCCGTCACACAGCCGTGTGCGGTACAATAGTTCGTCCTTCAGCTGAAGACGATCCCATTCCCTCAGCATCAACTGGAGGTCAGAATTGTCAACCTTCAAGTCGGTAGGCACTCCTTTATCAGATTCCATGAGATCTATGACTTGCTTTATGACAGGATCTTCTCTCTGCAGTCTCTTGAGGTTTGTCTGATCATACTTGTGCAGGGGTAAAACACCACACTCAATGTCTTGCTCTTCAAAGCAAGAGGGAACGGCGGACGCCTGCATTGCTAAGGACTCTACATAGCCAAGGTAGGGAATCTGCTCAGAGTTTTGAGTGACTAGATGCTTCTGACATGCCGCTTCAACAGTTTCCCTTGCAATATCTTTCAGTGGACTAGCAGACTCTAAGAGATGTGAAGTAAAACGTTGGATCTTGTTACTTTCATCTTTCGAAGTGCAATCATCTTCCAACACATCATGAGGTCTCCTTGATAACCCATCAGCATCCATATTGTGCTTACCTGCCCTGTACTTGATGTTAAAAGTGAAAGTGGACAAGGCAGCGAGCCAACGATAACTGGCCGCATCTAACTTAGCTGTGGTAAGCAGGTAGGTTAGCGGGTTATTATCAGTGACTACCGTGAATTGACTTCCATAAAGGTAGTCATGGAATTTTTCTACAATAGCCCATTTAAGGGCTAAAAACTCTAGTTTATGGGCTGGGTACCTTGATTCACTCCGGTTTAATCCTCTGCTTGCATAAGCAATCACACGGGGTTGGCCATTTTGTTCTTGGTACAAGGTTGCACCCAACCCATAAGTGCTAGCATCCGTATGTAGAGTGTAAGGAAGCTTAGAGTCTGCAAACCCAAGAACAGGAGCGGATGTTAACTTGTCAATAACGGTCTCAAAAGCTTTTTGGCACTCCTGGGTCCACCGCTCAGCAAAGGGCTCTTTGGTATTCAGATATCGACCATCAGCAGCTGCCTTGGACCCTTTGCGATGAGGGGGGTAACCAGCTGTGAGGTTTGTCAATGGTTTGACTATTTTTGAATAGTCTTTGATGAAACGTCGGTAATATCCTGAAAAACCGAGGAATGACCTCAGTTCCTTCAGATTCTGGGGTCTCGGCCAGGTTTTGAGTGCTCGAATCTTCTCAGGATCCGTTTTCACCCCTTCTCTTGACACAATGTGTCCTAGATATCGGACATCAGTCTGGAAAAATTTGCATTTGTCAAGGGACAATTTGAGTCCATAGTCTCTGAGACGTTCTAACACATGGACAAGCCTATTCTCATGCTCCTCCAAACTGTCAGAGTACACAATTAAATAGTCCAAGAAAACAAGAACTTCTTTCAAATGTATATCACCCATGCATCTTTCCATTAGGCGCTGGAAAGTGCTTGGAGCATTCGTGACCCCCTGTGGCATCCGATTGAACTCCCAGAAGCCTAATGGGCAAATGAATGCCGTCTTAGGCTTATCTTCCTCCTCCATTTCAACTTGGTAATATCCGGATTTCAAGTCCATTACGGAAAACCACTGTGATCCTGCAAGTGCAGAGAATGACTCCTCCAGATTTGGAAGTGCATATGCGTCCCGTATTGTTTGCATATTTAACCTCCTATAATCAACACAGAGGCGTACATCTCCGTTCTTTTTCCGCACAACAACTATTGGTGACGCGAATGAAGACTCCGACTCCCGTATGATACCAGCGCCAAGGAGAGTTTGCAGATGTTGTTTCACAGCCTCTAAATCTCTTGGGTGGATTGGACGTGCTCTTTGTTTGAAAGGCGTCTCATCTCTTAACTTGATGTGATGCTTTATTTTTGTGGCATGCCCGAAATCGAGATCATGATGGGAGAAAACATCATTGAAAGAGTTCAGTTTCTGAGTTATGCGTCCTTTCCATTCAGGGGATAGTGGTGACATTCCAAAGTCAAACTGCAATTTAGGATTTAGAGTTTTCTCTTGCTGACTAGAACATCCAGCTAAAGTCAGTTCCTCTTTTCTCATGCTAGGAGTCTGAACAAGCTGGTGTGGAATGCAAAGTTCAGCCAAAACACAATTACTCGGAAGAAGAACGTCATGATCAGTTTCATTTCTCAAGCAAACTGGCACTTTAAAGGGACTATGCTTTGGTAAGGTAATGAGACAGTGGTCTACAAACACCCCACCAGGAAGAATGGATTCTGATGGTTGTTCCAGTAAGGCCCATGTCTCATTCCCCACTGAAGCAGACTGAACAAGGTACCCTTCAAGTAAAATCTTTTGCCCTGCTGGGAGAATTTCATTTGTTCTTCCTTTAAGTTTTACTAAGCCTAGCCTTCCACTTAAAGCCTGTTTTTGAAACTTACTCAGTACTTTCCAAATCTGCTCATAACCATAACGAGAGGAACTAGTCCACTCAGTTGACTGATTACTACATTGCTCATATATGACATCCAAAGTATTAGTGCCAATCAACAGGGGAACATCATTGTTTGAAGTAACATCTGGCACAACCAAAGCAAGGGTATGTATCTCAGGTTCAGACTGGGCGAAATCTTTAGGGAACTTTATACAGACCTCAATGTAGCCTGAATAAGGTACTAGCTGACCATTGGCACCCTCAACAGCAAGCAATTTGTCAATAGGTTGTATAGGCTGATCAGAAAGGTGGTTATTATAAAATGACTGAGCAATAGTTGTGACCTGAGAGCCTGTATCTAATAGGCAATTGCACTCAGTCCCACCTATTTGGACGACTGCAGTGCATTTTCCTCCAATTAGCTGTTTTGGCAGCTTTTCAAGTTTTGAGACAATGTGTGTCTTTAAGGCACATAACTGGCTTTTAGAAGTGGGACATGAATTTTTCATGGCCTCTGCATGTCCCTCAACAGGGGCCTCAGCTAGTTTAAATCTTGTTTGCCTAGTGAAACATTTTGCGCATCCCAAGCACGCTGCTTGTCTCTAAGCACTTTCTTTTTTTCTTGCACCAAGACTGGGTTTGGTGCATTATTGCAGGTGGCAGCAATATGACTATCCTCGCCACACTTAAAACAATACCATGGCTTAGGCCTCGAAGCACGAGCAGGAGAGGTTGGCATGGGTCTTACATCTGACTTTTGATCAACTGGCTTGGTTTTGTCACGCTTAGGGGCTTTCGCCTGGACCTCTTTCCCTTCATGAATGGACAGAAGCTTAGCAACTTGAGTTTGCAGTTTAGCTATTTGTTTTTGCAGGGGCTGTACTGCGGCAGAAGGAATATGGTCGTTATCACCCGGTAAGTCAGAGGTTACGAAGCACATGTTACAGGCAGCTTGTACATTTGGTTGCATCTTTGCTTTCGTCACACCAAGGTGCTGTCTCATGCGACTACTCTTAGCTGCCTGCCGATCCTCCTCTGTGCGGAGCATAAGTAGTAGCTCTGGAAAGGTTGGAGGCTTTTGTTTGCGCTGTTCAAGCTGAAGGTTGGAAATCAGGGAGTTATTCCAGCACCCCCTGCAGAACTGTCTCAACAGCTGCCTATCTGACTCACTGGGGGCGAGGCCATTGCTCCTTACAACAGAATTCAGTGCCGTTTGAAGGCGATGGAGGTAGTCCGAGGGTTTTTCACCTGCATTCTGATTAAGATTTAGAAAAGCGGCAAAAAGCTCGTCTCCATCTCCAATTGCAGCAAAAGCAGAATCAAGGAGATCCAGGTAGGCTTTAGGTGAAGACAAGGGACCTAAAGGTTTGATTATGTTAGACGCAGGAGGTGAAAGACTCTCAATGATCTTCCGAACAACTTGTGCATCACTAATCATAGGATCATTTAAGTAGAGACTGACTGTTGCGCGCCAGGTATCATAATCAACCTCAAAATTTTGGTGAGGGACTCTGCCAGAAAAGGGTTTCAACTTTAAGGGTGAATGAAGTTGCGAGGCTAGTTCACCACTTCTAACAACATGCTCTACCACCACACGTTGAACCTCTGGCGTAGTAAGCTGGCTGGTTGAGAGCACTACAGGTGTACTATTAGCTCTTGCAGTGTGAGTACTTATAGGAACCTCATTCGATTCAGGTACAAACCCTGTGTCATCTGAAGGTCTACGCGACTGCCTCTGAAACCCATCATTAGACACTGCCACTGGTTCATGAGGTAACGAATGCGCATCTGTATCCAAGCGTGGATCAGCATCAAGCATATGCTGATCTGCAACAGAATCACTGATCCTACTGAGTTCATCCTGGAGGATATCTGCAAATTGCTTCCCACTCAACTGTGCTAATTGTTTAAGCTGAGAAAGGTAGGCTCTTGTTGTAGTGTTACCATGAATCTCACTGATTATGCTTGCGAGACTCTGAACATGACAAACTATTTCAGGATCTTCCCGAAGAGTTCTGCGATAAGGTAAGGGAAGCGCCTCTAAGGCTGTTATTGCACTACTCTGCTCAAATTCAACTACTGTCTGCCCATAGAACAGGGATTGAGCGTCAGTTATTTTTACCTTTCTTGATATGCGCCCATATTTACTCAAAAACTCAAAAATGTCATCATCAACAGAAGTGTTTGACAACCCACTTACTAGAACACAATTGGGCACTTCTAAATTTTCCTTGGATACTACATCCATTTTCCTCTAGTACAATGAACTGTATCTGTGTATATACAGAGAATGAGAATCAAATCAATAAAAATAACAGAAAAATAGATTTATGCACCATCAATTATCTCCTGGCTGGCTCGCCACGTTTTACTGTGTAACCCTTGTATAGGTAAATACACACTAGGTTCGGTTTGGTGATAATGCTTAAATCAAGATTTTATAATCATCTTTTTTCCTTTAACAAAAAAAATGAATTAAAGACAACAAGTAAAATGCATTTGCAAACGTAACTTGTATTAACTCAACAATGAATAAAAATAAACAATTACAATAAACATGTGTGTGTGTGTGTTATCAGTGTAAGTGTATAGTTTGATCAATGATCAACCATTGGTCAGTTCGATTCACGTTGCTGAGCTCAGATTTAGTCGGTTCCAGTTCAATGGAAAAGAGTTTGAATCAGTGTCAATTAAAGTTCCAGAAAAGGGAAAAGATTATCCATAGGTTGCGGATTGTGTTTTATACTGTCCTACCACAGCACTGGTGATCAGGAGTTGCCTGAACATAAAGATCTGCTGAAAGTTTCAACAATCAAGCTGGTTGGCTCGCCATCCTCCATCCGGAAGAGAAATCAATTCAATCAAAAACCTGGCCTGCACAAAAACAGGCACAAACATCACTATTACATTCATCACAGTCTGTTGTGAACATTTGTACTAATGTACATCAAAATTATATTTCACAATGTCAACATTTTGGAAGTTAACCATTTCAGAATAACATATACATGGATACGTACATACATGTTTCCCACATATTATGCATTTGACACTATTAATATGGTTCAAAATTGTACTTCTTTAGCATAACTGAACAACTTCAGCTCATAAAAAGACAATGTGGTATGATTTTGGTCTACTGTATATTAAAGATTAATACAACATTACTATGAATCTTTAAACATAACAAATTGTTCTTCATAAATCACATCATACCATCATATACACACATTACATCTTATGTTCATGAAATCACCCATCATAACAATCATTTGGTTAATAACTTTATATAACTAAATCACGCTGTGACTAGCAGCACATGCTAACCGCACATGACATCACATGTGATTATTAGATATGATCACTCATTGAGATTCAATGAATGTGCTTTCCGTCTCGGGATAAAAATAAAAATAAACAAAACTCCAGCAGTTCCTTGAACATATACACAAAAAACTCTTAAACCAATTTTAACAAATAAAACAGTTTTAAGCCATATTTACATGAGTTTAACTTTCCGCTGTTCACATCTTACTTTGCATCTCCCTCCGTTCTCACACACATCCACTCGCTCCGCAAGGGGCGGAGCTATAACTTTTTTACACCAATCACAATGATCCCTTCATAACTCACTCAGCTATCGCTAAGCAGATCTGCAGAGGTCAGTTTTACACATAACTATGATTCGTGGATTTTCTTGTATGTTACAGACTAACAGAGATATAAACAAACACTTTAACTCCTTATTGTCAGGACCATTTTCTAATGGGGTTACACCATTTAAACCAAATTTTTAAAACGTGAAGCGCACTCTCTCGCTAATCTTAAAGTATTGCAGTACCCTTGTTTGCCTGTAGGTGCCCCCCAAGCACAAACGCAATTCTTCATCTATGCCTACAGCTACGCTTTAAAGTTAAACGATTGCTATACCAATCAAAATGCGTGTTTATTTAAATGTAAAGTGTGAACTTTTTCCATGATCCCTTACCATTTATCCAATATTTAAATTGCTAAATTTATAATTGCATTAATACATTTTAAGCTTTTATTCAAAGGGCATTCAAGGTATAGTTATGTGTGCTCCGAACCCATGATCTTTACCATGTTAACACAATGCTCTACCACTGAGCTACAGGAATCACAGATTATCATGGAGATTAAACTCTTATGGCGCATTAGAGGAAAGGTTTCTGTTGTATCGCATACTGTCATAGCCCATACGGAAATGTAATATATGACATATATGTCCCTATATCCAAACCAATCTTGGCATATATGCCACATATATATGCAATATATTAATATCACATATATAGATCCTCTGGATATATGAATATATAGGTTTAAAACATATATGAAATACTCATATTAAATTGTATATAAATACATATATTAATATCACATATATAGATCCTCTTGATATATGAATATATATGTTTTAAACCTATATGAAATACTCATATTAAAATGTATATAAATACATATATGAATATAACATATATAGATACTCTTGATATATGAGATATATGTTTTAAACCTATATGAAATACTCATATTAAAATGTATATAAATACATATATGAATGTCACATATATAGATACTCTTGATATATGAAGATATATGTTTTAAACCTATATGGAATACTCATATTAAAATGTATTTAAATGCATATATTTAAAATATGTATATGTATGAATTCTTATATGGGTTTGTATTTTACAACCATATAAGATGGATTTTTACATGGTACTGTATGCCCCAACCAAATGATATCAATATGTTTTATGTCTAGATGTCTAAAACAACATAGCCTATAGGTCTTTAAATATATTGTTAAACATTATTAGGGTCATAACATTTATAACCCTGCCTAGTTTCACACTGCATGTATTTGTCACCGCAATGCGGGGTTAATCCCACAAAAACAGGGCTAACCATGCTTCCGAGCAGTGTTTCATAACCCTGTGTTAATTTCAGGGATAACCCTGCTTCTAAATTACAAGTGTGAAATGCTCCTTAACCTAGAGTTAAAAGTGGGGTTTAGAGAGAACCATGGTTTAACTACAGGAACCATGGTTTTTGGTTTTAACTGTAGTAAAACCATGGTTAGTGATCGGAAGGGTAGGGTTTAGGAATGCACAGTGTGAAATGTCAGATTATGAATACCCAGGGTTCTCTCTTAACCCCTGGCTAAGTATTAATAGTGTGAAGCGAAGATAACCCAGGAATCCGTTAACCCGGTGTTTAGAATAACACAGCGTTAACTATTTCCAGAGTGAAACGCTCTTATGTGTCATTCATTTTTCTATTGCAAGCTTAAAAAAAACTCACCAACATTATCTAGCTTTCATAACAATTAACTATGGTTTTGTAGTTAAACCATATTAATCACAAATGTATCATTGTCTCATTATAATCATAATATAATAAACCATTTGAAAAAATACTAGTTATTTTAGTAAACTGCAGTCTCAGAAAAAAAGCTGTCATATGAATAAATGTTGGACCATGTACCTATGTGGTAGAGTACTAATAAGTACATTTAATTATACTAATACCATGCACAAATTAGGGTGTAAGTTACTTTTTTTAAAACCACCTCGGTGGCAGCATTTGTACTTTTTTTTCTGAGTGTGTACATTCCACTGACAATCCCCACTATAGGCTATGTACTATAGTATGCTACACTTTCAAAATTTATGCTCCATATTACTCAATGTACAAGCTAGAAATTAAGTTCTGCACAGGTCTACTAAAGGGTTAATGGTGCCACATGGTGATCTACAGTAAAAATGACAAATTTGACCTCTTTGCAAAAGGAAAAACCACCAACATTCAAAAATGCATGATAACAAGGTGTCATTGCTCTGCAATCAAAAAATGTTGTTATAATGGAAGTCAATGGGGCAAAAACAGCCACTAACAATAAATGAGGGAGAAAACAATAATCAAAAGCCAATGTTTTTACTTTATCTTTGACATGCCCAAGACAGCGAAAAAGGTAAATTTTAATATTGAAAATTTGTCATTTAGTTTTTTCCCCAAATCCACTTATGAACTTGGCAATTAAAGAGTTAAAATCATGGAATTTTTGTAAAGATTTGGTAGTTTTGATCAGTACTGACTGTTATTAACAGATTTATGCAAAAAAAGTGAAAAAAAAATTATAATCTGATAAATTTTTACAGATGTTTAATTAAGTGGATGTATTAAATTTGAACAATACACAAGGGTTAAATTTGCACTGTGTACCCCTGCATAAAATGAAAACAGGAGGAATAAGAAATCAAACACTGTAAACACAAGCTAAACAGCGCCTACTTCAGTAACACACAAATAGCTTAAGTTGTTAACCCCACCTATCCAACTGCTGGGTGGATCAGTGGATAGCACGGATGACTTTCAACGCGAGGACCCGGGTTCGAGGCCCGACTGGACTCATCAGGTACATTACAAATAATAAGTTGTGTTTGTGTGTTAAGTTGTGAGAATGGGTTGTATGTCCTACTTGTGGTGTGAAACGTGCAAAAAGTGGATAAAACTACAGTTAAAATTTAATTATTTTATGATATATGATAAGTATATGTATGCAACATATATTACACATATATGTGAAGTCATGTATGTCACATATATAAATAATTATATAGATGACATATATGTCTATGTATGTTTTTTGCACACATAGACACATACATTTGTATGGGATAGACATATATGTCAATATATGAAATTGTTCCATTTTCGAATAGGTGTCATATATAGTTGTACATATATGCACATATATGTTTCTGCTTTATATTACCATATATTTCATATAGGGATATTTCATATATTCACATATATTACATTTCCGTATGGGAGGGGCCCTAAATCATTAAACAATCCTATGGGTCATATCTAAGGCAAATAAGAAACAATCTATATGGTCCAGACCTACTTTTATACAGTGTGTAAAATCACTTTATTAAAAGAACAGTATAATTCTCAATGTCAGCTCGCATGCTCTGTCTGGATCTTTGATCAATGATTACTGTTGATCATCTCACAGCTTGCAGTGAATGAGCCGTCTCAAAGTCAGTCTGACAGCACACACTTTAATTGAATTTGGCAGTGCTTTTAGAATCTGTCTCCAGGAGAGTCACACTGGTTCCAGATCAGCAGTTATTTGACCTGATGAAGCCTTTGGCTCAGCGTGCCTCCCCTTTGGGTTGCTTGAGCAAAAAGATGTGGTCAGGAGCATTGAGTAGAAGTGACCAGGGGTCACGTCCCTCTCTCACCCGACACTGTGATGTGCACATGTGAGAGAGAACAGATGGGTTTGAGTTGAGCTAATGTGTGGCAATGACAATGGTACATGTACTTCTGAACGTGGACATCTGCTTTGATTTACTGTCTTGTCTAAAAATTTCAGAGTAAAAGACTTGTGTAACATAATTTATCATATACTTTCATATACTGTAAATAGGTAAAAAATATTATACACAAAATGACAATAAGAGAAAGTTAAGCAGTCCCCTTCTTCATTGCTGTTACAAGTTCCTACATGACTGTGGTTTTTAAAAGTTTCTCACACATTTTTACCTAACCATGAACTGATTAAACCTTTGCAAAAAATATTAATGTACATGTTGCTTACTGCTGAGAACAAAACTGTCCCTTAGGGGTTTTGTAAGTGGATTGACATAGCTGAGGTCAGCTGTAAACTATTGATTCAATAAAGGCACTGAACCAGACCAAGACATTGTGACAAAAACATGACAAAAACAGCATTTAGAAGTACAACTGAAGCTAGGTTTCATACTCAATTGTTAAAGAGCAACTATTATCCGATTCAAGTTTTTACATTTCCTTTGATGTGTAAGTGTGTATTAGTACATGTTAAAGATATGCAAAATGTACATAGCCCAAGGTAAACGATGACACAAGTTATCGTTTCCAATGTAAATCTCTTTTCTTGGACTACAACAAACACATGGATTGCAGGCAACAGTTTACTTTCTGGGCCTGTTGACGTGGACACAACGGTCATTATCATAATTCCTCTCACTTCGCCTCACAGCCTGTACTATGAGCGAATCTTTTAATCATGGTAAGGAGCGTCACATTTCCGGCTGACGTCAGAGACAATTATGCCAATCACAACGTACAGATAAGCTGGCCAATCAGGGACACAGAGCTTTTCAAATCAAAGAGTTTTGTTCAAAATCAGAGCAACAAAAATGAATGGCATGTGGAAAAATCCACGCAAACAGATTGTATTATACCAAATAAACAAAATAATGTTGTTTTTAGAAATGAAATAGGTGCACTTTAACTGGAAACGTTCTTTACGATTATTTATGCATTTAAAGTAGCATGCAATTTTATATAATTATTTATTTGGAAAACATGTTATTATTAAATCTTTTAAATTTGTAAAATTTGAGAGTGAAACAATGATGACATAATTTAAATTTTGGGTAAACTATCCCTTTGAGGGAGTAGTGTATAATTTTCACCCAGAACAGCAAAAATAAAGACTCCCATAAAACAGATCCCACTCCTAAGTTATGTCACCGGCTATGCCTAAGATGTGTCTGTGTCAAGCTTGTCTACCAATGCACATAATCCCCAAACCAACAATGCACCACCCTCCAGTGGCGGCTCGTGACTGCTCATCCGAGGGGTGCAAATTCAAAATAAGTTTTCGGAGTGTCGTGTGTTGCTCGTGTTTTCAAAATATGTGTTTGTTGCATCATGTAAACCATGTGCATCACGTGTTTTGTCAAAATAAGTGCCTGCTGCACACGTGTCAAAACAATTTATGATAAAAGAGACGATCACGTTCACAAAATTCTCAAAAAGGGACGAACCCAACCCATTAAATTGTAATTTAACCTATGCTTGTATTTAGTATGTAACTGGGTTGGTTGTTAACATGCTTAAGCAATGTTTTAACAGTGCTACAATATGGGCTGGGATTCAGTTATTATTAATTATTAGAGTATGAATGCACAAGTATGCACATGTTCTGTCTTCTTAGATTAACACTGCAGAAAATAGAAACTAAACTTCATTTCTATCAACACTGATCATTAATTCAGTCGCTCTGTTGCATAACCACAAGCTATGAGCAAAAACGGAGTATTGAGGGAACGATAAGAGAAGGAGTGAAAACACAACACTTGACAGTTTTTATCAAAGCACACATCGAAAAATGAATAAATAACATCACGTGAGTGGTGTTCTGCATCTGTTAAATACAATAAAGTTGTCACATCCTGCCACTTAACAGCAGAACGCACCATTAAATCTCTTAATGTGCAACAAATGCATTCAATTCCCACATAACTAATTCATTCTTGTTCAGTAGCAATGAAATGTGCATGTTTTTTTGTAATTCACAATATAATATCTAAATAAAGAGGCAAGGCTCAGAAAAGGAGTATTGTAGATGCTCGCAGGGTCACTGATCTGCTCAGAAATATTCACAGACAGCAGGTGAAAACACAGCTAAATGCAAATAGTACAACAAAGCTGACCACACTGACATATCAGTTCATCAAAATTCGAAAGGGAGGAAGTACTTCGCATATCTTTTGCTTTTGACGTCAAAGGTCGAAAATAAACAAAACTGTGCAAGCGGAAAGTGCGGCACAGGCTGCAAGAAATATGGCGTTAGGTGAATCAGACTTCTGATATTATTCATCCATTTATACAAATGTCAAGTTCAACGCCATGTTAATTTTTCTTCATAATTGTTCATGGTAATATTAATACATTTGAATTATACGGACGTTGAAGTCGCCGTTAAAATAAATGGCACTGGACTAAAGGGCTGTAATGGCCTCAGTTAAATTGTCATGTAGCTCACGTAAAAATTCACAACAAACAGGAAAATAAGGCATCTATACACAGCTGAGTTAAGGCTGATCTGGCCATGGTTAAAAAATACAATGCAGCATAAAAGACAGCCGACCTGCAAACCTTTTATTTTTGAAGTAGGCTACCAATAGCCAGTGTACATTTATAAATGCATTTCCATTCATTTAATATTTCTATATACATTATTCTAAATTTGAAAGCCATCTCATTTATGCATTAGCAGCTTCAAACACGTGTAAATGCACGTAAACGCCACTACAGATGCAGCTTCGGACCACCACTGTAGACCAAACATGACTAAACTTCTTGAAAAACACCCCCACTCTAGCCAAAAACATAAAAAAACTACTTTCGCTAAAATGGTTGTTTTTCCTAAACCATTAAGAGTATAAGCATACAGATGTGGCCTTTAAAAACGCGCGTTTTCTCCCGCGGCATTCGCCAAATCGTCTCGCGGAGTCACGCAGAATTCTGCAAGTGTTTTCGGGGGGGCTACTTTCCCTTTTCCCTTAATGTGTTTCGCTTCACAGAAAATCCACCAGGTGGCGCATAAAAAACTACATTTTTATATGCGTTGTCATTGCGGTTGTTTCCAGAAGTTATTGCTGTATTGTAGGGCATTGCTGAATATTTAACATTTCTATTAAAACAGCAAAGTGACGTCAACCAATTCTTGCAAGCATAACAGCGCATACATATATTAAGATGACTGTACGTGCAATGGGCATTTATACTAAGTGCAACAAAGAATTTAGTGTGAGCCTAATACACTTAACTCTATTTACAATGTATATCTTAATTATTTGTGTTGTCGAATTTTGACACCGTTTCATTGTTTGTTCATAATATTAATAATTATGTCCGTTTTTCTAAAAGTATTAATATTTTAAAGAGATTCATGTGGTATAAAAATACATGTTTTAAAGTTAAAAATGTTGTAAAAATATAGTAGTATTATTGTTCTTAATATATTAAGAACAATAATATGACACATGTATATTGCGCTAAATTGCTTTACATATGGAAAGAGGAATTCTACTCAACCACCACCAATAAAGTTTAAAAAATATTCTTTAAAAACGGCGTTTAAACCCACGCAGAGCGAACAAGAAAACATGGGCCTACATACTGTACAGTGGGCATATGATATCTTTATTTAGTTTTACATATTTAAAACTTTAATAATACCTTTCTTGCGCATATAGGCAGTCAGTGTTATGATTTTTTTTTTATCCTTTCAGCCGTTATTCATAACAGTAAAAATATTCAGTGGCTTTGTAAATATATTACTAAAATATTATATAAAATCTAATTTATAAATTAAAAAACAAAGTTTTAAGTTAAGACAATAATAAATATGTTTATTTTTATTGAAAGAAAAACGTAGAAAATGTTATTATGGGTATAGTTGATGCAAATAAAGTGTGCAGTATACAAAAAATGCAAACAAATTATTTCTAAAAGTGGCAAGATTTTAAAAAGATAAAGGTGGCATAAAGAAAGACATGAGAAAAGTAGAGGTATGCAAAAGAGCACAGTTTAGTTATTGTTAATTAAAGCGGTTTTATACACCTTTGTTTGAATTGACAAGCATTTTATTCGCCACTTTCAACACATTTTGTGATTGATTTACTGATTTATTACAGAAAATTGTTGTCAGAAGCAAAGCTATTGTACAAAGCATCTTTATATGTATGTTTTAAAGTTAAAAATGTTGTAAAAAATATATTAGTATTCTTTTATATTAAGAATAACAATATGATACATTTATATTGCGCTAAAATGCAATATACATTATTCTGCAATATAAATTATTCTCAACCACCACCAATAAAGTTTAAACATTATTCTTTAGAAAAAAAACGGCGTTTAAACCCGTGTTGCGTGGAGCGAACAAGAAAACATATGCTTACATGCTCAATCGGCACCGGGCGGGTATCCTTTTCCTCCAGACCTTGACGCATGGTCGCGGAAAAGCGAGAAATATATTTTTTTTAAGTAAAAATATTTTGCACAATTGATATATTACTTATGAATATTTTAGGAAATTATTTTTGACACACGTAGGTTATTACGTGTATTTTGGATTTTAATTTCATTACTGTGCCTATCCGTGGCCTCATCCGAGCGCACTTTCTTTGTCTTGCGTCTTTTAAAGACATTGGTACAGCACCATGACCCAGAAAAGACTCACACACCTTTCCCTGATGCATGCCCACACAGAAATACTGAACTCCCTGGACATTCGTCCCCTAGCTCATGAGAGACTTTGGAATTTCTATTATACAACCGGCGCAATGCGCGACGCGAGTTTTTTTCTGCGCGAGTAAAGAGCGCATTGATAATATGCGTATTAATGGAATGACAACGCGGGTTTGTTTATTACATACATGGATGCGCAGCAGCACAAAAACGCTTTTTAATATGAAAAATTAAAGGATTAAAATGTAACAGATTATTATTGAGTCTCTTGGACATAAATGATGATCAATTATGAGACGTTAGAAGGCTTAAATAGCTGCTTCATCTGTAGCTAAGTAAATAAATGCTTTGCTTTAAACAAATGCATCTACTTTTAAATGTTTTTTTTAAATGCTACCCAACGGATTTATTGTATATAATGACTCTGCACCTGTAGATATGGTGAGATGAGAAAACATTTTAAGTAATGCTTTTAAAAAAAACATTTCACTGTCCAAGTGCTGAAATGGCTCTCCACACGTTTGTAAATTCTTTATCTTTTGTTTGTAACAAATAGAGTATTTTTACAGTACAAACCTTATATAAAGCCTATTCTAAAAATGTAATTATACACCATGTATTTCTTTATAAAAGTATACAATATCAGAACTAAACCCATCATTATTTTTGTTCAAATTATGAATTATTTATAAGTTTAAAAAAGACAGTAATAGTACTATTTAGTAAAAAAAAAGATCTATATAAAAATTTACTAGGTATGTTAATGTGAGAATATTTTACATCTGTCGTGTGATTCTAACTTAAAAACGAAAGTAAAATATGTTCGTCCGCATGGACATTGAAAATTGTGAAGTTTAATTAATATTATATGTTGTTATAATATTATATGTTGTATGTAAATTGTAACGAAAGTAATTCCCCCTGGGATAAGTATTTTTGCTTCTGATTAATAGCGCATATTCATCTGAGAACTGATGATGTCTGTGTGTTTCAGACCCTGGCTGTGTGCCCTGAAGTGTATATGACAATAAAGTAGTAAATCTCAATGTATTTATTTTTAAAATGTATTTTAAATAGGCCTATAGGCTCATAGGTTTTTTGGTTAAAAAATTCACAGCACCCCCTGTTCAAAATGACTTCCAGCGGCCCTGCCTTGACGCTTTGTGTGTTCGACTTTAAATGGTTTTTTTTTTTTTTTTTTTTTTTATTAGAGAACATATGAACATTAATACAGAAAACAGGCATCAAAATAGAAACTTCCAAAGTTGAATAACAAAATAGTTATAAAAATAAAATAGAAGACATTCACAGGACGCCAAATACAAGAGAGTGATTTCTTTTAAGAAAACCAGGTGTAAAGGATAAGATTTTAACAATCTACATTTATGAATAAAGAATTTGCCATACAAAATGAAGAAATTTACCAAATTGTAAATGTTTTTATCATCATTCTCAAAGTAACAAATAATATCTTTCATATTAAATGTTATGACTGTGTTAGTTTTAGTTGATAGGACAGAAAAACATTCATTCCAAAATGCCTGAACATTTTGGCAATCAAAAAATAAATGACATAAAGACTCCTCAGTATTATTACAAAATGAACATTCGTTCCCAATGTCCATAAATTTAGAAAGTAGTAAATTAGTTGGGTATATTTTGTGTAATATCTTCAAATGAATTTCTCTCACTTTATTTGAAATACAAAATTTATAGGGCAGCAACCATGCTTTACACCAAATTACATCTCTTAGAATGGAATTCCAATAAAATTTTCCTCTTGGAGTAACTCTCTTCCTTTCATGAAAAACTTGTCTAATATCTTTATTGGTGCATTTTTTTTCAAAAATATTTTTTCGACTTTAAATGGTGCGGCGCTGACTGGTCGGCGTATGACATCAGAGTACCGCGAGAGCAAAGGTAAAGTCGGACCATTTGTAACATTTCGACTTGCTCTCGCTGTACTTTGATGTCTTCGTTGCCGAACTGTCTGCGCAGCGCCACATAGAAACGCCCTTTGACTCTTTAAGGCAAAGTACCAGCAACATGAGAAGTGGTGGCACGCAAAAGAAAGTGAAGGTACGCAGTACGCTAAAATATAAAGCGTCTGTACTGCGAGCACTGGTATAATTATTTACATCGTGTGTTGCTCTTTCACCATTGTGCACCCGCGCACTCGCTCTGTAGTTTGTAGCTCGCGCTCCGGCTTCGATAAACACCGTTTCTCAATACCAAGTAGGGGAGAGTGAGGCAAAGTGAGCCAGTGGGTAAGTTGACCCACCCCCTTTATCTAGGCAACCATACAGATTTGTAGCCGTGTGACCACAAATACAGGTAGCAACCATAATTTATATGTTAAAGAGAAGGACAAATTAAAAAGTTATGATTAAAGTATGATTTTTTTAACAAAAAAAAAAACAGTTTTTATCCTATCAAAGTAAAATTTATACATACCAGGTATAAAGGCTGTTATGTTAAAGTAGATTTATCCAGGTCTAAATATTCATACCATAAATATTTGTGATAGGCTAATGTATAAAACCATGTGAATGATTTAGCTAAAGATTAGCCTGAATTACTAAGCTAGGCAGTTTCCCAGAACGGTGGCTGTGGGGCAAAGTGAAACAGATGGGGTAAACTGAACCAGGGGTTCAACCCCACCATGAGGCACTGTAACCATTGAATATGTTTCATTAAAAAAAAATTCTGTGTAGTTTCGCACAACTGATTTGTTCATTTTTAAACATTTTAGAAAACATATCATGCTAAGACATTACCATATTAATAAATTTTTATGCATTTGGCGTTTTGCAGGTCTACACTGAAAAAACAAACATACCACTCAGAAACGTCCATTGACAATCTCCAAACAATAAGTTGTTCCTCAAAATCTGTATTTTCATCTGATACAGACTCAAACATGAGTGGATGACATCAGAGTACCGCGAGAGCGATTTAAAACCAACCTCCTCCGCTTTATTTCTCGCGGTACTCTGATGTCATCTGCTTGTCGGTTCTTGTGGCGCTGCGTAAAGTTGACCACACCTAAAAAATGTACTGCTAAACTCGACAGAAATGCTCTGTATACCAGCACCTCCTTTATTAATTTGTATAGCAGGAAAAGTTCTATTTTACTTCTCAGCGTGATAAATAGCTTACAAGGTTTGGTGTGTGAGCGTGTGAACTGACAGAAATGCGTGTGTCTCATGGCGATTGCGTGGGACTTAAGAGCCTAGGTTATATCAACATATGTCAAATTAAGTTACCTGATATCCACTTAATTTTATAAGTTATAAACATTCATTTAAAATAACATACAGCTTATGTATTAGGCCTATTTGCTTAAATTACATTTTAACAAAGAAACTGCAAAGGTTGATATTAAAACCCAACACGCTGGTGAAAACTGGATAAACCGGTTTTCTTTGATGAGGTGATCGATTAGCATTGGGGGTTGGCAAAGAATTGGCAGACCTAGGGGTGGGTGGTTTTTAATTTCTTGACTCTCTGTCACTGGTAGCTGCTAAAACAAGCAGCTAAACCATGTACAATTAATTACATTTTGGAATTAACTTCCTTCATGTCTTTTTATTTATACACTGTAAAAAATATTTTCTGAATTTTTAAGTAAAGTTAGCATTAAATATGTTTTACAAACAATTGATTTACAAACTCTGGGATGTTTGTGATTATCATCATTCAGAAAAGTGGTGCTTGTGTTTAGACTTGTGTTTTACGTGATTAAATCAGGTTACATTAGTTTCTTTTCAGTGTAGAACAGTTTGTAATCAAAATGCAAAAATATAGTACATTTATAAACATCGCTGAAACAAAGAGTGAATTAAAATTAAAAAAGTAATAAAGTTAAAGCTGCTGATAATTTTGTTTATATTTACTAGCATTTTCTGAGTGAAAAATGTTTAGATTTTGTTAAGTAGCCTAAATCCTACTCCAATTTATTTCAGTGTAGGTTTCTCATTTTTATCAGCTTTCTTTTGCTTTTCAAAGGGCCGTCTACCTTTGCTACCGCCAGTGCTTTAATGTGGGCCAGTACCGCCACTTCCAAATATAGCTCTTGAGCGTACCACCGCCTCTCCCTGCGCCCAGAACCTACTTCTAACGTACCAGAACGCTCGTTTGCACATCTGTTTAAATCAGAGGCTTAATTTAATTATTTGGCTGCGCTGCCGCTTTTCAAAGCGCCCTTCACAATGCAAGCTACCTAATTCGTCCCACCGAGAGCAGAGACTACATTACCCATTCACCTTTGAGTTTTACAAGTTAAATGCGCATGCGTAGCTTTTGCTGCTGTCAATAGGCTTGTTCGACTTCATGCGGCGCCCCGAGAATCGACAGCCAGAAGACGTCACAGTATCGCGAGAGCGAGGCGAAATATGATTTCTTGAATCATTCTCGCGGTACTCTGACGTCATCCGGCTGTCGGTTCTTGCGGCGCCGCATGAAGTCGAACAAGTATAGTGTTAACAACGTGGTTTGGAGAGGTGTGTGAAACGCGCAACCATAGCTGCTCTGTTAAAATGAAAATACAATGAATACTTAATATGCCCTCCTGGTTTTAGACTCTAAGGAGTAAAAGAACAAGGTCAGAATCAGATGACTCTCGCTGGCTGACATCCCAACAAGCCAGAATGATATCGCTGCAGGTCAGATGCAAGCTTTTTCCAATACCCTTCTGTAGGTACGTGACAATCTCTGCTGTCGCGGCTGTCAGCTTGGTTCCCCTCGACGCAACTTCGGATTTCCTCAGACGATGTGCAGACTGATTGTATTATACATACTTGCTAAACTACAAGTGTACGAAATTTCAATGAATTTGAACGACGCGCACAGGAGTTTTACCACACGCAAAATGGAAAACAATGGGACAAAATAAAGTGATGACTTTCGAGTTTCAAATGGCCAATATTCTGTTATTCTTGAACCCATAGACATGGTCTTGGTGTCCAGAGAGTATCTTTGCCCGACAGCGACAATATGTTATTAAAAAATAAATTACATCATTATGGATAAATGAGTGCTTACAGAATATATATGTTTGAGAATGCTTATCAGTACTTTTTTGTTTCTTAAACTTTAAAGATGAATATTCTCCTTTAGAGATGGGCAATTTTCAGCAATAGCACATTATATTCAAATTTTTGAGCTCATAAAAAATATTTTTTCGCTTATTTAAATGACTTTTTTATGTTTTTATGCACGTTTAGTTTTGGTGCAATTTCATCAAAAGCTTGTAATTAGGAAATACACACAACATGCTTAACGTGTATTTTCTATATGTTAAAAAGTTTGTAAAAATTGCGTATTCTTATATAATAAGAATAACAATATGATATATTTATATTGCGCTCAAAATGATTTAGAAATGGAAAAAGGAATTCTTCTCAACTACCACCAATAAAGTTTTAAAATTCTTCAGTAGTTGTATGGGACCGGCATTCGTCAAACTTTTATGACCCCCTCCCCCACCCGGTGACAGTTGCTGTCTGACAGGTCGTTTTTATGACCCCTTGACAGATGGCGTTTTATGACCCCTTGACAGATGGTGTTTTATGACCCCATGACAGATGGTGTTTTGACAGGTTGTGTTTTATGACCCTTAACAGATGGTTTTATGACAGTTTGTGTTTTATGACTCCTTAACAGATGGTGTTTTGACAGTTTGTGTTTTTATGACTTGTTTGACAGGGGGCGGGACCATCAATCAAAATCTGTACAAGTTGTCAACTTTAGACAGAAAGTATTTAATGGTTTTATGGCCGGTCATTTAGAGTGATTGTTTTTCCTGAGTGTATTTTATGTCAAGCCTATGCTGATATGTTTAATGACGGCTCGTGTGTGACAGCTCGTGTTTCGACATTTGATGTCAGCTCTCACCCTTCCTCCCTCCTTTCTCACAAGACCTGCATTCTTTCACAGGGGTGCGTGTTGTAAAGCGATTAAAGATTTCAAAAACTCAATGTTGGTAAAACAATCCCCCATTACGGTGTCAAAAAGTAAATGTTTATTTTAGATTTAGACAAATCATGAACAATGCTACGATTAAAACTTTTGATTGTAACATCACAAGTTATTTAATTAAATATTCCGTATATGGGTATAGTTTAAGCAATGATCTGAGCCAATACTACAATCTTTAGACGATAGTCTAAACTAAATAAATTTTTAAACGGTTCAGGAATTCCGTGAATCTTTTCATAACCTGCACTATAGTTTCACGCGTATTAAAGATCCGGCGGTGCCTGACAAAGCGCCGGGTGAGTGTTCATATCTGCCATTTTAAAATAATGTTAATAAATGTAATTCTGTCCACTATGGCAAAATAGGATTTTATTTTAGATTTAGTGGAATCTTTAACCAAGTCTCTGATTAAGACATGTGTATACGTGCACAGATGGTGACAGAGAAACTTATATATGACGTTAATAATCTTTTAAATGTTTTTAAGACGTATTCACCCCATTTTGGGGTTTTATTTTTAATTAAAGGCTTCTTAAAACATGTGTGAATATGTGTATATTATACAAAGAGTCTTATATTGTCTGCTCTGACAAAAATAAAGTATTTTTTTAGGTTTAGGGGAATTGACTGCGTGTGTCTTATAAATACAACTTGATAATACGTTTGTTTTGTAAAGAGACTTCTTTAAAGTCACGCAAGAATAAAATATTTTAGTTGTAACTGGTTAAACTTAAAGCCGATATTTTCTATCGAACTAGTCTATTTTCTGTTCAGACACAAAGTTTTCTGATGCTGATATTATGTCAGTGTGTGTTTGTGTGGGGGTCGTGTGATGTAATCTTTGAAAGTTTATGACCGAACCTTTATTGGGGAGCGACAAGAGATCTCCCGGAATCAGTTTGGATGGAGCAGAGCTGTTATACTCAAGTCTATTGGTATGTATGTGTTTCGCTGTGTTCGTTCCAGTATTTTGTATGATTTATTTAAAAACTAAAAATTCGATCTCTGGTATTGCAGCGAAATTGTCTAAACTGGTATTAACTATTCCTGGTAAATCGCGGAGAAGAGTGGCCTGAACAAAAAAGTCAGACCGAGACTAGAACCTCCCGCAGCGTAACACGGAAATCTTGGAACAAAAGAGACGCCGACTGGCTCGTGTTGTCCGGTGTGTTTTTATTTAATCCTGTTACAATAGATTTAAACAAACTGGTTTGGTTTAATATTTTCTAATAACATGTGTTATCTGTTTTAAAGGTTTGGATATCAGAGGCAAAGCGAACGTTGTGTGTACTATTGCAAAATATATAGCGGATCTCCACGGTACGTTTATCTTGCATAAGAAAATTGTTTTATTTAAATATTTGTCCTAATAACTTGATTTTATCTGTTTACAGGTTAGGATACAGACCACAACGCTTTGGACGTATCTTTAAAAAAGATTAAAATCAGAGACTTTTTGGATTTGTCTGGGGACATTTTAAACATTTTGTGGCAAATTGGATTTAAAACATTTCGGATACTGGATACCTAGTTTGATTTGTCCACAGAGCTTGTTTAAGACGTTTTCACCGCATTTTAGGGTTTATTTTTAATTAAAGGCTTCTTAAAACATGTGTGAAAATGTGTATATTATACAATGAGTCTTATATTGTCTGCTCTGACATAAATAAATTTTTATTTTAGATTTTAGATCAATTGACTGTGTGTGTTTTATGTCAAGCGTATGCTGTTATGTTTAATGACGGCTCGTGTGACAGCTTGTGTTTAGGCATTTGATGTCAGATATCACACTTCCTCCATCCTTATTCACAAGCCATGCATTCTTTCACAGGGGTGCGTGTTGTAAAGCGACTAAAGATTTCTAAAACTCAACGTTGGTAAAATAATTACCCATTACGGTATCAAAAAAGTAAATGTTTATTTTAGATTTAGACAAATCATGATCAATGCTACGATTAAAACTTTTGTTTGTAACATCACAAGTTATTTAATTAAATATTCCGTATACGTGTATAGTTTAAGCAATGACCTGAGCCATATCCTTCGGCGCCATCAATACTACAATATTTAGACGATAGTCTAAACTAAATAAAATTTTAAACGGTTTCAGGAACTCCGTGAATCTTTTCATAACCTGCTCTATAGTTTCACGCGTATTAAAGATCCGGCGGTGCCTGACAAAGCGCAGGGTGTGTGTTCATATATACCGTTTTAAATTAACCTTAATAAAATGTAATTCTGTCCACTATGGCAAAATAGTGGGTTTATTTTAGATTTAGGGGATTCTTTAACCAAGGCTCTGATTAAGACATATGTATACGTGCACCGATGGTGACAGAGAACTTATGTATGCCGTTAATAAACTTTTAAAAATGTTTTTAAGACGTCTTCAACTCATTTAGGGGTTTATTTTTAATTTAACGCTTCTTAAAACATGTGTTAATATGTGTATATTATACAAAGAGTCTTATAGTGTCTGCTCTGACAAAAATAAATTATTATTTTAGATTTTAGGACAAATGACTGCGTCTATCTTATAAATACAACTTGATATATACGTTTGTTTTGTCAATAGACTTCTTTAAAGTCACGCAAGAATAAAATATTTTAGTTGTAACTGGTTAAACTTAAATGTACTATTATCTATTTAACTATAAGCTATATTTTCTGAGCAGATATTTTTCTGTTTCTGATGCTGGTCTTATAACAGTGTGTGGGAGATGATGGCTGTTCACAGCAGGTGGCGGGTTGTAAACTAGGGTCTTTTTAAAACTGTAGTGGTAAAAAATGTAATAGCACATTGACAAAAATAAAGCATTTGGTTGTAACAAATTATTTAATGAAATATTCAGTATGTGTATAGCGATGAACGGCGTCAAAATCACTGGGGTCCCAACAATACTATAGTCTTTAGACTAAAGGGTATTTATTTTAATATAAATAAAATCTTAATCTTTTCGTGCACAATATTCTGATCACGCCATTAGATTGTGTACCAGCGTTTACAATAGAGAACATACGCGGATGAGTGTTCATATACACCGTTAAGAAACTTTTTTTAAACGATTAAAGACATTTTCAAATCATCTTCTGGGGGTTTGTTTTAAATTAATGACATCTTAAAACCAACTGGGAATATGTGTTTATTACACAATAAAATGTAATTCTGGCCGCTCTGACAAAATAAGGGTTTAATTTTAGATTTAGTGAATTCTTTAATCAAGGCTCTGATTAAAACACATGAATGCGCGAACCACAGTTGCCAGAGAACGTACGCTGAGGCGCTCTTATGGCGTTAAGAACCTTTTTATTGTTTAAGACATTTTGAACCCATTTCCTGGTTTTGTGTCCGCTGTGGATCCCAACCTCTATGTGTTTATTATACAACAAATGCAATTCTGTCAGCATTTCTAGTTTAGAACGCCTTTGATTTAAACATGCGGGTTTTAAAATGAAACGGCCATGTGACTTTTATGACAAAAGCTATTCGATCTTAATTTTTTGTTTTAACATCCAAAAGTTTTATACACAGTCCATAATTAAACAACTAGGTGTGTATGAGTAAGATTATATCTAATGTCACACGAGCAGCACCAAATCGCGCATGTGTCTGTGTGTGTGTGTGTGTGTGCATCCAGGCTGTTTATGTGTGGGCGTGTTTATGAGCCCGTGTCTTTGCAAGGTGTGTGTGCGTGTGTGTGTGTGTGTGTGTGTGTGTGTGTGTGTGTTTGCATGGGGGGTCTATGATGTCTCTGTTTGTTACTAAAGTTTTGATATTAAGTCTGTGTCCTCATTGACAATAAGTAAGGGTTTTTAGATGTAGGCTTTATTACACAGATACTGATTAAATCATGTTATCCATTATTTGCGATTTAAAGAAACTTAAAAGGTTTAAGACATTTTATCTCACATTGTGGTGTTGTTTTTTAATTAATGTAACCTTAAAACCCTCTGTTATCCATTTAGGGAACAATAAAATGTTAGCAAATATTATTTATCAAAGTTGACGATGTTATAAGCCAGGATGTCACTAACGTGACAACAAACATTTATTTAAAGACAAAACATTTTAACAAAATTGCCATGGCTTACAGAGACACACTAGACTTAATAATAAAAATAAAAATATACTATTCGAACATCCTAACCTGGTATTAGGTTAGATTAGGTTTTAAGGTCAATCAGCGTCTTTAGCTTTACAACTTACAGCACAAAACCCCCAATGACAGGATTTTTATGAAGTGGAGCAGACCCTTGGTATGCCTGTGGGGTTAGGTACAACTAAGGTCAACATCTATCAGTGCATAATAAGCAAACATGAAATTATATTTTAACTATGGTTTGTTAATGATGTTGCTAGGTTCGCGTATTTTTCTGAAACAAACTTTTCTTTTCAAACTTAGTTAGGATACACACGTTTGTCACCTCAAACACCTGATCAAAGTTTTTCTTCGCTAGCGACAACTAATGTCTGAGATTTTGTAAATTCATCAGATGGTTTTACGTGTGTATTTCTTAAACAAACATGTTGCTTTTCAATCTTAGGCAGAGTTCATACGTTTTGTCGCCTCAAACACTTGATCAAAGTTTTTTTCTTCGCTAGTGTCAACTTATGTCTGAGATTTTGTAAATTCATCAGATGTTTCTTACTTGTGTATTTTCTTAAACAAACTTTTTCTTTTCAATCTTAGACAGTCTTCATACGTTTGTCTTTCGATAAGTTGTTCATAGTTTTTCTTCGCTAGTGTCAACTCATGTATGAGATTTGTAAATTTCATCATATGTTCTTACATGTGTATTTTCTGAAACTATGTGTCTTTTGTATGTAACAACAAAGATGCGATGAAACAACGCAAAACAAGAGAGGATGCGTTTGTTAAAACACATATAAATTAAGATGCATACATCTACAAATGGGGCAATGTCTTTAATCTATTGGTCCCGAATTTAGAGGCTATACGGCCAAACTATTTCAAACATTGCCCCATTTGTAGATGTATGCATCTTAATTTATATGTGTTTTAACAAACGCATCCTCTCTTGTTTTGCGTTGTTTCATCGCATCTTTGTTGTTACATACAAAAGACTCTACACTTTGTGTTAAAAGGTTTACTAAATAAAAACCTAATCAATCTTTATTATTTTACAGACTTTGTTATGTACAACACGCTATTGGTGGTATCACCTGTTACAGATTCAAACATATTGCTATCCTAGTTTGTTTTGATGTAAAAGATTTATCAAGTAAATCTAAAATACTTTGCATTGTTGTTTTAAACAGATAGTACTACCTTTAAGAGTTTGACAAGGTGTTACATAAACTACAGAAATGAATGAGTTTTGTTTGAATCTGATGAGTTTACAAAATCTCTGTCATTAGTTGACGCTAACAAATAAAAACTATGAACAACTTATGAAAAGACAAACGTATGAACACTGCCTAAGTTTGAACAGCAACATGTTTGTTTAAGAAATACACACGTAAGACCATCTGTTGAATTTACAAAATCTCAGACATCAGTTGACACTAGCTACAAGAAACTTTGAACAAATGTATGTAGAGACAAAAGTATGATGACTACCTGAGTTTGAAAAGCATAAATTTGTTTCAGAAAATACACATGTAAGAACATATGATGAAATTTACAAATCTCATACATGAGTTGACACTAGCGAAGAAAAACTATGAACAACTTATCGAAAGACAAACGTATGAAGACTGTCTAAGATTGAAAAGAAAAAGTTTGTTTAAGAAAATACACAAGTAAGAAACATCTGATGAATTTACAAAATCTCAGACATAAGTTGACACTAGCGAAGAAAAAAACTTTGATCAAGTGTTTGAGGCGACAAAACGTATGAACTCTGCCTAAGATTGAAAAGCAACATGTTTGTTTAAGAAATACACACGTAAAACCATCTGATGAATTTACAAAATCTCAGACATTAGTTGTCGCTAGCGAAGAAAAACTTTGATCAGGTGTTTGAGGTGACAAACGTGTGTATCCTAACTAAGTTTGAAAAGAAAAGTTTGTTTCAGAAAAATACGCGAACCTAGCAACATCATTAACAAACCATAGTTAAAATATAATTTCATGTTTGCTTATTATGCACTGATAGATGTTGACCTTAGTTGTACCTAACCCCACAGGCATACCAAGGGTCTGCTCCACTTCATAAAAATCCTGTCATTGGGGGTTTTGTGCTGTAAGTTGTAAAGCTAAAGACGCTGATTGACCTTAAAACCTAATCTAACCTAATACCAGGTTAGGATGTTCGAATAGTATATTTTTATTTTTATTATTAAGTCTAGTGTGTCTCTGTAAGCCATGGCAATTTTGTTAAAATGTTTTGTCTTTAAATAAATGTTTGTTGTCACGTCAGTGACATCCTGGCTTATAACATCGTCAACTTTGATAAATAATATTTGCTAACATTTTATTGTTCCCTAAATGGATAACAGAGGGTTTTAAGGTTACATTAATTAAAAAACAACACCACAATGTGAGATAAAATGTCTTAAACCTTTTAAGTTTCTTTAAATCGCAAATAATGGATAACATGATTTAATCAGTATCTGTGTAATAAAGCCTACATCTAAAAACCCTTACTTATTGTCAATGAGGACACAGACTTAATATCAAAACTTTAGTAACAAACAGAGACATCATAGACCCCCCATGCAAACACACACACACACACACACACACACACACACACACGCACACACACCTTGCAAAGACACGGGCTCATAAACACGCCCACACATAAACAGCCTGGATGCACACACACACACACACACACACAGACACATGCGCGATTTGGTGCTGCTCGTGTGACATTAGATATAATCTTACTCATACACACCTAGTTGTTTAATTATGGACTGTGTATAAAACTTTTGGATGTTAAAACAAAAAATTAAGATCGAATAGCTTTTGTCATAAAAGTCACATGGCCGTTTCATTTTAAAACCCGCATGTTTAAATCAAAGGCGTTCTAAACTAGAAATGCTGACAGAATTGCATTTGTTGTATAATAAACACATAGAGGTTGGGATCCACAGCGGACACAAAACCAGGAAATGGGTTCAAAATGTCTTAAACAATAAAAAGGTTCTTAACGCCATAAGAGCGCCTCAGCGTACGTTCTCTGGCAACTGTGGTTCGCGCATTCATGTGTTTTAATCAGAGCCTTGATTAAAGAATTCACTAAATCTAAAATTAAACCCTTATTTTGTCAGAGCGGCCAGAATTACATTTTATTGTGTAATAAACACATATTCCCAGTTGGTTTTAAGATGTCATTAATTTAAAACAAACCCCCAGAAGATGATTTGAAAATGTCTTTAATCGTTTAAAAAAAGTTTCTTAACGGTGTATATGAACACTCATCCGCGTATGTTCTCTATTGTAAACGCTGGTACACAATCTAATGGCGTGATCAGAATATTGTGCACGAAAAGATTAAGATTTTATTTATATTAAAATAAATACCCTTTAGTCTAAAGACTATAGTATTGTTGGGACCCCAGTGATTTTGACGCCGTTCATCGCTATACACATACTGAATATTTCATTAAATAATTTGTTACAACCAAATGCTTTATTTTTGTCAATGTGCTATTACATTTTTTACCACTACAGTTTTAAAAAGACCCTAGTTTACAACCCGCCACCTGCTGTGAACAGCCATCATCTCCCACACACTGTTATAAGACCAGCATCAGAAACAGAAAAATATCTGCTCAGAAAATATAGCTTATAGTTAAATAGATAATAGTACATTTAAGTTTAACCAGTTACAACTAAAATATTTTATTCTTGCGTGACTTTAAAGAAGTCTATTGACAAAACAAACGTATATATCAAGTTGTATTTATAAGATAGACGCAGTCATTTGTCCTAAAATCTAAAATAATAATTTATTTTTGTCAGAGCAGACACTATAAGACTCTTTGTATAATATACACATATTAACACATGTTTTAAGAAGCGTTTAATTAAAAATAAACCCCTAAATGAGTTGAAGACGTCTTAAAAACATTTTTAAAAGTTTATTAACGGCATACATAAGTTCTCTGTCACCATCGGTGCACGTATACATATGTCTTAATCAGAGCCTTGGTTAAAGAATCCCCTAAATCTAAAATAAACCCACTATTTTGCCATAGTGGACAGAATTACATTTTATTAAGGTTAATTTAAAACGGTATATATGAACACACACCCTGCGCTTTGTCAGGCACCGCCGGATCTTTAATACGCGTGAAACTATAGAGCAGGTTATGAAAAGATTCACGGAGTTCCTGAAACCGTTTAAAATTTTATTTAGTTTAGACTATCGTCTAAATATTGTAGTATTGATGGCGCCGAAGGATATGGCTCAGGTCATTGCTTAAACTATACACGTATACGGAATATTTAATTAAATAACTTGTGATGTTACAAACAAAAGTTTTAATCGTAGCATTGATCATGATTTGTCTAAATCTAAAATAAACATTTACTTTTTTGATACCGTAATGGGTAATTATTTTACCAACGTTGAGTTTTAGAAATCTTTAGTCGCTTTACAACACGCACCCCTGTGAAAGAATGCATGGCTTGTGAATAAGGATGGAGGAAGTGTGATATCTGACATCAAATGCCTAAACACAAGCTGTCACACGAGCCGTCATTAAACATAACAGCATACGCTTGACATAAAACACACACAGTCAATTGATCTAAAATCTAAAATAAAAATTTATTTATGTCAGAGCAGACAATATAAGACTCATTGTATAATATACACATTTTCACACATGTTTTAAGAAGCCTTTAATTAAAAATAAACCCTAAAATGCGGTGAAAACGTCTTAAACAAGCTCTGTGGACAAATCAAACTAGGTATCCAGTATCCGAAATGTTTTAAATCCAATTTGCCACAAAATGTTTAAAATGTCCCCAGACAAATCCAAAAAGTCTCTGATTTTAATCTTTTTTAAAGATACGTCCAAAGCGTTGTGGTCTGTATCCTAACCTGTAAACAGATAAAATCAAGTTATTAGGACAAATATTTAAATAAAACAATTTTCTTATGCAAGATAAACGTACCGTGGAGATCCGCTATATATTTTGCAATAGTACACACAACGTTCGCTTTGCCTCTGATATCCAAACCTTTAAAACAGATAACACATGTTATTAGAAAATATTAAACCAAACCAGTTTGTTTAAATCTATTGTAACAGGATTAAATAAAAACACACCGGACAACACGAGCCAGTCGGCGTCTCTTTTGTTCCAAGATTTCCGTGTTACGCTGCGGGAGGTTCTAGTCTCGGTCTGACTTTTTTGTTCAGGCCACTCTTCTCCGCGATTTACCAGGAATAGTTAATACCAGTTTAGACAATTTCGCTGCAATACCAGAGATCGAATTTTTAGTTTTTAAATAAATCATACAAAATACTGGAACGAACACAGCGAAACACATACATACCAATAGACTTGAGTATAACAGCTCTGCTCCATCCAAACTGATTCCGGGAGATCTCTTGTCGCTCCCCAATAAAGGTTCGGTCATAAACTTTCAAAGATTACATCACACGACCCCCACACAAACACACACTGACATAATATCAGCATCAGAAAACTTTGTGTCTGAACAGAAAATAGACTAGTTCGATAGAAAATATCGGCTTTAAGTTTAACCAGTTACAACTAAAATATTTTATTCTTGCGTGACTTTAAAGAAGTCTCTTTACAAAACAAACGTATTATCAAGTTGTATTTATAAGACACACGCAGTCAATTCCCCTAAACCTAAAAAAATACTTTATTTTTGTCAGAGCAGACAATATAAGACTCTTTGTATAATATACACATATTCACACATGTTTTAAGAAGCCTTTAATTAAAAATAAAACCCCAAAATGGGGTGAATACGTCTTAAAAACATTTAAAAGATTATTAACGTCATATATAAGTTTCTCTGTCACCATCTGTGCACGTATACACATGTCTTAATCAGAGACTTGGTTAAAGATTCCACTAAATCTAAAATAAAATCCTATTTTGCCATAGTGGACAGAATTACATTTATTAACATTATTTTAAAATGGCAGATATGAACACTCACCCGGCGCTTTGTCAGGCACCGCCGGATCTTTAATACGCGTGAAACTATAGTGCAGGTTATGAAAAGATTCACGGAATTCCTGAACCGTTTAAAAATTTATTTAGTTTAGACTATCGTCTAAAGATTGTAGTATTGGCTCAGATCATTGCTTAAACTATACCCATATACGGAATATTTAATTAAATAACTTGTGATGTTACAATCAAAAGTTTTAATCGTAGCATTGTTCATGATTTGTCTAAATCTAAAATAAACATTTACTTTTTGACACCGTAATGGGGGATTGTTTTACCAACATTGAGTTTTTGAAATCTTTAATCGCTTTACAACACGCACCCCTGTGAAAGAATGCAGGTCTTGTGAGAAAGGAGGGAGGAAGGGTGAGAGCTGACATCAAATGTCGAAACACGAGCTGTCACACACGAGCCGTCATTAAACATATCAGCATAGGCTTGACATAAAATACACTCAGGAAAAACAATCACTCTAAATGACCGGCCATAAAACCATTAAATACTTTCTGTCTAAAGTTGACAACTTGTACAGATTTTGATTGATGGTCCCGCCCCCTGTCAAACAAGTCATAAAAACACAAACTGTCAAAACACCATCTGTTAAGGAGTCATAAAACACAAACTGTCATAAAACCATCTGTTAAGGGTCATAAAACACAACCTGTCAAAACACCATCTGTCATGGGGTCATAAAACACCATCTGTCAAGGGGTCATAAAACGCCATCTGTCAAGGGGTCATAAAAACGACCTGTCAGACAGCAACTGTCACCGGGTGGGGGAGGGGGTCATAAAAGTTTGACGAATGCCGGTCCCATACAACTACTTTCTTCTTTAGAAAAACGGCATTTAAACCCACGTGCACCGAACAAGAAAACGTATGCTTACATACAGTCCGTGTATGATATCTTTTTTATTTAGTTTTACATATTTTTATTTATATGCATTTAATAATAAGGTCATAATGTACACACTGTTAAAAATGATTCAGTGGCTTTGTAAATATCTCTAAAATAAATGATTAAAGTAACTTAATAAAATCTCTTAATGCAGTTATGCGATTTTTTTAGTTGGAAAATAAATTACTAAAAATAGAACAGATATTTTGTGTAAAATGTACATATATTATTTGATGTATACGCCTTAATACTATAAGTATTACATTTACAGATTATTTTAGTCAATATATTTAAAAAGGTCAGAGTAATATATTTAAGTTTTTAAAACTGTAATAATTGCATATTTCAAATTATTATTATTTCTATTTGACATCAAAAATGTGTAAGTTTTACGCCTAACTTGAAGTATGATTTACTTATATTTTCACATTGATATTATTTGAGTAAATGTAGGCAAAAAATAAATTAATAATAAGTAGAAAAAATGTCAATTTTAAACAATCACATAGCCAACGGTTTTTAATCAGCAACAAAGAAACTGCGCATTTTGCCGATGACAAACACATCAGAAACTCCTCGAATTTATGAATATTTACACTCACAATATGATTTTATTTCCTTAGTACAAAAGTATAACATATTATACAAATTCTCAGTGAAATGTATTAAACACCAATGCATACTTTTTATCGTGTTTCATACCATGTAAAGGGAAACATAATAATATAAAAAGTAGCCTACTGTTCAGTAATGCAGAAAAGCGCACCACAACCATGTTAAAGCTATTAAAACGTTCAGATGCAAAAATGAACTAAATGTAAAATTAGATAAACTAGTTAATGATATTGCGTAAATGCGCTCGGTCTCTTCAAAGGTCTTCGCGAATTATTTTGTTATAAGACTCGATTATCATACATCACGTCTCTTCTACTGTAAGTACACGGAAAAAATAAGACAAATGATCCGCGTTTGAGTCGGATTTTTATGAAGAATATGTGACTGTTTATGTAACTGGCAAAAGAAAACTTCGCCAACAAAATGTTTGCCAAAAAGCATGCATTTGTATGACATCAAAGTCCGTGTCATGTTACTTCAATATCATACAGTATACGCTCAGCATGAAGTCGAGCACACACATTGTCGTCAGTATGGCCTACAAGAAACACGCCTGCCCTCTACAGGTTTTTATATTTCCTGCGTCCCCCACCGAACCCCCCTTTTGCGGGATCTCGCAGAATTTCGGAAGTCTCCGCGGCATTCTGGTCTCAGAGACGCGCATTTTTAAAGGCCACATCTGTAACTATGGTATCACTAGAGAGAAGAAACTTTGAGCTTCATTTTCCAGGTTTCAAAATTATTTTAAGTTAAAAATTAAGTTTGAAATTGAAGTACTTTGGAATAAAACTTTTTTTGCATAGCATCTCATTTGATACTAAAAAACTTAATGATAAATATGTGTGTGAAACCTAGAAATGCAGTTATGTCTCACTTTTTAGGTCAATAGGCCCAAAAATGAGGTTCTTGCAAGGGTTTTTGTAAGACTAGTGCCTTTTCTAAGTGCCAGTCAGCCCCAAAATAAAAGTCTTTCGTTTACATGCATACATGTTCGTTCTTATTATTTATCCTTATGTTAGTGTATAAAATGCAGTTTCCACACCAGGAAATAAAGCGTCACACAAAGATCGTTGGATTTGTTATCTTATTGGCTACTTGTTCTGTCTATCATTATTTTCCATGAAGTCATTGGAGGAACGAGCAATGTTTGGATATTGTGTATTATAAAACAAAGTTTGACTGCGGGTTTACTTGTTTACCGGAACAACCCAGTCTCATGAAAAAACGTACCCTGACTACGTTGGTCCAATTTGCAAAACGTGGAGGGGTTACAATAATGGCCCTAGAATTGTATGACTGTTACATTTTTTTTCGCCTATTCTTTTAATGGCCCTTGAATTGTATGACTGTTACGTTTTTCTTTCGTCCAAGTCACGTGACTTTCAAGCTACCGGCCGTGAGAACAAAAAAACATGGCGGACATTTCTCTCATTTTTAGTGGAAAAATCTATATTGTGAGTTAGTTTCTGCATAAAAATAAGTTTTGATTACATTTCTAGCGAGAAATATATATTTTATTTTCATAATATGCACTCAGTGAATTTACATAATCACTCGCTTGCTCGATGTTACGCAGATTTTTCAGATCTCGCCAGAATAATGTAAAACTGATACGTTTTTGGTTGCTATGGTTGCTGCCAGGGCTCGTCACATGACGTCTTCTACAGACCATAATAAATAAGAATAAATAGGAAGAGGCAACAATAAATGATCTATGCCAGCGCAAGTCAATATTTATCTGGCCAGTCAACTGGTTTTTAATTTTTAAAAATCCCTCGCAGTCTGAACTGCAACAGCACGGTCTGCGGTGAGTTAAACAACGTTCAACTGCAGGATCAATAGCATTCAGCGGTGAGTTTAACAACCCTCAAATGCGGTTAAAACAACATTCAGAGGGAAGCTTTATTTAAACCGCGTTCAACTGCAGATAAAACAACATTCAGAGGTGACTTTAACAACGCTCCACGGCGCGTGGGAGTAGCATTTTAAGCGTTTTCTGATCATGTAGGTAAGTGCTTTGATTACCTTTAGACGTGATGCATGCTGGGAGGCAAATATTTTTTTATCAAAGGCTCGTTGATGGTAATAAATATACATATAAATATACATTTTACTATACTACGATTGTGTTCGATTAATTAATGGGTTGTTTAATTATTAATTTGTTTATTTTAAATCCTGTAATTTAACAACTCTGACGTCATCGAATGCGACGATGCCAAGGTCCATTATGGGTCCATTGCGATTTCCACTCGGTAAGTTGATGGAGATGATTCTTACATTTACACAGCAAAGAAATGTTTAATCGTGACAATAAGTTGTGTTTGGAACATTCTAATGTATAAGGTAGCAATCTTAGGATGGTAAATAATATAAGTCATTAAACAAATAACTTTGTTGCACCACATATGCATAGGCTAATAGCAAAAGTAGCTAATTAAACTATTTTTTGTCGCAAATAAGTTGATAATGCAAGATACAGGGAAATGCAAGATTTTCAGTAGCGATATGTTACCTATATTACACTAACTCGCAACAATTAAGCCTCTTTTAGCCAACATGATCAGATGAAGAACAGTGTTGCCAGATTGGTTTGTTTTCCAGCCCAGTAATTACTTAATAATCCACACAAAATTATACAATGAACTCCCAGAATGATCTATAATAAACAATACAACTTAACTCATAACAGCACCATTATTGTGGCTCATCATGTTTTAATATGAAGTAATTAAAGCCAATTTCAGCCAACACGATCAGTATAAATTATAAACATTTAACTGTACAAAATCAATATCACATAGATTTGAGCTTAAATTTGTGTGTGTGTGCATACATATATGTGTGTGTTTATATATAGGTGTGTTATTTATTTCTTTTCTGTTTAGGTCCTTCAACTCTTTATGCCCCCATCACAAACACACACACACACACACACACACACTTTCTTGGTGATCTGTAAGAAGAGGAGGCAGCAGCACCAGAGAAGACACCTGAGCCGAGGGTGCATTGGAGACAAAGAGACACTGATGTAAATATTGTCTATGCAAGGCCAAGGTCAAGCAGGAATCAACCAAAGAAAGGTCAGTATTGTTTATATTTTAAAATATATTTTTAGTATCTACACTGTTTAGGACTTACAGGTGTATAAAATTAATGGATTCTACTTCTAAGGATAATGTCAATGGCCAATCAGTTTGTTTCTTTATAATCTGTTTTATTAAAGCATTCTTATTTGCTGTCATCATCTGCATGACATAGATAACCATCCAGTAACTGGACTGTTAACATTAGGGTTTGGGAAATTAAAGTGTTGTAGTTTTTCTCTTTAGCTATAATGTTTTTTGTGTAAGGTTGCTGTTAGTGCATAAACAATACCTTCAGAATTATAAAGCTTAAAGTTCAATGCCAAGCGATATGTTTCCTTTAACAGGATTCCCCTTTCAAAACAGGAAAAATGGGACCTTTAAACAGAGAGCTTGCACCATTTCAAACTGGTAACCAGACTGTGCCACTAGCCTTGGGACAAGTTGGAATTTTGTATATATGTATATTATATATAAATGTTGCTTTGTGTTGTTTTTATCCTCTAAAGCTGATCACATTCGGAACACTGATCCTCCCAATGCTCCTGACACTCATTGTGAGGTGGCCTTTGCTCCAGAGACTGTTGGTGTGTACATCAATGTGTTTAAATTACAGTATATAACAGTAGGTTATAATGTAAATACTTTTCTTAAATTTGATAGAATACCGGACCTTTTACACTCAAAGCCATTCCATGAAGTACAATAAATGCTGTAAATGTATATTCATAAAGGGAAATATAAAAGTATTGTTTTTGTATACTGCATACTATTTTTTACAGAGTGCATTCACTGAACGATTTCTCAGGTGACGAGGCATCACCTCCTGGAACCCCAAGAGATCTTCTTCTGGCTTCCTCAAACTGGAGAACACGTCAAAGTCTCTTCAGAGAGGTGGAGGGCAGAGAGAGCCCATCTGGTGAACACGGCTGTTGCACAAGAAAATGTGGTAGCACACATCTGCCTAAGTAAGTAGTTAAGCTACAGTAATAAGCTTTACTATTTCAATTATACCTTTTTGTCTCTTATTTCTGTTTGATGATGAATTTATGTGGATACTGCTTGTCAGCCACCATTATTCAATTACAATCTTATATTATTCAGTCAAATCAAACAATCTTAATTGTCCTGCACTGTTTGATGTTTTTCAGTGTGGCTTGTACCCGTGGAAATGTCTGACAAAATCTGTGGTTGTTCACCAGAGTGAAGAACTTTGTTTTGTTCTGTTATAGTAGAATCTTAAAAATCTTTACATACTTGATTTCCAATAATTTAGCATTGATACAACATTTAAGTATGAAAGTATTAAGTAGAAAGAAATGTATAAATTGTACAAAGAAATCAAACACTAATTAATCTAATTAAGGTTTATATTACAGGGAATGTGCAGTGGGAGACTTAAACAGAAGTGGGTACTGGCCTGCAACCCTTCAATTCACCACAATTTATGCCATAGATATCTTGTTTTCATTTCAAGAGATGAAGATGGCGGCACCAGGACTGTCCTGTCAAGCATTTTTTAAGAATGCTGGATCAGCGAACTGTCTGCTTTGGTCGTGTGAGTATTTATCCTACAGTATTGATAATATATTTGAATTGTGGGTTGAAAGCTGCTTGGTGCTAATGTATTTGTTGCACATTATTAGCTGTTGATTTCCTTATTTTTAATAGACTGGCAAGATCTCAGCAGACAGTTTTCAGAAAAGTTTTTTTGAGTGGGAGGCTGTGCGATTCAAGGTGGACAATATTTGCAAGGAAGAGCCTTTCATCTGCCCTGCATGCACCCCAGAGATGCTTGCAGTTCAGTAGATCATTTCAAGAATACTGCTAGGTACTCCAAACTTTTTTTCACAGTGTTTGTATTAAAAAGAAAATGGTAACACTTTTAGTGCTGCCTCACGATTAGTCGCGACTAATCATTTGCAGAATAAAAGTTTGTTTACATGATATTATGTGGGTGTGCTGTGTATAATAATAATAAACAAACACGTATATATTTTAGAAACATTTGCATGTGCATATATATGTTTATATTTATATATAATTTATATATATATATATATATATATATATATATATATATATATATATATATATATATATATATATATATATATATATATATATATATATATATATATATATAATTCTTATATAAATATATTTTTTTTCTTAAAATTATACATGTATGTGTGTGTATTTATATATACATAATTATTATACACAGTACACACACTTTTCAGCACTAAACGCTTTACAATAATGTATTAGTAAACGCATTAACTAACTTGAACAAACAATTAACAATATCGTTTTCCATGTTTTAATTCTTGTTAATGTTATTTTATGTCATTACAGTAATTAATGTTAGCTCATGGTGTATGACTTAAAATTTACAACATTTGATTTTATAAATGTATTTGTAAATGCAGAAATTAACATGAACTAAAATTAATTAATGCTGTAGAAATATTGTTTATTGTTAGTTCATGTTAGCTAATGCATTAACTAATTGTTAACAAATACAACCTTACTGTAAAGTGTTATCTAGAAACTTAAATCTTGTGCATCAAGTAAACCTACACAATAAGTTATCATAAACTGTTTTGCCCCATTTTTAGATCTGAGGAACCGGCCATCTTTGAAGGTGTCTTTATAGCCAAGGATAAAGATGTTACCAGATTTGTGGACTACATTCACAACACAACCACAACGAAAAGCTTGCCAGAAAACAGGATGTAACCTGTAAATATTGGCCTTCAATAGTTGTGAAAAGCTGTCCAGAGCTCCAGCACCTTCTTAAAGGAACACGCCGACTTCTTGGGACTTTAGAGAGTTAGATAACCCCCAGAGTTAGATAAGTCCATACATACCTTTTTCATCTCTGTGCATGCCATAACTCTGTCTGACACACCCACTGCTAGCCTAGCTTAGCACAAAGACTGGAAGTAAATAGCTCCAGCTAGCATACTGCTCCCAATAAGTGACAAAATAACGCCACCAATTTCTTATTTATATGTTGTGATTTGTATCGTCACCTCGTGTACAAATAACAAGGTCATATGAGACATAATCATCTTTTAATCGTATATATACTGTGAACAAAATTCTAAGAAGGCAAAGCACTGCTACTTGGGCGGAGTGATTAGCTAACTCTCTTCTCCTCACCATTCTCAGGTGCTGCGAGCAAATTATTCTGCCCAAGTAGCAGTGCTTATATATATATATATATATATATATATATATATATATATATATATATATATATATATATATATATATATATATATATATATATATATATATATATATATATATATATATATATATATATATACGCACGCACGCACGCACGCACGCACGCACGCACGCACGCACGCACACACACACACACACACACACACACACACACACACACACACACACACACACACACACACACACACACATACACACACACACATACACATACACATACACATACACACATATACATACACATACACACATACATATATATATATATATACATAAACTATACAAATTGAGAGCAGTATGCTAGCTGGAGCCATTTACTTCCAGTCTTTGTGCTAAGCTAGGCTAGCGGTGGGTGCGTCAGACAAAGTTACGGCACGCACAGAGATGAAAAAGGTTTATATGGATTTATCTAACTCTGGGGATACAGTGAATAAGCTAAAGTCACAAAAAGTTGTCGTGTTCCTTTAACATGAACCTATTCCTTTCAGTTTTTCATGCCAAAGCCCATAATTTTAAATGTGAGGTATGGAAAAGTTGCTATGTGATAGAAAATAAAGTGAACATCTATGTATATTTTTTTTCTTTAACTAGGTGAAATGGAGTGGGGCAAATGCAGGATGTTGCTGTATTAACACTAGGAGAGGAGGTGGGACAGTGCAGTACCTTCCTCTCTAGGATTGCAGTGACTACAAAACAATTGTGAAAAGCAGGTAAGACAACTGCACTAGTTATATAATCATATAATAAATATGTTGATATCTGACACATTTTCTGTGTTCGCAGGACGCGCAGACAATCTGCCTCTCATGGCCATGCGCTGGAATCAGCAAAAGTTTAACAATTTAGCCATCTCAATTACTCGTCGATATCAGAAGGTAATGAAATCAGTAGAATTTGTTTTAGATCTGAGCAATGTTTGAAGCAGTGCATTAAACAACATTTGTTTTTTGTTTCTTGCTATCTGTGATTGTTTGTCATTGTAGACCAAAAAGCTCTGGAAAGCCAGTTAGAAAACCTAGAGTCCATGAAAGCCCAATTGGCAGTGACAGAAAGCTAATTGGAAGGCTAGGTCAGTGATATAAAGGAATGGGCAGATTGTGATGAAATAATAATTTGTTATATTATGAATGCATTTGACAAATTTTATGAAAAAGGACACAATTTCCAAAATGCTTCAAATATTAGTCTGTATCCCTATACAAGTTCAGAGATTATTTGAAGGTTGACTTTTAATACATATGACTTAAGACATTTTTCATTATTGCATTCCAGACTCTGTACATCTAAGTCAGCTTGGAGACTTCAGGAGGAGCAGAAGATGCTTGTTGCAGAGATGGACCATCATTGGAAATCTCCAAGCTTGTGCTGATGCCATCAGAGAGCTGTCCTGCTTGTTTTCTAATGAGACAATGAAAAGTATGTATTTGTAATATATGGCATAATGGCAATGTATATTTTTATTTTGTTTTTAGTAAGAGTATAACCTATTAACTTAAATCTGCTAAAGTGCACATTCACATAACTACATATAGGACATATCCTCTCTAATCATTGAAGTAACAAGTAGTAATGAAAACACATTTTATTAAACCATAAGTGGCTGTAGGTCAACAAGTCATTGCACTTTTTTCTTCCTGAAATATATAACTACTTTCTAATAACCATAGGGACCAGCCGTGTGGTCCGTCGGATTGTCACCACATCCTATAGACTTTTTGTGCAGCCACCAATCAAAATTTGCCAGACTATGACTCTTCTGACCAGCAAACATTTTGTTGACTTATAGTGGCTGCCCTAATAAATATACTGTCTGTTTATTAAGTTTCTAATTAAAGTTATTGTGTTCCTCTTTTAAGATTCACCATGTGGCCTAAGTGAAGAGGGTCTAAAAGGTCTGCTGAGCACCATTCTCAGAGAGCAACATAAAATCAGAAAAATTTGCAAGCAAGAGACTGTTACCTACAAGTTTTGTCTGGAGCAGAGAACATCAACTTCTTGTACAGTGCTTCACCTGATGAGTACGACAGTGACTTTGACATTTCTGATGATGGTCTGTAATCCACAAGACTGTCACCTTCCATCATTCTGGACAAAGACTTCTAACTGTCAATATAAAGCATTTAATAAAATCTACTTTTCATAACCTTATGTAGCCTCTTTATTCACATAATACACATACTGTATACATGTACAATATGCTTCTACAACTACTCAGTGGTGGAAATAAAGTGAATAAATAAAGTAGGGGTGAGCGGGGCACAAATAAACATGGGGTTGATTGTAAGACGGTTACATGTTTTTTATACAGGGCCAAGCAATCTGTGCTTTTGGTCTTTTTTCTGACTGTTGAAGATGAATTTGTGTAATGTGTTTTGGTTAAGATATTGAACAGAGAGTGTTTTAGAGGCATGGAAGTAAATTTCTTTGTCTAATGTTTTTTTCTATTTTTGAGTTGGGTGTGTAAGTCACCAAATCCAACCTTGCATTATTTTGATCACTGTCTTGTTACCTTAAACATAACAGGTTTTTGAAACATGTCAGCATATAGCTGATAGCTGGGATTGAAATCATTTTTACACAGCGGGGTTAGTTGTAACACAGTCGGGTAGACAATGATAGTGAAATGAAAACAGTGTAAATACTAAAATGATAATACAATATCAGGGAAAATAAATCACAATTATGATTTTTTTTGTCTTAATTGTGCGGCCCTATAAAAATCTATTTATATGCATTGATGCATAATGCAAGGATGTTAGATGAAGGATGGATAGACCAGTGGTTCTCAAACTTTTTCAGTGTGCGGCCCCTCTTGTGTACAGTGCATTCTTTTGCGGCCCCCCGGAATTTTTTATGACAAAAACAGTTCTAAAATGTAATATTTTAATTAAACAAAACATATTAAATAATACCTAGTAGTGCTGTTGGTTAGTTGGCTTATTATTTTTTTAGGTTTAATTACACAGAATTCATGATAAATGAATGTATTTTATAAAATGTCATAAAACTGGGCCCCCCCTGGCACCATCTCCCGGCCCCCAGTTTGAGAACCACTGGGATAGACATTCACACATTCATCTATTATAGGCAGATATGAACATCCACCTTTATTATATAGACTGAATTGAACTGAATTATTTGTCTTTTAACCAAATTTTCAAACCCTCTTTTTGTTACAATGAACCCCACCTATGAGGTAAGTTGTAATGTTTGCACTCCAATAACTTTCGGTGTAATTGTACAATAACGGTGGGTCACATAAACAAACTATAAGTGTTCATTTGTAGCAGAGAGGTGTGTGTTGATTGTGTAAAAAAAGTATTAATCTATCTTAAATATCTTTTGAATGATAGAGCCAAAGTCAAAGTGCACAACTCCAACAAACATCCACTGTATTGTAGTAGAGATTTGAGGTATTTCTTCTCATCCGACCTTCTATTTTTATTCCATTGTCATTTAGATAGAAAAAAATGAACTAATATTGTTATAAGCAAAACGTCTCAGAATAAACTATTTGATTGGCAACTAATATTTACACAACCTCAGCTAATCACCTCAACTACACCAACAAATAATCTTGGATGAGTAATAATAATCAAAGAATGATTGACAGGGAGAAATTGGATGTTTGAACATCAGCTGGTGGCTGAGAATAAAATAGTACAGTTTAGTTGAACTGTAGTGTGCTGTATAAAAATTTAATCCTGAAAATCATTATGATACAGTTATGATACAACAATTTTTCTGTGTAATTTATTAAAAGTATCTTAGTCACATTATGTTATGACATTTGTGACAATAATGCTCTATTATTGTCTTTTATATTGGGAATGTTTGCATTGCATGATTTTTATGACTCGCCTGACTTATCTGTTGAATTTGTTACTGTATTTCTGTATTCTGATTTTCTCATAATATCAACAAAACCTAACACAATGAATTTGGAAAAGGTGGGAAATAAGAATATTGTTCAGATAAAAATGTCACTCAGCACAGATTGTTATCCATGATGAAGAGGGTACATATGTGTAGGGGCCCAGTAACAGCCCATGGAAATGCAAAAATAATGCACATTTCAAATGGCTTTAAACCAAAGTCTGATTAGTTTATTAAAGAGAAAATTGTTAGGACAGCTATTTATGATATGATATGTTTACTAAATAATGTTGGACAGAGATTTGTGAGATGCATGGAAAGCTGTTAAAAAGCATTATAAAAAGTAATCACAATAAAATACAATATTTCATTCTAACTCTTAAATATGTTATAGAGGTTTGTACAATGAAATTTACATGCCATTTTGTTCATTAAAGATTGTATTTATTTAATTCTAATACTAAACGTTTTTAAACTACATTGCCCATAAGCCATTGTCATTCTATCGATGGGACGGGAAAACATGGCGTTGTAAATTGTAGTTCATTGAAGAGTGTAGTTATACCATAGGGTTAGCATCTCGATAATCGGGTAATTTCTTTTAACATAGCAATACCTTACAATTACTGACAGTATTACTAACGTCATAACAACAGCAAAACATAGTTTGCAAAACGGATCACTTATTATTTTTTAATTAAAGTTAGTCCAACCAAAGCTTAACGCCAAGGAAACGTCACACGTCTATAAATGGTAATCACGTGCACGTTCTTCCTGAATGTAAATTATCAGCACCGCTGTAAATCGCTGTAGGTACGATTATAATGTTTATTACACACGCAGAAACACACACTTAAATGAAACAGGAAAAAAGGTTTTCTCAGTTATCTAAGCAAATACCTATTGGTTTCAATAGTATAAACCTGAAGGTTACTAATATTATATACTTGTTCCAGATGTATAGCCTACTGTATGTGAAATAAATAATAGGCTACAATATTTCAAAATGTTTCATTTTTGCTTGCAAAATAAAATAAAGTTATTGCAGCATGCAGGCTACCAAAAAATATATTTTATGTCCTTTAAAGAAATATCCAAAAATAAAATATATTTGAATTACTGTTTTAAATTTAGAATGACTACATTTTTATTGTTTTACTCTGAATAAATGTAAGTAAATTACAATTTGTTAATAACAATTATAAATGTCAAAGTAACTCTTATTTAATATTGTAATTGAACATTTCAATCAGGACTACAAAATTTAAGTGAGATTTAAGTAGCTTTGGGAGACTTTTTGGTACTTATTCATGGCTGGCATACCACACAAATAGTTAAAGTAGACTTACCTAAACTGTACTACCCATGCTGTGCTTCAAAAATCTTTAATTAAAATGCCTTTGGGAATTTAATTATGACAAACAAATCTTTACCTTATGATCTTGCATGGGACACTTCTTGTCTGCTGTTTAGTTCATGACAAATACAGAGTTTTTAAAAAGACAAAATTCAAGAAAAGAGACTGGGTACTGTGCAAAAACTTTAATAAAGAACAGCAAGCAAAGACTCAAAATTAAACAGTTGAAGGGTGCTTGATAATGTAAAGGTGTAGGCTGTCATGCTGAAAACTGGTTGGGATGTGGGGACTTGTGTTGGAATTCGCTGGCAGGCTCCTATGTGTCATCCCAGGTTTTTCCACTGTAATATAAGTGCAGATAATGTCATTAGAACACATAGTACAAATGTGAGGTACTTGTACTTAGCTGGCATATTTTTCTCAACATTTTCTGGTGACTGTAGTTAAAATAGTACTTTAAAATTGTAAGGGTGGATTCACTACAGTGGTTCAGTCTGTAGGAACGCCAAAATGACTGAGAAATGTTAACAGCAAGATATTATAAAACTGTGTATTTCTGGTCAATTATCACCCTTCTGCAACCTATACCAACGACGGAAATAAGTGCAGTTATAATAGCAAAATATGTGGGAGAGCATTGCTAGAATATAAATATATTGAATTGCAATATGTAGCGTTTAAGTATTAACACTAAATCAAAACTAAACAACAGATTTGTGAATGAAAAGGTTTAATAACAGTACTGACTTAAAGTTACAATTGAAATGGTTACACTATAAATGCATTAAAATGGTACTTAATACAAACAATTAACTGTTTCCAATGTATGTGAGATATTACCTGCTAAGATAGAGAACAGAGAAAGAAATAAAGTTTAGAAGAAAGAGAATCACCATTAAGAACTGGAATCTTGGCCTAAAGGCCTAAACCCAAGAACTCAGGTAAAGAAGAAAAGCAGAGGGCAGAAAGCAAATGGCAAATGCCAAAAGGCAAAAGCCCAGAGCTCATGAAAACCAAGACCTTTATTCTCTATTCCTTGACCATGTGACTAAACCTAACATGATACATTCAAACTGACCAATCAGAAGACCACACCTTTAACCCCCACTGTATTGAACAAACAGCTGTAACAATAGTCTTTGTAAGCACAGGAATGCAGATGGTACAGTATGGAAATGGGGGTTGTGACAAGTAATATTACCAATCCCTATATTTTTAATCCTACAAATCCGCCCTTGGCACCGTGGGCCACACGTAAGAAGACCCATGGTGACATAGTTCATAAGATTATGCTTTCAGTTGTGTGCAGTTGTCATCTTCAGACATATTGTCCAAACTTGTTGCTGATGAGTCTTGAAGACATCCTTCTCCTTACAGCCCTGCATGAAAGGCTTCATCGAATAGAATTGCACCTTTCATAGTTATGCAGATTTCCATCGATACTTCACACTTTCACAAGAACAGGCCCTGAAGGGGGACTTCACTTTTGTCCTTCTCTTTGAGGCAACACCCAAGATGTAAAACAGCAGGAATCCTGTGATTTAAGCAAATGGCACAACAAACAGCAAAGCATATGGCATTTGTTACTCAAGTTTTAAATGGTCAGATTGGTCTTCAGCCTTAAATCCCTGTCAAATACATTAAAACATGGTCAAGGTGAGAATAAAAGAAAAAATAATAAAAGCTCTTACATTGTTTTTGGAAAGATGTAACTACAATGCTTTTTTTTAAACTTAACAAATGTTAGTTTTAACATACCACTTTGTCATAAGAAGCAATAACAACAATATATTCAGTGTAACCACATGATATTTAAAGATCTTAATTTTCCAGTATAACCATTATAAATGAAATGAACAAAAATAAAAACAAAGAACATGATAGTTTTAAATGTCTTACATAAAAAGCAAATTAAATGTCAAAATAATAGCAAAATTAAAGAAATTATTAAACATAAAAAACTCTTTATCAAGATTTCAATACTTGAGACATAAAACTTATCAAACTTTATGAAAAGAAACCAAAACAGATGCTTGACATCAGACAGTTTAAAATAATGACTGATGTGAGGCAAATTTTGTTTGCTATGGGATTGAATTTAACTGAGGCTATGTGTGAATACCATGCTGCAACAAAGGTGAGAAAGATAAAATTGTGATGCAAATTTGTTCCTGTTGTTAAAACAGGGAGCCAGTTTGATATTATAAGTATGAGATTGTAATCTGGCTCTGTAAATTTCTCACACCAGTATTTTTAGTTAGGAAGCATGGTAAAAGTGCTACTGGATCCTGTTGTGAGGTAAAACATTTTCATTAATGCAATTATATAACACAATGTAGCCACATGGCATTTTTGTGCTCCTCTATAGGGTCTTACTGCAGCTATACAAGGAATAGCAGAGTTTACCACTTAGGAGACAAATCTTTCAACATAGAAACACATACAACTTGAAACTGGTAGACAATTTCAAGAGCAAAAGTTAATCCATTAACACAAGACGACTGGTCTAGAATACATGTAGCTTCAACAACCTCTCACTTAAATGTTTTGTCAAACACTTACAGTGGAAACAGTCAAGTGTTATAAAAAATTAACTTCATTAGCCTATGTGTACATACAGTACAACAAACAACTAGAATTTGTGTTCTATAGAAACAACAATGCATTACGAGCAATTACAAATCAGAAAATGCAAACAGGATCATCTATGAGAATGTATAACACATGCTAACTGGCTGCTAAGCCACTAGCAAGTGAGGTTAACAGCTGGAGTCCTTGCATGAACAATGCAGTCAACTCAGAAAGAGTTTTACCAGCAAAACCAGATTGTTTACATCTGCCCTTAGAAAGTGATTTCCTACATTTCAAATAATAAGGTGGAGGTCTGCCCCTGCCCAGTGACCAGCACTTCTCCTCTGTATGGCCTATTTTATGACAGGAACTACAAAGCCTGTTCATTTTGCCACCGGGTTTGTAGCTTGGTTCTCCTGGAGCTTCAGGAGGTCTGTGACTCTCTAATGCTGCTTTCATATCATGCGATTCTATTCCAGCATGTTGATGCATCACCCCAATCACTGAAATAGGAACACTTTTCTGGGTTCTGGAACATACATTCTCTTTAGTACAAGTAGCATCTTTTTTAGTCCCATTGCTGTTAAGCGTTTGGGGAGACCTAGTGTCTCGCACAATTAGTTTAGCCCTTACATCTGCAATAATGTCTTTATACTTCTCACACTGTTTAGCCAGGGCTAACTGCTCAGATGATAGTTGATCTATCTGAGTTTGAAGATTTTGGATCTTTGCCTCTGACTTTTTTAATTCAGCGTTTTTGGTTCTCAATTCATCACCTTTATCATTCAGGATTGACTCAAAAATTCCATTATTTTTACGTAGCTGCTTGCACGTCATGAAATTCAAAGCCTCAATGATTTCAGCATGTTTGGATTTTCTTTGTTCACTACCAACTGTGAGCCACCATGTAAGAATATCATCAGTGGTAGCATTGTAATTCAAACCCTTTTTATATAATTTAGAAAGTGTAGGTTCAACTTTCTCGCTCCATAAAGCAAACAATATATCATTACTTAAATTAATCCCTTCCATCCCTGAGGAGATAATCTGAAATAATCTCTAACTGTACAACAGATAGGATATTTAAGGTCCTTCTTATTTCTGTTTCATACAATTCATGCAAATGGAGATTTCACTAACCATGCCATGAAACAATGAAAACAGACTTACCCACTGTGTGGTCAGAAGGCCTTTAACACATTCACAGGATTAACTGTGATAAAGTCCTCATTCAGTTGATCAAACAAAGTAAAACTCAGAAAACTCACTGCAAGGGATCCCGGGTTTCGGCACCAAAACTGTAAGGGTGGATTCACTACAGTGGTTCAGTCTGTAGGAACGCCAAAATGACTGAGAAATGTTAACAGCAAGATATTATAAAACTGTGTATTTCTGGTCAATTATCACCCTTCTGCAACCTATACCAACGACGGAAATAAGTGCAGTTATAATAGCAAAATATGTGGGAGAGCATTGCTAGAATATAAATATATTGAATTGCAATATGTAGCGTTTAAGTATTAACACTAAATCAAAACTAAACAACAGATTTGTGAATGAAAAGGTTTAATAACAGTACTGACTTAAAGTTACAATTGAAATGGTTACACTATAAATGCATTAAAATGGTACTTAATACAAACAATTAACTGTTTCCAATGTATGTGAGATATTACCTGCTAAGATAGAGAACAGAGAAAGAAATAAAGTTTAGAAGAAAGAGAATCACCATTAAGAACTGGAATCTTGGCCTAAAGGCCTAAACCCAAGAACTCAGGTAAAGAAGAAAAGCAGAGGGCAGAAAGCAAATGGCAAATGCCAAAAGGCAAAAGCCCAGAGCTCATGAAAACCAAGACCTTTATTCTCTATTCCTTGACCATGTGACTAAACCTAACATGATACATTCAAACTGACCAATCAGAAGACCACACCTTTAACCCCCACTGTATTGAACAAACAGCTGTAACAATAGTCTTTGTAAGCACAGGAATGCAGATGGTACAGTATGGAAATGGGGGTTGTGACAAGTAATATTACCAATCCCTATATTTTTAATCCTACAAAATAAATATCCATACAGTTCCTGTATATTGAAAGCCATCCCTGCTGAAAAAAACAGCATACACCAGCATAATTCCCATGCCGGTCCATGCTGGTATGCTGATCACCACTAAACCAGCACCAAACCAGCATGGGAATTATGCTGGTCTATGCTGGTAGTCACCAGCAAACCAGCACCAAAACACAACTTTCCCATCTGGCTTGTGTGCTGGTTTTTCCAGAAGGGATGTACCTTCAAATGTAGTGATTTCAAAATGTATTTATTAAAATGAATTATTAAGTTGTCATTAGTGAGTTAAGGATATTCTCCTATTTGTTAAGGTAACTAAGCTATTTTATATAAGCGGAATAAGTTAAACAATTTCTGCATGTTTTCATGTGTTCCAGATCTGGCACGTTAGATAAGGATAGTGTCTGCATCACTTCCACTCATCATTGCTCTACTCTTCCTCACATTTATTATTACAGTAATACTGCAAGACACTACTAGACCAAATTCCAGCATCATCCTAACATGATGCATTCTGACAAAACAGAGGTATTAATAATTGGTAAAACAAAATCCCAAAATAAGATGAAATGTTATTAATTTGACTCTTAATGGATGTATTGTTACAATATGTAATATACAACCGTTTTATTAAATCACATTTCCAGCATAAGTAAAACCAGATCTCCTATCAGAAATAGTACTAAATTATCACATGCTTAGTGTTTCAGATGCTAAAATTTGTATTTGTTTGTGCACAAATCACTCCTACTATTGTAATACAAGTTAACAGGCTGAATAACTGTTCATAAATGGAAACTAAACCTTAAAGCAACAAACAAAAATCCCTGATATTCCATGATTGACTATTAATGTCTGTAAAAGACCTTTAAAATTCCATGATATTCCAGAAATTCCATGCTCCGTGGGAACCCTGACTGTATCCACTTCACAAAATTCCAAGATTATTCTACATACAGATTAGATAGATCATCTCCCATTCCACATTCAGGATCACCCTCTGTTTAAATCCAGACTAACTCTTTAAATACTATTTATTTTTGCTGTCAGGATCAACATGTCCAGGGAACTTTATCTAACAGACATCACTGCCTACATTGTATTGGTTATGGAATGGACTATTTGCATTTCAATGGAATAAACATAATAAGGTAATAAAATATGACTTACCACACAGAGCACGTAACCAGTGAACTTTCAATTTGGCTTTCCTCTACACAAACACACACACACAGACACACGCACACACACACACACAGACACAGACACACACAAACAAAACACAATTAATAATTATTTACCTGTTGAATTACTGGATATTATCTTTGAAAGGTCAGAATCAGTCACTAAGACAAGCACTCATCTTAGTAAATAACATTTTACCTCATTTATCTGTTCCCCAGTTATTTTATCGAAAAGGAAACCTTCTGCCAACTACATTTTCAGCAACCTGAAATGATGAAAAGACAAAAAGTTTATTAAGCCATGAATGCCATGCTTTGTAGGTGAATCACATGAGTCCATATTTATGTGAAGTGATATGCAGTCCTTTCCATTAGTGTCAAACAAATTTGTGCTTGTTTTTGTCAATCAACCAAAATGATATTACGCAGTGCCCGAAAATTGCCCCTGCTATTGAAAGATACTAAGGGGACTATTTTCGGGCACTGCGTTATATCATTATGCCTTCTGCAGCCATGTTACGACAGCAAAGTCCTTGATTATTACGACAGAATAAGAGTATAGTTCCTAGAAATATCAGCTGAGAAAATCACAACTTTAAATTTTCCGTCTGTCTTAGTACACGATGTAACTACAGAAGAAGTTTTAAATAGGAAAAATATCGAAACTCTTTGGTTATTTTTTGGCGTGATGCTAATGGCCTAATCAGATTCAATGTATTATGCTAAGCTATGCTAAAAGTGGTAGTGCCAGACGCGGAGATCAGCTGAATGGATTCTAAAACGGTAAAACTTACTGCTGGAAAATTAGCAAAAAAAAGTGAAGTGTCCCTTTAAGTCAGGAATTTACATTGACCACAGTCCTTGGACATTGGGCTCTAAAACACTGTGAACTGGCTTACAAATACCTGGTTAGCTAAATGAATTTAATTAACATGAAGACATATTTGACTAGGAGCAAATTGTGGAGTAAGATGTAACAGGAAAAGTTATCCTTTATTCTGTTCTTCACCAGTGGCCACTTCTGAGATTTAGAACTGGAAGAGACAGATGCAAATTGAAGAGAGACAAGTGTGGTATAGTGGGAAGAGGTAGATTTCTTTATCTTCCTCTTCCTCTGTGGCAAAAACTTAGAGCATGGCAGTGAAGGTGGGGAAAAAAGTGGAGAGAAAATTGTTGTAAAAGCAGTAGAGGTAGTAGGAGCAAGAGAGGTTGGAGAGAGTCTAGAAGACAGAAGAACAAGATTTAGTACAAATATAGCCTCAGACTTCTTGGTGAGGTTCTCCGGCCATTTCACAGCAGGGCTCTCAGGCCGCTCCATGGCAAGGCTCTCAGGCTGCTGTCCTGTGGAGGTTGCTATAATACAAGTTTACTTTCATCATAAAATCTGTACATATCAACAAAGGAATATACATCTATTTTAAATCCTAAATCTCTAAACATAAACATTACTCTGACCTTTTGTCAAGATAAAGCCCTCCGCATCTCCTCCAAAAAATTGTAGTGACAGGAGTGGGGTGCCAATGGGTAATAATATATGCAACCCACTTATTCGAAGCCTTTTTATCCTGTTTCCCAATAAATAAAATTGGCTTGGCTCGCACCTGAAATGAACAAGTAAATGACGTGTTACCATAAAAGATTAAAATAAATATTAGTCTTGAACTGTATCCACCTTATTTTTGAATGTGGACGTAAGTGATTTGACGTATTTCCCTTCTTTGTGCAAGACCTCCGTTTCAATAACCAGCCGGTAGAAAACAGTATCGTGGAAGCACACATAAAACATGATTTTAACAGTATTGTAAATATTTACTACACCTGCCATGTATGAACCAGTGTGAGGATTAAAGTGTTTTGATATATCATATGAAGATATATTCAGTGATTTTGTGTTGTTAATCGGGGGTGACGTGTCTTCAGTGTGCAACTATAAAAGCACAGAGACATACCAGTATCTTTACAATGGGATAGTCAGTCGAGAGTTTGTGAATATATCAAGAAGACTTTGTGTTTTTAACTTTTTCAGGCAATGGTCTAAATTGTCCCTCTGGTGTGATTTTTTTAAACAACAATTTTTAATAAAAAATTCAATTTTAGTTTTTATGGCGATACATCATGCTTCATGTGGTCTGACAGTCAGCAGTATCTTTCTCATACAACACATTGTAAGTTATTTTATCAAACCATAATAAACATATTAAACTATTTTTTATATTGTTTTCATTTTATGAAAATATGATTACATTGTTTCTTACGCACTAGATGGTACCAAGGAGGTAAGATGAGAGATATGAGTTGGAATTATTTGCTTATTTTAAAATTATTTGCTTTTTAATTTAAAACATAACAAAAGAACGCACAAACACAATTAGAACTGTTATGAACATTAAAGCTCCCGTTCTTTCTGTGTTTTTAAAGCTTTGATTGTGTTTATAGTGCGCAATATAACGTGTTCATGTTTCACGTTCAAAAAAACATTTTTCACATAATTTACTTATCTCTATAGACCCTTTTACAGCTCACGTGATCAAATAGCCTGCGCGCGCATTTGGGCAACAGAAGTGGTGTTATTCCCCATTGGTTCTAACGTGGTAGCAACTCAGAAAGTTTATTAAAACGGTTTCTCAACATCAAAATGTCCCGTTGTTGCGTTTGGTTGCAAAAATATAATATACTAATATACGTATATATGTATCTGGCAACTTTATTTTTGGCCATCTGCTAACGTCTTTTATCCACTCCACTATAGTACACGGATCTGGTAGCTGTGTTGAAAATGTTGATAAAGTCAATTTTTTTAAAATAACTTACTGTTTGTGTTGCTTCACTGTTGATTCTTACGATACTTCCGTTGCCTAAATGCGCGCGCATACGCTGCCACGTCATCATTGTGTACAAACAGTAAAAGGGTCTATAGGGCTGTTTTCACTGTCCCAAAAATGGGCTGAAGTCTTCCTTGTTATGTGAAGTACCTCCTTCAGAAATAAGTAACGAGTTCTGATTGTGTAGTTTGTTTAGTGTGTTGTGATTGTGTAGTTTGTTTAGTGTGTTGTGATTTGATAGCAGATTAGCTTGCCGTTAGCTTAGCTGGCCACTGATGTATTCCTGTGGGTGGAGTTTAGTCAAAAAACTGTTCTAGTGACATCATTAAAGCAGGAAGTAGAGGGCTGAAGTCCAAACCGTCCGTTCGCTGTAGGCTTTGAAAGGCGAATTCTGTTAAAGAAAATAAATCGACTGGCAGTGAACTTTCTGCTTTATCATTTTACAGGTATTATTTATGCTATAAAAGCAACATTACACACTAACTGGGTTTAAAAATGGGATCAGAAAGAACGTGACCTTGTGAACGTGAATCAGTTTATGTCATATATATTCTGTACTGTAATCACATTTTTGTAATAATATATAGCAGAATAAATAAAACAGCTAAATCGGCATATTTTTATGAGCATAATATTATTTGTTTATAAACAATTATCGTATTTATTGTTTACTGGCAGTTTCTATGAAAGGTTTTACTGGATGGATGTGTGGATACAGATCATACGACCAGCATTTGCTTTTAAGGACAGATTTCCCCCAGTGTGTGTGTGTGTCCCAGTGTGTGTGTGTGTGTGTGTGTGTGTCCCAGTGTGTGTGTGTGTGTGTGTGTGTGTGTGTGTGTGCTGTAGGAGATAAAGAGCATTACATTTTCACCAGTATTCTTCATCAGTCTTGTCAGGCAGAATGTTTTCCACCCATTTAGTTGGTTCTGGGTTGTACTATGTGTATTAAAATGGGCTTGGGCAGGTGAAATTTTGTTATTTTAAGGGAAAGTACAGAAATGGAAAATAATTTTACATTCGCAGTGTCTATCGTAGGCTCCTATATAATATCTGAAAGAGCACTTAAATTATTCATTATTTCATATTACAACATGACAAGCCACAAAAGTAGTGCTGGTATGAATTAAGTTGTATTGTTTATTATAGATCATTCTGGGAGTTTATTGTATAATTTTGTGTGGATTTTAAGTAATTACTGGGCTGGAAAACAAACCAATCTGGCAACACTGTTCTTCATCTGATCATGTTGGCTAAAAGAGGCTTAATTGTTGCGAGCTAGTGTAATATAGGTAACATATCGCTACTGAAAATCTTGCATTTCCCTGTATCTTGCATTATCAACTTATTTGCGACAAAAAATAGTTTAATTAGCTACTTTTGCTATTAGCCTATGCATATGTGGTGCAACAAAGTTATTTGTTTAACGACTTATATTATTTACCATCCTAAGATTGCTACCTTATACATTAGAATGTTCCAAACACAACTTATTGTCACGATTAAACATTTCTTTGCTGTGTAAATGTAAGAATCATCTCCATCAACTTACCGAGTGGAAATCGCAATGGACCTTGGCATCGTCGCATTCGATGACGTCAGAGTTGTTAAATTACAGGATTTAAAATAAACAAATTAATAATTAAACAACCCATTAATTAATCGAACACAATCGTAGTATAGTAAAATGTATATTTATATGTATATTTATTACCATCAACGAGCCTTTGATAAAAAAATATTTGCCTCCCAGCATGCATCACGTCTAAAGGTAATCAAAGCACTTACCTACATGATCAGAAAACGCTTAAAATGCTACTCCCACGCGCCGTGGAGCGTTGTTAAAGTCACCTCTGAATGTTGTTTTATCTGCAGTTGAACGCGGTTTAAATAAAGCTTCCCTCTGAATGTTGTTTTAACCGCATTTGAGGGTTGTTAAACTCACCGCTGAATGCTATTGATCCTGCAGTTGAACGTTGTTTAACTCACCGCAGACCGTGCTGTTGCAGTTCAGACTGCGAGGGATTTTTAAAAATTAAAAACCAGTTGACTGGCCAGATAAATATTGACTTGCGCTGGCATAGATCATTTATTGTTGCCTCTTCCTATTTATTCTTATTTATTATGGTCTGTAGAAGACGTCATGTGACGAGCCCTGGCAGCAACCATAGCAACCAAAAACGTATCAGTTTTACATTATTCTGGCGAGATCTGAAAAATCTGCGTAACATCGAGCAAGCGAGTGATTATGTAAATTCACTGAGTGCATATTATGAAAATAAAATATATATTTCTCGCTAGAAATGTAATCAAAACTTATTTTTATGCAGAAACTAACTCACAATATAGATTTTTCCACTAAAAATGAGAGAAATGTCCGCCATGTTTTTTTGTTCTCACGGCCGGTAGCTTGAAAGTCACGTGACTTGGACGAAAGAAAAACGTAACAGTCATACAATTCAAGGGCCATTAAAAGAATAGGCGAAAAAAAATGTAACAGTCATACAATTCTAGGGCCATTATTGTAACCCCTCCACGTTTTGCAAATTGGACCAACGTAGTCAGGGTACGTTTTTTCATGAGACTGGGTTGACCGGAACCTAAAGTGTAATCTCATATACAGTGTTACATTGTAAATAGTCCTCAGATTGTATATTATATTCTATTACAAGATGTTCATGCGAAATCTGATGTAAATAACAGACTATATCTCTATATTTTATGGATTATACACATTTGTGGGCAAAAATGGTCATTGGATGTATTCTATTAGACGGAAACAGACTGGATTCAACTTGCGATCGTTATATCAACACAAAGGTAAGAAATCCAGTTCATATTTTGCATGTTGTCATCTGGACTTCTGTGACAAAATACTACATTTATGATGCTAGAGCATCTGTATCTAAAAACGGAGACCATACACTGATGCTAAACCCGTAGACCTTTTAAACGATGTATAGTAATGTTAATATTATGAATGTTTGTAGACAGTAGGCTATAAAAAAGATATTGTTAGCAGCGTTAAAAATACTGACGTCATCCCGCCCACGAACTAGTGCGCGTCGAGAGGTTAAACCGATATTCCAGCCAAATATCAAAATTACCACATGAAATAATCACCGTCAAGCCATCCAGGAAACATATGTCCATATTTTTCAGCTGAATACATTTGAATTTATTTTTCTCTCGTGACTCACGTAAGTCCAAGATGGCACCGTTACCAGAAGCTAGTAATTATAGCTTATAAAGTTTAAAATATGGATATTTTTCTTACAAAATCACATCGTTTACCAGCAGAAGACCATGTATTAACCCCTTGTAGCCATGTGGATTACTTGTGTGAAGGATGAATGCACTTTTTGGGGGTCTAAAGTCAAAAGATTCCTGTTTTCTACTGTTATAAAGCTTGGAAGAGCAAGGACATTCACTAAAATAACTCCAAATATGTTCGTCTGAAAAATGATGGATATGTATCTCGGATGGCTTGAGGGTGAGTAAATCATGCGGTAATTTTTATATTTGGCTAAAGTATCCCTTTAAGTATAACAAGTGCTTCTGGTTTTATGAGGAATCACTCATAGATGGCATGCTAGGAAACAAGTCAATGCAGCAGGTGTGTGTGTGTGTGTGTGTGTGTGTGTGTGTGTGTGTGTGTGTGTGTGTGTGTGTGTGTGTGTGTGTGTGTGTGTGTGTGTTAGGTAGGTGGGATGGGGGATCATTATTTAACAGTTCCATAAATGTCGAAAAGATTCAGTTCAGAAATTCAAGCGAAAACAGGCTTGTGTAGTTCTTGGAAACAACTGGGAACTGATATGTCTGAAGCAGGACCGGCGTCGAAACAGCGAGGCATTACATGTAATAGAAAAATGAGAGGGAGGGTTATACAAAACACCCACATCATGGCAGTCAGAAGAGACTCAACCCACAGCACAGAAGAAGGAAAGAACATGCCAGAAGACATTGAAGAAGCTCATGTTCTTCACATTTCTCCACATGAGCAGACCCTGGACACTTAATATACACAGCAAAGACACACAGAGGAAACTTAAAAAATGGTAAGTCTCCCTTCATTTCAGATTTGTTGCAGATTTATATTGGATTCAAATATATGTTGTTCCTTTATAAGAGCAGATAGATTAAAAATATCAGTGTTTAACTTGCATGAAAGCATGCTGTTAAATATACAAAATATTTAGTATTATTATTTGTAACAGTATCTAACTTCATGAGATAACTCAACACACAGAATCATGTGGAATGTGAAGTGCAATGATATTATATGTCACGGCTTCACACATATTTATCACAGTAGACACAGGAACAGTAATGTATTATGTTAGGAGTGCATATACTTTGCATAACAGAATTATTTACGTCTCAGTTAACCTCCTTTTGAAAAATTGTCTAAATTATGTTTTTATTTTTTTACACACCAAACCTGCGTGTTAAAACATACGCAAAGACTTCATTAACCAGTTGGTTGCAGTTTATCTTTTCAATGTGTCAAAATGTTAAGGTTTAAAGTAATGCACTCAGCCTGTGATTGCGACAACGTGACAAAAAAGTTAAAAAGCATGTCTCATCCTGTCTCCAACATTTTAAAGAATCTCTAGACTGGGATAACACTGAACAACAATGCAAACACAAAGACTGTTTTTACCATACATGCCAAGACAAGTTCAGAAACATGCGCACATAAATACATGAGGTAACACAGGATATTGATTTAGTCTTAGAAAAACATATTATTATTTATATTGTCAAATTTAACCAATACTGTATGTTTGAGAGGGTGGGTTTGCGCATGGTGCAAAGATGCACACACTTATTTTTACATGGCTTGTTGTACACACATACTGTACATAACCAGCTGGGCTGTGATCAAGTTATCCTAACCGTTAAACTAAGCTTCCTGTTTCCTTGTTTTTGATTCTTTTCACTGTCTTTGCATGTGGGAGGAACAGTTGGCGTTTGGCTTCAAGCAGTCAGGATAAGTTTGTCATGTTGTGTTAAAGGGATAGTTCACAAAAAAAAAAACATGAAAAAGTCATCGTTTACTCATCATATGGTTCCAAACACCTATTACTTTCTTCTGTGGAAAACAAAAGCAGGTGTTGGGCAGAATGTCACAACAGGTTTTCACATACAGTAACACAAGCAGATGGTCATTTATAATATCAAGTACTCAAAAGACTTGGCAATGCAGTGCACAGCATCTCTCTTCGTGTTCATGCTTCATCTAATGAACAAAGTCAAAGCTGAGTTGAAAAAAGTTGTTCTTAAGAAGTTTTTAGATATAGTCGAAGAAAACACACATTTCGAAAGACACTACACTATTTTATTCCTTTATGTAATGTTATAAAAGACATAAACGCTGCATAATGTACAGCGCATGACCCCATTAACTTAAAGGGCACCTATTGTGGCCTTTCACAAGATAAAATATAAGTCTCAGGTGTGTTTAGCTCAAAATACCCCACCGATAATATATAAGTGCATGTCCAAAATGCCCCTATTTGGGTGGGAGCATAAACGTGCGGTTTTAATGTCTGTACAGCTCCTTACTTCCTTACAAACAGACAGTGAGCACATTCAGTTAAAATAGATTTGATTAATACAATCTGAGAGTGGACAGAGTACAACTCGCTGAGGGTGGACTTTAAGTGGGCGGGCTTTATCAGTGTGACCTCACATTGATAGTAAGAGAATCAAAACGGCATGTCTAATGGAACTGCTTTGGTTTAATGAGGATTCAAAAACATGGATTTTTTTCATCATCCAGTGGCTGTGTTCTCACACTGCCAACACACATTATTCCCAAAAGAATTTGCATATTAGGTGCCCTTTTAATAATGTGTGCTGTCATTGCCTTGATATTGCATGTTTCTGTGATGAGAATCATGTGATACGTAAATAAGAAGTAAAAGACTTAACCTTAAGCACGCATGTGCACAAGGTATTTTTGCATCTGATTGAGAAAATACTACTATTCACATGTTTGCATGCATACTTTTCTCCTGATGATCAGATCACAGATCGGACTACACCACGCCTTTCAATATGATTGAAATTTGCATCCGATCGACCTCAATCGTATTGATTAAGGTGTTTGCATGAAGGCTTTTCAACCTGACTGCGCCATCAATACGATTACAAACAGATTATTTGGTTGCGTGTAAACGTACCTATTGAAAATCTTTTCACTACGAAGCGCTAAAATTGACTACAAAAAAATGTTATGTTGGTACAGCACTGAACCTAAATGGCACTGAATGTGAGCAACGGTGCCATATTTGATGTAAAAGCTAATATGTGGCCACCACTCTATCTAAAGGTACATTCACATTATAAGCGATTTTGTCGCTGTGTGTCGTGACGTGAACTCTGCTATTTTGTTCTCATTGGTAGTCACTCCTGTAAGTCCCTCATGATTTGCAGAAAGTTATACATTTCTTAAATTTGTTGCGCGACTGGACACACCCCATCCAGTCGCCAACGGTCACTGTCGCTTGTGTCGCCGGAGATCGCCAATCTTCCATTGAAATCAATGAGATTGCATCGCTCTGCTACTGCTAGTCGCTGCTAATTTGAATGCGGCTTAAGACTTGGAATATAACATACAGGTTATATGAATTAGTTTGTAATACCTGAAGTTGTTTTGATCTCTTTTTAAACAGGGTAAGTGAATAAAAGACTCAATTATTTTTGGGTGAACTGTCTCTTTAACAAACAGTCAGTCATTTTACAGTTTGTTAAAATCAGGGATTTCTGGTTTAAGTCCAAGAAGTTTCACTCCCCTGTCCACATGCCAACCACATTCAGCAGAATCCCAGAGCCAAGCAGTTTGTCTTGTAAACACCTGTTTTTCTTCCTCTCAGTGCAGAAAAGATCAATAACTCAATATGGTGCACGTTCCTTCCTGCTTATGCTGTTGTCAACAACATTATATGCCACTATAAAACAGACAGTTCATACATAACATGATCTCATAAATGCTATTTTTTACTTTGGCAACTTAGAGTATTTAAAGCTGGGATTTGATTTGTGTGGAGGTAATCCTTTGAAGAGAGGAACATGTTCATTCCGGCCTCCACAAATTGTGTGCTTACGAAATCTTGTGTGGGTGAGAAATTTGGTCTGGGCGTGGATAACTAGCTCTTATAACAAGCTGTCATTTAGTGAATCATTTAATAGAAGAATCAAATGTGTTTATCTGAATCATTAGCCTCTTAAACACAGTAATTTGGGTTAATTACCATTATCACTGTAAAAAAGTTGGTAGAAAGTTACCTGGTTGTGTTAATTTTTTTGTTAGTTCTACTTATAAATATGAGTTAATATAAGTTAACAATTTAAAAAAAATAAGTTAACTAGGATTTTTTAGTTGAATTAACTCAAAACTTTAAGGCAACCAGGTAACTTTTTTTTTAAGTTGAACCAACAAATGCTTTTTTTACATTGAATAAGAATAACTTGTCCTCTAAACCGTCGTTCGGTGAGGTCTGTGTTGTGTTGTGTTGTAAATAATGGTTGGTTTGGACTTTATATCCGCGGTCTGTATTTTTGTTGTTTCTACATCTGTGGCAATTGCTGACAGCACAGTTGCTCTTGACCAAACAACATTGTATTAGATGACTTCAAAGTGGACTTACTTATTTGTACTGATTTATTAAATGTAGTTTTGTACATCCCAAGTAAGATTTTCCATTATGGTGAATGTCTGTCGTCTCTGTACCTGTACATTGTTTTTCATCAGTGAGTGATGATGAAACTAACTGTTGTTCAGATTGGTCATCTTAAGTTCATAAGGGTCACCAGCTTGATATCGTGCTATTGCTTAATAACTGTTTGAGCTTGCACAGAGAGGACAGCATAACTGAATATTTCATGAAAATGACAAGGCGAGTGTATTTCCCAGATACACTGGGCTCTAAAACAGCTTTTGGACCGATTCCAGAGACTTCTAAGCTTTCAAAGAACCTCTGACAGTACCAGGAGCCAGACAACAGAGATCAATCAGAGACAAGAGTCTAGATGCTGAACGACATCCGATCACTTCCAAGCAAAGCAGCAATGTGATAATGGAAAGAAACGTTGATCGTCTTTAAATTCCTCTTATAACATCTTGTTATAATTCCTTATTATTAATCTTGAAATTAACATATCACTGTGCATTGCAATATTGTATTATTATTATTGCAATATCATTGATGAGAGGCTAAAATACAGTATAAACATTTTTCTTAAATGTACCACAAAACCAGTCATAAGTAGCACAGGTATATTAATAGCCAAAAATACATAAATTATTGATTGTTTTAATACCAAAAACATTAGGAAATTAAGTAAACATCATGTTCCATGAAGATATTTATTGTAATATATTTTAAAAATAAATCGCGTGTACCGTTTAAAAGACCAGTCTGAAATCGATTCTGAATCGCAAGGCTGCGATTCTTTGTTTTATGCGCAGCCTATGTGGGTACTATGGCGTTTTGGTCAGTAGGAAGTCCTTATCAATCTAAAATCGTCTGAGTCGTTTATAACATGCATTCTAAAAAGCAAAACTTGTTAAACTAAATCATTACAAATATTCTATATTATCATGAAAATACCTGAAACAATTTGAAGAACAGCAATATAAATATTTTTATAGACATTTCCTGGAATAGTGTATATAATACTTCTTCTGTGGCACAATTGGAGTTTCTGCACGAGAGCGCCCTCTGGCTTTTGGATGTGCCGTAATTCATTAAAGGTCACGTTCTTCCTGATCCCATTTTTTAAACCCTAGTTAGTGTGTAATGTTGCTATAATAGCATAAATAATACCTGTAAAATGATAAAGCTTAAAGTTTACTGCCAGGCGATATATTTTCTTCAATAGAATTCCTCTCTCAAAGCCTACAGCGAACGGCCGGTTTGGACTACAACCCTCTATTTCCTGCTTTAATGACGTCAGTAAAACGGTTCGTTAACTAAACTCTGCCCTCATGAATACGTCAGTCACCAGCTTTGTCTCAAATGGCTCTGCTAAGCTAAGCTGCTATCTAATCTCAACACACTAAACAAACTACACAATCAGAACTCGATACGTATTTCTGAAGGAGGGACTTCAAAGAAGAAGGAAGACATCAGTTTTTAGGACAGTGAAAACAGCGCTATACAGATAAGTAAATTGTGTAAAAAATACCACGTTTTTTTTTACACGTGAAACATGAATACATGTTATATTGCAAACTATAAACACAATCAAAGCTTCAAAATCACAGACAGAACGCGAGCTTTAACATTCATTCATTGAGAAAACACACATTTATCCAAGCCCAAAACAATCTGTTTAATTAATCTTAGTGATTAATTGTTACATCCCTAAACAATAAAAACATTTTTGTGGTGGTGAGATTGCAAACACCATGGGATAAAAAAATCTGTTAAGTCTCAAATTATTAGGCGTGAAGTTATCAAAACTAAAGGGAGGAGTGTGAGATTTTTCACAAAAGCTTCCCAGTGAAAGCAGGTGAATGGATCCTGGCTGTTATATATTTCTCCCTTGTGCCTTTCCTCCCTTAAGCGGTCTAAGTGGTCCCCGTGCATAAAACAGTAGATCAGAAAGTAGTGAGAGGGTGTTGGAGTAGACTCTGATTGATGGTGGAGGTGGAGATGTCCTTCCTTTTGAATTATTCACTACTGTACATCACCGTAATGCCTTCCCCCCTATTTTAAGAGTGCATTTACTCCTTATGATGTGACGCCCAATATGTGAGCTCATTTTGACTGAGAGCTTAAGTTTGAAAAATGTGACCAATAAGATGCCAATTTATGTGTGTTACTCTCTTGTGCACAAGTCTGATTCAAAAACTTATACAAATATCCTGCTTTAAATGTTTCTGTAAACTACTGTACCTTTCCTGCACTTTAACTACTTAGGAACTCAGATCTCAATTCTGCCCATCCTGTGTGAGATAAGTGCACTTCTAGGGTGTAAAGTGAAGAAAGTAATGCCCGGAATTTAAAACCATTAGTAATGGCCTGAAATTTAGTCATTTATTGTTTCCATGGTGATTTATAGCTGTAAGTTGAATGCATCGTGCATTTTAGAATGAAAGTATTCATTCCCAATGGACTTTCTGTACCGTAAATGTAACTTTTAAGTTGTGAGGTTAGTACACAGTCATTGATGACTGAAACCAACTTTATAGAAGTTACCAAAATTATGCCAAAAATGTGTCCTGCGAAGGTTGCATCTGTCATATTTTGACTTTTTTCTAACAATGTAGGTCCTAAAGGTACGGTAATCTACCCAAAATTGTATTCTGTTTTTTATTCATGTAAAAGTACCAAACGGAAACTTAGGGCAGTGGTTCTCAAACTTTTTCAGCATGCGGCCCCCCTTGTGTACGGTGCATTCCTCCGTGCTCCCCCAAAGAAAATTAATGACAAAAAAACAGTTATAAATCTCAACATTTTAATAAAAAACATTAAATTATACAAAGTATTGATTTTGGTTACTAGTCTTATTTTTTTTTTTAGGTTTAATTACACAGAATTCCTGATAAATTTACGTATTTTATAAAATGTCATAAAACTGGGGCCCCCTGGCACCATCTCGTGGCCCCCAGTTTGAGAACCACTGACTAAGGGTACAGCCCCAGCCCCAGTTTTGTACCTTTATTTCTGACAGTGAAGGAACAGTCAACTCTGTGCTTACCATTTTATCAAAATATCTTTATTATCATTTATCAAAATTCTTCCATAGTATTTGTTTTCCTACTATGGAAGTCAATGGTTACGGCAGCTGTGTGGTTACCATCATTTATCTTTTTTTTCTTTTGTGATCAATAGAAAAAAAAAATTCATAAAGGTCTAGAAATACACAAAGGTGAGTACATTTTCATTTTTGGGTGAACTATCGCTTTACCTGGTGCATCATGGGATACATTAATGGAGAACTATGGCAAACAGTCCTGTTGTCTTTAAAACCAGTTACTGATTACACACAATTTGCTGGCTAATGGGAGAAAATGAACAGGGGGAAACCCTCCTTTAGGATATAGTGACAGGCTTAGATCCAGATGGTCATTACGTTCAGTTTTCCTTGATTTAGGAATGATAAGATTACATCTGCTGGCCGACAAGGAAAGATAGAAACGGCTAACAAGACTTCCCCCTGCAGACCCTATAAGCAGCTGCACACAATATACCACCAATTAAGACACCCTGATTAGATGATGAATGGATCTATAAGACTTCATTATACCTCCACTGCCTGATGACACAAACAGTCGCACACACACAAACTAAAATTGTGAGATTTTCGCTTCAGAAAGAGTCAGGAGGAAAATTAAGCCAAAGTCAGTTAATAAAAAATGCATAAATAATTGCTCTGAGCAGCTTACAAAGGCAGCATCTTCAGATGAGAGAGTTTAAAAATGAAATATAACAGATGGAGATCACAACAAAAAACAGACCCCTATACGGATGAACACTTTTGAGAGAAGGTTAAGAGACACCCACATTTGTACTTTAGTTTGAAAAAGTAGAACGACTGCCTGCAACCCTCTGCAGCTCAGGAGTACAGCCAGCTGTCATAGTGCATACATGGATAGTCACATAAATGTGTGTTAAATTCATTCTGGTTGATTAGGTTATAATCAGTTCAGGTGATTATCCTATGCACTCATACAGACTACTTGGAGTTCTCTAGTTAGTGATGTAAAGATCTTATGATAAACAAAAATTGTGTGGTTGTGAAACAACATTATCCCATGAGACATTCAGACTGACTTGCAGTTTATTCATTATATTCAAACCAGCTACAGAAAATGTGGACAGGACTACTCTTTAGAAGTGTAATAAGATGTGCAAAAAAACGTTGAGTACTTAAAATTTTAAGGCAACTTATCGCAAGCGCATTGTTCAGTAAACTCAGCTACTGTAACAAGACCAAAGTCCACCAACTTAAAAAATTGCGTTAACATCACAAGTAGTCACAACATAAATATTTATGTTTATCAAACAAATAAGAAAACTAATTACTCAACTCTTGGGTGATGTAGTTCACCTAACTGAATTAACTAAGTAATGCCAACTTGCCATAAGCAAATTTCTGAGTTTACTCAAGTAGTGACTTAAAGGTATAGTTCGGCCAAAAATGATATTAAACCCACGATTTACTCACCCTCAAGCTGTCTAAGATGCATATGTCCATAGTTTTTCAAACGAACACATTTTTAGTTATTTTAGAAAATGTTTTAGATCTTTCAGTTAATTAAATGTAAAGTTACGGGGTCCATGTCCTTTAAGTCCAAAAAAATGTGCATCCATCCTTCACAAAATAAATCCAAACGGCTCCAGGATGATTAACAAAGGCCTTCGGAGGGTTATCTGCGCCGTATTGTCGTAGAAATATCCACATTTAAAATTTTACGAAAATACTAGCTTCTGGTAACGCCGCTATCTTAGACTCCTCTGTATTCAGGAGAGAGTATTAGCATAGTGTACGCACTTTTCTTAGTGACGTATGACAAATTCGTAGGGCAGGGGCACAGAGCAGCAGCACAGAACCCTCCATAAACTGCGTACACTCTCATCTTGAATGCAGACGCGACTAAGATGGTGGAATTACTGGAAGTAACAAAACGGTGCAGATTACCATATAAACATTTTCTAAAATAACTGAAAATGTGTTTGTCTGAAAAATGATGGACATATGCATCTCGGACAGCTTGTGGGTGAGTAAATCATGGGTTTAATATCATTTTTGGCCGAAGTCCTCTCAACTAAGATTACAACAGTATGAACACCATTCCAGCATCTATCCATAAAGTTATCCACACACAAGTTGGATAAAGGGCAATTTAGTATATCCAATTCCAATAACCTGCATCTTTTGAACTGTGGGAGTGTACACAGAAAGGTCTCCTGAACAAAGTCTTCGTCTGACTTAGCCCTTGCTTGAACCAGAGACCTTTTTGCTGTGAGGCAACAATGATGCGCGCTAACCCACGGTGCCGCCCTCTACACTGAACACAAAGTTCTCAATTATGGTAACAATGAACAAACATCATTCTTTCAAAATTACTCTAAATACAACATATAACATTAACAACATAAATAAAGCCAGCAAACCTTAAAACAGTCATCTTTAAAATAAATATTAACCAAACAAGTTAACATGTCGCAATGCATGCTGGGTACCATTCAGACCATTGTTTTTTTATTGTTTGTTCAGATTACTCATTTTGGCAAGTTGGGTAAACGAGTTGGACAGTCTAATCCAGTAAAGTCCAGTCAACAAAATAATATTTGTTAGCTAAATGATTATGCTTATTTCATTCAGTAAACACAAAATAATAAATCGACCCTTCAACAAAAAAATCTTTGTTCAATTTACTTAATCATCTTTGTTGAAATGACTGGAAACTATTTTAGAAGTACAGATTTTTGTATGAACTTAGAGGGTTTTGCAGAGAAAGAGCATTTCAATTACTGACATAACCTAATAACCTTTTCATTGTCATTAAAGGTCCCATACTTTCTGTGTTTTTGAAGCTTTGATTGTGGTTACAGTGCATAATACAACATGTGTTCATGTTTCATGTGTAAAAAATGCAGCATTTTTCACATAATTTATCTGTATAATGCTGTTTTCACTGTCCTCAAAACAGGCTGATATCTTTCTTGTTCTATGAAGTCCCAGGTCAAAAAGACGTAGTATTTAATGTATTAAAAATATACTTAAAATACAAATAGTATGTTTATAATACATTTGTATTTCCAACATACTTATTTGAAGTGTATTAAAAATACGTTAAATTGCATTTAAAAATATTTTTTAAAAGTATACTAGAAGTACACTTGTAATAAATATATACTTAAGTACATTTTTAAGAAATATGCTAAACTTAAGAATATTTTAAATGTATTTATATTAAGTGTACTAGAAGTACATTGGTAATAAATATATACTTAATTACATTTTTAAGAAATATGCTAAACTTAAGAATATTTTTAATGTATTTATATTAAGTGTACTAGAAGTACATTGGTAATAAATAAATACTTAATTACATTTTTAAGAAATATGCTAAACTTAAGAATATTTTTAATGTATTTGTATTAAGTGTACTAGAAGTACATTGGTAATAAATATATGCTTTATTACATTTTTAAGAAATATGCTAAACTTAAGAATATTTTTAATGTATTTATATTAAGTGTACTAAAAGTATGCTGGTAATAAATATATGCATAATTACACTTTTAAGAAATATGCTAAACACAAATGTACTTCTAGTGAAGTTTTAGTATATTTGGATAAAACATACTTTTTTCAAAACATGATTCATTAATTGTAATAAGCTAACATTGAACTTTCCTCAAGCCTTTCAACATTATATCATTCCGATTGCACAATAAGCTCTTTTTTTAAAGATTTGCTTAAAATCTTACTTGTTTAATTTCAAAATCTTACTTGTTTAATTTCAAACAACACACGTGACACACGTGACTAAACCTGATTGGTTGTTGTCATAGTAACACGTCACGGTGCTATTTGAAACTTGTTCAGTTTAGTTCAGTTGTTCACGGTGCATGCGGTTGCTTGCATTAAACGTATAAACTGTTAAATTAGATGGCGACTCTGCATTAAACGTATTTATTTAATTAATCAGCGATCATATTTCACCAGAGGACTAAGATAAAACAACTCGATTTAAAATATAAGCAGTTTTAGTGGATCTGACGTTGAGGGAAAAAGTATTTCGCTTTTTGTTTGGAGATGAACGAGACAACACGAGGGTAAGTGATGACAGATTTTCACATTTCTTTATTTAGTTAACTATTAAATAAGTAAAACATTACATTACATTTAACCCAGCTTCTTTATGTAACGTTATGTCTGTGTTGCGTGTGGTAATTGGAACATCTTTATTTTCTGACTAACGCTAGGCATTTCTCTTAAGCATTTCAGAAATCATTAAAACCTTTTATTTTTTTTAGCACAGCGACATAAATATGACCAACCAGATCCCAAGTAGACAGGAACAAATGAAGATATAGCGCATAGAAAGACTTATTCTTGGTGGTAAGTTTGTTGTTGCTATTTGATTTCACGTTTAAGTTTTTCTAATGTTTCTCTTGCAACGCTAACGTTAGTTTAAAATGAATGTTTGAGCTGTTTTACCTGAAAATACCATGATATGACCATATGGTTATTATAACTCCAGTAATGTTCAATGGCTAATGTTTATATCAGTTCAATCTTGACAACCTTATTGTCTTTTTGTTTATTTTTAAATGTATTTCTAATTACATATGGACACAAAAATGACATTGTAAGAAGGGATACTTTTATGAGAGATTGTAAAACTGCCGAGGCTGGGTTTGATTATATTATATTATTACACGGCTCTCTGGAATGCTTGATTCTGATTGGTCAGTTGAGACATTTGCAGGTTCGTTCTTTTCGAATAATAACCGCTCCAAAATAATAACGCATAGCCGGTTCTACTTTTACGAGTAAGATCGCTCCGCGCCAATAAGTAAGGGATAATGTAGAGGCAGCCGGTAGTTATTGGGAAATAAGCCCCGACAGTGTGATCAGGACCCGACGCGAAGCGGAGGGTCTTGTATCACACTGAAGGGGCTTATTTCCCAATAACTACCGGCTGCCTCTACATTATCCCGCTTATTACACGGCTACTTGCCACATAAGAAAAAAACTGGACATGAATATGAATTTGAAACATTTAATTGGCATATTTGTTTTAAATTAACATTTTTATCCTTCCGCGAAAGTTTGCACAGATGCATAAAATGATCGTAATACCTTATTAAGATCCTCTGCTTCATACTTGTCTGTCTCCATTTTTTTCTCTTTTAGCCAGTCTTTGAGAAGTTTTAATGCCCATTCTGTATTTTTTTGTGTGTTGGCTTCGTAGCTGTCATGCTCTATTTTGTCAAGTTCAGTCTCAGTAAGCTCTCTGTGTCTTGTCGTGGTTGTCGAGTGTTTGTCACAAGATGGCGCCAAACAGACAGTAATCTTTATTGATCTTTATTGGCGCGGAGCGATTTTACTCGTGAAAGAAGTCCGGCTATGCGTTATTATTTTGGAGCGGTTATTATTTGAAAAGAACGAACCTGCAAATTTCTCAACTGACCAATCAGAATCAAGCATTCCAGAGAGCCGTGTAATAAAGATCAATAAAGATTACTGTCTGTTTGGCGCCATCTTGTGACAAACACTGGACAACCACGACAAGACACAGAGAGCTTACTGAGACTGAACTTGACAAAATAGAGCATGACAGCTACGAAGCCAACACACAAAAAAATACAGAATGGGCATTAAAACTTCTCAAAGACTGGCCAAAAGAGAAAAAAATGGAGACAGACAAGTATGAAGCAGAGGATCTTAATAAGGTATTACGATCATTTTATGCATCTGTGCAAAGTTTCGCGGAAGGATAAAAATGTTAATTTAAAACAAATATGCCAATAAAATGTTTCAAATTCATATTCATGTCCAGTTTTTTTTCTTATGTGACAAGTAGCCGTGTAATAAGCGGGATAATGTAGAGTCAGCCGGTAGTTATCGGGAAATAAGCCCCTTCAGTGTGATACAAGACCCTCCGCTTCGCGTCGGGTCCTGATCATACTGTCGGGGCTTATTTCCCGATAACTACCGGCTGCCTCTACATTATCCCTTACTTGTCTTAATATATTGTACTCGGGGTAAGTAAATCTTAAAACGAAAACAAATCATTAATCATCATTTACCTGCCTGTTGTTTTTCAGATCAACTGCTATTGACATTTTTGAATCGGGGCAAATGTGGAGTGAAGAAAAACGTTTGCAACACATCCATTCCAGGTGGCTAATTTCTGTCCTTTTGAATTATTCTTGTAAAAACCGTTTTTTTTTTATTGTAAAGCTGTAAGGGACTTGGCCTAGTCATCATTTTACCATTTGGCAGGGCACCAGACTAACTTTTTTTACTAGGCGCACAGTGGCCCCCAACTGAAAATTTTAGGGGCGCAACCAGAAAATTTAGGGGCACACACGGTAAAACAACATGCTAACCAAATATTCACATGTCTACTAATTTAGACTGTATTACTAATAAATACTTTAATTATAGATTCAGAAAGTACAATGTGCTGTTTCAGATTAGTGTCATATCCACTGATCTATATAAATGACTGGATTGCACATGACGTCACACTTGTGAAGCCACCGCGCCGCCATGTTGGTATACCCAAACGTTCTATTTAATCAATGGACGTTATCAGATTTTAATGATAAAACATCACTTTACTCGTCTTCGTTTTTATATCTGAAGTTACCCTGTACATTATTACAACACAAACGTCCAAAGCATGTAAATAGTTATTTACTGAAAGTTGTACATTTTGCATTTTAAACAGTTATTATACATTCATCTTTATTACAGTATCAGATCAGCAGACAGACCGCAGCATATTTAGTATTAATGACAATAAACGTGCTCATTCTGAAATCTAAATAAATAATCATGCTTTGTACAGTATGTGCATGCAATAATTTGCTAGTTTTGTAATTATGTTATCTTAACTTACAAGTTACCTAAACTTATTTAGAGATATAACGCTGAACGTCACAGTGTAGCTGAATGTCAAAAAAAATTTTTATTTATACCCGTGTCATTAGCAAATGCAGCAGACACACTCACCTTAACGGTTTTTTATAAATCCATTATCCTGCCCGATTAAAACATAAACATTGCAAATAACACCAGAATTAACAAATAATTAACATACACATATCCTAAAAACTAACCTTGTGTAACTGATACGCTGTAAAGGGGGTAAATTTTGATCATGATTTTGAATGGAAGTCAATGACGCTCTCTGCCGGTTGGGTATACCAAGATGGCGGCTCGAACTCTGCGCTGGCTTCACCTCACGCAGTTACGTCAAGCGTTCTATGCGCAATCCAGTCATTTATATAGATCAGTGGTCATATCACAAAAAAAAGGTCAAATTTGCTGGTCGCACATGTGCGACCGGATGTAAAATTCAGTGGCACACTCTCAAATTTAGGTGGCAAAATGCCACCATTTGATAGCAGTCTGGAGCCCTGTTTGGCATCATTTCTGATTTCCTTAAATCTCCTTAAACAGAGGTGAACCTTAAGTTTGCAAGACCACAATAGACGAACAATGGAAAATGATCTAGGTTCAAATAAAACACAATTATCAATGTAAAACATATCCTGTAATACACACAGGTTGCTTTATTTCATGAGCCTGTTCTAATCCTATCTTCATTCCCACTTGTAGAGTGCTCTGACAGATAAAACTGACACGCTTGATGAGGACACAGTCAAGCTTTAAAAGGTAAACTGAGAAGTTAACAAAACTTCCATACATGCATATCTATGCCAATTTATTTTAAACATGGATATCCAAATGTTCATTCATTATTGGTTAATTGGTATATTCTGTTTCCTTTTCACAGCCCGTGTGATAAAGCAGTCTTCAATTACTACGGTGTCTGAATTGCAAGAAGAAGTCACCCTCCACTTAAACATGTGACATCTAAACTGTTTTGTGTTTTAGTTCAGCTTTTTATAGGTTTATCTTAAGTTGGTTAAAGGCAGAGTGCACTATTTTTGAAAGCCAATGTTAACATTTGAAAATACCTAAACAAACATGCCTCTACCCCAATAGAATCTGGACCTTCTTTTGATAGAGCCACCACACACATACGCAACCCCGGCAAGGATGTCAGTTAGTAGACACGCCCCTTACTGCTGGTTGGCTACAAGTGTGTTTTGGTAGTCGGCCCAATTTCCTTTTCCAAAGCGTTTTTCAAACATTGTGCACTCCGTCTTTAAATTGCACTTAAAACATTTATTTTTCAGTAACTTTTTATGCAGAGAATTACATTATGATTATTATATAATCATTGCTTATGAATATTTAGTGATTGCATATTCATAGTGTACTTTTCATTAATACATTTAATGTTAATGTTGTACAATTTAAAAAATAGAAGTAGCTCTGTAATTGCATTTCTCTGATATTTGTTTTATATGTTTCTCTTTGGTCAAGAGATTATGTATGTCTCTGTGCTTGATTAATTTACTTTAGGTATTTTTGTAATGTACACAACACAATATGAAGTATATTAAATTGTTCTGTATTCAAAATCTGTGTATGTGTCTTAAAATTTAATGATTTTAATATAACATTTTAAATATTAAAAACAGCTTTATAATAAAATAGAAGTGTAATGCTAATACATTTCTATTAATGTAATGCTAGTATATTTCTAATATGCTGAAGTACTATTAAAGTGTTCTTAAAGCACAGTTAAATTAAGCTTTAAATGTATTCTAACTGTATTTTTAAGTGTATGAGAAGTGCATTTCAAATGAATTTTAAAGAAGTACACTTAAATTGCACTAAATATATTTGAAGTTGTTCCAATTTAACACAATTTCAATATATTAAATATAATGCAAATAGATTAAAATTGACTTTAAATACATCTTGAAATGCATTTAATATATTTGAAGTGGGTTCAATATAATACATTTAATATGCATTTAGTATAGTAGCTTTTAAATATATTAAGTATGTCCCAAAAAATACTATTTAAATATATTTCTTTTTCACCTGGGGTCCCTCCTTCAGAAATGCGTATTGCGTGTAGTTTGTTTAGTGTGTTGGTTTCGACAGCAGTTTAGCTTATTGTTAGCTTAGCTGGCGACTGATGTATTCCTGTGGGCGGAGTTTAGTCAAAAAACTGTTCTACTGACGTCATTAAAGCAGGAAGTAGAGGACTGTAGTCCAAACCGGCCTTTTGCTGTAGGCTTTGAAAGGGGAATTCTGTTTAAGAAAATATATTGCCTGGCAGTGAACTTTGAGCTTTATCATTTTACAGCTATTATTTATGCTATTATAGCAACATTACACAATAACTAGGGTTTAAAAAATGGGATTAGGAAGAACGTGACCTTTAAAGTGAATTACTGAACCTAAACATAAGAGCCTGATAAAAATGCTCATTTACAAGAAAACAGGTCAGACACACTTTTTTTTTGCATCTGAGCTCTTTTTATATAACATATTCTTTTAAAATAGTTATACAATAAAATGTGTTTATGTAAACTTATACAAGTCTGCAGATTCTTTAACTGTGATATCAGCAAAAAAGTGTATATACTGCAGTTTTTCAAATTATTTTTAAAGAAACATCATACAGCATCATAGCAGATTTCAATGCCGAAATAAATAGTGCAGATGCAAGTTTGTGGGTGCCATCTGGCACTTCCAGGTGTGGTGAAGTTCAGTACTGTATGCTTTGTTTAGACAGCAGTAAATCTCCTACAGTACAACAGTCCTAACTGGGTCTCAGTGCACGCATGCAGTAATGGATTGGCCATGCGTCGGACAGCGTCTGCTTAGCCACACTTCATGTAGAGCGTCTATGTCCCGCATTGGGTGACAAGTAAGTAGAACACATACAGAAACTGAAAAGACACCCACTGTCTATAACAAAGGTCTTTCATGGTCAATTAAAGCAGCTCGACTTTCCACCTCAATAACATCCAAGCGTCTATTAGCCGCGGGCCCCTCCCATATACGCACGTGGCCCCTCTGTCACGGCCCCTACGGAGCTCAGCTCATTGACTGTATGATTAGGTCATATCGTTCTCATCTGTCTCTATGAACAATGAAACAGCAGTCAAGGGCATAAAGCGCCAAACCCTGGCCTCTGAAGTCTGCATTATCTATTCCCCATCCAACTGTAAATCACGTGCCCTACTGCTATACCCGATCACAATGGTGACTCCATCTCAAGTGCATCAAGTGGGGGAGTTACAAAGGCCAGAATCTTAAAAATAAGCTCAAAAGATGTGAGGGCAGAGGGTTAGTTATTATACTAACATTAAAAGTAGTTCATAAACAATAAAGTTGATGAATTATTCTGATGGGAAAAAGCTTAGAGATGGATGTAAAACACTCCTTTTAAAAACACAATTTAATTGACCTGATTTTGATTTAAAATGGTATCATGTTTTGTAGGGGCTTTTAACAAAGGAGTCTGTTTCAATAAGCTGTTACCAACATCAATAAATAATTTGGTTATTAACTCATTCCCCGCCAGCCATTTTTTTTTAAAGTTGCCCGCCAGCATTTTTTTGTGAGTTTTACAAAATTCCTTCCACGAATAAATATATATATATATATATATATATATATATATATATATATATAAACATAACAATATATCAAATGCAAGAACAGACCCTATGCTTTCAAACACACAATAAACAAACAAACAAACAAACAAAACGGGAAAAAAAGGTTTCATCCTATCTGTATTTTTTTCTTTGCTTATAAACTCTAAAATGGGTATTTTTCTTAAAAAAAAAAAAATTTGAACATTTGTGGAATTTTGTTAGAGATCAGATTCAGAACGACTATCAAAACATACACAGAGTTTAAAATTAGTAAATAACTTTTTGCTTCAGTTTTTTATAAATTGGGTAAGTGTGTCATCTAGTGGATAATCGTGGTATTGCAGATTAACATAAAACCTCATGAGGAACACGTTTTATGAAAATGTTTTCTCTTAAAGGGACACCAGGCAAGTCTGAGTATTATTTCTCTACGAGCTCCCCCTAGTGTCTGGAAGTAAATGCTTTCAAACACACTGTCGTCTATCTATCTATCTATCTATCTATCTATCTATCTATCTATCTATCTATCTATCCTTCCCGGACGCGTCCTGGCCAGAATTTCGGTGCGTCTTCCGGAAGTCGTATTTGTTGACCGCATACGCCATTCAGTTAAAAACATAAGACATGCAATTGTAGTTTTATTCTTACCTTAAAATGTAACTGTTGCTTTTCTGTAATAATAATACATATTAATCCTCTATGACGTATGCGGTTGACAAATATGACTTCCGGAAGAAGCACCTGAAATCCCTCTTTTTCTTTTCTTGGAATCTTTCGTCAAGGGTTTTCGCCCCTTCTTCCCCGGCTCTGCCATTTGCAACAATCGCTAGCCGTGTTTCGCTCGCCTGCCTCTGTGTTGTTTGCCGTAAAGGGATCCTGCTTTTCGCGAAATCTGAGACTTTGCGAAACTGAAGGACGCCGGGTCGTATACAACGAACTTGCAAGTGAGGGTATTCTACAGACGTAGGGGCGGGCGAGAGAGTCTTCATTCGTCCAGTAATGAGTCATTTAACCATATACCGACTTACGAAGATGATTTATTAACATAAAAATGCTGCCTTGAGTCCCTTTAATTGACGAGATAACTCGTCAGTGGCAGGGAAAGATTTAAAAACCTCAGCCCCACTTAATATAAAAAAATTCACTGTCCTAAAACAAAATGCTCTGTTTTGAAACCTATAAGCAAAGCAAAAGCTTTTCTCAAAAGTTACTCATTTTAATTCCTGCTTTTCTTGAAGATTTTGCCAAGATGAGGTAGTATTGTGTATATCGTTCATAGATGATGCAATCCCAGAATGCACTGCCACATTGTCCAATGACCAAAAAATACAAATAAACAAATTAAAAGAAACCTATTCTTTATAAATACGTCCTTTTTTCATATAAAGAACATTCTGTGAGAATAAAACCAGACTATGTAGAGCGTTCCAAGTTTGTCATTTATGAGGTATAATGACTGCTAGAATGCTTCCTTTGTTAAAAGTACACAGCTTACAGTTTTGAAACAGATCTCATATTACCCTATCGCTCAAGAACTTTCCTAATAGTGCAAAACAATCGACTGCCACATGGCATCAGCTTTGTCTGATCTCAACTCTGATCTCTATCCAGCTAAAGTTGACATAAATCAAAAAAAGTGTCCTGCGCAGAACTGCCTGATTTTATGCACACAAGCATATCTCATTATTAAACTGACGTCCCATCAGTTTCATGGCAAGGAACAATATTAAACAGGATCTCCTCTGGGAACTCCTACACCACTTAAATCCACATATATAATTTAAGGACAGATATTCAATGCTGTCTATGTCCTCTGTCCCATGGGGACACAGCCGTAGACTGGGCGACCTTTGATTCCTCGCACAGTTGCAAATGTCCCACTCCATTGTGCCGGGCCACTGCTTGTTTTTGCATATTGATTACATTGATCCATCCACTAAGCACTTACAATGAGAATATAAAGAATCAATACCGTGCCGCCTGCTGTCGTCCTGCTAAATCAAAGTTAACCCCTAAAACAATATTTTTTTTTGGGATGCGATGAAATTAATACTTGGAGGAGATATGACATCATGAACTAAGCTATGGGTTATAAATATAACCCATTCAGGATGTTCAAATCTCATTTACTCCAAAAATCACAGCAACTTCAACCTTGGTATTTTGGACAAAGGGTGCATCCTCAGGGCTGGGATAGGGTTTCACAGCCAGATTGATTATTTGAAAGTCTACTCTCTTTGTTCGGGTCCCGATGGTGCTGAATTTGCGCTTTGGTTGATCGTGCGGAACACAGATGCAGTAAGCTGGATAAAAAGCAGTAGCTGCGTAATGGTTTTTATGACATTTTGAGTTTACTCCAACATGTAGATTTTATACAGAGGTGGTAAACTACCCTTTAAAAAAATGTGCTTAAAAATGTAAAAATTGAAAGTCTAAGACTTTTAGTTTATTTCGCTGGGGTCAATGCTAGCCGTATGCCAATTTCTGCTTAAAATTAGCTAAAGAAAATTGACAAAAAAAATCTGTTTTTTTTAAGTTATGATGTAAAAATTATTGAGTAATTCGATTTTTTTACAAACAAAATGCAGACAGTAGTTGAGAAAAAGTTACAAAATAATATTAATGTCATATAAAAACATTGTAAACAAATTCTATACTTAAATCTATATTAAAAGTATTTAAGTGTTCTTGAAGTAATCCTCACCTCAAGCTGAAGTGGTACTTGTGTTTCTCCGGACCTAAATTAAAATATTAGAAAAGCCATATAAGCCATGTATATAACTGCTATTTAGGAGGCGAATATTGAATTGCCTTGTCATTTTAATATTGATTTTGTGAACGTACGTAAAACAGCTGTAAAACAAAAAGAAACTTTTTGCACATTATGTTAACGTGCACTTCTTTTGAGAGGTTGTTAGCAAGTCATTTATTTTATGGTGTAAACGCAGCACTCAGCTTAAATAAAGGCCGGAGCTCAGTGAACCTTGCACAAAGCAGGCACACTTCAATGGACAAAGACACGGGCGGTGCGAGCGTGTCAAGCTCTTCTGTCTTCTCCTGGAGGGGTGTTTGTTCAGAGTGGGTGCAGGGCAATTTGGATTGGGGACGGCAGAGTCAGCTATAGGAGTGTGTATTTGTGTGTGTAAGATTTGGGCATCAAACGTCCCCAAAGTGATAGTAAAACCCGAAATCACATTTTGGGGACGAGCTAATGGCCCCTATAAAAAGAAGGGTTTATTAAATGCACTAAAAGTGAGAGTCAGAGTTAGGGGATTGGAGATATAATGAGCTCAGTATAAAAACAACAGATGTGAATGGCATGTCCCTACTAAAACATATAAAAATATAAATGTGTATAAGATTGAACAGAAATATGAGAATTTGAACTTTTGTTTATGTGATCTGTGTATTGCATTAGCATTATATATATTATGTGTGTGTGGGTGTATAAGAGAGAGGGGGAAGAGAAAGTGTGTGTGTAATGGAGGGGTCTACGCAGCCCATTGTGAACAGAAGCGAGTTAATCTCTTTAGTGGCACACGTCTTATGTAAAGAGGTGTAATGGTCTCTGCCCCCTCCTTGTCCCAGGGGACCGTGGGGTCCCGTCTCCAAGCAACATTTACATGTCAGTTATTCAAAAAAAAAGACATGGAGAAAAACTCTGGGGAGCTGAATGGCAATAAGACCCGCCCCCTTTGCATGGTAGTCTCTGTCTAACAGCAGTCTGTAGTATTCAGTGCTTGGGTTACTCAAGGACAAACACATACTGACTCGCACGTGCATCGCTGTGGAGAGCATGCGAAAGGGATTTCATTCAGGACACTGTGTCGGTGGATTTATTTGCTTAGAGCGTAAGTCTCATTCGATCTTCTATTATATATTTTTGTAAGAAAATCTTGAGTGAAAAGAAGTGATTTGGGGTTTTTGCAGCCATACGTGGTGTCCAAGAAGTGGGATTGTTTACGTGCTGCACATGGTTGGAAGTGATGTCTGTGCATGTGTCAAAAGCTCAGTGCAATTGAAAAGTGTATGAATAACCAATGCACAATAATATGAATTGCATACATTGCATATCGTTCAGCATGAATAATGAAAAGTGCAAAGCCAAGTCAAATACACCCTCTGTGTTCTAATGATTAATGGGAGTTTTGTTAAATCGCGCTTCATTGAATTTTTAATGAACGACAGCTGCGTATATTACGCGTGACAGAACGTGCACATTTATTATAATGGCAAGCGCAGACATTCATTTAAAGCCTAAAAAATGTGTAAGCATTACATCATTGGTTGGCACGCCTTGATGAGAAAATATGACTCAGTTAAACAAAGACTGGCTTTTCATTGGATGGGATTGCCACAGGACTGTCTACTATAGCCATTGTGTTTTCTGATAATGTGTTTGGATAAATAGTAGTGCAGAATATTTAAATATGCAGAATAAAACATCAACAATTTTGGAAAATCATCCTAGAGTTGCATGAGTACAAAGAGTTGCATCAAATTAGTTCATATTTAAACAACCAGAGGTTAGTAATGTTTTATTTAATATTACTTTTTATGAGTTGATTATGTGATATTAATAATTAAACAGCTGGTATATTTGCCATGTTCTTTCTAGTTAATAAGCCTTTATAATAACCCATTATAATTAGGCCAGTTGCACAAAGCCACGTGTGACCATCACGGCAGGTCTTTTGTTCGCAAGACCCTTTGCTATCTGCTTTATCTGTTCAAACAGACAGATGGAAGGCATGATGTGTTGATTATGGATGTGTATATGCTTAAGGCACATATGAATCATAAAAGACCTTTGGCTCTTTTGAACTGCCATTCCGTTGACTGACAGCTTTCCTCTCCGTAAAATATTTTGTTCAGTGTAGGGAATCATAAACAGCATGAGCTATCAAATTTAGTGGGTTTTTTTTTTTAGAAATAAAGCTATTATTAAGAAATCCTGGTGAGAAAAAAGCAATTTGCAGGTTTTGCAAACTGGTAGGTGACCTACTGACCCAGAACTATGAATAGACATTTGACCTAGCCACATTTCATTAACGTTTGCAAATGAATTTTCATTGTTTGACAAAGAGGAGGGCGTTCTTGGTACATGTGTAAAGCCGGCGCTCAATAGAGTCTTCACCTTGCATCTCCCACCTGGGCCAAGAGCCAACAAGACAGTTATCAAGTTCCTATTTTTTGTAGTAATGTTTGCTAACCTCCTGAACGTTAGGTAAAGTAAACATCAAGGCAAATTCCACACAGACCTTGTCAGTTCACTATTCTTCTAATGCCAATAGGACACCTCTCACTCCATTCTTTAAAATCCATGTTTCACCAGGTTTCCCCAATGGGAATAGGAGGGACCTCCACACAAGGCTATGAGTCCATCAGAGCTTCCTCCGTCATTAAAAATTGGTAATAAGACACCTGCCGCCACCACGACCGCCACCTGCTTTCTCCAGATGTCCCAAGATGGGTAGTGTCAGCAGTCTGATATCAGGCCATAGCCTTCACAGCAAACACTGCAAAGCCTCTGAACACAAACTCAGAAAAGGGCTTCATTCTAAGAAAGCGGGCCGTAGCTTGGATGGCATTCTGAAGTATGGCTTCTCTCAGGACCATTGCAGCACCAACAACAACTCAAAAGCCAACTATCATTCAGGCAAAAACGACGACTTCTTTTACATCAAGGTCAGCAACAAACCCCGAGCTGGTGTCCGTAACATAAACCCAGCTGAGGAGAGTCAAGAAACATCAGCTGAGGTGGACAGGAACGGAGGGCCACCAGAATTAGTGCCAGTGTCTGGGAAACTAGAAAAGGTAATGGTATCAGAGACAGGCAGAACATTTAAAGAATGAATTTCTTTCCTACACTTTCGGAAAAACGTACCTTGAAAAGAACCTATTGAAAAGGTACTAATATTTACAATTTTGGTGGTGACATGTAACTTTGAGGTACCAATGTAACCTTTGAAGTACCAATGTGCAGCTCTTGGGTACAAAAGTGTACTTTATGAAGAGGTACCGCCCCATTGAAAACTTTTGTACCTTCTTGTACCTTTTTTCTGAGAGTGTATACAAAAAGTAAAATAAAGTTCAAGATTAAAGGATTAGTTCACCCAAATATGACAAATTCTCTCATAACTGGTTCAGCCTGATGCCTTCCCAGAGGTGCATGACTTCCTTTATTCATTTGAAAACAAATAACTTTATATTAAAATGCCTTGTGTTCTTTTCTTATATGAGGCTCAACATGGTAGAGCTTTATAAATGACATACACAGACACCGATCAGCCATAACATTATGACCACCTGCCTAATAGTGTGTTGATGCCACCAACACAGCCCAGACCCGTTGAGGCATGGACTCCACTAGACATTTCTCAGAACCAACATTTTTCAGCTTTTTCAGCAATTTCAGCTACAGTAGCTCGTCTTTTTTGATCAGACCATCGTGCATCAATGTGCCTTGGCCGCCCATGAGCAAGCATAAGGATCTGAGTGACTTTGACAAAGGCCAAATTGTGATGGTTCCAAAACTGCAGTTCTTGTGGGGTGTTCCAAGTCTGCAGTGGTCAGTACCTATCGAAAGTGGTCCTAGGCTGGCCCTACATACGAGCTACTGCAGCTGAAATTTTCTAAAAAAGTGAATGCTGGTTCTGATAGACAGGTCTATTTGAGTCATGCCTCTATGGGTCAGGGCTGATTTGGTGGCAAAAGTGGGACCTACACAATATTAAGCAGGTGGTCATAATGTTATGGCTGATCGGTGTATTAACCCACTGGAGTCATTTTGTTTAATTTAATGATGGATGGATGTCTTATGAAGTGAAAAAATTTGTGAGAGAAAACAATATTTTAAGATAATTTTGCAAACAATACTTCGCATTTCAATGGAAACATACAGATCAACACAGTAAATTCAAGTATGGCATGTTGATAATTTTAAATCTCATTGGTTCTAGCATGTGTTGTGACTAGTTGTCTAGGTGTGTTTCAGAGGGTGTGTTTCATCTCTACACATCAAAGAACCAATGAGCTTCAAATTAATCAGTGTGGCACCATATCTAAGAAGCACCATGTTGGCTCCTTTTAAAGATAATATGACATTTTTTAAATAAAAAAAAATTGTTTGTGTTCAACTGAAGAAAAAAAGTCATATATATCTGGAGTGGCGTGTGAGTAAATTATGAGAAATTTTCATATTTGGGTTTTTCATATTTGTGTGAAAATTTGGGATTTTTCATATTTGTGTGAAGTACTCCTTAAAGATCTTTTCAGCATCTACGGTAGCAACCCTATAAAGCAATAAATCAGTAAACACAAAACATTTTTCAGATTAAACACAAAAGATGCACCATTATCACCGAAATTCAGACAGCAGTCAAGTATAGTAGATTTTAAAGTAATCCCCGGCAGCCCTTGACACTTTCACTAAGAGCTTAGCAGTGTCTGCTCCATTTAATTAAACCTCCAGATTGGCGAGGTAAGAATGCTTTAATCTCTCTAGAGAATCGGTCCAGTGGCAGCGTGGCACTTGCATACAAGCCACTCCCCCCTCAACAGCCTCATTTGAGAAGGATCCTTATAGAAAAGGAGACCCAGATACTAAATGCTAAACCAACAGGGTATAAAAGTGCTGGTACATGTCGGCTGAAATGATTGGGAAAAATAGGACAGGAATGAGAAAGTAAGACTTCGTATAGAAGTTTGTACGTGGAGCAATCATTCACAAAAGCATGTATTTACTTTGAAAGCTTTGATCATTAGATTTTAAGATGGACAATGTTATGTCATAAACATAAGCTTGAGCCTCAAATCCCAAAAACATTCTTCTTTCTTTCTTTCTCTCTCTCATCTCATATAGAGCATCGAGAAGGATTTGATCCGTCCCACTGCCTTCATACCGGTCCTTCCTCGCAACAGCAGTTCCTCTGTGGAAACCCATAACAGCCTAAGTACTATCCTGGGCAGGAGAATTAGTCCCACAGACAGACTCAAAGATCTTCAAGACCCAAAGCAGGAGACAAATTTTGGAACTTACTCTGACTCTGGAAGGAACTCAATGTCGAGTCTTCCCACCCACAGCACCAGTGGCAGCAGTCAGATGGACAACCTTAGCACTTCAACGGGCCACACGGTGCGCCATGGAGGCCCGGTCAATGAGGTGGATACTGTTCAAAACTCACAGAGTTGTGTAGCAGGTGTAAATGGAAACTCCAGTTGGATGTGTAGTGGGACTAATATGATCAGTGGAAACTGTTGGCTCAATGGGAACAGTGACACAAACAAAAGTACTGAATCCAATAAGGCTAATACGAGATCCATTGGAGTCCTAAGTGAAAACGCTGTGGCTGGAATGGGTCTGAACAGGGAAATAACTGCTGCGGGCTTGACACTCTCATCCATCGAACCAAGGCTCAATTTCTCTGGAAGCCAAGAGGGACTTATGGAACACAGATTTACGGTTCCGGAACCGACATCTTCGGGCGGATGCATCCGATCTCCAATTTCCACGGATGAATCACTGATACAGCAGCTGGAGCGGAAACTTCTGGATCGTGAAAGCGAGCTGGCGGACTTACAGACAAGCCTTGAAGAGAAAGAGTCAGACACATGTCAGCTGTTTGAGGAGAAGCAACGCTACTGCGCTGAGGAGATGGAGGGGCTGAAGCAACGCTGTTCCATGAAGCTCCGTCAAGTAAGCTACTATTTACTAATAGAAACATATATGATGAGCTCAGATGCAAAACCCTCTAAGTGCGTCTGACATGTTTTCTTGTAAATTAGTATCGACTCCTAATGGATGGAACTGGTATTTCTGAATGACATGAGGCCGGGATTAAGCAGATTTAATGTCATAATGTGGCCAATATGTAAATAAAGTCCTTATAGTGGACCTGTAGTTCAACTGGTAGTTAGCAATGCAAAAGGTCATGAGTTTCCAATAGAACACATGTACGATAAAAAAACTTAACTTTGAAAGGTGCAATGTGGGACTTTTAGAAAGATCTCTCGACAGAAATGCAATACTTTATATACATAACTGCCACTAAATTCCCACATTGCACCTTTGAGACACTTTAGATAAAATCTGCCATTGTATCTACGCCGAGCCTAATGTTAGTTTATGTTACCTGCAGGTGTCACAAAGGGCTTTGAAATCCCAGCAGTTATTGCAGCTGCAGGTGATCCAGCTACAGCAGGATAAGGAACGTCTTCAGGAAGAGGTGGACCATCTTAACCATGACAGAGTCACGGCGGAAAGCCGTCTCCGTACATATGAGACCCAGAAAAAACATCTAGCACCCACGCTAGAAGAGACACAGTGGGAGGTAAGTCATTTCGACTGTAATTTGGTATGGTGACAAAAATGTAGACAGTTTGGTGCATCCACATAGGGTATGGATAGCCCTGGTGGGGAACGGCATCGGCAAAATGCACAGTTGAAAAACAGAATTAATGAAAGGGATGATCATGGTTAAAGAAACACATGTGATTTCATGTTATTTTTTAGGTGTGCCAGAAGTCAGGTGAGATTTCATTGCTAAAGCAGCAGCTCAGAGACTCCCAGGCTGAAGTCGGCAACAAACTGAATGAGATCGTCAGCCTTAAAGCTTCTCTCAGGGACTTCAAAAACAAAATGGAAGAACTGGAGCAGAAAAACAAGGACCACGAGGAAGCTCTTCGCCAACGATGTGCTGAGATTGAGGTATGGCATTAAAAATGATCTTATTCCATTTAGATTTAACTTTATCATACACATATCTGAAGAGTGACTTAATTATGAGTACATTTTATATTTGGGTGAACCACTCCTCCAAGCATTAAGTTCCAAGCATGCTATACAGTAAAATTAATCTTGATATAAAACTCGTTTTTTAAAGGTATGCAGAAACGAGTTTCAAAGAAAGAAGAATGAAGCTGACCTTCTCCGTGAAAAGGTGAACAACCTGGAAACAGACATCAAGGGAATGAAGCAGGACCTTGCCGTGGCCAAAGAGGAGCAACAGCAGCTAATGACCATGAGAGCCAAAGTGGAGGAGCAACAGCTGCAACTGAGGTTAAGCCAAGCCAGGATGGAGGCCTTTGCCCTTGGTCAAGGCAAAATTAGGGCCCAGGAGGGAACGGGAGCTGGTAAAATGCTGAATCAGAACGGTGGGACATCAGACATTGATACTCTACAAAAGGAGGTGGAACGGCTCAGGGGGGAATTGAAAGAGGAAAAACAAAAGAAACATAAGATGATGAATAGCTTCCAGCAGGAGAGACAAACATGGAATAAAGAAAAAGATAAAGTAATCAGATACCAAAAGCAACTGCAGTACAATTATCTGCAAATGTACAGAAAAAACAAAGACCTGGAGAAGATCTTGAAGGAGCTGACGGCTGAAATGGACAACAGGACAGAAATGGACATGGACAGCCCTGACCTGAACTTTGAGAAGATTGTAGCAACGGCAATATGAGGTCATTGTTTAGCATCCTTTATCACCTTTATGTTCCTACAAAGGTAAATGTACTAGAGGAATGGCAAAATGGGTCATGGCAAAGCAGAACTTATATACCTTGGATCTTCAAAGCAAGAGTGCAGATTTTGACAAAATGGAAGAAGGGAAGGTTCATCAAGAGTAAAATATCACTTGTACAAACCACTGAAACCTTTTCTTCTTTAAGATCTCACATCACTGAAAATCTGATGTTACTTATGTGTGCTTCTAAGCAGGTTCCTGTTAATCTGAGCAGACCCAACCAAAGGCTTTACCTCCCTTACACATCCAAACTATTCGCATTTCCTGCCTAAACCTTAAGCAGTTATACAGTCTCACTATAGAGGGCGACAAAGAGTTGTGAATGTTTTATATGCTGTAATTGCTATTTTTGCACTCATTCTCTTTTATAATATGAACGCTTGTCACCAATGTCTTGGCAGACAGGCTTATATACAAAATGTGTATGGGGGGTATATACAGTAGCTCATGATGTAAAGAAAAAGCACTGTTCACAAACCAATCCACATGCATTCACACTGCATACGCCACTATGCACAGTCTAGTCATTAAATATTCATACATATTAATTTCATACATCCTTATATAAGAATGAGGACTTCAGCAAATAAGTTACCAGTGCCTGGTTGCATAAACTTCTAGGACTAGTCTTAACGTTTAGTCATGTATTTTTTTATTCAAGACTGATCATAACTGTTTTAAGTATGTTACCTAAAAAGGTAGACTGGTCTAATTTAAATCCAAAAAGTAAGATAGCCCTTATTGCCAGTTAGTCAGACTCTTTCTTAAAAAGCAGTCTTAACCTTATGGCTACATTATCTAAGCAACTATACTATCTTCAGCAACCTGTTAAAGTTTAAAAGTGGTTAAGACAGTAAAATAACAGACCTGCGATCATCTGTGATTGTTTTGTCAAAGCATTGCTAGCAGAATTATCTGGATTACAGTTTCATGGTAACATTCAATTAAGTTACTATGAATGAAGCTAGTTTAGTATGCAAAACTATTAAAAGGCATCACTTATCTACAAATTCTATATGAACACAAACAATTTAGATTAATTGTAAAAAAAATCAGGAAATCAGGTTACATTAGTAAGTGGACTTCTTACTACATATCTATGAAGAACAGATACAATTTTGTTGTTTAAAATAATTTTCATTTTTGCAAACTTGTAGCATAATAATTATTGACGTAACTTGCATTGTGTCTTAACAGTTAACATGTCCCAGGCATCTACGACTTTTAATTTAACTAATTATTAAATGGTACTGGGAGATAAAAAAAGACAAAAAGGACAACTGTCTCATTTGATGTTTTATAAAAGAAAATAATATGTGATTACAATGACATAATGGTAAGAAAATGAGGAGCTACCACCTACGTCAAAAAAGAGATAATTATATTACCCGAATACTCTCGGCATGTATTATACATTCATTAAAAACTTTCGCTTAAAATCCGCTCAATTGTGGCCTCAGGCCATTAAAAATTCCGGTTTGTTGGCAAAATCCATTTAGAGTTTGATAAAAAAAAATTATTTACAAGAAAACACATCAGATGCACTTAGAAGTGGACTTTACTTTCCCTTAAAAATAGTAGAGATGAAAAGTTGCATATAACATTATAAAACATTTGCTTTTAGCTTGACAATAGTAATACTCTCTTATACTCCATACATGTGGTTGTTTTAAATTTTAATTATATATTACTTTAAAACTGTTTTTAACAAACTGTTTAACAAATTACCTATCAACGATAATGCCCACACAAAGAGAGTACAAAACATAGACTGTAAAAAAGATGGACGTAGTGTCCATGATGTCACCCATTGGTTTCTGAAGATCGTTTTTTAAGCCAATAGTTGGCGGTGTCTGCCGTCGCCATCTTGGCCGCGAGTCATTGCGCATCACTCGTGTTTATCCGAAAATGGGTAAAGAGGCGGGACGTGGATGAAGCTGAAGTGGCAGGTTACAGAAACCACGCCCGCCTAGCTCGACTCTAATGACAGCAGTGGCTGTTCAACTATCACTCAAGCGGCCACGCCCTTAATTATGCCGAACTTTAAGGCTTAATATCATTTAAACGTTACAAAAAACACCTCCCTCACAGTTGTCATAAAGGGCAAAATTAGCTATACAGACCAAAAATCATTTTTGTACCAGGCTGTAAACATATTTTTTTTCTGCTCTAAAGATTTAGGGCATTTAAACATGGGGGTGTTTGGGAACTGACTCCCTTTTAGAGGCCGCCTCTCCAAAAAAGACTGATTAGACCAGTGTTTCATCATGCAATATTTTTCAAACAGCTGCCTTTTATGTTATCATCCTTAGAGCTTCCATGAGTCTTAATTTGGTGAAATTAAAAACTGAGGATGGGTGGATAATCATATTTTTGATGGTGATGGGTGGTTGTGGGATGTAAGATTTGCATTTGAATACATGTATGTGTTGTATATTTCTTATTTATTTATTTTGATAAAATAAATGAAGTTTTTCAGTATGTGTTTTTTATTGATGTTAAAAACAACTTACTGCAATGCCTGGATCAGCTTTCATTAAGACTGGTGAAAAAAATGAAAGTCAAAAAAGACATTCTGAAAAAAAAAACTGGTTTCAAACCTGTTAAAGACCTATGCATAGTCTACAGCTGCTTCAGAGTATACTGACCAGATTCACCTGTATCCCTCTAGCAGACAGTTTCTCTTTATTCACCTTATTCCGCCACGCCCCTTTTTAATTCTTCGCTCTTCCGCATTTTGTCAACCGACTTCCGCTGCTAATATGGCACAGTGCATTCGGTAGCTAGTTTGGTGGTTAAAAGATTGTTTGTAGTTCACTATAACTGTAGCTAAATGACAAATATCGCAACTGCTGTAAATGTTTTGAATTAGGAGCACGGAGAAAACTTGATACGACGCTCGGATAGTCTTATAATGTCCCATCAATCGTCTCGTGGTTAGACGATATGAAGCAGCCGCGGCAAGTAACCTATGGGACATATTTTATTACCTCGTGGTGTCAGAAGGAGTTGATGGAGCAGCAATATTAAAGTAATTATGCTTACCAATATTTACACAGTGATTTCGTCTATTTTAAAGCAAATGTGCACCTTAGCCAGTCCAATATCTATTTCGTTTTTATGTGGTAATGTACCATGATAGAATTCATTAGCAAACTTGCCAACACTTATTCCTTCAAATCAGGAGACTTAAATCCTTTTAAGTGGAATCTACAAAGCTCACATATGGTTTAAGAAATTCCTTACAGATAATATCTGATCACACTGTAAAGGTTTATATAACTGCATGACAGGTAAAATCTGATCACACTGTAAAGATTTAATATAACTGCACAATATCTGATCACATTGTAAAGGTTTAATATAAATGCATGGCAGGTAATATCTGATCACATTGTAAAGATTTAATATAACTGCACAACATCTGATCATATTGTAAAGGTTTAATATAACTGCATGGCAGGTAATATCTGATCACATTGTAAAGGTTTAATATCACTGCATGACATCTGATCACATATGAAGGTTTAATTTAAAACAGGTAAAATCAGGTCACATTGTAAAGGTTTATAAAAATAACTATGGACTAAGAAACAGTTAACTTTTCAGCAAGACCACCCTGCAATGATTTAAGACGCAGCTTTATCAGAGTCATCAGGAGCTGATTCCAAGTGTTTATCTGGAAGCTGTTGGTGTATGTACTGGTAAAGTGCTCGGCAACTGAATGTAATGCATGTAATATCAACCCTGTGTAAAGCTGACAAAGATGGTTGTTTCTCAGCAGAGATATGTACATTGTGCCAGCTCAACACATGAAGCAGAAGCATTGAAGCAGTTTCTCGGACAGGGTTTACAGGACTAGGCCTTAATTATATTAGGACATTTTAGTTTTTACAAACAAACCACATCTTGTGACAAAACAATGGCACTCATATATGTTGAGGTATGTCAGTACAAGGTGTTTTTAAATAATCGTAGCTCAAATAAGCATTTTAGCCTGGGACCAGCATAAGCCCTGTCTGGGAAACCACAAGGTTGTTTTCCCATATCAGATGTAGGTTGCTTCAGGTTGAGTTGTGATTTTAAAGTGTAGTTGTGTTCAGAGACGGATTGATCCTCCCATTGTGTTTCTGCATCACAGTTTAGGAACACGTTGATTGTATATCATCCTCACAGTTGTCCATTGCATCACTAAACATCAATGCATCTGTGAAAATAATATAACAATAAACATTTTTATGTTAGTATTTAAAAGAAACTTGCATCATGAGAATTAATATATAAATGGCACCCATACTTAAACAGAACAGTGTGTAAGAGAGATGCATTAAAAAGAGACAGTAACATTATACACACAACCTTTAACTTCAGTGTTAAATAATATGTCGTTTAATATGTCATTATCAATATCTGAATGAGAAATGAACTGACCTTCTAGCATCTGAAATCTCTGTAACTTGTATGAATCACGTGAGCTACTGTAAGAATGTAATGTACTGTCTTATCTTAAATATAAAAATGTAGGTGGGCAATGAAAATCATTCAAAATAATTGCATTTTATAATCTAACGTTACTGATCTTAAGTGTATTCGTAGAACGGACATCACAAATCTAACGTTCGAGCACATTTAGCTAAGATAGCTTACCCGAAACTGACCACCTTTTCAACACCCGGCGTGGTTTAAAGTTAACGTTACCGGAACATCGTAGTCGAACCATTACTTGGGATTAGGGTGTTCCTCAGTCGGCATCCCGTCCGTTAAAATTGGTAAGAAACAAACATAAAGGCACTTGAGTGAGCTTTTTAAGATTAACGCGTCGCCTTCAGCCACTGCCTCAGCTGCTCATCATATGCAGCCGGAAATACGTTGACAAAATGAGCGCAATGGCGCCGCCCTTGTTGTCGTGAAAAATAAGGTGAATACTCTCCCTAAAGAAAACAAATAGGTTTTGAACGATGTCATAATAATCACCTGACTCTGCCACACACTAACAGGGATTGCTCAGACCAACCACATACTGTAGTTGATGGAGGGGCAGTGGATATATAATGTATCATGTTAGTTTGCTAGACAGCATTTCTGAATGCCAGAATACGTCGTATTAGCGTCGTATCCCTGATCTCTGCCCTGTTTGTTGATATGCCTCAACTCTTTATAAACAAAAAACACATTTAGTTTTCCAGCCATGAGGCACTTTGGTCACATAATCCAAGAAAACTCTATTTATTTTTGAGATTGCAATATTTACTAATGTTTAAAATTGCAATGTCTTTATTGTTAAGGGCTTTGAATTTAATCAATTAATTGATCTGTCACTCTCTTGTGCCGAGACACAATAAAGTTTTGTAACATAAAAGTTTAAATGGTAAGATTTAAGCAGCGTCTAAATACACACTTGTGGTCTTTGCCACTCGAGAGCACGTGCACGCTACAGGAAGTAAGTGCACAAGACTGTTCCATGTCTTAAAACTGTCAAAGTGCAGTCCCCTTAACCCACACTATGGCCTGGTCCCAAATGGCACACTTCATGTAGACTTTCGGTCTCGTTGCCTTAAATTGCACATGCTTGCTTAGTCTACGAGTCCATAGGGTGTCCCACAGTGTTAGTCAAGTTACTGAAAATTAGTAATTAGTTACAGTTACTAGTTACTTCTTTTAAAAGTAACTAAATTACTCTACCAGTTACTGTATTTCAAAAGTAATTAGAACAGCTAGGGGTGGGCGATATTTCGATTTTCAAACTATATCGATATATTTTTTAAACTCGAAATGGATTTTGGCAAATCGTATATATCGATATAATGTTTATATTAAATTCTGATTTCGCCACTTTGCGTTCTCTGTGTGCTGTGCTCGCCCCTGCCTCCTTGCTTTTGTTCCCCCTCCCCTCGCGTGTTGTCTCATTTAACATGACGGCGCCCACCACGAATAGATCTTCCATGATTCCCATTTACATGTATATTTTACTGTTTAAAACGGCTTAAATTAATTGTTGCGAGCGCTCAGCGCGCCCTCTCTCTCTCTCTCGCGTTGCGTGAAGCGCTTCGACAGCGCGCGTCTCTCTCTCGTGACAGTGAAAAGGTGGCAGTGCTTTAATGTCTGTTTCTCCGTAAACTTTCTTTTTTGCGTAAATGTTCAGCCCTAAGAACAGCGATATAAATATTCATGCAGACATTTCCTGGAATAGCGTTTGTAATCCCACTTCTTCTGTAGCACAAAGGCAGTTCCTGCATGAGAGCGCCCCCTGGCTTTGGGATGTGCCGGGATTTTACCGTAATTCGTTAAAATTAATTGATTGAGAAAACGCGCATTTCCACGATTAATCGTTACAGCTAGGGAAAGTACTAGGGAAAGTAACTTGTAACTTTTATGTCTGCTTTTTAAATGTAAATATGAAAAGTACTGAACAGTCAAACGATTAAATGATTGACTTTGGGCCACAGTGGGTATCACTCTTTTGTTAGTTTGGTTATGTACTGGATTATTTTAGAACATTTTATTATATGGATGGGCTATTTTACACGCATGAGTCTAAAATATCACATACTGTAGGAGCTTATTTTGCTTTAGATTCAGCCGTTGAATATTTTTGTTAGAAATTATCTTAAAAATATATAATGCGTTAAAATTGTGTACCGTCTCTTTAAGAATTTGGGGACTCTGAAACTTGCGGGTAGTGCGCTCTGTAGAATACATTGGAGTCGCAGTTTTCTCTACCGCATCCGTAAGAGTTCAGATTTAAGTTCATATATTGTTTGTATATTTTTTATGTTTGATATCAATGATAAACAAGATTAAAGGAAGATATTTAATCAGAAAACGGAGTATGTGGATTGTTTTGCTGGACGGACACAGAGCGAGTGGATGGTTTTGTCGGACACGAAGCGAGTGAAACCGAAACTGAAACTAAATGCACTCACACATTGCTCGTGGCATCGCAGTCACGAATAACTATCGCGTGTCTGTTAATCTGAATAAGCAGACAGTTTGTTTAATCCGCAATGTCATTATTAATGTATTCAATTGATATCATCTGGTAAATCACTTAACTCACATAAATAACGTTACTTTGGACAGAATAACTTTTGGTTAGCGTTTTATTTGTCCTGACGTGTGTCCACTGTAATGGAAGACAGGAAACAAGGAGCTGGCTGAAGTTCAGGAAGTAGTGCAGCTGGGCATAAAGCCTATTCAATCAATTTTAATCAACGTGAGGATAATGTGTTCATTCATCTTTCAAACAACATATTTTAATCCTACTCGATTAAATGATGTTTACACAAGGAATATAAATATTTTGTGTTGCATACATTTTTATTTTGTGTAAATTCAAAGACCCACTAAGTCCATTTTTTTCAGTGTATATTTATTTCAACAACTAAAAACATTATTCTTCAGAAATGTGTGGTCAACTGGCTTTGACAAAGGCACTATGATTTATGTGTGCTATATGTTTTTGTTTTAATAATATCATAGGCATGGCAGTCAAAATTATACTTACAATTCAAGTTTATTTCAGTTGTTGAAACCTGAAAGCCAAATAAAGAAAAATATATCCATTTATCTTAAAAACTGGATTGAAATAATATCAGTAATGTGGATAGTTTTGAGATAAGGGGATCTTATTTTCATTATAGCAAGTATAAAAAATTATATGATGAAATTAAAAGATAAAATTACTTTTTGCTACTCAAATTGAGCTGCAGGGCAGTGTGATACAAGTCTCATTTGTGTAAACCACACAAAAATAAGTCTGACAACAGGCCTATTTGGTCTTTCAATGTGTGTTCGTAAAAGATGGGGTTTGTAAAAGATTGGGCTGTGAGGACCTGTTGCCAGGCTCTCAGAAACTCTCTGAGTATCTCCCAGGAGACCCTTATGGACAGAAATAACATGCAACTGTAACTTTGTAATAAAAGTGTGTCACCTAGTGGATGTATGGAGAAATGTCATGGAACTCGGATGACATCGTTGTTACAATTCAGTAAAAGTGACTGTTAATTCTAAATAGCAGAACTAATGTCTAGTGAATTAATCTATACTGGCCTACTATACTGTAGCCTATAGGCTAAATAAATGCATGAAATTATTAGTTTCAGATTTTATTTACTATTCACGACATTTAATACAAATACAGTTCCTTTTTTCTCTTGTCAAATACATTATTTAAAATCATGACTCATATTTTCAATGGATCTCGCTGTACTTTGACGTCAAACACTGATTGATCTGCGCCGGGCCACGTGATGTCGAAAAGATGAACACTCTTTTATAATCCACAATGAAGATAAATGTGTTACAATGTCTGTTACACTAAAAAAGTAGTTCACATGTCTCAATAACAGAATAAACATCACTCGTGTCACGTAAATTTGTCGTTTCAGGAATGTGTTGACACGATTTTCACAATAGGCCTATTTCACAATATGGCGGACGAGACCGGATGTAGGTAAAACGCATTTCCGGTGAAAGCTATTCCGGTGAAAGCCTATTCAAAACGATGGCGGAGACTAAAAGTAGACAGTCTTGTAGCGTGCCTTTGTTTTTAAATTCAAAGAAAAAACAACCATACTTGTCATTTCACAGCTTTCCGAGCGATGAAAATGCAAAAAGCGTTGGATCTGGGCTATTCGAAGAGATGAGTGAGCATCATTTACAGTGAGGAGGGGCAGCAGTTTTGTGTGTGCCATGCACTTCACGGAGAATGAAGTCCGCGTCCACCCCGAGTCTTACTGCTGATTTATTATTTAGTACAACTTTATGATTAACTGATGATTTATTAAATGTGTTTGAAAGATGAGTTGTTGTCTTATCTTATTATATTTTACCTTATATTTTCCTTGCTTGTGCACGCAATGGCAGCTGGAACAGTCTTGATGCTAGCGTACTAAAATGTGCTGTCTGATAAAGCAATGCAACCAGATGGTTGCACAAACTTCTTCCAGCAGCACAGGATCGTGTATATGCTGTCAGTTCAGGTGGGGTGATGGTTTCAAGTGTGATATGAAGAACGTGAAAGAAAGACCTTCATGTATTTTACATATTTATTTGTTTTGCTGTTCATTTAAGAAGTGCATTGAACCATTTACTCCCAACAGTACAATGTGTATTTGTAGCTACATTTTATATTTATAATTCTACTTGTACAATATTAAAATTTCTAGTCCAAATCCATGTAAAGATTTGCATGTTTGCATTGACCCAGTCTAGTCAAAATTTGCTGCCATCTACTGGGGAAAAACACTAAAAATAACATATTTCATACAAACGTACAATGATATCATTCTAATTTATTTATTTACTTATTTTGTGTGTACATTTATAGTATCAACTTTTTAATACAATTTTAAATGCCCTAAACAATGTACAAGGGTTACAATGACCATTAATAATGTAAAAGCTTATGTTAATGGTAACTGCAGTTGGTGCTGTTATTACAAAACTATTTAGCTTCTTTAAATACATACATTGATATAAGTAATACATTGGAAACAATCTGTTTATCAGAAAACATACCATTACATCCAGTAACTTATTATTAACCTCAAGCTGATGTGGTTCCTCTCGCTTTTGTAACGACCTATAACACCTGGCCGTAATAACAATTTTCCCTGAAATAATGTTTGTGACTGAACACACACAACCATACAAAGTTAACAATTTTTTTTTATTAAGAACACTTTTAAATCATCCATAAAACAACATTGATCATTCTGACATGATAACTGCCTAGCATAATACCTACCTTGATAATCGAAACTAAATTGCTCAAAAAAATTGTACCCTTTATCTAATTTTGATCTTCTTACCTCTCCCTGAAAACTATCAACAAAACGGACAACATCTGCTATTCTTACTTTAGTAATGTCTGAGAAAAAACGAGCTGTTGGCGGTCCATTATGATTATGATTATGAATGAATGAATGAGATCCTTGACGGCGACGGCGCGACCGGAAAAGCGTTCTACCTACATCCGGTCTCGGCCGCCATATTGTGAAATAGGCCTATTAAAGACCCAGACAGACAGCACACGTATGGAACGCCAAATAATTCAATTGACGCTACTTACCAAACGCGCGTCATCTTTAAAACGCCGATTTCTTGCATCATTCTCGCGGTACTTTGACGTCATCTGGCTGTCGGTTCTTGCGGCGCCGCATAAATTCGAACAAGCCTCAAATCTTCAGTCAGTCAACGGTATGTCCCGCGCATTAAACTTGTCTGTTACGTCGGCTTTGGGTCGGACAACTATATTGGAGGTTGATGCCGCGCTTCTCTTTGGTGCGTGGCCAATTATTCACCCAATATGATAATAAGAAAAATGGAATTCGTTAAGTAAATGTTTTAACATAATAGACAAGTAGATCAAATAGCAGCGCTTTCTTTGCTTTTAATGAGGACACAGCTGCTAAATAGGATGCAAAGCTCTATTCAATATTCCGAAGCAGAAGGTGGTAGTAGTGCACATACACTGGTTGCCAGCCCCCGTTAATACCCAAGTAACTTGGGAAAGTGAGATAAAATAAGGGATTGTTGTTGGTTTATTTCACACGTACTGATGTTTAAGAAACAGAGTAGAGCTGTGTCTGAAACCGTTCCCTCGTTCACTCATTCACTATTCCCTATATGGGGAATGACAGTTGAGTCCACTATATGGGGATGAAGCAAATGAAAATGAGTGAGCGATTTCGGACACTGACGTAAATATCATGCGTCAGAGAGCTGTCGCAGAGATTAATCAAAAACACCTGTGTGGCTTTATTGATTGTGCTGTGAAATGGTAAAGTTTACTTTCTTACTGTTTTTCACATTTGTCATGTTTATTGTAGGCTATTAGTTGATAATAAAGAGAACAAAACAACTGCTTATAATATTTATTTACTGCTGTTTGTTTATTGTTTAATAAAAATGTGTATTAGATTTAAAATAAAAGATAACGCAATTATTTTTCATTTGTTTATTTTCAAAAAGTAGAAAATAACTGACAACAAGAAAATGTTTGGTGTTTACTGTCAGTATCCTTCAGCTGATTCAAGTTACGCGTTCGTCTCCCGTTGCATCATGGGAAATATGAGTGAACGAGTGTACATCGAATGTACCCTCAAAATCAGAGTGCATTGTGGGTAAAAAGTAGTGAATGAATGTAGGGAATGAAGTTGTTCACTCAGGTTTCGGACACCACTACAAAATGGCCGACACCCGATATAGTGCACTATATAGTGGATAGGGAGCGGTTTCAGACACAGCTTAGGTCCCCTCCTTCGTAAAAAAAAAAAAAAAAAAAAAACAATTTCACGTCAACTCGAACACGCAAAATCCCGGTATGAAGCGATGTCAAGAGCATGCCAAACCAACAGATGGCGATATATTCCTTAACCCTAGAAGCCACTCCAGTCTTGTCTTGCCATGAACACGAAAAAAAATGTGCCGTTCTGATTCATGCAGCTGAGAGGAGCTGACTTTGCCGAAGTCTGTAGTTTTCAGGTAAGTTTTCGATAAATTCAATAAAAAAAAACTTAAGTCTGTGACCCATAAAAGTTATTTAGTTATACTATGACAAAAATATAATAAGTTTTTACTTGAAATCAATCTAAATACCTTTCACTTGTTCAGTATGAGTGTTTTCATTGATATATAAACGATGAACTCATTACAGGCAGCTGGCCGTTGCTTGTCTGAACAGCAGTTGGAAGTATTCTGAGGTCATTTAAATTTTAGGAAAAAGATGAGGATGATTTGCGATGATTATATAATTGACTTCCACAACATAGTAATTTTGGTTGTTTTATTTCATTATGAGTGTTTGTTTGGCGTTTAAATAATAAACATAATATTATGGTTAATTGTTCACTCCCGTTTGTTAGAAAAGCTTTTGCAAATATCTTGTCTGAGGTAAATTTTAATTTTAAACACATTTAGGGTGTGTAAATAATATTATTTTTGTCTATATATATATATATATATATTATGCCCCCTGGCAGTTTTAGTTACTGTATGAAGTGTATTATTTTGATCTGTATGATAGTTTGAGTGCTTACAATCGCAGCAAATTTAAATAAAATTATTTTAATTTTCAACCCTGCCAGATGTATGAAATGTACAGTTATTTATTGAACAGGTGTTTCATATCATAGTCATTGCCATACTGTGGATTTTAACCACATCAATGGCTGGACATGACTGAATGCATTTCTTGGATTTTTCCTTAGCTAATATTTCCATCATATGTGTTTTCTCTTTTCTTGTGTTTACACAGGTTATTGGCACTGCTGTGTAAGTATTTCACTGACAGACATCTCAATACATTTTATTGGGTGTAACTGGACATCATTTATGATGTTCTTCCCTTTTCACTGCTTTCCAGTCACTTATGTGATAAATTAATGTTTCTGTACCACCATTTAAGATTTGCAAATACATGTTCATGTGTTTCTCTGTGCAGGGCATGTACATCTAAGATGCGGCCTATCCAGATGAGCTTCTCTCCAATGCCAGCTAACCGACAGTGGAAGACACGAGCCAGCTCTTCTCCCCTCACATTGCCTTTGGCTTTCGAGATCCTCACTCATAACTGTTTCTCCCCCCTTCATGAGTCCGGATGCTATGTTGGGATCACTGGGGCCTCCATTGCCCGGCATGTACACGCTACACCTGTTGCCCGGCATGTACACGCTACATCAGGTGTAGGCAAGACGCACACTCGCTGCTTCCCTGGTGCTTGTGTTCCCGATGTTTCTGTGTAGGTGCCTCCGATAATGAAGACCAACAAAAGCATTTGGGTTGTCGTGTTACACGTCAGGTGAACAACATCAGAGTGCGGCAGTCAGAGATCCTAAAGAAGGACTCCATAAGTTTAGTTGAGACAGTAAGCCGTACATCTAGCCTAGAAATCTAGACGCACCCTAGCGGCCGCAAAATATATTTGCTGCCAGGGTTTAGTCTAGGCACTCACAATACACTTAACCGGTCCAAAAACCAAAATTTGGTCAGGCCAATCACATCGTGTGTAGCGTCTGTGGGGCGGGCTTAACATGATGACGACAGAGCTGCAACGGTTCCTACTTGAAAACAGAGAATGGCTGCTGCTGCTGGCGAACAGCTATCTTTTGAAGCGGCTTTGGCCGCGACTCTGGAGGACTTAGACTTATGTTTTTCTTTGAGAGAAGAGCAAATAAACCCTACTGAAGTCCTTTTTAAGCAAGAAAGATGTGTTTGGAGTTTTGCCGACTGGTTACGGTAACTATGTCACTTTCTTCGTTGCTCTGATCCGTCATAGCGCTATCCTATTGCGTGCAGAGGCATTTTGAGGGACAACCTTATATCCCGCCCCTTGCATTGAGCCGTTTGTGTGAAGAGTTGCCAGACCTTACATCTTGATGTAGGTCTGGCTAACCAGGCTACCGTACATCTCTTATGATGAGGAAATTTGTGTCAGGACCACTTTTCTGATACTGACAAGGACATTTAAGGTTCAGTGGACAACTTGCTTTCAATGAATGTCTGTAGCCCTTTTCACACACATATTATGGAAAAAATACAGAGAACACATCCGGGAGTTGTTCGGAATTATTTGATTTTGGTTAATTCACGCTGTTAAAAGTTTTCTGAATTTGTGCGTGCTTTCACACACATGCCATAAAGACATGACATAAAGTCTTGTTTTTTCGTAGCATCTGAAGTTTGCTCTCTCAAGAAACCACAAGTGTATTTTTTGGTTTATGATGAGATCATAAAGGGGTGCGTTACACCAGTGCCCCAATCCTGGCCCTCGAGCACCCCCTCCCAAAAAGTTTTAGATGTCTCCTTATTTAACTCATCAGCTTGTTAGGGAAACATGTTTACTATCTTGGATGGAGACTGATAAGTTGAATCAGGTTTTTTAAATGAGAAGACATCTAAAACTTTTTGGGAGGGGTGCTCGAGGACCAGGATTGGGAAGCACTGCATTACATGCCGTTTTGTTATGCTGGTGAATGTTCATAGCTGATAGTGACGAGCCCCCTGATTTCTTCTTCAGTCCAGTTTGCAGATATTTCTCATTGTGAATGTTAATCTGCATTTAAATCTGCCATGTCAAAGGGAAGAAGGCTATATTTTTGTTGTGATGACACAATATTTATGTCGACTAATTATCAGCGTTGACACCGTTGATTCTATCGACCAATCGCGACAGCTCTAAGTCTAGCATACACATAATTGCATCCAGTAACTTTTGCCTCAAGTTATAAATTACTTGATAATCACAACTATCCACTACCTAAAAAGCTATGAACGGCAGTCATGCTAATTTTCTCAATTAGCTTTTTTATTTCTACTAGCACTTATGCGAGCTGCAGTCTGGATCCTGCCTCTGTCAGATGACCTAACACAAATGGAAAGATGACATCGGCCTTTGCAAGGACTTCAGACGACGCCAGGACTGAACTACATACACTGGTATGTGAAAGTTTGGGCACCCGTGGTTAAAATTGATGTTAATGTGAACAGTTAAGCAAGTGGGAGTTAAATAATCTCAAAGGCATACAGTTATAGATGACATGTTGCCCTCATAGTTTAATCCAAATTATTATTTTTATTTTCATCTCTCTTACATTTTAAAGAGTAACTAAACCCCTGGTCAGGGCCTGACTCCACCCACTGGCAATATTTGAAAAATGCAAGAAAAGTGGGCAGATCCCAACGGAGATAGAGGGGACGAACTAAGCTCGTATCAAGTGTGTGGTGAGATCGTAACAAGGGCGTGGTGAGCTTGAACCTGCTTAGTCACGAGTCATTTTTTGGACCCAACATCCAATGGTAAAATTCAACTGCAGTAGCCACCGTTCAACCTGAAGAGGGCAGCAATCAGACGTTTTTACACCATATATTGCAGTATTGAAACACTTTATATCCAAATGTCAAAAAAATTACTAAAATCAATGAGCAGCACTAATAAAGCATCATTCTTACAGATCATTGACTAAAAAAAGTTGGTTTAGGGTTTAGTTACTCTTTAAAAAGGAAAGGAATCACAAAAGTTGGGCACCCTGCATCAGGGCTCAACGCAAATAATTTTTTATAGTGGCCCGGTCGGGCCAGTGGTTCAGGTTTTCACTTGCCCTGCCCAAATTTTCACTGGCCCCAATAAAAAATTTGAGTGTCACATCATTTAAAAATAATAATTTAAAAGTCAAATATAATTCTACACATATACAACAAACATGTTCCAACAAAAAAAGGCTCCCAACTTTTCTGCTTTACCTGTAAACTGACAACTAACTGTGCAAAATATTGCATTGTTTCTTTCGACATGTTTTACCCAAGTAAATGCCTGCTTTTAAGATTTTAAATAATATGTATAGATGAAAATATATTTCAGTGACTGTGGGCGAAGCACTGGCCCGATCGGGCAAGTGACAATACTTTTTACTTGCCCGAACATCTTTCACGCTTGCCCCGGGCCACCGGGCAGTCCTTTATGTTGAGCCCTGTGCATAGTTAGCACCTGGTAGCACCCCCTTGGCAAGCAGCTTGTAAATGCTTTCTGTAGCCAGCCAAGTGTCTTTAAGTTCTTGTTTTTCTTACAAAATCTTCCAGTACCGTAAGATTCCTGGGCCATCTTGTAGTCACTGCTCTTTTGAGGTCTATTCACAGATTTTTTGTTTGTTTTTTTATATTTAGGTCAGGAGAATGTGAAGACAATGGCAAAACCTTCAGCTTGTGACTCTTGAGGTAGTACATCATGGATTGAGTTGTGTTTAGGATCATTATCCATTTGTAGAAGCCATCCTCTTTTTAACTACCCGTGAAATGTTCCCCGTGCCATTGGCTGCAATACAACGTTCAACCTGAAGAGGGCAGCACTCAGACGTTTTTACACCATATATTGTATCAGATCTGGATCAGATAGAAAGAATACGTAAAAGGCGAAGATCAAGAAACATAAAGAAGGTGACAATAATTAATGATAATCTGGAATTCAATACTCCACCGCCTTCTACTACTAAACTTGCCTGGCTGGATACATGCAACATGCAAGTCACCAACATAGAGCCTGAAAAGCCAAAAGCAACAGTGGAGAGAAAGACAAAGGCTGCAAAAGACACATCTCCACCACCTGCACCACTAAAACATCCTTGGAAGTCATCCAACTTTCAAGATTCAAAACGGGTGATTGCAGACTTTTGTCCAAAGCCATCTTTTGCCCCATAATGCGTTGAGGAAACATTTTTTCAAAAGAAAAAGAGGATACCAAACTCCACAAGCAAGGTTGACCCGAAACATTTTCCAATAAAAATGGGAGTTAACACACTTACAGCATGGAGGGTCTATAGACAGCAGAAGGAAGAGGAATTAAGAAAACCGCAAAAGATACCGTAAATCTTCTAATATTGGCCTGTATTCCATTAGCGGCCGGGTCTCTTACATTGGCCGGTCTCGTTGTCGGCGGAGGTAAATAAAGGCCGGTCTCTAATAGTGGCCGGGGCTATTATTAGAAGTAAAATTTTTCTGGGCAGGCCACAACATTATGCTTGTCATACATGCAAATACCACAGAGGGGCAATGTTTGCTCACGGATCCAAGCCATCGCTACGGTAGCCTGGTCATGTCAATCAATCGATCACTTCGCTTTTGACTCGCACGTGAGACTTCAGTCACCATTATTTACAATGGCAGCTGCGGAGCCAAAGAGGAGACGGAAATTTGACATTAAGTTCAAAGACTGCTGGAATATGCTGCAGCGCACTCAGGGGAGCAAGCTGCTAAACATTTTAACATTGACCCGAAAAGAATAAGATACTGGAAAAAGCAGAAAATGGATCTAGCCGCAGCAAACAAAAAGAGAGCAAGACTGCCAGGAGGAGGGAGAAAAAAAGGTTAGTGAGGAGTTGGACACCAAACTCTCTGAGTGGAATCATTCAATGAGGGACAGTCTTAACCGAGTGTCGAGGAAAATGATCCGAAACAAGGCTCTGGAAATCTACCCTACAGTGAGTGATAGAGGGGCGCGATCTTTGGCTAGCAGGGGTTTTTTGTCGTCTTCCGGGGGGCCATACGTGAAGTGAAGGCAATGCAGCAAGAGATCTCAAGAGCAGTCATTGCCAACGGCTGGATGAATGACGACTTGACCACGGCATGGCTCAGATCAGTGGTAGGCAAATTCAGTTTTCGCCCGCGCCTCCTGGTGTGGGACGCCTACCGCTGTCACATCAGCACCTCTACCAAACAGGAATTGAGGTCGTAAAACATTACAAACGCAGTGATCCCAGGAGGCTGCACTAAGTATGTCCAAGCCCCCGATGTCATGTGGAACCAGCCCTTCAAAGCGAGCTTACATGCTTCTTATGATGAGTGGATGGCTGGGGACGCAGACAAGCAATACACAAGTGGAGGGAATCTAAAAGCACCATCTCGCCGTCTGCTTGTGGAATGGGTTCTCGCTGCTTGGGACAAGCTGGACAAGGACCTGATCATATAAGTCCTTTAAAGTGTGTGGGTAGTCTGTGAAACCCGACGGGAGTGAGGACAACCTCATACTGTGCTTCCGAGAGGGACGGGTATGTTGAAATTAGCACTCACATCTATCACTATCACTCGCTCTCTCTTTCGCTTTTCCTCTCACTCTCTACCATTAGATAAATTCCATTTGTGAGTGAGCCTGTCCACTGTGCCTTGCAATAACGGCCAAACAAATTAATTAATGTATCGTTCTTTACAGCCCTGCGCTGCTGCTTGGATGAGAGGCTCTGACTGCTGCCCGCCTGCGTGAGGAAGAAAACAGACGCGCAGCGGAACATGAGGAGGACGAAGAGGAACTGTACAATAATGAACTTGTTGTAGAGGCTAGCGCAAGTGATGAGGAAATTACAGGGAGAGATGAAGAGGAGGAGGATTAAACAGAATTGTTTTTTTTTTTTACTTTAAACCAAACGAAACTGGACACACAACAACATGACATAGGACTATAATTGAACAATCTGAGGATGGTTAAACTTTGGAGTGGTAAGGTGTCTAAACCAGTAAGTTGCCTTTTGTTATGAATAGCCTACGGTAATTATCACAGTGTATGTTTAAATGTTTAAAATGCACTACCGTTATGTTTGCTATGTTTTTGCCGGTAGCCTGAAATACCGTTATTTTTTGTAAATGTTCTGTATGCATACCATAATGTTATATGGTAACTGAACGTTTTCAATAAATGAACCTAGTATTTTATAGGTTCAAATTGACACAAAATCTCGTTTTTATTAATTCTACTGGTAGTCCGTTTTGCTCAAATTGAAATAAAGGCATGTCTCTTATTCTGGCCTCCATCCAATAAAGGCCTGTGCCGCGATGTGCTTGAGTAAAATAAAGACCCGGGCCTATATTAGAGGATTTACGGTACAACAGATACAGGCTCTTCGTGAAAAATATTTCAACAATCCATCAATGAAACATCTGCTCATTATCAAGCACAACAGGTTTTATCAAGATAAATAATGGGCCGTTTACATCTGATGATGGAACCTCTTCATGACAGAAAAGACCTCCCTCATATAAGGCTCTCCTCAAACATCCAGTCTTTCATCCAGATTTACACCCCCCTATAACGCAAATGAAATAAATTTAAAATGTAGTAAAAACTTTGTACGTGCTTTATTGGGATTCACACTTAAAATGTAATAATCATGAGATATGTTAACAGACATTATACAGCTATAGCTGTAAAACCCGATAAGTTAACTCAAATTGTTTGAGGAAAACGATTGCCTTAAACCGTTTTAAATGCATTCATTTTAAAACTAATACATACGAGTACTGAAACTTTTATATATTGAGTTGTATTTACTTTAATTTAATGTTAATTTAATCAATTACTTTAAGTAAAATAAACTTCTTAAGTTATTCTCATTCATTCTAAGCTAAATCATTTGAGTTTAGGTAATTAAACCAATTAAGTCTACAAAACTACATTGCTTCTCAAATGGTTTAAGGAAACCAATTGCCTTAAATGGTTTAAGTTGATTTAACTTAAATTAATTAAGTTAAATAACACAATGCAAAAACAAGCAATAATGATATAGAAACAGATACAGTATTTATTAAAATAAAATATATCATCACAAAGGATCTCAGGGATAAAATAAGTGTGCTGTGCTGTCAAAATTGATAAGTGAAACTAACTTCGGACTTACACTTTCCTCATGTACTGTTACAGCACAAATTGAGGATTTATAAAACAAACCAAGCATACTGTACAGTCCAAGTATCATTAAAACAATTTCATCAGACATTTAACCATAAAATTATCTCAAGTACTATTTTACAACTTTGACCGCACAAACTAAAATTAAAACCAAAATCATTGTGCTATGCAGACATTGTGCTTTTTTCAGACATACAGTTACTATTAAATATGTATTTCTTTAATATTCTTGCATAGAACCATGAGACTTTTACAGCAAAGTCAATGTGTTAAGTCAAGTCCAAATAACATAATTTCATCAAACAGTCACTTCACTCTATATGTCAGCTACTTCATTAAGACTGTAATAAACTGCCCAAACAGGGACAATAAAAAATCAATTTTAGTAACATTACAACCTTCATAGACTTTAAACTGCAAAACAACATGGGTAATGGAAGCAAAAAAAAGTATTTTAAAATAAAAAGAAGTATTCAATTTTACAAATTCAAAAGTTTATTTTAAGTGCAACCAACTTTGGCCTGGCCTTTCCATCTTCAAATTTTAACAGCACTTTCTGTATAAACTCAAAAAACACTGTAAGCTTCTTTGGGTAGCTAATGTGAAGGGCATATAGTAGCCCAAAAAGCAGCACAATTGCACTAATCCAGGACATCATCTCACCATCTCATCTTCAAGGACAATTAGTATATCATCTGGGTTGAAAGGCAAGGTGTTCTCCTCCTCCTCCTCCACAACAGCAATGATGGCAACTGCTGCCTTTTGTGCCTCCTCAAGCTCCTCTCTCTAAATGGATTGAAAAAACTTTGTCAATACATGTCTTTACATATCAGCAAAACAAGCAGGTTTAGCCAGAGAAAAAAATATAAGTGTCAAAAGTCGACTACTGGCTAAAATGAATGACTACTGGTTTACCAGAAAATGTTTTAGCCGAGGACAGTACTATAAAATTGTGAATAGTGCTGCAGGGATGAGGTGTTTTGTAGGTCAAAACACAAGTTAGCGGAACATGGTTCCCTCATTAAAAAGCCCATTAATGTTTTCACAGCAAAAAAAGCTCTGTGTTTAACAAAGGTTTCTGACACTCGCGTGTTTTGTCCAAGTTAAAGGGATAGTTTGGCCAAATTGATATTAACCCCATGATTCACTCACCTGTGAAAAATGATAAACATATGCACCTCGGACGGCTTGGGCATGAGTAAATCATGGGTTTAAGAGTTAGTCCATGTTATGCACTAAACAGTGGATAAAGCAACAACACAATTATAAATTTATATCAACAACTAAAAAAAAACATTTTTCTCCAGAAATGTGTGGTCAACTGGCTTTTACAAAGGCACTTTGATTTCTGCGTGCTATATGTTTTTGTTTCTGTTTTATTAATATCATTGATATTGTCATTAACATTAAATAAAATGCATCATATCAGCACCCTAGGCATGCCAGTCAATATTATACTTACAATTCAAGTTTATTTCAGTTGTTGAAACCTGAAAGCCAAATAAAGAAACATATCCATTTATCTTAAAAACTGGATTGAAATAATATCAGTAATGTGGATAGTTTTGAGGTAAGAAGATCTTATTTTCATTATAGCAAGTATAAAAAATTATATGATGAAATTGAGCTGCATGGCATTGGAAAGGCAGTGTGATAAAAGACTCATTTGTGTAAACCACACAAAAATAAGTCTGACAACAGCCCTATTTGGTCTTTCAAGGTGTGTTCGTAAAAGATGGGGTTTGAAAAAGATTAATGTGTTGCCAGTATCTCCTATATAACATGCAACTGTAACTTTGTAATAAAAGTGTGTCACCTAGTGGATGTATGGAGAAATGTCATGGAACTCGGAAAATTTATAATTTTGAGTTTCATGACATCGTTGTTACAATTCAGTAAAAGTGACTGATAATCCTAAATAGAAAATAATGTCTAGTGAATTAATCTATACTGGCCTACTATACTACCTATATGCTAAATAAATTCATGAAATTATTAGTTTTAGATTTTATTTACTATTCACGACATTTAATACAAATACATATCCTTTTTTCTCTCGTCAAATTCAATATTTAAAATCATGACTCATATTTTCAATGGATCTCGCGGTACTTTGACGTCAAACACTGATTGATCTGCGCAGGGCCACGTGATGTCGAAAAGATGAACACGTCTTTTATAATCCTTACAATGAAGATAAATGTGTTACAATGTCTGTTACACTAAAAAAGTAGTTCACATATCTCCATAACAGAATAAACATCACTCGTGTCACGTACATTTGTCGTTTCAGGAATGTGTTGACACAATTTCCACAATTAAAGAGCAGCAGGAAAATGAATTTGCCTTAAAAAATTGAATGAAACTATTAAACATGTTATTACATGCATTAAAACAATTAAAGGCTCTAGTCTGAAAATGTTTTGCATGTCTTTGTTAGGGAAAGTCTAGGCTTATTAGACTTTAAGAATATTAGACATAAATAGTACTGTTTAAATATTACTATTTATTTATTTATTATTGAATGATTTTGTTTTGTTACTGTTTGGTGTTATTCGTGGGCTTTCAGTTAATTTGACTGAATTGCTTGGTGTGTTGTTAAGTCGCCTCGTGTCGTTCTGCAATGTCGGTCCTGCAAGCATATTACATCACGATGACGTGTGATCGAGAACACTATAAATAGGAGTGCAGCGGCTCATTCTGGCGTAGAGAGTTAAGGTAAGTTTCAGAAATTAATAATACTTATTTTGTTATGTTTGGATACCCCACACCAAAGCAAATGTTTTTTATTAATTGTGTACATTTATTTGTTAATATTCGTTAATTAACAGATTAATATTACTACTTGTAAACATAGCTTTGTATATTTTCATTATTGTTGAATGGTAAATGCTTTCACATTTGTAAGTCGTTTGAACCTCAGCTAAATGACTTTTAGAGATAATTTACCCTATGTGGTTAATTGATTTATCATATGGGGATTAATTATCATAAGCTTTTATGTTCGCGGCCGGCGCATGTATTCAATTGTTTCCAATGAAAGCGCGGCGGTTTTGTTTTTTTAAGCCAACAGCTAGCGGTTTTTCCCGCTAAGCGCCGATAGTTGAAAAAGATTCAACTTTGGGTAAAAAGCATCGCTTGTCAATGTAAGTTCTCACACGGCCGTATAATCACAGTGGAGCAGAGGTGGGACAAATATCACAACAACAAACCGGCGCGAATGATAAACAAAGCGTATCCTAGCAACCAGAGCGCTCAGCTGAAGCTGCCAGTCGGCTGAAAAAAATATGGCATTCGGCAACAGGCGCTTTCAGACGCGTTTAAAAGCTTTGGCCTGTGTCTCAATCAGCTCCCTTGTTAGGTAGTCCAGTACAAATCCGTCCAATGCACTGGAACAATCGTTCCCTAAAAATGTCCTTCCCCTTACAAAAAATCACGTGACTTTTCTATAGCTCCTCAACTGAAAATCGCGTGAGCCAACTCAATGAACTTCATGAAATGCAACAGAGCTTTTATAAAGGCTAACGTTTGATTTATTTTAGTTTTAAATATAAACACACATCACTAAATTGTAAAGGAACAACAATCTACTCAATATTTAAAATAATAATATTTATTTAAAATTGTAAAATAAAATTAAAATGTAATTATATTCCTCCAATTATATGTAAGAGAATAATGACAGTCAGTCAGAAAGATGTTGGTTTTGCCGGTTGTTGATAACAGCTGTGAATGTTTACAACATGCTTATGAGCAGCCATGTCACAGGATAAGAAGTGAACAGTGTCCCAATGTCAAGTGAGCTAGGGTCCTCACCAGTGCCCGAACATGCGTACACGATATAGTAATTTGCAACCTCGTAGCTAGGGAACAAATCGAGACACAGGGTTGGTGTGCACAGCCCCTAAGAGGTGGCATATGCATTAACATGTAGCTAAGGAGTAGCAGTTGCAAAAAAATATATCAAATGAAGAATAAGAAAATATAATTTTTAGATTATGAAGGAATTCATGCTTTATCATGAAAATAGCCAGGTTTATTCTCACAATGTAAAAATGCCATTATAGACCATGATACAAATGCTGATATAAATCTTAAACAGAATATGAATAATTTATTAACTCCAATCATTGTCAATTTTCAGGCGAAATCTGTTGTGATATCAATTGTGACATTCATAGCGAGATTCATTGTGTGAGCCATTGTGCGAACAACTTCAAGATATTTTACAAAATAAACTGCGGGATCAGTTGTGAGTTAGAGGTAAGTTTAAGAATTTGCATTTGTTATTTGTTACTCATTTTATTTGTAAGCCTATTTTAGATTTTTTTTTTTTTTTTTTTTTTGCTAGATCCCTCTTGACAGAACAACTGCTTCATCCATTGTAACATCCATTGCAAGATTCACTGCGGGATCAGTTGTGAGTTAGAGGTATGTTTAAGAATTTGCATTTATTATTTGTTACTTATTTTGTTTGTAGCCTATTTAAGATGTTTTTTTTTGTTTTTTTTTTTGCTGCTAGATCCCTCTTGACAGAACAACTGCTTCATCTATTGTGACATCCATTGCAAGATTCACTGCGAGATCAGTGCTGTATTAAAAAAAGTCAGAGGTTTCGATATATTTATATTTTTGAGACCTCCCACTTTTAGTCTTAGAGAGATCAGTCTCTACTAAAATGAAGCCCTGGAGGAAAAAAATTAAATGGCTTGGCTTCTGCTGGCCGTGGCAGTGCTCAAACCTCAAAAGACAGCAGTATGCCAGTGAGGTTTACATTCAAACACAGGCATATTTCAGTGAAACAGAGATCCAGCAAGGAACAGATGCGGTACCCTCTTCACCTGACACAGTGGCAAAACCATTAGAGGATCATGTGACGCCTCAGCATCAAACCTCACTTGATGACTTTGAATTTTTTACACATTTTCCAGCCATCACATTGGTAGAACCACTGGTGATTGAAATGACCCCTCAGCACCAAACTTCACCTGTGGAAGAAGAAGAACTGCCAATGTGGCCATCCTTCACAGAGAAAGACTTGACTCAGGCACAGGCAACAGAGCAAGAGATACCTCCTGAACGCTGTGGAGAAAGAAAGATAAGAAAGGAGCCACTGGTGATTAAAGTAACCCCTCAGTGCCAGATTTCACCTGTGGAAGAAGTAGAACTGACACTGTGGCCATCCTTCACAGAGAAAGACTTAACTCAGGCACAGGCGACAGAGCAAGAGAGACCTCCTGGCCGCTGTGAAAAAAGAAAGAAAAGAAAGAAACCACTGGTGAACACAGTAACCCCTCAGTGCCAGATTTTACCTGAGGAAGAAGAAGAACTGGAACTGTGGCCATCCTTCATAGAGGAAGACTTAACTCAGGCGACAGAGCAAGAGAGACCTCCTGGCCGCTGTGAAAAAAGAAAGAAAAGAAAGAAACCACTGGTGAACACAGTAACCCCTCAGTGCCAGATTTCACCTGTGGAAGAAGTAGAACTGACACTGTGGCCATCCTTCACAGAGAAAGACTTACCTCAGGCACAGGCGACAAAGCAAGAAATACCTTCTGAACGCTGTGAAGAAAGAAAGAAAAGAAAGAAACCACTGGTGAACACAGTAACCCCTCAGTGCCAGATTTTACCTGAGGAAGAAGAAGAACTGGAACTGTGGCCATCCTTCATAGAGGAAGACTTAACTCAGGCACAGGCGACAGAGCAAGATAGACCTCCTGGCCGCTGTGAAAAAAGAAAGAAAAGAAAGAAACGACTGGTGAACACAGTAACCCCTCAGTGCCAGACTTCACCTGCTGAAGATGAAATACTGCCGCTGTGGCCATCCTTCACAGAGGAAGACTTAACTCACGCACAGGCGACACAGCAAGAGAGACCTTCTGACCACTGTGAAGAAAAAAAGATAAGAAAGAAACCACTGTTGATAACAGTAACCCCTCAGTGCCAGACTTTATCTGATGAAGATAAAATATCGCCGCTGTGGCCATCCATCATAGTAAAAGAACCAGCTCAGGTTGAGAGGATAGTGGAACAGAGACCACGTAAAAGGAATGGTAAAATAAATAAAAGTAAGGTACCATTGCATCAGGCTCCACATGCTGTCGTCGAAATGTTGCCTGTGCAAGAAGGGCTAGGAGAGAAAAATGTGAACGAAACTGATCATTCAGAAGTTATAATTCAAAGACCTTTACCAAAACTTGCTTGGATGGACACAGGCAACGTACCAGTAACTCAACTGGATGATTTACAGGTGAATGAAAAAAGCAGGCCTGAAGATCAAGTGATGAGAATTATAAAAGAGAAAGATGTTGAACCTCAAGAGGATGAACCTGTGGTTGAAATCTTGCCACTGTGCACTTCCATCACCGTGGACTTTCAAGAGACAAAACAGGTGATTGCAGACTTTGGTCCCAAGCCATCTTTTGTGCCATCATACACTGAGGAAATTTTTTTTCAAAGGAAAAAGAGGATACCAAAGGTTGACCCGAAAATTTTTTCAATAAAAATGGGCGTTAACACAATTATAGCATGGAGGGTCTATAGAAAAAGACAGCAGAAGGAAGAGGAAATAAGAAAACGGCAAGAGAAACAACAAATACAGGCTCTTCACGACAAATATTTCAATGATCCAACAATGAAACATCTTTTAATCAACAAGCACAACATATTTAAGCAGGAAAAATAAAAGGCCAACCTCTTCATGCAGTCTTCCATCTAGATTTACACTCCCTCCCCATCTATATTGTAAATAAAATCTATTGAAAATGTAGTTTAAAAAATGTGTACGTGCTTTATTGGGATTCACACTTAAAATCAAATAATCATGAGAAATGTTTACAGACATTATAAAGCTAGTGAGTTGGTCCAGGTTATGCACTAAACTGAAAACAGTGGATAAAGCGAGAACACAATTAATCTACGTATATTTATAGTTTTAAAACTAATACATATGAGTACTGTAAACTGTAAATTATAAGTGCATATGAGTAAAAATGTTTGAGTTAACTTTACTCAAATATATTAAGTTTGCTTAAGTTCATACCACTCAAATAGTTTTAGTTCACTTAATACATTTTATTTAGTTCACACAACTGTATAGCTACTCCAATGGTTTGAGGAAACGGATTGCCTTAAATGGTTTAAGTTGACTTAACTTAAATGAATTAAGTTTCATAAGATCAGAAAAACATTAGTATAAAAATGATGACAACAAAAGGTAAAATTATTACAGTTTATTGAACAATCATTTATTTTACAAACATTTTTTTAAACAAAACAAAAGTGTGCTTTTGGGTCCAAATTCCTTACGCAATAAATTAAGTATTCCTTTATGACGTTAATAGACTCAATGTACTGTACACTTTTATTAAATCAAATGTACTATTCCTTAATTCAAATGACATTTAAACATTAAGACGTACACTTTTCCCATGAAATTACCAAATTACACAGGGTCACATTAGTCTAAATCTATCTACAGCAATCTATCTTTCGATAGTAATATCTCCAACGTTTGCCGCACAGCATTCTTCCATCTTAGAAATATAAAAAAAATACGCCATATGGTGTCTGCATCAGATGCAGAAAAGCTTATCCATGCTTTTATGACCTCTAGAATAGATGATAGTCAGTCATCCTCCTCAATGGTAAAGATCGAAAACTGCTCTAGACGCGTTCGTATTTACCTGTGAGAAAACACAAAATATTAATAAATGATCCACAAACAGAACTGTGGTATACTAGCAACCTAATAAACAAATGTGGTACCTTTAAAGTTTTTGCTGGTTAATGATGGGTGGTTGAGAACAGTCAGCCAGTCTCCTCAATGGTAAAGATCCAAAATTATGCTGGATGCATTCGTGCTAACCTGGGAGAAAACACACAAATATGAATTACTTTTCCACTTAGAGAACTGTAGTATACTCACAACATAATAAATGTGGTAATGTTACCTTTAAAAGGTTTTATGAGTGAAGGGGTTATGTCAGTACTCACTGAGAGAAATTCAAACTCTCACAGGAAACGTTTGTGCTAAACAGTGAGAAAACACACACAAATATATATATTACAGAACTGTGGTGTACTCAACATAATAAATGAATAAATAAATAAATGTGGTAACGTTACCTTTTAAAGGTTTTATGAGTGAAGGGCCGTATGTCAGTACTTACTGAGAGAAATTCAAACTCTCACGGGAAACGTTTGTGCTAAACAACGAGAAAACACATAAATATGAATTAATTTTCCACTTAAAGAACTGTGGTGTACACAACATAATAAATGAATAAATAAATGTGGTAACGTTACCTTTAAAAGGTTTTATGAGTGAAGGGGTTATGTCAGTACTCACTGAGAGAAATTCAAACTCTCACGGGAAACGTTTGTGCTAAACAACGAGAAAACAGAAAAATATGAATTAATTTTCCACTTACAGAACTGTGGTGTACTCAACAGAATAAATCAATGAATAAACGTGGTAACGTTACCTTTTAAAGGTTTTAGGAGTGAAGGGCCGTCCGTCAGTACTCACTGAGAGAGATTCAAACTTGCGCAGGAAACGTGTGTGCTAAACAGTAAGAAAACACACACAAATATGAATTAATTTTCCATTGAAATAACTGTGGTGTACTTACAACATTATAAATGAATAAATAAATGTGGTAACGTTACCTTTTAAAGGTTTTAGGATTGAAGGGCCTTATGTCAGTACTCACTGAGAGAAATTCAAACTCTCACAGGAAACGTTTGTACTAAACAACGAGAAAACACATAAATATGAATTAATTTTCCACTTACAGAACTGTGGTGTGCACAATATAATAAATGAACAAATAAATGTGGTGAAGTTACCTTTAAAAGGTTTTATGAGTGAAGGGCTGTACAGTGTTTCCCACAGATTTACAATCTATTTGTGGTGGTATGCCCCAGGGTGGGGGGAGGTATATAGCGGGGCAGTTTTTTTATGTTTAGTGGGTGCACCGGAGCAACAGTGGTAATGAAAAAATGTATTCAAACTGAAAACTTTATTAACATAATTCCCCTTGACACAACATGATTATTCTTTATGGCACATTTTGCAACCTTTGTTTGTACATGCTATTTTATGGGGCTTTCTGAAAAAATATTCGAATGCCCTCTCATATGGAAAGTCCTCTGTTTGAGGTCCATTTATGGAGATCCTTAGACAGGCAGAGAGGTGTTCTCCTTGAAGCGGATTTCTCAGGACTGTTTTCACCTAAATCAAAAAAGTAGTGTAAAGAAAATGCATAATTAAATGTTTGTATGTCAAAGTGTTTAACTTACCCTGTTCATGGTCGAGAAATCACGTTCACAGTGAACACTGGAAATGGGGATAACAAGGGCAATGCTTGCAAGAAGGCTCAGGAAGAGGTAAAGGTTGGCCCACTCATCAAACTCGCTTGCCAGCACACTCAAGAGCTCCTCCTGGGTCTTGTTCTTGAAATAATAATCTTTGATTTACTAAAGCATGATTAGCATGTTGTGTGTGTTGTAGTCATGCCCTCCTATTTTACCTACCTTAAATGCATGCCCCAATGACAGCATGATTCTTAAATGAGAGCCATTCTTGCAGGACCTCCTTCTCATGTTGAGGAAAAAATTCCTGGCCAGAATCTGCAGATTAGCAATGTCTCTGTTATCTTGTGGGACAGCCGATTGTGGTCCCAAGACACTAAAAGCCCCAAGAATGTCCAGCTCGTGAAACCTTCTGTGAAGGTGTTTTTCCAGGCCAGTTATGTAAGGGTGGATGACCCACAATGCACAGATCAACATCCTTTATTATTAAGTATAAAATTTCTTCTAAAAGAAAGGAGAGCATTAATACATACATCTCACTGGAATCTTGCCCATTGCTCCTCCATCTGCATTTCTTTTATGTCTTGCCCTCTCCTGTTCCTTTCCTCCTCATGCTTTATGTTGAAGGCTCCAAGTCTTTTGGGATCATCAAGGTCCTGTTGAAGTTGGGACAAGAATGATCCAGGGAGCGGTATCTGTGCAGTCTCTTTGATGCTCCTCAGACTTTGAATTGTGACCGGAACCTGAATAAAAAAGGATAGCTGCAGTGTAGTATTGGTCAGACATGCAAACTACAGACATTTTAATGTATTTAATTCACTTCAAGCAGATACAGTATAATATTTAACTTACTTGCTCCTTAATATGTAGAAAGTTGACATTTGATTTTTGAAATATTTTGGACAGGCGTGCAAGGTGTGGCAATACATCAGCCTGGAGGCAAACAGCTGCTACAAATCTGTATGGAGCACAAAATGTGTAGAGTCCTTTTGCTCCAGGACATCTTTTCATCTCTGCCTCCTCTGCCAAGGCTCCATGGACTGATCTGAGATTTCTCTGTAGGGTTTCAATGGCCCAGTGCTGAGAAAGCCAGCGTGTGTCCTTCACTTCCTGAAAGTGTTATAGACATGATGATTTAATACAAATATAGAGGATAACTACTAAGGTATCAAATTACTGTACATTATTACCTCAGACATAAGGATTAGTTATGAATAGCCTATTAATTATTTATTACTATTACCTTTAATTTCCAGTCACTCACACCCAGGGTGGCGGATGCTGCCTTAAGTGTTGCAGTTCGATTTGCACTGTTTCTAAAATACAAATAAAGTTCTTGAAGGTGGTCCCTGAAAGTGGCCATGTATTTTACATCATTAGATGAGTCTTCGCAGGCAAGAGCTAATCTATGGGCAGCACAAGCCACAGATACAATCTTTGGAAAGCTGTCTGCAAGTTGCTTTGCCACACCATTCACACGTCCTGAATTTAAATACAATTATTTAGTGACAATGATGGGATACATCAATTGAATTCTGTCACATGATGGTAATAACATAATTAGCCGTCATAACAGCTGCCCCATCAGTTCCCAGTCCATACAGTTTCTCAGTTGGGATAGCCTTCTTCAGCATTACGTTCTTGATGGCTGCTTTGCCATCAGGAATAGGGACCAAGTCCAAGAACTGATTAAATACATGTCCTTATTTGTCCAGGTATCTGAAACGAAGGACAGGTAGGTTATTTAGTATTTACAGTTCATTAACAGGACTTTTGATTTATGAATATTCTGACTAGCTTCTAATACCGGACATGCAAATCAAGCTGTCTGGACATCGACACATTTGTGCTCTCATCAACTTCAAGGCTTATTGCTTGTGATGATCTGATATCACTAAGAATTGGCTCCTCTACAACTTCTGCCAAGATCTCAAGCATATCATCAATAATGCGATGAGACCTATATTTATTCCTCTTGTTAATCTTGACATGAATGGGAAAGAGAAAAATTATTTTTACTCAATATATATTTAATTCAGTCCTAAATAATTGCCAAGTTTGCTTTACCTTTGACTTCCTGAAGTAGTCACACCCTAAAAGCTCAGCCAGGCCCAAAAGCTTTTAGTAGTTTGTGTGATGGGCTCCCAAGCCATCTTTTGTGCCATCATGCGTTTCAGAAGTGTGGATAATAACTTTTATCATTTCAGAGTGTTAATGTGTTCATTTTATATTATTTATTATTTAATTATATATATATATATATGTATATATATATATATATATGTATATATATATATATATATATATATATATATATATATATATATATATATATATATATTTTAAGTACCCTAAATAAAAAACAAATATGTTTGGTGCAAATTGCTGCGACTACCCGGATTGACATTTTTACACTTCCTAATTGTGTCCCATCGGGTGAATGATTCTACACGCACGATTGGGATCTTCACGCCCACTAGAACATCTGGGCCAAATACAGGATAACATCATGTAAGAGGTCAAGTGGTGATGTGTAAAGACCGCAAGTGTGGGTATTTGGACGCAGCCATAATATCCTCAACACTCATATTCAGCCCATTAGGTCCTAAAAAAAAAACTATAGCCTACATTACTAAAAAAAAATTTCAAGGTGATCAATGGCCAGTTGCAAAAAAACTGTTCAGACTCACAAGTTACTCATCTGTTTTTTTTTTTCTTCAAAACTGATCAAAACTGTTTTAAGTCAGTATACAAGTATTTTGAAGTGTTTAATGCTGCGCTGACACCTAGTGGCGAAAATACCACATCACACAAAGCCAACAAGTTTCGGTCTTTTACACATTGTTAAACACTATTGCTCTATTTTTTTTTTGCAATGAATACTTGTATTTCAAAACAGAAAGTTATCATCTATGAATTATAATAACAGAAAGCTATTTATACTACACGTATAAAGTTTTAAGAAAATATGAACCGTAATTCAGTTGTCATCTCAAAGTGAACGCCATCATTAGGCGATCTGCGCAATGTCAAATTAAATCTTTTCAATCTGAGTGTACCTATTTATTTATTCTAAGCACCATTCCAGCATCTATAGCTATATTCATGGCGGTTAATCTACTTACACCATGGGTCTTTAATTAACTTGGGTCCGGTGACCCTTGGGGGTCCGTAGTGGTATTACAGGGTCCTACAAATATAGCTGCTTGAATAAACCTTTTTTTTAGGAAAAATGAAACTATGCATATCAATACATTAAAGGGATAGTTTGCTCAGAAAATGAAATTTCTGTCATCATTTACTCACCCTCATGTTGTTGTAAACCTGTATAAGTTTCTTTATTCTGTTAAACACTAAAGAAGATATTTTGATAAATGATGGTAAGCACACAGTTGATGATTTCCATAGTGGGAAAAAAACTAATACAATGGATGTCAATGGGTACTGTCAACTGTGTGCTTACCACTTATGATCAAAATATCTTATTTTTTATTCAAATGGATAAAGAAATTCATGAGAGTGAGTAAATGATGACAGATTTTCATTATTAGGTGAACTATCCCTTTACGGTAACATGCTAATGATAAAATTAAAACGATTAAAATAAAGAGCTTGACATTCCCACAATAAAATAAATTCAGTTACAATGTAACAACTTTTATAATAAAGTATGTAAATCCACTCTTAATTTGATACATACTGGGGGGGTCACAGCTATCCTCTCTATTTAATAAGGGGTCCGCCTGAAAAAGGTTAAAAACCTCTGATTAATCCACACAAGTCGATACACACGTTGGGGAGCAATTTGGCATTTCCAATTCACCTAACCTGCATGTTTTTTGGACTGTGGGAGGAAACCGGAGTACCCAGAGTAAACCCACGTGGACACAGAGAGAGCATGCAAACTCCACACATAAAGGAAAGTTTGAACTGGGAACATTCTTGATGTGTCAACGGTGCCACCAACTAAGCCACTTTGCTGCCCCAATTTGAATGTACAATAAGTTAAATAATTATATTTATAGATATTTATATTCTTACATGTATTATATTAACATTGTATACTTCTATTAACTACTGTTATGTCTATAAAGTAAGTATATGTAATACATGTTAAAATAATAATAATAAAATGTTAACATACGCAGTATTTTAATTATATATTCAATTAATATTTAAATCAATCTGATGAATTATCAGTACTACTAATCATTATATTCCCTACTACTGTCAGCTCTAGTAAAAAAACTTACTGTACACGTGACACAGATGATGCCAGCAGGGTGTTGTAGTGGCTCTCCACTCTTCTGTTCATCACTTTGTGTATTGGCAGGACAGCACACATTATCCTGTGATCTGATGGACTCCAATGTGCTCAACATTCTCTATAGTTGACTGATTTCAATCCATTTTCCTATAACTTATCTGGTTTCATGGAGGCCCAGCTTTGTCTCTGTCCACTGTAATACATACATAACTTTGAGTACAAGCAATGACAGATAACACAAATTACTTATATCCTTGTTAATATCAATGCCTCAGCAACATTGTGGGTACAAACATGACAATAAATTGCTTTTAAGTTGAAATGTATCGGCGTTGGCCTTTTTCAGCATTGCGTCTATGCTACTGACCCTTTGTGCACTTTCTTTGGATTAACATTTAAATGTAAAAGTTATTATATTCTGCAGTGATTGCCTACCACTGATTTTGATGTGGTTTTTTTCTGTACTTCACATCTTCTCACGTGGAGCGACACAGCTGACAACCCCGCCGCCGTTAAATCAAAATACAGTGGGCTTCAGGTAAGTTGTCAAAATAAAAGTCTTTTAATATGTTCAAAACAATCTATTTTTTTATTAATCTATTTTTCGTGCTTTTCATTTTTATGTTATCGAGGTCAGTACTATAGTAGTGTTTTAATAAATTGTTTATTATAATTATTTTTGTGCAAATATAGGTGTTTTGCAAGGTGAAAACAATTACCATGTACAAGGAAATAATTTAGTAGTTGTTTATTTAAGTTCTAAATTTTCCTTTAGAGAGATATCACTTCCAATAAATCATCTGCACTCTTCAACTGTAAATAATTGAATTGTTAATAAAATAATTCCAACTCTTATTCTCTGTCTACTGTCTCTTACCACACTTTATCCACTTTATCTTATAAAGCTAATACATGTTTTGTCAAGCTTGCAACAGCAGCTACTGATATACAATAACGTTTGTCAAATGCTGCCCTCTAGTGGTAAAGAGAATCTCTCTCTCTCTCTCTCTCTCTCTCTCTGTCTCTCTCTCTCTCTCTCTCTCTCTCTCTCTCTCTCTCTCTCTCTCTCTCTCTCTCTCTATTATAGTTTCATCACCAAATGTGTGCCTTATATCTATTAAGATGTAACACTGAATTGTAAAGTGTGGAGGAGTGTACGTCCCAGCCTGAATGAGTATCCAGTCTGTAATAAAGTATTTCACGTGCTTAATAAGAACAAAGCACAATGTTTAATTCAGGTCTACAGTAGATAGCATATTTAAAGTCCTCTGTACACTAGAATGTGGTTAAGCTGGGTAATCCGGTAGTGATCGGTGATGTAGTCACATGTTAGTGTAGATGTGTGTGTGTGTGTACTGAACAGGGACACAGAGAGATTAGCTATGGCTGGCACTAATTAAATACTTAAGACTCAGCCAATAAGCAGTGAACATGCTGACTAAGCCTTAGATATACTTTAACCCAGGAAAAAAATCTTGAAACATGTTGTTTCATTTGTATGTTACCCCAATAGGTCTGGAATATAACAGAATTTTATGTATTTTTAAGCATTTCTACTTCTAACAAAAGTCATGGTCATTTGCGTCTAAGGGTGGTTTTACCTCAAATGTTTTTTCAATCTTTTTTTGTAATCATTTATTCAGCCTCATGTTGTTCTGAATTACACTTTCTTTCTAAAAACGTAAAAATCTTTTTTTTATATATATTTTTTATGTTGACACTTCACTTTTTCATACATTTAAAGTGTGTGGTAACAGACATCTCCTTTTGTGGTCGACAGACTTAAAACCACATCAGGGTGATTAAATAATTAAATGAATTTTGGTGTACTTCCATTAAATTATGTAAATGTATTACATTTAATATGAGCCATAAATGCATACAAAAAAGTGCAGAATATTGAAGGAGCCACACTTACACTCATAGACATTTGTGTACAGAAATGATCCCATCATATTAGAGGGCCAGCTAAAAACCAGTATCTAAGCACCAAGGATTATTGTCTTAAATTCACTATGTTAGTGCCATATGTTTACATTTCCATCTAATTGCATTTGTCTACCGCGGGTCCCTAAGTGTGTGAATTGGATAGAAGTTGCAGCATGAGTGGAGCAGACAAATCAGGCACATAAATTCAGGCAGCCCAGCACCGCTTACCCACAATCCTATTATGACATATAAATCTCCAGAAGATCTGGCCTGTTGTAGAGGGCCACTTGGCAATGTGCAGTGGCCTTTTTACCACCTCTCGAACATGTCAAATTAGGCTACGCAAGCAGATAAATCTGTATTGATTTTAAGGTGTTCCCCCAATGCCAGCTGCTCGCATTGCATGCACACCAAGTCAGTGTTGATGTGTTTATCCCAAAGAAACGTGAGAATAAAACAGTGTTGGGCGCCACGACAAACTTCCAAAGGGGCCTCAAGATGAATTGAAATTATATGAAACAAGACAAAACTAGCGTTAAAGGGACAGTTCACCCAAAAATGAAAATCATTTACTCACCCTCATGTTGTATGAGTTCTGTTGGACACATGAAAAATATATATTTTGATAAATGATGGTAAACACACAGTTGACAATACCCATTGACTTCCCTGTGTATTTTCCTATTATGAAAGTCAGTGGGTACATGGTTAAAAATTTCTGTAGAAATTACAGTATTACTGCCAGCTTGACAGTAACTTACTGTAAATTTAAATGTATGTTATTTACTAACAAAAGTTTGTTCAAAGTTAAATAATCATTAAACATTAACAAGTCAATAACAGCCTCATGCAAAGCATTCTGGGAACCAATATCTGAGGGAAATAAACAGAAAAAGGTTGATGAGGATTTCGGGTTCCCAGAATGCATTGCATGAGGCTGTTATTTTATGTTTTTATTCTGTAAAGACAAAGACAATGTTTAATGTTCATTAAACAAACTTTTGATAATAAATAACATTAATTTAAATCTATAATAAGTTACTGGCAAACAGCTGCAACAGCAAATTATTTACATTTTTGGATTAACTATCCCTTTAAAATAGACAGCTTAAAATCACAATATTTCTTATTGCTTTGTTATATTTAATATGTAAATCTTTCATGTTATGCCAAGCTCTAACCTAAAAAAAGTTACGTTGTTTCAGATGTGTAAATTCTTGGTTAATTTAAACTAGCGGTTGGGTTTCTCATATTTTACCCAAACATGGGTTAAAACAACCCAGCATTTTAGCTGGGTTCTAGATTGTGAAATGTTTTATTGAGTATTGGAAGTGGGCCTTTAAAGGGGACATTTCACAAGACATTTTTAAGATGTAAAACAAATCATTGGTGTCCCCAGAGTACATGTGTAAGTATGTAAATATGGTAGTGGTGGACAATGGGGGAGCCTGAAGTAAAAAAAGTTGGGATCCACTGGAATAAAGGAAAACTTAAAAAAAGAATTTCATACACTCTTATTAATAAAGATGCTGCACGATGCCATAGAAGAACCTTTAAGGGGGACATATCATGAAAATCTCCCTTTTTTCATGTTTAAGTGCTACAATTGGGTCCCTAGTGCTTCTATAAACATAGAAATTTTGATAAAAATCAACCTGGTAACTTATTTTTTATAAACTATTCTCTGCAAACATGTGAACAATATAGGTCATTGAAATTTGGCTCCCCTTGTGATGTCAGAAGGGGATAATACCGCCCCTTAATCTGCACTATCCAACCAGGGCACTGCCATTTAGTACAGAGATCAGCTCATTTGCATTTTAAAAGACACACCCAAAAACGGCTCATTTTTGCTCACACCTACAAAATGGCAATTTTAAAATGCTATAATAAATTATCTACATGGTATTTTGAGCTTAAACTTCACATACCCACTCTGGGGATACTAAAGATTTATTTTACATCTTAAAAAGTCTTGTGAAATGGCCCACTTTAACATTCAAAGAACCTTTCTGTTTCACAAAAGGAAGAACGTGATTCGCAGTTTCATCAACAGGTGAGAAAAATATAACTGATAAAGCACTCGTTTCATATTACTCGGCATCACTTATAAATACATCCTGATATTTGCTAAATCAAACTATTAACGTGACCCCAATAAATCAGTGTCGATCTGATCGTCACGATACGGAAGAAGAGGGCAATCCACTGACTCCCGGTCAGTTCTCAAGCGGTCGTGTGTTTCACGCCGGGACTGGACCAAGAGAGAGGTGGAGTCTTTGGGCTTTGAGCTCAAACTCACCCCATGCCAATCCCCCTCTCCACACTTTCTGCCTCCTTTCTCACACCATACTCGGACGGGACACACAGGCGCGCAATGGAGTCGGAAGGCAGTCAGAGTAACCTGTCCTCACCGGACTCACCGCACGATCCCTGGTAAAACTCATTCACTCTCTTCATCCCATCTCAGAACTCGTATATAAAAGCTTAACAGACGATTCAAACGTAAAGTAACTTAACAAAGAAGTACCTACAGCGTGTTTGTGGGTGTGCATCGCACCTTTGAGAATCACTGCCGTTATCTGAATGTCTGGAGATCCTGATGGCTCTTAAATGTCTGTTATTTATATGCAAACGCACTTGTTGATCTCTCGTTTGTCTTGTTTTCAACAGCAAAATGTTCATCGGTGGTCTGAGTTGGCAAACTACTCAAGGTGAGTTACACTTTACAGTAGATTCTCCAAATGTCAGGTCAAGAATAAGCACTGTTTCAGTAAGATCCTCAAATAAGTAGCGTTACTAATCCCACACGAAAAAGTACATACTTTAGTATTTGAAATAGTAAATGTACTACTTCACTATAGTGTTTTGAGCTATACCACAGTAGTAAGTAAGTATACTACAGTATTAAATACAGTTTAATATGTATACTATACAAAATACTATAGTATGCATTAACAGGGTATGTCTGTAGTAATAATAACTATAGTATACTACTGTGAATATACAGTATTTTTCATGTTGGATCAAGTGTATTAATATAAACCAAAGGCTCCAAACTTGTCATTTACTTAATGCAAATATTTCCCAATCTAATGGTTTCTCTAAAACCCTCTCATAAAAACAAAAACAAGTAGTCATATAGAAAAAGTCCAGTTGGTTGCTGTGTAATTTGGCTTGATTCTTTATACAAAGGCTATACAACAGGTTTAGTTAAGTGAATGGAGCTAAGTTTCACCAACTGCTGTCATGCTGGATGTAGGTTGTGCTTAGTATGTAGGGCACATTGTTGTTTTGAATTACGCCAATGTATTGTTCAAAATGAAGACTTTTAATAGTCTTCCTGTCATATGATTCTGCCAGGTAGTATGTTGTTGACATTTTTATAGATTCACATTTCCATTTAGGTTCATAATCTTTACAAATCCTTACAAACTTTCTATCATATGTTAGCCTTTAACTGGAAAGGTAATACATGGAAAATGTATAATTGTACTCAACATTAGATTATTATGTATTTAAATAATAGATCTATATGGACTGTGGCCTGTAATAAGTATTTTATATACCACAAAAAAAGTGATGATCTCACTTTTCATCTTAGATCATCTCCTTTGTTGACTTCATCTATTTGTTGTTGATGTCATCCATTAAATATCGGTGTCATCGAGAAATAATCTCTGGTTTTACACTCTTTAAGCTTCTCGATACTGAATAATTATCATTGTCCTCCTTTCTCAGAGGGTTTGAAAGACTACTTCTGTAAGTTCGGTGAGGTGAAGGAGAGCATGGTGATGAGGGATCCAGTTACAAAGCGCTCGAGGTAAGGGAACAACCAACCTGACTGGGAAGCCACAGCAAACATACAAAGCCTTTACAAAGGCTCTTATTAATGGCTGTATTGTCAGTATACGCAGAATGGGTGGAGGTGTTGTAATTTTGATCTCTCTTTTGCCTAGGGGTTTCGGATTTGTCACGTTCATGGACCAAGCCGGCGTAGACAAAGTTTTGGCCCAGACCCGGCACGAGCTGGACTCAAAAACTGTGAGTGTTCATGTCATTCGGTCTGCTAACCGTCACCTGTACGTGTTCAGTTGTTTCGGTTAGACAAAAGGGTTGCCGATTATATTCAGTTATTATTAGTTTATTCATGCAAGCTGTTCAATAGTAAAGTGCTTGGATATGGTGGCTGTCCGGTAATCGTTTATCGATGCCGCAGATGCTGTGTATGAACGTAAGGGGTTCATGCTTGTTCAGTTTGCGTTTCTGTCAAACAATTTTAGAGGACACGGAGAAAGCGAGAGAGAAACTTCACATCTCTGCCTCTTCTTTTCTCAATGAGGTTGTCAGGGAAGCATTCCTACTCCGTGTCAATCACTATGGTAACTGGGGACCCGAGCAGGGTATGCTGGGAGTTGCTGGAAAGCCTTTGTGATTCCTTGTTTCAACAGTGCTCACCAAACACATTAGACTCATGAGGAATTTAAATTGTCTCTTAATGAAACTTTCTTCGTACTTATAATAAATGTACTCATTTTGATGAGATCAATTGGCCTACACGAAAAATACTGTAGTATGCTTTACTTACTATAATAAACTGTACTAAAATTCAATTACTATAGTGATTTTAAACATTACACATAGTATACATTAACATGGTGTGAAAACTTTGTGGGGTTTACTATAGTAAATCCTAAATATTTTATCTTAATATTTTATTAAAGAAAAAACTGTGCCAGGTTAATGACATTAGTCAAATAATAGGTGATTTATATGTAATATTCTGCATCAAAACTGTAAGAGTCGGTAAGAGTTAAAAAAATGTGAAACTTTGCCGAGTGGTTTCGGGTGTTATGGTGCATCTGTTTGCGAGAGTCTTTTTGTCAGTGTTCTGAGCAGGCGGGTCCTGGGACAATGGTGCCCGTTGGTTGCCATGGTGATGGTGGAGTCACCCCCCAGGGGGTCAGTGGGGTGGGAGGGGTGAGGCCTAAAGAAGAAGAGAAAAAAAACTTTCTCATCTCTCTCTATTCACCCTGCATCTCTCTCGAGTTTGAACTAGTTTCTCATTTAGGAGTGAAAAACAACCTTGCACCATTGGGCAACAGGTAGAGGACCTCGGTGAAACATCTCTTACTGTACTTTTCAACGTCCCGCATTAAAACCCTATCGAGTCATTGTTGCTGTAATAAAACAAAGTCAAAAGTATGACTGGAAAATAAATCAATCCAACATTATAACTAAAGTGAACATTTCGAATGTGTCCCTAAGCTCCAGTCTGCCACAGCCGGTCTGCTGTGCTGTTTTCTAAGTGCCTCCCCCTTGAGAGAGAGTCAGGGGAACATGAAGGTCTTTGTCCTGCTGTACCTCTATGACTGCGCCCCTGTGAAGGTGCCTTATGGCTGCTCGCCTGGGCCGACTTTAAACTGGAGATTAGCTTAACAAACTCAGCGCCGGGTTGGTGGAGGAGGGGATGCCGGAGAAACGGAAATGTTAGGAGCAACACGTAAAAATCACAATTTTTGTTCGGGTGGACAGTGAGATCCTTGTTTGAGGTTGTGTGCCTGGGTGTTTGTTTGTATTTGATTGATACACACTGCTAACAGGGTTCCAGCGATCGAACCAGAAGGATTGACCTGATTTGTTCATCAACTAAAAAATAGTTTTGACAGCTTAAAGAGGCATATTATAATATGCATCTTTCGTTTTACACCCGTTTGTTTATTGGATTAAAAGTTGTCGACAGTGTCAAAAGCATAGACAACACACTGCAATACACCTTTCTGTTATTGCATTTAAATTTACGAATTTGGCAGACACTTTTATTCAAAGTGACGTTCAATTTATAAATCTTTTGTTCCCTGGGATAAAACCCGTGACCTTTGCATTGCTAATGCAATGTGTCTAACTGAGCTACAGTATAGGATCACTGGCATGTTTCAGTGATCATGCGAGTATTCTTAAAATGTATTTAATACTTTTGGTGGTAGAGAAAATAACTTTGTTTATGTGTTTGTTTTCCCCCCAAAAAGAGAAAACAAAATTAAATATTTTTAGACCCATAGAGAAATATTGAAAAGTTTTTAAAAACACCCTTACTGTAAATGCCATTAGTGCTGGGCATACAAATTAATCGCATACAAAATAAAATTGATTTTTGGCATAATATATGAGTGTGTGCTGCGTGTATATCATGTATGTAACATGATATGTATGTAATTATATCATTTTTTTATTTTATTTATATGTAATATATAATAAATAATATATAATAAATAAATAAATAATTCATATATCATATATCATTTATATTCATATATCATATATCATTCATATATTTATTTATATATAATTTTTTTTATTTTATTTATATGTAATATATATATATATATATATATATATATATATATATATATATATATATATATATATATATATATATATATATATATATATATATATTACATATAAATCAAATAAAAAATGATATTTTTTTAAATGAATATATGTATGTGTGTGTGGTTAAAATATACATAATAATTACACACAGTACACACATGTATTGTGCAAAAAAATTGCTTTTATTTTTTATGCGATCAATTGTGATTAATCTTTGCCCAGCACTACATATAATATATAAAACATAAAGCTCTGGAACCCAAATTTTGAGCAAACAAAGGTTAACACTGTTCAAAAAAAAAAGTTTCTCTTAAAGTTTAAGAATCGAGTACACTATTAAAAGTATATAAATGTTTCACTTAGTGAGAATTTTTTTTTTTTAAACGTAAATTTTTTTTAATTGATCAAACTTTTACTTTTTACAATGTACTGATTCACACTTATGTGAATATCTATGGTACACTGTCAGAAAATATGGTCAAAATGTATACCCCAGCTTTCACTGGGGTTGTACCCTTTCAAAAAGTATTTTTTTTCACCTAGAGTTCATATTAGTACTTCAGAGGTACATACTGGTACTTAATGGTACATATTAGGACCTTTTTAAAGGGGTACTGCCCCAGTGACATAATTTTAACGACTTATTTTTTAAGTGTTACACCTCTCCTGATTCCATTACTTTCAGCGTCTCTTCATCTGTACAGCCGAAATAAACACTGACCGTAATCTTGTTTTGTGTCACCACACATTTTATCCTCAGCTTTCCTGTCATGTGCGTCGGTGGCTGTATGTTGATTTTGTTTGTGTGTGTGTGTCTGTTTGTTTTTGATGTGCACAGGAGTGGTGGCGTCTCAGCAATGTTGTGGACCAGAGGTGACTATCAGTATAGTCTAGAAATAATAGACTTAAACCGTAGCTTCTGCATCAGATCTCTGTTCAGATTAGCTTAGCCTCTTCATTTTACTCTCTAGATCTTACAATGAAACTCTGTTACTCTTAGATTGAGTTTGTATGAGAATAAATGGGCGACTCTGGTAAACTGCTGTAGTTAATCTCTGAGGTTCTAGCTCATTAGCGTAGCTCTATTCGAACCCTCTGTCGGACAGACTAATCATTATGACTGCTAGAGCTGTACTGCCTATACTTTACTGTCTTCTAGAATTTAACCTCAGTACAGCATGATGTAGAATAGTCTTTGGTAAATATAGCTGGACTAGAAATGTATATAGACTAATATAGAGGTCTTGAGTATCTGTAATTTACTACACTCTTGCTACACGATGCCATAGAAATACCATTTTTGACTGAACGCTTCCATAAAGAACCCTTAAAGCGATAGTTCACCAAAAAAACTACAATTCTGTGATCATTTACAAACATGTATAAATGTCTTTGTTTTGCTGAACACAAATGAAGATATTTTGAATAGGGGGGCACCGATAAATGGCGATATACATTAATAATATGTGGCCAATAACTATTCTGAATCGCCCCGCCGATATTATTCACAGCTATTTCATGTACTACGGCTTTTGATCAGTAAGTCCTTATTGATCTGAAATCACTGTTAGTTTGAGTCGTTCATAACATGCATTTGAAAAAGTAACACTCGTCAAACATAATCATTATACATATTTATTATTATCATAAAAATACCTGAAAATGTTTGAAAAACATTAATTTAAATATATCCCTAAGACATTTCCTGGAGCTGCGTGTTATAGCTGCATGTGTCTGGTTCTTCGTCTACATCAGTGTTGGGGGTAACACATTACAAATAATGCGCATTACGTAATAATAATACTTTTCTGAAGTAACGAGTAAAGTAACGCATTACTTTATAAATGTACACATTAATATTTAAGTTAATTTTCAATTTAATTAATTCAATTTAAAAATAAAATAATTAAACTGAACATATTTAAGTAGAATTACGCCCTCTGTGCGGCTGAGCGGAAACAGTTTGAGTCAGAAGCCAGAGTTCGACATTTATGTGATCATAAAAACACCTGTTAGGCCTAAAAGAGATCAAACCTAAGCCAAATAAGAAAAAGTAACGCAAAAGTAACTTAAAAGTAACGTAAGCATAACTTTCCATGAAAAGTAACTAAGTAACGCAATTAGTTACTTTTTGGGGGGAGTAACTTAATATTGTAATGGATTACTTTTAAAAGTAACTTTCCCCAACACTGATCGTAGCATCCCTAATTTTGAAAAATTTCAATAACCAAACAGATCTGGGGCACCATTCACTTCCACAGTATTATTTTCTTGTTTTATGGAACTCAATGGTGCCCCAGAGCTGCTTGGTTATATACATTCTTCTTCTTTGTATTCAGCAAAACAAACAAACAAATGATATATGTTTGAAACAACAATAAATAATTAAAATGCTTTGTTTGTTTTTGGTGAACCATCCCTTTAACTTTCTGTTTTGCTAACGGTTCTTTGTAGTGAATAAAGGCTTTAAAAACTGCAAGAAATGTTTGTTTAAGAAAGCAAAAATGGTTCTTCTATGGCATTGCTGTGACGCACCTTCATTTTTAAGAGTGTATGTCAACTGCATCCTCAGTGGGTGCTGAACGATTGATATTATGCGCATGCAAAAACAAAATGTGTTTACTCCAATTACAATGTACCGATATCTGGTAGTTTATTTCAATACACTTATTTGTGATCATAGTTATTTGACTTTTTAGGAGCTGGATTGTATCAGTGTTGTACAGCTCATTGTGAGATCTCTTAACAGTCACCATTAAACAATAATAAAACTATTAAACAAAAGTAAAATAAATACAAAACAAAAGAAACATAAATATGTGCTATAAAACAAAAACAATAAAGGAAAGAAAGATTTACATGCAAAAACAAACAAACACAAACAAACAAAATATTTTTGTTTGACTGTCAAAAGAGTGTGTGGGTCAAGGATGCTCTTCTTTCCTTGCTTTCTCCTTTTCATCTGTTTTTTCCTTCAAACGAAACATGGTTGTGGTGTTTCTGAGTGTTTTTCTTGCCACTTAGTGATGTTTACAGGAAAGCTGACCCTTCTCTTGTCCAGTACACACAGATGGCTATGACAGCCTCTTTTGTCTAGTCCAACTTTTCGATTTCCACTTAGAAACCTGTAAACTTTTCAACCCCCCATTTCTCTCTCTGTGTGTTTTCCTATGGTAGAAGATTCACCGTCGCTCTCCCTTTACATCATTTCTTGACACTCTTGTCTTTTTCCGACCTCTTTGCACATATGAATGTACCATCAATGTTAATAGAGGATGCAGTCAGTGCCTATGACACCAACTGAAACCAGAGCAGATGGGATGTGAGCAGAACCATGAAGATGTCAAGGTTCCTTCAGAGAACTCACGGATGTTCTCATGTACACTCCTGGGTGCGCTGGTGCCCGTGTTCCTCTTTCTCCAGTTTCTAAACTAGACCTTTTCCTCTCAACCTCTCCTCTAGATTGACCCGAAAGTCGCCTTCCCGCGACGAGCCCAGCCTAAGGTTTGTGTATACACACACATGTAAGACTCTTTTTGTTGGTAACATCCAGCTTATAGTTTTCACCCCGTCTCGTTTTTCAGTTGGTGACACGGACAAAGAAAATATTTGTTGGCGGCCTGTCAGTGAACACCACTATTGAAGATGTAAAGCAGTACTTTGACCAGTTCGGAAAGGTAAGCTGTCTTTTCAGTCAAACAATTGAGTGTGTTATAGCACAGCATGATGATAACAGTGATGTTAGAACAAAGCGATGTAGATTTAGAAGAAAGAAATGAATAATACGGAGTGAAATTAAAGAGAAGCGTGAAAGAGGACGCAAGAGATGCTAGGGGAAAGAGTTTAAGAGTTTGGGAGTTTGAAGGGCTGAGTTTTGTTTGCTGGGGAAGGTGGGGGAGATTACTTGAATTTGAATTAATCTGATGGAACAGCTGCTCCTGCCCTCAGCCCCCCTCCTGGCCTGTTACCACGGTGACCCTACCCATCCATTGTCCCCAAGTAATTTAGCGGGCAAAGGGTTTTGTGTTTGGGGTGTGTGTGTAGGAGAGAAAAAGAAGCAGAGACCGTGTGTGTGTGTGTGTGTTAAGGGGGGTTGAATCTTCATAACTAAACTAATAGAAAAATACTATCCAAAAAGTGATTAAATGATAAATATGTGTCTTGTAAATGTGAACATCTCACAAATTTGTTAGTGATTTGGGTTTAAAACTTTGGTTGAAAAGATTTCGACATTCTTGAGCCATACTTGAGTTTGGAATGCAGATAGAGAGAAAGAGAGAGATGATAGTTTCAGCCACCCGGGGAAGTTGCAGATTAGTTTGCCTCACTGGGCACTTTGTATGTTGGCCTGGTTTGAACAAGGGATGGAGAGAGAGAGAAAGAGAGAAAAACAGAGAGAATGACTATACTGTTGGGATGGATTTAGTCATTTTCAATTACTTGTTTGCACAATACACTAGTTAATAGTAGGTAATAGAAAGGTTTAGATAAATAGAACTGGTACATCAAAGAAAACAACCAAATGCCTCTAAAATTAAATCTGATAGGTGTTTACTAAAATCTAAAATCCCCACTACACAGATGTTGTAAAGGACATAGAAAGATGATAGAATGAAATTGTCTTTTAGTTTGGTCTGTTCTGAATGGATGTTTCATATTCTGGAAGTAAGATTTCTTTCTCACACATGGACCTCTGAGTTTGACCTTCACCTTTAACCTTTAAGTTTAAGCTGTTAAGAGATGTCTGTCAGTGTACTCGCTGTGACGCACATTTCTGAGACACTCATGCACACACACACACACACACACACACACACACACACACACACACACACACACACACACATTCTGGTTTCCATGTTTTGTGGGGACATTCCATAGACGTAATGCATTTTATACCATACAAACTGTATATTCTATTCCCCTTACCTGCCCCATTCCCTAACCCCAACCATCACAAAAAACTTTCTTGTACCTTAGATTTTCAATAAAAATCATCTTGTTTGATTTATAAGCTTGTTTCCTCATGGGGACATCAAAATGTCCCCACAAGGTCACAAAAACACTGGTATTCCTATCTTTGTGGGGACAATTGGTCCCCACAACGTGATAATTACCAGGTACACACACACACACACACACACAAGACAGATACATACATATTTTTACTCAGAAAAATCCATCATATTTGGTATAATCAAGTTAGTATTGTTTAATAAAATAAAATGTGAAGTCATTACCCTAAGGGTTTGTTTGTTTCTATCGGATCTGACCTTTAAAGATCTCATGAAGCCAAAATGAGAGTTTTGTGGCTTTAAGATGTGTGAAAAGGCTTTGAGGCCTTCCCTAAAGTTGACTGAATTCAACTTTAGTGGATATACTGTACACTTTCGTCAACTAACTAAAAAGGATATTTACCAAAGTGACGCCCTCTAAAAAAGGATGTCTTTCCCTATAATACCAAACACATGTGTCACATATGTCCAGCCACACTGAGTTTTGAAAGAACAATCAAAATAGGATAATTTTTTATATTATAATCTTATATACTTGATTTAATCATAAAATAATTGTTAAAAATACTCAAGGAAAAAAATGATCTTAATGTGCATGAGTGTCCTGTTTTGCCTACAGTGTACAGAATGTGCAAGCTTCTTCATTAGTGCTTTACGGTACAATTATGTTAAAAACTTCCTCATTATTAAAAAGTTTACGAATACTTCATTAGCAATTACAAAATGATCAGATAAGTCATAACATTTTATTTGTCATCAAACAGATTCTAAAAAATATAGAAGATTAAAATTATTCACTAATGATATCCCTTGGGTCCAATGTATGCATTTAAAGATCACCAATTTTCCAATTCATGCTTTTACATTTCCTTTGGTGTGTAAGTGTGTATTAGTGTAATAAATTTTAATGATATGCAAAAGGTACAAACCCCAAAGTAAATGAGTTATCGTCTCCAATGTAAATGTCTTTTCTTGGACTACAACAAACACACGGATTGTAGGCAACAGTTTACTTCCTGGGATTGGTGATGTAGAAAAGACCGACATTATCATAATTATGTCAAACTTTGACTCACAGCCTGTAAGTTAACTAATGTTAGCAACCAAACCTTTTAACATGGTAAGGAGCATCACATTTCCATCTGACGTCAGAGGTATTTAGGCTATTCAGATTAGCTGGCCAATCAGGGACACAGCGCTTTTCAAATCTGTGTGTTTTATGAAGAGAGTGAAATCTGGAGCTACAAAAATGCACAGTATGTGGAAAATAATGTGTATTTCTACCATAAACCATGTGAACACACTGTATTATACCAAATACACAAAATAACATTGGATTTCTCTCTCTCTCTCTCTCTCTCTCTCTCTCTCTCTCTCTCTCTCTCTCTCTCTCTCTCTCTTTCGATGCCTACAGGTCGATGATGCAATGCTTATGTTTGACAAAACAACCAACAGGCACAGAGGTAAATTTCACCGCATCATTTTTTCTTTTGATAACTGGGAGATTAAATTACAGTCATTTTGGCCCCACACCTGATTCTCCTTCCTGTCTCAACCTCGTCCAATCTGCCACCATCTCCTCTCCATAGCCCTTCATCCTGAACTCTAAGATAAGTGGTAGGTGAGGAGAGAGATTGACTAATTAGTGTGTTGGCTAATCAGGGTTTAGGCTAAAACCCGGTTAAGCGTCCTTCCCTACCCCCTGCCACGGGTCTTACTGCACAACGATTACAGCTTACATGGCTTTCATGGCAGAGAGATGGGGGAGATGAGAAACATAGAGAGAGACAGACTCTGTTCTTATTTGTTTTTATTGACAAATATAATTTAGCATTTTTATGTCAGAAGACACATGAACCCTCCTTTTGAATGCTTTTAAAAGAGTGGTTGCACAGAATATTTAGCAGGATGAGGTGGGATATATAAATTTTTTTGAGGAATTGGGCATGCCTGAATTTAAAAGAGTCATCTACACAAATACTTGTAAATTGATAAAAACATTTTATAGAAAACTTTGTTCTCTACAACTAAAAAAAAATAAAAATGATGGTGCAGTTTTGGACCTGCCGTCGGGTCTGCAGAGTTTAAGGGGTTAATATCATACTTTAGTTTATTAATAATGTCAGTTTTATGCTAGGTGTCCTAGCAAAGTATCCAAATATGAAGTTAATCACATTTAGTATAGATATGTTCAACTAGCATTCATACTTTTTTTGTCTATTTTATTCAATATATTTGATATAGGCCCACTATATATTTGATAAAAACACCCAACAAACTTCCCTTTGTAAAAAGTTTTCACTTAAAGTTTGTGCTGCATTTATTTAAAATTATACTGCCACTTAGGCCCTATGTGATTATTTATAATGATGGCTGAATTATGGCATCTTCTTCAGGGTTTGGATTTGTGACGTTTGAGAATGAAGATGTAGTGGAGAAAGTTTGTGAGATCCATTTCCACGAGATCAACAACAAGATGGTGAGAACTGTTTAGTTTTTATTTACTCTTGAGAGTAGATACATATGACTGACTGATATCCTCTCTATATTCATTTAAAGGTGGAATGTAAGAAAGCCCAGCCCAAGGAAGTGATGTCACCCACAGGCTCTTCAAGGGGTCGTGCACGTGTCATGCCATATGGAATGGATGCTTTCATGCTTGGGATTGGAATGCTAGGTAAGAGTGCACCCCTTAACAGGCCATTACAGGGATGACTTGTGTGGTCTCTACTGCCCTCTGCTGTTCAGCATGAAAATTGCAGGCCTGTACTGAATACAAAAGTGATGCTTAAACTAATTTTAATGCAATATAAATTCATTATCAAGCAGATAAGAGTTAATTTAATATTTTTCTTACTGTCTAATCTGTGTTATATGTTTTTCTCAGGGTACCCAGGGTTCCAGGCCGCTACATATGCCAGTCGCAGCTATGCTAGTCTTACACCAGGATACACATATCAGTTCCCTGGTAAGGCTCATTGTATAGCCCGTTATATACAAAATACTATGTTTGGTCCTTTTCATACATTAGTTATAAACTCTTTCATAGGATTTTTTCTTCCTACAGCCAGGAATATCATCTATTGTCTTTGTAGTCAGAAAATGGCTTTTTTATGTACCAGAATAGATTTGAATACAAATTATTTAAATGTTTAGTGGCAAACATCCAACATTAGACTACATTTATTTTTTTATGCACATCATTTAAAGGGGACAGAGAATGAAAAAAACATTTTTTACCTTGTCTTTGTTGAATAATGGTAGTCTACCCGCATTCACGAACATCCAAAAAGTGCTAGACATGCTAAACATCTCAGTCTCATAGAAATTCCTCTTTTAGAAATGTCAGCCAGAAAACGACACAATCTGAAAAACTGATGCTTATGACATCACAGGCATCTCACTGCCCCTCCACTTTAAAATAATCGGCTACATTTTAGTGGCAGCAAAGTCAGCCAATCAGTAATGAGATTGCAAGTTAAGCCTGCAGGGGGAGCCAAATAGGTGCAAAACCACTTGTTTAAAACCCCCCACCCTAATAGAGCTATCTGAGAGAGGTTTTTAGGAAGCTTCTGAGGCATTACAGACCCAAACATGTCCCATCACAGAACAAGGATAAATACCCCGTTCAATCATTCTATGTCACCTTTAAAACTGAAAGTGATAATGGCCATTGGTTGTAAAGGTCTCCCAGATTTTGTGTGCAGGAAAAAACCCACTTGTGTCAAATATTTAGAGCTGGGCAAAGATTAATCTAGATTGCATACAAAATCACAAAAGCAACTTTTTTTTGCGTAATACATGTGTGTGTGTTGTGTGTGTAATTATTATGTATATTTAAAGACACATTTTTTATTCATATATATATAATTTTGTATTAATTTATATATAATATAAATTAAATACATGATTGTATTTATATATACATAATAATTACACACTTGTATATTATGCAAAAAAATCAATTTCATTTTGTATGCGATTAATCTAGATTAATATTTGCCCTGCACTACAAATATTAAAAAATTTTAACTGCGTTCAAGAAAACACAACCCACATATACACACATCATTAATGGCTGCTTGTAAATCTCAAGCGTTTAAAGACTGTCTGCGTGCACTTGCGGCCTGCACGTCATGTTAGTAGCAGGTGCCTCGTACGTCTGCACCACCATAGGCCCTGTAGTGCTTGTCAGTGTTTGTTTGTTTAAACAGCTTTTTGTGTTTATCTCTATTCTAGAATTCCACTTAGAGAGGACCCCCCTTCTGACATCACCCCACCCCCCTGAGCTCACAGGTTAGTTACTCAATGAGCTTTACAAGCAGCTTTTACCTGCTCACCAAATTTCACCTGGTCCCAATATTTAAACAGCATATAGTGATTTAACAACAGGTTACGAGTGAAAATGTGAATGTTTTGTGCAACACAACCCAGGAAATCCTGCATGACAGTCAGATGTTACCTCTCTTAACCTGTATAATGATGAATTGTGGCATGAATAAAGCAGTTGATGCTCATTAACACATCTTGTTTGTTTCTGTTTGCGTGTGAATGTTTTTGTAGCCATACCTCTTACAGCGTACAACCCCATGGCAGCGGCCGCCGCAGCAGCAGCTGTGGTCAGAGGTAAGTGAGCTTTTGTTTTTTCTGCATCTCACACATCACCAAATGAACTGGCACTCAAATGTGCCCTTCAATCTTCAGCTAAATATCTTCATATGATAGAAAGTGATTTTAAAACCACCTCACATAACATATTTCACTTAAGACGTTTGTTTGTACTGAAGGCTCCACTCCTTCCCGCACAGCTGGGTTTCTGGGTACCAGCAGTCCCGGGCCGATGGCAGACCTGTATGGAACGACCAGTCAGGAGTCAGCAGTCAGTAGTTACATCAGCGCTGCCAGTCCCGCACCAAGCACTGGATTCAGTCACAGCCTCGGGGTGAGTCCAAAAATTTTTACATTTAACTTAACTTTAATTATTAGAAATAATGAAAGTAAACTTTATCTACAATTCTGTTAAATAGATGTTTTCTCTTTACAGGGTCCTCTGATAGCTACAGCATTCACTAATGGCTACCACTGAAATGTATGATTGACAGCTACAATAATGATTATTGTTTTTATGTCTTCCCCAAATCTTAAAGGGCCACTCCACTTTTTTTTGAAAATATGCGCATTTTCCAGCTCCCCTAGAGTTAAACATTTGATTTTTACAGTTTTGGAATCCATTCAGCTGATCTCCGGGTCTGGCGGTATGACTTTTAGCATAGCTTAGCATAATTAATTGAATCTGATTAGACCATTAGCATCGCGCTAAAAAATAACCAAATAGTTTTTATATTTTTTCAATATTTAAGTTTAAAATAGGAAAATTATCGAAACTCTTTAGTTATTTTTTAAGTGATGCTAATGGTCTAATCAGATTCAATGGATTATGCTAAGCTATGCTAAAAGTGCTAGCGCCCGACCTGGAGATCAGCTGAATGTTTTCCAAAACTGTAAAAATCAAATGTTTAACTCTAGGGGAGCTGGAAAATGAGAATATTTTCAAAAAAAAAGTTGAGTGTCCCTTTAAGGAAGGTTTTTAAAGCGTGTGGCGATTGGTCTCAATCAGATATAATGGATGATTTCTTTTAATGTTCATATTTTTAAATGTTTGTTTTTAAATGGTTTTTAATTGGAGCCAGGCACAAAGTGATGTGATGGCGGCTGCAACACTGTTAATGTCATGTGACATATTTCCTGTTCTATGAATTACTATCATATGTGGATCTAAACTAACTCCCTGTTTCTCTTATATAGAGCTAAACCTGTAAATAATTTCATAAGTGTTTGGTTTAACAAGATAACATCTTAGTGTAATTTTCTTCTTTCTGAATATTTTGTTTCTCTCTGGTGTTTGAGGTTTCGTCTGTTTTGGTCAGGACACTATACACATGTTGTAGGTAATTGTAGGAAAACTTTTTTGCAGTGTGACGGTCTTACAAGAGCAATAATCTGTGACATATCTTTGTAGTGTATTTAAAAGACTAAATCATTAGGTACATTTTTTACAGAAGAATATAGTATGATGGGATATCAAAATGTATATTTTGTTAGTTTGTTTGCAACTGGATTCATTACATTGATCATGAAGTTAGCGATAATAACTTAGTTTCAGTCTCGATTGTGTAAAATATTGTACATAATGTCTTTTTTGAGATCTGTGTGATCGGTCAATGTGATGAGTTTTTTACACTCAAGAACACAGGCACGTGAAACTCTTTGTGTCTAAAAAATTATGTTTTTTTTTTTCATGAAATTACAAACTTGAACTTGTTTTGTTTTTGTTCAGTGTATTTTTCTTGACAGAAGGCAAAGTGAACAATGATGTTACTGAGTAAGTGAGGAATTTGAATGTTGTTATCTTAAGTAAGATGATTTAAAATGTGAATTGTAACCCCTCTTCCCCTAATGGTCAGACATTTACATTATTTTTACCAAATTTATATCCAAGTTAACACAAAGTCAGGTAATGATTTGCTTATGCTTCAATTAACTGAAGATTCACAACAGGTAAATATGACAACACTAATATTACAACATGTTTTATAAAGTAATCAGGATGGATGTTAAAATAAAAAGTATTAATGTTTCTTATTTGAAGCCTGACCCTTTCTGAAATTTTAAATAAACAAAAATTGAAATAAATTATTTCAAATATCAGTATTTGTTATTTTTTTATTGAACTTTATTGCATAAAACATTCATAGCCTGTGGTTGATTCCCTCTTATAAAAGTAAATGAACACACAAATTAACACAAACACAGACATATGCATGCACATTTGTGCAACTATAAGTTATTACAGTATTTTAAGTCACTGGCGTTGCACATACTTTATAACACGTATGATAAGATTATATTTTTATCTGAATAAAAAGTTAAAAAGCATGTTGTCAACAAAGCAACAAAATTATTGACATAAATTGTTTAAAGTTAAAAAGTGTACATAAAAATGCTGGGTGATTTTCATAAAGGGACAAACAGTGAAACAAATGAAACAAAATAACACAGCATTTTGGTTTGACACAACCCAATTGGATGAGTTTGTCCATTTTTGACCCAATGCTGAGTCAAAAATAACCCAGCATTTGTTTTAGTGTATCCACCCTGTTTGAAAATATTTTTATATTTATTGGGCTGTAATTTCAAGTGTATTCCACTATGGGGCAGTTTCCTGGACAGGGTTTAGCTAAATCAAGGACTAGGTGTCACGGTCGGTTACACACCGGATAAGGAAACTAATGATGAACCCAAACGCAGACACAAACTACAAAAATAAACTATGATTTATTAATACAGAACATAAACACCCACGAGGGGGTAAAACGGAATATAAACTTAACACAGGTAAGACACGTAGCAATAACTGGAAGAAACAGGAACTAGAAACAGAGCACACGGAGAACATGAAACTCTGAACAATCAACAACGCACGCACACCACACAGAGAACACGAGGGCATTAAATAGACAGCACATCAATGGGGAACAGGTGAACATAATTAATCACTTAAGACACGAGTACATAAGGGAGTAGGGTAAAAGTGACAAGACACTGGGAACACGTGTCACACATACATGATGTGAAACACACGTGTTCCCATGTACACACAATGCTGCCATGGTCTTGCCCTCTAACATAGACCTGAACCTATACTAAGGTCTGGCAAGATCACGACAGCAACAAGACACCGGGAACATGTGGAAGCCACACACAGAATGTGATTCCACATGTCCCCACACAGAACATGATACTGCCACGGTCCTGCCAGATGCACTCAGACCTACATCTAGCACAGATGTCTGACAAGACCGTGACAGTAGGTCTTAAATATATTAGGACATTTTAGTAGTTTTTACAGATGTACTTTACAAAAAAAAAAAAAACATTACAGGTGTGCATCTTTAGACAAAACATTTGTACTGGTATATGTGAAGATTTGTCAGTGCAAGTTGTTTTTCAGATTAAATCAGCTCAAACATGCAGCTTGGTTTGGGACTAGCCCTGTCCGAGAAACCGCACCTTTATCTTTTTAAGTGGACTAAAATAGCCAGATTTGTTATAATGTTCGTTGTAATTTAGTGTGGTATGTATGTACATTTAACAGATAAATAAACAGAAATAAAGGCAACTACAGATAGGAAACCAATTGATGAGGGCTTCTAAGCATTACATTTTGTTTTGCTGTAATGCGGGGATGCATCTTCTCACAAGTTGTTGTTAAGTTTCAGATTATTTTCTGTGTTTCTGTTGTTCAGTATGATTGGGTGACCTACACTGATAAGAAAACTCTAATTAAATATATGAGCTGCCAAACTTTGAAAATCGTTATTTATATTAAATTAAAATATTTTAAAAAAAATATCTTAATTAAATCATTGTAAGCTTTAAAAAAAAAAAAAAGATGTACAGGTCACTGTGGCTGGTACAAGAAATGCACAGTTCTGAAAAAAGTCATATTTTAATTATTACATCTGGTTATATTAATGTGCAAAGATAAACTGACACACTTGATTGGTAACAAGTAAAATATTAAATGGTCTAAATTATGAAGATCTTACCTCTTTGCTTATTTCTGGAATGCAGTATAATAAACAACAGATGTTTCATAAATGACAGGATACTGTGATCCAACCATACCATCAACCTGACAGTGAAATAACAAAATAATACCACAATATTACTTATCAGTTCCTTTCACTGTAAAAAAAAAAAAAGAATGACTAAATGTACAAATAAATCTCACTTACTATAGCGTCTTTTGCTCTAAAATCACTTCTGAAGTGTCCTTGATAAAAAAAGATGTGCAAATGTTAAATTTGGACACCTACATTACAAAAATGGCAATTTGTGTACAGTAGGTTAATTTATTTTAAATGGAGAAGCTTTTATGTCATCTCAATACAGATTGCCTGTGATAGACCTAGGTTTGGGTTAGACAATATATTCAAGTGCAAGTGAAATTTGCCAATATTACTCACGTTTACGTATGTTAAACACAAAGGCACCACAGCTTAGCAGGAGAATTCCCAATATTGAAAGTGATGATGCTATCAACATTTTGTCCTCAGAGAGACTTGAAACGGTCAATGGTGGATCTGGTGTTGTATGGGCTGCTATAACGGATTAAGTTTAAGATGTACTGATGTAATTAGGATCAAATTCAACATATTTAGGGACTATTTAAAAACCAAAATTAAGAACCAATAATCCTTGGTTATTACAAAGCTGTAAGTGTGTTTTTTTCTATTTTTGAAAGATTAAAAAAAAGCTTATCAAACAACTTAATTATAAATCTTACCAAAATATACACGAGTCCCAATTCCGTATACAGTTTTAAGTTTGGGTATGTCTTGTATTACTTTGCAGTAATAAACACCAATATGATGTAGGTGTATTGAATTCAGGTGAAGTGTTGAGGTGATTCTCTTATATCCATTATATGTTTGATGCTTAGATATATTATAAACTTCTCTGTGCATGACAGTGAGATTAGTTTTAAGCCATAACACATATATTCTGACCACTTTTGAATCTGCGTGAATGTGACAGTTAATGCTCACATTTGTGCCCTCAGATGCATTTATTATCTCAGGTGTTTGCTGAACAAATAGTCCAAATACATGGATAAGACCTAAATAAAAAAAATAGTTTTCATTAGAATATTAAAGTGTTATTTCATTAGCCATCTGACAGGTTCACCATTCTTTACAAACAAGTTTGTTCAGGAAAATAAAAAAGGCAAAACTTACCTGTGAGAGAGATGATCATGAGGAGAACAGAGGGACTTGTTGTCATTTTATCTAAGCAGCGTAGACAGATTGTTTCACACTTTAACAGAAGCAGGTGTTTGTGTGATGTATATACTGTCAGTTGAAACAAAGCACATTATCTGTGTAGTCTCACATGCACTTATAAAACCCACAGACAGGATACCACTGTTGACCTATGTTATCACATTGGTTTATTTATTTTTAAATGTAAAACATTTCTGTAGAAATTACAGTGTTACTGGCAGCTGGTTGCCAGAAACTTACTCTAGATTTTACATTTTTGTTGTTTACGGGCAAACACCTGCATAATTACAGCAAATGATTACAGTGAATATATCACCTGTATTATAAATTCAATACCAGCAAACATTATTTTGTAAATATATTTGAGATCTATTTCCCCAAAATCAACAACAAGTGAAAAAAAGTTATTTAATTTCCTGCAATTCACTTTTAGCTGGTATACTATTGCTGCGTCAACTATAAAAACTTTTTATCTTACAAATATTGTTGGCCATTTTGTCTATTGTTTTTGCTTTTATGACGTTTGCTGTTTCCCATTTAGATATCTGCTAAATGAATAAATGTAATTGGAAATCTGAAGTTGGAGAAGACCAAGCCAAATGAATGAGGCTAATCGAGTCTAATCGAGTCCTTCTGCCCTCTGCTGTTCACAGTAAAAGTGCAGTCTGTACAGGTCTGTACTTAAACTTGAAACTATATCAACTACACAAAGTCAAAGTATACTTTATTGTCATTTCAGTCATACAACGTGTGCACAGCAGAACAAAATTGTGTTTACCCGAGCCCGCATGTACTGGGTAGCACAGGTAAGGACAACAAAATAAAACTGGTATAATATAAACCATTAGATAAATAACATATCAAATTGTTGGACAATAACGCTATATATACATATGTAAGCTAAATATACACAAAAATGTATCTTTTTACAAGATAAACTATAATAAAATAATGAATGACTTACAAATAACGGTACTGTGCAAAAGTCTTGGGCCACCATTCCAGAATTAGATTTGTTGTTTTTGCAATGTTATAGTGATCATATATAATTGTTTCTCAGTCTCTTTAATATAATACATCCAGAAAATACAGGAAATGTGTATATAGTATTAAAAACGGTATAAAAATGTAAACTGATCTGTCAAGTTTTTAGGGTAAACTCCCCTTCCACTTAAAGGATCTCTTAAACCTAAATAAAATTAAATCCTAATTTTTCTTTTAAAGAAATTAGTCGTTTTACTTCATTCTGCTCAAAAACGCCCAAGATGTGTTTAGTGCCAAGAGAGGTCACACTAAACACAGACGATGCCTAAAAAAGATATTTAGTCCTGTATTTTCTGTTCATATCTTAATAAAATAGATTGAAAAATAAATAGGGATGGACTTAAAACTTCTAAATTAAAGGCACATAATTGTTGCTCAAAAAAGCAGAATATGAAATTCAAAAGAATGCACAAAAATACAAAATTATATCCTACAAAAAATCCCACTTGTGTCAAAAAATTAATTTTTTAAATTACTCAAACTTGTACACAAATACACTTAAGCCTTACAAAACTTGCATGACAGTCAGATGTTACCTCTCTTAACCTGAATTATGATAACCTGTGGTCAACATGAATAAAACAGACAGTTGATGCTCTTTAACATATCTTTTTTCTTGTTTGTTTCTTTTTGCGTGTGAATGTTTTTGTAGTCATTTCTCTTACAGCGTATCAACCCATGGCAGCGGCCGCCGCAGCAGCAGCTGTGGTCAGAGGTACGAAGGCTTTTGTTTTTTCTGCATCCCACACATCACCAAATGAACTGGCACCCAAATTAACTCTTTCAATCTTCAACATGTCTTTATATGTTTTACTGTTAATGGAAACTGATTTTTGAACCACTGTACATGTTGCAAAACGGTTTACCTGTTCATTGAAACACATTTGGTTGTATTGTATTGTATTGGATTATATTTAACTGTACATATTTTATTTACCTTTACATATTGTCTTTGAATGGTTTTGATTTGGAGCCAAGGCATGTGATGGAAGCTGCAACAGTATTTATATGATATTAACAGGACATATTTCCTGTTTTATGAATTACTGTCATGTCTGGGCCTAAACTAACTCCCTGTTTGCTACAGTGTAAAACTGTGAAAGTGTGATAGAAATACATTTGAATTGAATTAAATGGTTTTGTAGAAAATCTTTGTTTAAAAGTCTTACAGAGTCGATAAATATTGTTCCTATTGAGTGACTGGTAAATATAAAAAAGTAAATAAAGAAAATATTAATTTAATATACTTAATAGACTGTTAAAATGTTAGGTTTTCTTTCAAAACAATTGTAAGTGGAAAAATCTAAAAATAAAAATTATTTCAAATGTAAGTGCCACTTGAGAACTGTTATATAACTTTAAACAGTGTGCCGTGTCTTGTGATTTTGTTGGCATTTTCTCACCTTTGGCTTTATAAAGACCCACGTCTGTTGATTCCCTCTTATGAAAGTAAGATGATCACCCCCACAAATTTAAACTTGTATATCAGTTCATGCATTAAATAAATGACAATTAAATGAAATAATTATTTTAGTGAAACAGCTTGTTCAAGCATATGATCATGGCTTTAAGTTGCTAAATGTTTGCACATAAAACACATGTACATTTATTATGTGTCTTTTTATATGTCACATATCATATTTGTTATGATTAGTTGTCAGTGCATGTAACAGAAAGATGATGTAAATTTAAGGATAATACATCCTGTGGGTTGATAAGCATTATATCTAATTTTGCTATTACACAGGGTTGCACCTTAACTATTATTTATTTAAACTTTCTTGTTCAGTCATTTCTTGACTGGGTGGGTGAATCTAAAGTCCTACACTGATGAGAAAAAAAGATTTCAATTCTGCTGCATTATAAAGACATTTCTGCTTTAAACAAACTAAAATATAAGTTGACAAAACTGTCTCTAAAAGTGTGACAAATTAAAAAAAAGAATCAAACTAAAAATTATCATTTATACAAATATATATTTAAAAAAAAATATAAGGAGGTTACAGTTTTAAAAACATTCAGACAAAGTACAAAAAATCACCCTTCATCGTTAGGTTTACTCTTTATGTGGACTTGAGAGTAAGTCACTGTATCTTCAGGACAAGACACTGCGGTAGATACCAGAGCTTCACAGTTCTAAACAAGAAGAAGTCATCATTATTACATCTTGTTATATAAATATGAAACTGGTTATATTTATGTGAAAAACAAAAAAGAATTAATTTACAAAATAAAGCAAATTAATGTGTAAAATTAAAGGCTTGCTTAAATAGCTGCAATGAACTTTTAACTAAAGTTTAAACTAAGCATCACTTAGAAAATGAAAAATATCAGGACTCCTAAAATTCAACATTTACCTCATTTTTTGTTTTTACTCTGTCTCTGTTTTTTTGAATGTTTATTGCAGCATAAACAACCGGATTTTCAGGAGTGACAGCATACGGCAATCCAGTGGTAGCATCGTCCTGTGAGTAAAATAACTTCTTAAAAAGAAACTTTAAAACAACCCAGCATAGGTAAATTTATAACCCAATGGTTTGTTCTTTTCGAATTTTACTTAACCTTGTAAACAACTAGAATTTGTGTGTGGTTAATACTATATAAATGTCATGACACTTACTATTGCTTCTTTTGCTCTACAGCCACTTCTATTGTTTTCTAGTTAAAGAAAAACATGCAAATGTTACACTTGGACACTTCAACTCTAATAAAATAACTTTACATAAAAAAAAAGATTCTTCGTCAGACTGTACGTTGGGACCATTTTTCAAAGTATTTTTCTGTTACATTAAAGTTTCTTTGTAGTGGATAAAAGTTTTACAGACAATGAAAAGGTGAGTAAGAAATGGTATGAAGAACCTTTGACTGGTGCTTTTTCCTATACTGCACTGCTTCTGTGAAGAACCTTTTATGTGTTATAAAAACTTCTTTATAGTGATGCCATTCAAAAACCATTATTATTTTCAATCTGATTATCTATTTGTTTTTTTTTTCCGCCTGAATAGCATTACTTTTAAAAAGAAAAGCTTGTGACTCAAAAAATAAGTACTTGTGATAGACCTCTAAAACATGGTTTACTTACTTTTGTAAAAGATGAAAAACATCAAGGCAATGCAGAGAATCAGCAACAGAATTCCCAACCCTGAAAGTGTCGGCATCATCCCTGTGTCCTCAGGGAGATTTGCTTGGCTTGGACTTGAAGTTGTCACAGCTGCTGAATTATTCACTTTATTCGAAACAAAAACGTAGAGTATGTTGTATAAAATTAGAAATGTTTAACACAGAGACATAAGACTGGAGAAAATAATAATCGCTGGTTATTACAAAAAATTGTGGGCATTGTTTCTCCTTTTCATAAATATTTAGAATAGAAATATAACAAATGTAAATCTTACCAATATATACACATGTCCCATTTCCATATACAGTTGTAAGTCTGGGTATATCTTGTATTACTTTGCAGTAATAAACACCAGTATGATGTAGCTGTATTGAATGCAGGTGAAGTGTTGCAGTGATTTTCTTATTTCCATTATATGTTTGATGCTTAGATATATTATAAACTTCACTGTGCATGACAGTGAGATTAGTTTTTACCCACAACACAAATGTTTTGTTCACTTTTGAATCTGCCTGAATGTGACAGTTTATGCTCACATTTGTGCCCTCAGATGCATTTAATATCTCAGGTGTTTGCTGAACAGATAGTCCAAATACAGGAATAAAACCTGAAAAAAGAAAAGAGTTTTATTTAAAACATGGAATTTTATTTCATTGGCCATCTGATCTGTTCACCATTCTTTACAAACAATATCAAGTTTAGCAAGGAATACAACAAAAGACAATACACACCTGTGAGACAGATGATTATGAAGAAAACAGAGGGACTTCTGGTACTTTTCATATTATCTATATAGCAGCACAGACAGATTGTTTCACACAGATGCAGGTGTTTGTGTGATGTATACTGCAGTAAAACAAAGCACCTCATCTAGTCTCACATGCTCATATGACACCCACAGGATACCAGTGTTGACCTATGTTGTCACATTAGTTTCTTTTTGTAAATGGAAAATCAATTTGTTGAGAACATTACAAGTCTATCATTTTATATGTTTCTCAAAGTTCACATAGGTGCCCAGAGAAATAAGTGTAGTTCATCACATTTATTATGTTCAACCAAGTGTCTAAATCATTATCTATTTTAAACATTTCCACTGTATTATCTTTAAAAGACCAACAAACATTGTTTTGTAAAATATTTTGTGACTTATATCACAAAGGGTGTTGTGAAGAAAGCCGATGAGAACCATCCTGAGATTAACAAAGCGGTAGTTATTTATAGATAGTCGTTTGAATTATTTTAATTATTATATAAAATAGTTATTTATATTAAATTTTCTGCATATCACTTTTAGCTGTATCTACTTTAAACTTGGTATTTATATGGATATGGTTGGCCCTTTTAACTATTGCATTGTGCTGTTCCCTATTTAGATGTGAGTTTCTACTAACTGAAGAAATGTAATTGTAAATCTAAGGTGGAGAAGATCCAGCCAAATCAACAGATGTCAACCACAGGCACCTGAAACGAGCCTTCTGCCCTCTGCTGTTCACAGTAAAAAGTGCAGCCTGCACAGTCCTGCTCTTGGACTTCTGCACAGCAGGGGCGTAGGCAGAAATTGTATTTTGGGCGGGCCGGAGCAAAAGTGAGTGGGCCTATAGTTTATCAGAATAAAATTACTTAAATAATAATTAAACCTTAGAGTGGAAAAAAACAATAGACAAACTGCAAAAACAGTGACATCTTTACTTTTCAATTTTTGGCAAAGTCAATAATAAAACACTGTCTAAACATGTTCAACCAACAGAGCTCAATAAAGGCTGAACAAACCAGGCAAAAACAGTTCACCTGAAATAAAGTAGGCTAAAAATAAATTGAAATGACGAAAACTCTCAGCAGAGCATGGTTTGAAATAAATAACAAAAACACACTGCCTAAGTTATGTTAAATCAACCATATACAGTGCAATCAGCCTGTTGGAAATTAAGCTTTTGTGCCAAAAATAGCAACTCATTTAAATTAAACAATGTAAGTTTAACCTATAAGGCTGGCATACATCTATACACAACACACCACTTAGTTAAATCACTTCACGAGCAAAAATAAGGAAATTAGTTAAACAGCATGCCTACCTTTGTTGTATTCATTCTACAAAAGACTAAACGCCTGGGTTTGATGTTGAAAACAGAAATGATCTCATTATAGTCCAAAGAGTCACAGAGTTCTTTTTTAAAAAACAAAAGGTTGTTGAGGCGGGTAGTAACTCATTGATGCAAATTGGGTTGTGAAGGTGGTTCATCAATTGCAGTTAGATCGGCGGGTAACCTGTGTCAGACTGACCGGGAGAGAGCACTGGAACTGCCGCCAGAGAGCAAGCGGCAGCCGGCGCCACCAGCGTCTGAAGAACTGGGCTGGTAAGACTTGGTAGATGGAGGCAGTGGCGTATCTTCATCAAATCTTGCTTTTTTAAATAACACATTAAAGAAACTTTAGCCATTATTGTGGCAATGTTAATATTAGCTAAAAAAGCAGTTAGCAAAGTTAGCTGGCAGACTGCCAGAGCCCGCCGGCCGCCGTCCCCCACAGAGTCTATCTATCAGAACTCCTAGCAACCAAGCAACCAATTACGTTTCGGAAGCTTCCTACAACTTGCTTCAACAATTCCATTTTATTTAGAAAGCAAATTAAACACACACCAGTCAATAATAAAGCCGGTTTATGTTAATATATTTTATTAAATACATTTGAATAATAAAAAATAAACTAAAAATGTATTTTGGTTAAACTTGCCTGGGCGGGCCAGGGAGTTATGTGGGCGGGCCAGTGCCGCCCTGGCCCATTACTGGCTACGCCCCTGTTGCACAGTCCTGTTCTTGGACATGAATCTACACAAACTTACATTTTAAAATGAAGAATACACAAATGATCTTCAAAATCTTTCCTGGTCAGAGATAATGTGTGGAAAAACACTTGTTTTAAAAATTAAAATGTCTATTTTATTAAAATCATTCAAAATGTACACAAAAACTCTTTCAAACCTATACATCCACATCTTTAAATGTTGCTTGCAAATCTCAGAGGGGAAGACTGTGTCTATGCAATTGAGTTTTACAACCGATTGTTTGCGGTAGTCAAATTTTCATCTGGTCACCATATCAAACAGCATAGACTGATATACTTTAACACCAGCTTACCAATAAACATAAATACTGTGTGCAAAAGCAACGCAACCGAGGAAATCTTGACAGTCAGATGTTACCACACTTCAGCAGACCATCCTGTCTAAACCTGTATAATGATGCACTGTGGTCAGCATGATTAAAATAGTTGATGCTGATTAACATCTCTTCTTTCCTGTTTGTTTCTTTTGTTTGCATGTGAATGTTTCTGTAGCCATTCAGCGCACAACCCCACGGCAGCGGCCGCCGCAGCAGCAGCTGTGGTCAGAGGTACCAGAGCTTTTGTTTTTTCTGCATCCCACACATGACCTGTACTCACGAAAGGAACTGACACCCAAACATGCTCCTCAATCTTGAGCTGTGCTATATGATTTTAATATGTTTTACTGTTTATGATTTTAAAACCTCTGATACAGTATTCACCAATGACTACCAATGAGATTGTTGTTAAAAAATATGTCGTTCCTTAAAAATTGAGAAAGTTTTTTTTAAGCGTGTGGTCTAATTCAAATAGAATGGATGCTACTGCACATGCCACAAGGTTTTTTTCATTTATTTAATATTTTTAAACATTTGTTTTTTGAATTGTTTTAAATTGGTTCCAGGTAGATCTCAGTTTTATTTATTTATTTATTTATTGCTTCTTTCTGAATGTTTTGTTTCTCTTTATTGTTTACATTTTTGTAACGAGATAATACATTTCCTGAAAGCACATTGTTAAACAGTCTAACAAAAGCCAAATTCAAAGTCTTTGTAGTGTATTATAAAAACTAAATCATTATTTTCTACAAAAGAATACACTATGATGGGATATCAAAATTATTATTTGAATATTTTTGTAACTGAATTACAATAATCATGATCACTTTCCAAACTTAGTTTCAACCTTGTTCATGTTAAATACTGTACATATGTTCATATTGTCTATGTTTTTGAGATCTGTATATCTGTCAATGTGATAAGACTTTCTAAATCAGATTAAATTATTTCAAATATTAGTGAACATTGAGAACTACTATATAACTTTAATCAGTTTGCAAGACTCTCCCACGAACAATCTGTTATTGATTCCCTTTACTAATGAAAGTAACATAATCACTTACCACATAAAAATGTGTGCTTCAGTATATGTGTATTTAAAATAAACTACAATTAAATGAAAGAATTATTTTTTATAGGGTGAAACAGTTTGTTCAAGCATTTTGCAATTGCTGTTTTGCTAGGCCTATCCTGTTTTTCTTTCAGCTACTTCTATAGTATGCTTAATGCATTGCTTTCAATTAATATGAATACATTAAATAATAAAAGAATCTTAAAATCATGAATTGCTTTAAAAATACAACTTAACTACACGATTTGAAAACATTTTATTCATATTAAGCATACAGTAACCAACACACTTCTTACTAAATGAACCCTCGCAGTGTTATTGCCATTTTATGTTAATTTGAAATCTATTATTTGTAAGTGCACTTAACAGAAAGATAAAGATGCTGTGGGCCGCTAAGCAATACTGCCATTACATGGAGTTGTGCATTTATTGCTATTGACTCTGTGTTTATTCAACATTTCGTATTCAGTAATTTCTTGACTGAGTGGGTGAATCTCCAGTCCTACACTGATGAGAAAACAAGAATTGCTGCATCATGAAGACATTTCTGCATAAAAAAAACTAAGACAGAACTTTGAAATTCAATCTTCATTCAAAATAAATGAAGATAAACTTATTAAAACGAATATCTTTATTAATTCACCCTTTATCCTTTAGTTCACTCTTTATGTGGACTTGAGAGTAAGTCACTGTATCTTCAGTACAGGACACTGTGGCAGATACCAGAGCTTCACAGTTCTGAACAACAACAAGTAAAAATATGATTTTTACGTTATAATCATAATGTAATATTAATATAAAACTGGTTGTAGAGTGTAAAGAATGTAAAATACCTCGTTTCTTGTTTTTACGCTTTCTTTTTGAATGTTTATTGCAGCATAAACAACAGAAGTTTCAGAAGTTACACGACTTTGTCGTCTAATAGCATCCACCTGTGAATGAAATAGTAACTTCTTATAACATCCATTATCACATGAACAAGTTAATAAATAAATGAATAAAAATGTCACTTACTAGGGCACCTTTTGCTCTACTTGTTTGCTGTTCTTTAAAAAAAAAAACATGCCAATTGGACACTTAAATTAACTTCAATAAAATAACTTTACTTAACAATGTATTTGTATTGATGTAACTTAAATGGTGAGGATTAAATGTCACATGTCAAACACAAATCATGTATGATAGACCTATAGCCTGTATATATAAATTGTACAATGGTACTTACTTTTGTAATGTATGTGAATGACAAATGCAATGCAGAAAAACAGGACGAGAATTCCCAAAACTGACAGTGACGATATCATGACTATGTCCTCAGAGGGAGTTGAAGTGGTCACTGTTGGACTTGGTGTTGTTACATCTGTTGAACTATTCACTACGGGACGTAAAGTTTGAGATGTAAGCTGTAGCGATTGTTTAACATTGAGTTGGGCTAGAATAATAGCTGGTTATTACGCAAGCTGTAAACATATAATAAAAATGCTTATCAAAACAAATGTAAAGCTCACCAATATATACACGTGTCCCCTTTCCGTATACAATTGTAAGTGTGGGTACATCTTGCGTTACTTTGCAGTAATAAACACCAGTATGATTAGGCTGTAGTAAATGCAGATGAAGTGTCGAAGTGACGCTTACATTTCCACTATATAATCGATGTTCAGATTCAGAAGTATTAAATATTTCACGGGGACTTTCGGTGAGATTATCTTTTAACCACAAAACCACCAGTCTGTGCGTTTTTGTATCTGATTCAATGTGACAATTAATGCTCACATTTGCCCCCTCAGATGTGTTTATGTTCAAAGGTGTTTGCTGAACAGATAGTCCAAATACATGACCTAAAACAAGCACAGATGACAAACGTGTCACAATACAAATAATATTAATTTGAAAAATAATAAAAAAGAAACAATACATACCTGTAATAGAGATGATTATGAAGAAAGCAAAATTACTTTTCATTTTATCTAAACTACTCAAGCAGTTGGTTTCACACGTTTGCAGAGGCAGAGCTTGATCCGTTTCCTGTGTGATGTTACGTATCCTGTTCATCTTTACATGGGCTACTCTTTATTTGTCCTCACACTTAATTAACTTTGTATATATTTCTCTTTATCTTATTAACTCGTTTTTTTAAATCCTTTGAATAACTAGTGCTCTCTGAAAAACGTACTTTTTTGTTTAATTAAGCTTATGTATTGAAGAAGAACAGGATTTGCTTTTTCGTTATATTGATCAATAAGTGTGATACAGCGTTTATCCTCTGGGTTTCGCTGTTCTCCTCCCACCACACAGAAAGTCGTGGGAATTTTGCCAGTGCGCATTTCTTGGCAGCCTTGTAATGTGATTTTGGGGCCATTATCCATATGGCTTTATAAGTTGTAACATTAACACTCACTTCTCTCCCTTTGACAGATAATGGTAAGATGGGCAAGTAGACAGACCTTGTTTTTTCTATACTTGCCTCTCCTCTTACATCTTACAGTACATAGCCTTTATGTCTTCCCTCTCTCTCTCTCTCTCTCTCTCTCCCTCTCTTAGTCTCTCTCACTCTCCTCTTTTCCTCTGTAGAGTAGGATAGTGTTCAGCCCCAGTGGTAATTATGTCATAAGCCATATATGACTCACTCATCTTCTCATCCATTGCTTCTCACTCTTACTCAATCATCTGACATCCCCGGCTTCTTATTTCTCCTCCTGCTGTCCATTCAGTATCCTGATCTCAGACCTCAAGTAAATGTTCAACATCACTGCATCTTCCGAAGCTACCACAGAGTCTCCTGGTCCGTTTCGCATCATGAGTTCTGGTGTCCAGCAGTCGGATGAAAAGTCAACCCGCTCTATAGATGGAAGTATTAGTGACAGTTTTGTAATGAATGCTGAGTCGCAAGGGCCTCCACCGTTAAGGAATTACATTTTTCTGACTATATTCACCTGCTTTTGCCCTGCGTGGCCTATCAACATTGTGGCATTGGTTTTTTCGTTGATGGTAAGTAGCAAGTACAAATATTTATGTTATTTAGGATTTACAAATAAGGTAGAACATTTAAATGAACGTTACATCCGTATTACTGTATGTGTCTAAAGTGGGCACTAACACTTTGGTGAACATAAACAGCTGCGGTGCCCAAATATTGAGTAGGGTAAAGTGTTTTGTCAGTTGTTTTGTACTTGCGGGTTTACAGTCCTTCAGAGTGTGTGATGCTTGTGGCTTTGAAAACTGACTGATCCTAATGTACTAATGGTTCAGCCAGACATATAAGTGTTATGAATAGACAGGCTTCGGGTATCTGTGCAGTGCATTGTGTTGTGGCACTCCCATACATGCAAGAAACTGCATACACTCTCACACACTTCTCATACACACTTTTCCCCTACTGACATTCATAAACATTCATACTGCTGTCTGGTAACATGCTTGCACGAGACATGTAGATTATGAGAATAACTTATGATATGATTTTTTTTTTACATACAACAAGTTTTTTGCTCATGAAGTTTCTCAGGCTGTCTTTCCTAACCAATGGTTTTTAAAATAGATGAAGAGGAAAGTTTTTTCAGTGGTTAACACCCATATTTTCACACCTTGACCTCAGCATGTGAAACTCACATGCACAACTAACTACTTGCTTTTTTAAAATGTCAGTATATTATATTTCATATCTGTGTTTATATATATTTATCAGTATATCTGTGTGTGGCTATATATTTCTTTATATAGGCCTACATGTGGCTGTGACATTTTTAACATCAGTATCCCTCCATCAATACCAAACTAGAAATATGCCATTGTATGAATAAATCATTATAGTGATTATCATTCAGCATTAATAAAAATAATAATAATAATGTTATTAATAATCTAAAGGCTTTTTTAAACACTACTGTGGGAAAACATACTAACCACTAACATTCATCACATAAACTAACTACAATTTTCACATAAATTTACAAAATGTATAAAAAATACATTACATAAATAAAATCACATTTATTTATTTATTTATCTATCTATCTGTCTATTTAGTTTTGTTATTGTTGTACAGCCCATATATGTATATATATATATATATATATATATATATATATATATATTGTTATTTAAAAAAACCCACCCGAACCTGCTTAAGACGCCCTCCTGGTTGCATTAAAAACCACACAATATGTGTTAGTTTAGTAAATGTGTTATCACTAACATCTCTGTTTAATTATTGGAACAACACATTTGTGTTACTTTTAATACAACTTGTGATGTTTCTTTAACACAAAATCACACATTAATGTTTACTAGCATAATGCAAAACAATATGTTAATATTTAACACTTGTGAGTTGGTAGTCATTTACATAAAGTTACAGTGATTCATGCCACAGCCTGTGATACAAACACGATCAATCACGTTTACCAGCTGTCGATTCCCATCATACCCCCCACTCAACAATCAATCTGTGGCTTTCAAATGCTAAACCCAATCTAGATTCAGGTCTCAATGGGGCGAAGTGCAAGGGCTTGCTGTGGAGAGCAACACCTCTGGTTTCAGGTTGACTCCTGTGTTGGCATCTCGCCCTCAATAAAGGTGATTACAGCAGCTGCGGCTGCCAAAGCAAGGGCCGTGAGATGAGCATTACAAATCACGCAACCCAGCTTATTGCCCCCTGACACAGTGGGGGCTTTTTGCATGTTGCTATGTTCTCGTAGCGCGAAGGGAACAGATATACTGATGAAAAATGTATAGCTTGAATGCATTGTAAGTCTCTTTGGATAAAAGCATCTGCCGAATGCATAAATGTAAATGCATCACTGCTATACGCAAGTTAAGAAGATGTTTATCTTCATGAGTGCATGTTTGCTTTTAGACCACCTGCTTTCATGCAGACCTTCTTTGTTAAAGGCCGTATGTGAAAGAAGTACAGAGAAATGTTAGTGAAGCCAGATCAGCTTTGTCTTCCGGTAAATATGATTTAGTGCCAGTGATCTATAGATCTCAGTTTTCTGTCTGATTTTATTAAGAGGGCTGCTGGTATTATCACTACACCATTCATCGCTGCCTGAGTTATGTACTGTACAGAGGTCTAGTTTTCATTTCGTACCTTGTCACTGATATTAAATGCTAAAAGTGCTTTTTAAAATAAAGCTTTTTATACACTCTTAGAACGGATGTTTAAAAACAACACATTAGTGTTGATTCTGGGGCAACACACTAAATGCGTTGTCCTGGAATCCACACATCCCTGTCTTATTATTGAAACAACACATTTTGTGTTACTTTAAACACAACATGTGTTTTATTCTAACACAAAATCAACACAAAAACACATAATCTGTTAAAAGCGTAACGCACAAAGATGTGTAAATCCTTTCTAAGTGTGTACACTGTGTTAATTTTTAACACATCGTTTTGTGTTATGCTTTTAAAACATTATGTGCTATTTTGTGCTGATTTTGTGTGAAAAATAAAACACAAGTTGTTTTAAAAGTAACACAAAATGTGTAGTTTTAATATGTGTGGATTCAAAACTAATGTGTTGTTTTTAACACATCCGCGTTCTAAGAGTGTATATCACTGAAATAAACTTTATAATCAGGATTAATACTTTTAAAAAATATAGCACAGTTTAGTGTCTTCTAGTCTTTTGTAAAGAAACAAAGAAATCAAAATAAGTAATTTTCTGTAACTTATGGAAAATGGTAAAATATTAGTGATAAAAAGTATATTATATTAATTACAAAAGAACATTTACACCTAAACTAAAATTTCCAAATGTGTTACTTCGAACAGTCTTTTGTACTGAATTTAGACATTTTGTAAGCTGCGTTGCCAGCTGCAAACCTTATAGGGAAGTTTCCTGGACAGGGTTTAGATTAAATCCAGGACTAGGCCAATAGTTATATTAAGATATTAAAGGGATAGTTCGGCCAAAAATGATATTAAACCCATGATTTACTCACCCCCAAGCTGTCCGAGTTTCATATGTCCATCGTTTTTCAGACAAACACATTTTCGGATATTTTAGAAAATGTTTTAGATCTTTCAGTTGATTAAATGTAATGTTACGGGGTCCACCCATAGTCCACGACCTTCAAGTCCAAAAAAAGTGCGTCCATCCTTCACAAATTAAATCCAAACGGCTCCAGGATGATAAACAAAGGTCTTCTGAGGGTAATCCGCGTGGTGTTGTTGTAGAAATATCCATATTTAAAACTTTATTAACCGAAAATAACTACCTTCCGGTAGTGCCGCCATCTTAGACTCCTCTGTATTCAGGAGAGAGTATTAGCGTAGTGTACGCACTTTTCTTAGTGACGTATGACAAATTCGGAGGGCGGGGGCACAGAGCAGCAGCAGAGAAACCTCCGTAGGCTGCGTAAGCTCTCATCCTGAATGCGGACGCGACTAAGATGGCGGTGCTATCGGAAGGTAGTTATTTTAGTTAATAAAGTTTTAAATATGGATATTTCTACAACAACACCGCGCGGATTACCTTCAGAAGACCTTTGTTTATCATCCTGGAGGCGTTTGGATTTATTTTGTGAAGAATGGACGCACTGAAAACTGAAAACAGCTTGCTCTGACATATCTTAAATAAAATACAGCAATGCCCTTTGTTTTGGCTCAAAATACACACAAGTAATGTTTTTAGTAAGCATGTTTGTTAAAAGTTATATTTCCTAATTGAACTAAGGTCTAGTCCTTGTTTAAGATAAGCTGTCTGGGAAACCACCCATATAGTAGTTTTTACAAGCGAACCTCACAAAAACATAATAGGGTGGTTTCCCGGACAGAGATTAGCTTAAACCAAGACTAGGCCTTAGTGTAATTAGGAAATATAACTAGTTTTAACAAACATCCCTTACTAAACATTACTTGTGTGCATTTTAAGGCAAAACAAAGGGCACTGGTATATTTTAAAATATGTCAGTTCAAATTGTTTTCAGGTTGGACAGATCTTACATTTATTTTTGTCAAAGACTAGTCGAATCCCTGTCCGGGAAACCGCCCCTACAGGTGTGCACCTTAAGACAAAACAACAGCGATATATGTTAAGGTGTGTCAATGCGAGATGTTTTTAAACTAAAGCAGCTGAAACGTGCATTTTAGTCTGGGACTAGGATAAGCCCTGTCTGGGAAACCATCCACATATATAAAACAAAAAGAAATAAAAACAATAAAGGTTTCTATTAGTTTGACCATTAACTCTAAAAATGCTGAGGTATTTTCAACCCAAGTTGGGTCAAAAAGGATCAAACCCAACCCCATGGGATGTACATTGTAAAATACATTTTGCACTGGGTTGTTTCAACCCAAAATGCGTTATTCTAACCCATTGTTTTGTCAAATATAAATATTTTCTGAAGTAATTTAACCCAATGGCTAAGCTCGTCCCATTTTGACCCAATGTTGGGTTGAAAATAACCCAGCATGGGTTGTTGTTTTTTTTTTGAGTGTTTGTTAAATAAAAAGTGTTTTTTATAGGTTACAGGCAATGTTTTGCACCTTTTTTTATAAAATGTGCCAATTATTTTGCCAAAATGCAATTATCTCTCTCTTTCTTATTCACTCTCTCTCTTTGTCAGTCTCAAAGCAGTTATGATACCGAAGACTATGAAGGAGCTCAGCGGCTGGGGAGGAAGGCTCTTCACATGGGAATTGCCTCTCTACTTATTGGCCTGCTGATCATTATGGTCTTCATCATTGTACACTTTACAACGGTACTCATCTGCACAACCGACAAGCATTAAAGCTTTTGCTTAAGCAGTATTCTTCTGCATGTCATTTGTTTAAGAATTTATGCTTAATGTTTTTATAATGTATGTGCTTGCTCATTTGATATTTGCTATGTACATCCATGTAAATGTGGTATTTAATCTGCCTCTTTGCTCATTTTATCTTAACAGCACACAATCTGATGGTGAAAATAGAAAACAATCTGATGTTGATCTGTTCCAGTGCAAACAGGAGGACACTGTGAGCTCACACCAGAATGTGGTTTCGTAGTGGCGGCACCACTTGCTTGAACCATCCTGGATTCATAAGTAATCAATATTATGAAATGGAATGTATTAAAAGGTCTGATTTGCTAAAAGCATGGCCAAAAGGACTACAAAAAACATACTATTCATACCAGTTTGTAACAATATCTCAAAGATTTTCAAGTGATGCCATGTCTTTCTGCAGGCAACACATTTGCATCTACGTTGTGTACAATGAAACCTCAAATCTTGTTCACGTGTATAGTTTCAGAGGTGTGAATTGTGTTCGCCTTTAATAAATATTGAAATGATGCTTTCATACAAACATCTAATGGATGCTTTTACAGAAAAGAAAATTTAAACACCCTGTGGAATGATGTATGGGTGATTGTATAAATAACTATAGACGATTTCATAGGACGCATGCATGTTGTCATGGTTACGCGCCTGGTCCGAAGTTAACTTCCGGTCTGTGTTTGTTTATCAGTGTCGCAAGTGGCTAAACTGACCTCTAGAAAAAATACCTTGTCAAAAATAAAAAGAAATCGCTTTCCTAAAGACGAGGAGAGACGGCCAGCATGGATCCCCACAGTCAAGAATTCAAGGATTCGTAACTAACATTGTATACATGAACTTTACACAGTAACGTTAGCTCAGTAATTTACTTATTTATTTTGCTTGTTGTCAGAAATAATCTGCTCTGGAAGGACTCTGAAAGGTTATTGTTTTTATGCAAAAGTCTCCAGAAGTAAAGTTTGGGCCACAAAAGCCATTTGTTTATGTTGTCGCTGAAACCGTCTATAGTGCGATAGAGTTTTTTACCGAAAAAAATACATGTTAAATGTATGAAATGACTCAATAAATACTCACTTATCATTGCATTAGTGGCTGCCTTATTTTATTATGAATTACAGCAAGCTATCGATGTCTTTCTCGTGGACTACCCACTTCCATTTCTTTCACATCCAATGTAATCTGCAGCGTTTGGAGTTTCCTGTATTCTGATATGTAATATTATAGCCAGCTAAGGTTAAATATAGCTAAATCATCTGCCAGACTTGAGAATCAAAGCAAACTGTTTCTGCTACAGCTGAACATATGCAATGGTATTTTTTGTAAGGTTTGTAATCAACTTTACTGTAGTGTATATTTATTGTACTCATCTTTCAGACTAACTAACTGACAGACTAAATGACTAACTAATGACTACTAATGTTTTACTGGGTGTTACCATCAAGAGTAAAGAGTCACATACTGGTAGTCCCTCTCACTGCTTTTCTCACCCATGTCTGTTTATTAGCGTGGATACAGCTCCATTTACCTCAGGAGATTATTGCCGGTGTCATATAATGACACTGTGATACTGGATTGCAATAAAAATATTTACGGGTTTATTAGTAAGACATGTAATTAAACACAGCTGGCTAATTCCATCAAAGAAAACATTTAATGCCAAACGGTCTAAAATTCAATTCAATTTTATATAGCGCTTTTCACAATTGGTAAATGTTTCAAAGCAGCTTTACATTAATAGAAGCAGGGAAAAACACAGAAAAATCATAGTACAGATAGCATAAGCAGCAGAATTTGCTGCGGCTATGAATCAACATTATAAGCGAGCGTATTACTAATGTAACGTATAGAAGAGGGTGCTAAGTAAAGCCAATTAAGGCTGACTCCCCGGGTTGAAAAACCCCCTAGGAGGAAAAAAAGTCCTAGGAGTAGGTTAAACGGGTTCTGCCGGTGGTCGTTGGTCAGGCATCAACTGCGCATCACATTGAAGGACGGCTAGTAAATCAGGGATGTTCTGACCTTCACATTTACCAGAACTGGGTCTGTTTGTCTCATTGTCCTCGGGATCGAGGACAAGACAGGGAGAGAGAAACAAAATCCTATTAGCGTAGGGGCTTGTCACATGTAATGCAAGTGTCACATAGTGATGTGGTTTAAGTCAGCTCGGTTCCAGACAGGCTAACTATTGCGGCATAAGTATATTACCCATAGTTGAGGATTTAGCAAATTTGTGGGCCCAGTGCGAATCTGTATGGGGCCCACATATAATCTTTAAAACAGTAACAAAAACTCGTTTGACTAAGGCCAGAAGCCCCACTGTCGTCGTTAATACTAACGTACAAACGGTTCTGTATGACATACTATTCTCGAGACCATGGGAAAATGCCAAAATCGCAACCAGACCAAACGTGCCAAATTAAGACTCAACCGTCTACTAAATCAAAGTTTCATCATATTTCTTAAGAATATTAATAAAATTTACCATGCTTTGAAGTGTTGATGATAATAAGGTTTTAATTTATTTATTTATTAGGTTGTACAAGCTAGCTATTGTGAGAGAAGTACCATTACTAAACAAATTATGTGAATGCCTTGTTAAAGAGAAAAGTCTTAAGTCTAGATTTAAAGTTATCTACTGTGTCCGGACATCGGTTGGTAAATCATTCCAGAGCTTTTAAACTATGATGATGATTATAATAATAATAATAATAGTAAGTAATAATAATAACTGTTATTATTTTACTATTATTAGGGTTATCATTATTATATAGTAAGATCGTATAATAAAAAAAATAATGGTGAAAGATTATATTTTAATCAAACTAAAAACAGTATCATTCCCAAATGTAAATACTGTAATATGCTTAATTTACTCTAGTATATGCATTAGTATTTGCTGTAGTAAAGTGTAGTACATTGTAGTATAGTATAATATATTATCCTATACTAAAGATTACTATTGCATAATAACAATATGGCTTTGTCAAGCCAACATAATTCTACAGTACAGTAGGCTGTTTTATTAACTATAATGAACGAACTGTAAAGCTACTAACTTATAATTTTATATCTAATAGTAAAGTTCAAAACCAAAATAGAAATTGAAAAAAATAAAATAGCCATTTTACTCCAGTTTATACTTAAGTATAAATAAAATATAATACAAATAAATACACATTTTTAAGAATGTCTTAGTTTTTGTGAAAATGTTTATGTCACTGTGTACATTAATTATTTTTTTTTTATCAGGTTACGCACTATATATATATATACCCTGCTGAAAAAACCAGCTAAAACCAGCTTAAGCTGGTCAAGCTGGTTTTAGCTGGTCTCCCAGCCTGGTTCATAGCTGGTGTATCATGCTGGTTTAAGAGGGGTTTTGGCGACAATTTTTAGCTGGTCAGGCTGGTTTTAGCTGGTCAGGCTGGTCTTAGCTGGTCAGGATGGCTGGTCTTAGCTGGTCAGGCTGGTTTTAGCTGGTCAGGCTGGTTTTAGCTGGTTTAAGCTGGCCAGGCTGGTTTAAGATGGTCTTAGCTGGTCAGGTGGCTCGTCTTAGCTGGTCAGGCTGGTTTTAGCTGGTCAGGCTGGTTTAAGATGGCCAGGCTGGTTTAAGCTGGTCAGGCTGGTCTTAGCTGGCCAGGCTGGTTTTAGCTGGTCAGGATGGCTGGTCTTAGCTGGCCAGGCTGGTTTAAACTGGCCAGGCTGGTCTTAGCTGGCCAGGCTGGTTTTAGCTGGTTTAGGTTGGTCTTAGCTTCTCAGCCGGCATTTCAACGTTGAATCAACGTCAGGGACCAACGTTGCATCAACATTGAATTACCTTTTGGTTTTGCAAAGTGAATCAAAGTTGACTTCACAACGTGGTTTCAATGTTTATTTCACAACATTTCAATGTTGTTTCAATGTCACACTTTCAACATAGGTGAATCAAGGTTGATATCGCAACGCAGTTTTAACGCACTTTTTAACACTAAATATAGATTTTTAAATTTCAATACTCACCAAATGATTTGCTGTATATATCATGTTTTAGTGTAATTATTACAAGAATGCAACTTGCTGCTCATTACCAACAGTACAACCCCATCCATAAAACTAAACACCTAAAGTAGGTAAAGTTTGAATGTGAACAATGGCATGTGCCTACCTTTTCTAAATAAACATGAAAGCAGCTGTTAAAATTGATCTTTTATAGATTAAAACAAATTCTTTCAAACAGTTAGGTTTCCAGTTAGTAGTGTGGAAGTGGAATATTCCAAATACAGAATAAAAACATAAAATATGAAAACAAAATAATATTTAAAAGTCATTTTATTCATCTGAATAGAAAAAAAAAATTCTAGGAAAACTGCAAATATGAATTTTGTTGTATGTTTAGCTCACAGTCTTCTTATGGCCACCAACACCCTTCCATTCTGGCTCATACTGTACTTAAAACCTGATGACAGCATCTAAAGAGGAAACAAAAGTTATTTAATTTTCAAAAAATGATGCATTTTTAGCCAATGTATAAAAAAATCTTGTTATTGCACATCAGGGTGTTTGTGTGTTCTTTAATGGTCTGTCTAGAAACATAGCATAGCCATCTGATGAAGGAAGAAAGCTGTTGTGTTTACAAAGGTGACAATAAGCTTCAATCAAGATCACCTACAGTGCATTCAGAAAGTATTCAGGGTAGACCCCTTTCACATTTAAATTTTAAGGTGGTTGCATGATACTGTAATTGTTTAGATATTTTCGTCATAAATCTACAGTACATACCCCATGACAAAGTAAAAACTGAATTTTAGAAACTTCTGCAAATGTATGAAAAAAGAAATATTATATTTACATTATACAGATCATTTGCATCAATATCTGCAATTTAGCTCAGCTGCCTCCAATTTCTCTTGATGGTTGCTGATGGGTTCTGATGAACACATGAAGATATTTTGAGAATGGCTGTAACCAAACTGACCGGAAGCACCATTGACTTCCTTAGTAGGATAAAAGAATACTATAGAAGTGAATGGTGCTTCTGATCGCTTTGGTTACAAATAAATCCAGGAGTTGCAAAGATTGCTGTGTCATACCCAAAAAGACCTGAGGCAGTAACTGCTACTTCAAAATGTGCTTCAACTAAGTACTGAGTAAAGGGTCGGAATACTTAGGTCATATCAACTTTAACCCCCCCCCCCCCAAAGAGATGCTGAACAGAGCAAACATTGACTGGTTGCTTTTTGTGCAGTCCCTTACCAATAAAAGCTAAGATGGACTCCAGACCTTCTGGACTGTCTGTGAGAGACTTCAAACTCGCCCAGACCAACAAGGCATCTTGTTAGCAGACATCTCGACCTGATCAAAAAATTTGATTAGGAGATGTTCTAATCCTATTTTTAATATATGTTTTACAAACTTACCACAGGTGATCTGGCAAAGCAAAGACTTATAAACAGCATCTTCCCAAATCTCCTCTTCAGGCTCATCTTAGCGATCATTGCATTTGATAAAGTTTGGAAAAAGAAAAACATATTTCATTAGTATAGAATCATAAATGTAATGTTTTGGTTAGAAATACAAAAAACTGTGGCCCAAGTACAACTTTGAAAGAAATAAAGAATGTTTACATTTTTGTCATGGTACACTGTCACTTCATTACTTTTTGAGTGGTACAGATTGGGCATCTGGAAAGACACATGACTTCACCTCTGTGTATTTTATCACAATTCTGCAAATTGCATGGTAATCTGCCTACAATATAAAACACATAATAAAATAAAAAACAAAAGAAAATATAAATTGTGAAATACAAAACACTGTATCTTAGTTATTATGATTATTTGAATTTGATCTGAACACAAAACAAATACTAAATGCATTGTAATGTTGTAAGGGAGATGCTTCAAAACTAAATTGTAAATTATTGATTTCTATTACAACATGCTAGCTTGGTGGTGCGTTACAATGGTGGGTGGTAGCTCAAGGACATAGCCATCATTTAAAAAATTATGATTAAAACCATAATACATAAAGATAGAAAATAATGCTGTTATGTACACCAAAGACCAATTTTATATGTCAATATGAAGCCTCTCTAAAACTTATGTCAACATCCACTCTGAACTATGAATTAACTTGTGTCTTTGTCTATTGAAAACAAAGGGTTTGAAATATGTAAGCCTAACGTTACATACTGTAGAAGGAATAGTGACATACAAAAGAAATTAATTGCTGTGCTGAACAATAACCATTGTATCCTAAATTATTTTCTTATATTTTCCTATAGACAATGATAAACCAGATATGCACTTTTTGAGCACTTGTGTTTTGGATGCAAATATAAACACAAAGTAATAATACTTACTCTTCAGCCAATGGAAAACATCAAAACACAACAAGAAAATGACCTGTAAAGAAAAGTGAACATAAATATACAATAGTTTTTAATACAGAACTGATGGCTTCTGTTTAAATTCTTAACCGTTTTAACAGGCTACTGTAAACTGTGTGCCCGTACTGTAAGTTAAACAACCTTACATTTACGCGTCAAACCCTACATTTAAATAAGTTGCGTTATAATTAACTAAACAATGTCAAATAAATTTGAAGAACGAGGATAACACATTTTTATAGAAGGTAAAGACAAATAAAAGATATGCACTACATTAGCTCAGATGCGTCACGAGCTAAGTCAAACCACTGCATCAACAGTCAACATTAAAGTTCAGAATATTTTAGTCATATCGAGATAACTGTTACTAAAAACAAAATAAACATAACTGTGAACTTATTTTAATGACTTAACCAGGAATTAATAAAAACTTACCTTAGAATTTGCCATAGAAATGAAAACTGTCGTCTGAGGTAAACGGTTAAAATCCACTTTGAACTCACGAGGACGGAGGCGCGCGCCCGCAAATACGTGTGTTCGAGTTCTTGCTGCGCTGACAGGTTGATAACGTCAATGTACCGCGAGAGTGTAATTTCTTGACTCGCTCTCGCGATACATTGACGTCATCAACGTATGATGTCGGTTCTCGCAGCGCAGCATGAAGTCGAACATGACTAATAATAACCATAGCTAATAACACATAACAAAAGACAAAATGTTAAAAAAAAAACAATAAAGATGGTAAAAAGATGTCCCATGTCCAGAAGAACTGAAAATTAGAACTTGTTTAACAATAAATATTTCTTCTATTAAAATAAACAGAAATATTGTGCTTTTAAAACATAGCTTTTTAGATCTTCATCCGGGGGTTGGTTCAATTATTTCATAAACATGCATGCACATTTTGTTCTAAATGGACAGAGCTTTATAAAAAAATAAAAGAAATGTTTTTATTATAATAAAAGTGTAGTAACTGGTTTTGTACCAACAATAAACATAAAAAAAATTATCTGCTAAGATAATAACAACCAATGATAATTATTTTAATAATTTAATAATAATACTTATTTTAATAATTAAAATATTTAAAAAAAATTATTAGGCCCTACTATGATTAATGGCAAACTAATGGGGGCTAGCTAAAAAAATATGGGGCATGTGTGGGTTTTCTGTGGGCATGCCCACTAAAAACCCCCATGGGGCTCAAAAGGGCAAAGTCATAAGGAGCCTGCACGCCTTGCCCATATGGGCCCTGTGTGGGGCCTATTTGGGATGTGGTGTGAGTTTGCCCTGCCCACACTCTCCCACAGTAAACCCCACAGTGGGCCCACATGGGCATGTTTTGCTTACAAAAGGCTGAGGGAGCTGTCTGTGGCACCGTAAAGAAAGCAGAGAAAAGGTTGGATGTTATTACATTATTAATGGTTTTCTTAAAATTTATATTTGAAACGTTATATTTTAGACATTGTGATGAAAATATACTAAAAATAAAACAACCATAATAATGCTTACAAAAATAGCCTAATCCATCTCCTTAATTCATCATATGGAAATCACATGCCCCACCAGTGTAAAAATCAATCAAATAGTATACATAAAATATTTTTATCTTCTTAAACTTTATATAATATGAGCAACCTAGAAAAATATTTACCAAAAAGGCACTTGTTTTGAAAGGGAAAAATAAAGATACAAAAATGATTTATTTGCATGTGTCTAATATATTTTTAACTTGATCAATTACTTTTGTTAAATTTTAAAAATATAAGTATTTTCATAAAATGAGTTTTTAAATTTTTATCTAAAGGATTCACAAATTAAAATGTCATAAAACAAACATTTATCATTCACCGTACTGACATTATTTCAATCAAATTTCAACGTTGATTTTTAAGCATTGTATTAACCTTTTGCAACCGTTTACCATTCACCGTTGTTTCAACATTGTATCAATGTCAAGCAGGGGCGTCAGTTTGTGTTGAAAAGTGGTGGGGACAAAAGATTAGATGAAAAAAAAATTACAGCAGGACGAAAAAATATTGAATAACATTTTTTGATATTTATACCGAAAACAAGACAAAAATACCAAGATTTTTTTTCTTAAAAATCTGACTTTCTTACTTAGATTTTTTGTCTTGTATTCAGTAGAAATATCTAAAAATTCTTAAATCAAGATGTATTTTCTTGATGAACAAAATGACGTAAAAAAATAAGTCTAGTTATTAAACAAAAACTAAACAATTTAAGTGAATTTATGCTTTAAACAAGCAAAAATATCTGCCTATGGGGTGAGAAATTTTTTCTTGAAATTTTCTTAAATTTAGTGTTTAATTTTTTTTAAATGCTTACCCCATTGGCTTACCCCGTTTTATGCACAAAATCACTTAAATTTGATATTTTTGGTCTAAAAACTAGACTAAAAACTAGACTTATTTTCTTGGGTTGTTTTGCGCATCTTAATTTAAGAATTTGTACATATTTTTACAAAATATTTTGACAAAAATACTAAGTTTTTTTTTTTTTTTTATAAATTTTTTGCAGTGTAAGTCCCACATGTATTGCTTGATTTTTCAGAACATTTTAACCAAATGTTTTCAAAAAGTGGTGGGGACAAAATCAGCCATTTCAAAAAGTGGTGGGGACAAGTCCCCAGTGTAAATGACACCTATGATGTCAAGGTTAAAGGTTGGTCATGCCTGCTTGGTGGTCAGGCTGGCTTGTCTTAGCTGGTTTAAGCTGGCCAGGATAGAAGACCAGCTTGACCAGCCAGGCTGGAAGACCAGCTTGACCAGCCCTAATACCAGCCTGGCCAGGCTTGGAGACCAGCTTGACCAGCCTGGCCAGGCTGGGAGACCAGCTTGACCAGCCTGGCCAGCCTGGGAGACCAGCCTGACCAGCCTGGGAGACCAGCTTGAACAGCCTGGCCAGCCTGGGAGACCAGCTTGACCAGCCTGGGAGAGCAGCTTGACCAGCCTGACCAGCCTGGGAGACCAGCTTGGCCAGCCTGGGAGACCAGCTTGACCAGGCTGGGAGACCAGCTTGACCAGGCTGGGAGACCAACTTGACCAGCCTGGCCAGGCTGGGAGACCAGCTAAAACCAGCTATTTCCATCTTAAACCAGCTAAAACCAGCTTGACCAGCTTAAGCTGGTTTTAGCTGTTTTTTTCAGCAGGGTATATATATATATATATATATATATATATATATATATATATATATATATATATATATATATATATATATATATATATATATATATATATATATATGATTTTTTAAATAATGCTCGGTGGGACTTGTCTATGGTAATGTCCCTACTGGGAAGGCGGAAGAGGTGTGCTTAACATTTAACCTTTTTGCCAGACAATGTGAAAATGGCGTAATGAAAGGAAACGAGTACGGGCAGCGAGCAGATCAAGTTTTCAGAGGTAAGATGTTTAAACATACGGGAAACTACCACTGACCGACATGAAACAGAGATAAACTGCAGTCGTTCATGTAGGCGAGTCCTACGCGTAAGTACAGGAAAAACAACGATTTCTAAGTATGTCCCAAAACACCCAATTTGTTCACTTTGTGGCTGTTTATGTTGTTAACTCTAATGATAGATCTTAATGTATCATCTAAAGTTAATAAATCTTATCAAAATATGTCGGTATTGGTATATTAGATGAATGAGTACCAAAACATAGCTAGTAAACATCGGTCAAAGGTTAGCCTATCTTGTGCTTGCAGTGTTTAGGAAATGTTTTACACATTGAGTA